>OU343220.1:153030611-153193723 GCA_910596185.1 Chrysanthemum makinoi
CCAAAGTCCCATATTGATGGTTCCTGGAGATACCGAAAGACCCGTTTACTTAAACTTCAAGGTGCTTTTTTTAGTAGGCTTAGCCCGGTATCTAGCACACATGCAAACAAATAACAAGATGTCCGGTCTACTAGCGTGAGGTACATCGAGGATCCAATCATACTACGATATTTTGTTTGGTCAATCATGATCCCCGAGTGGTCCTCATCTAGTTTGGTTCGATCAATCATGGGAGTGTCACGAGGTCACTTGAATCAAATCCAAATTTCTTTAAGATCTCGGTTGCATATTTAGATTGATTTATGAAAATGCCTCCGGGACTTTTTGAAATTTGTAATCCCAAGAAAAATGACATTTGTCCCATCATTGACATTTGAAATTTTGAACTCATTTCATTAGAAAAACGATCACATTCATTGGGGTCGGTCGAGGCAAAAATAATATCATCAACATAAATTTGAACGTGAATTAAATGTTTGCACGACTTCCGGTGAACAATGTTGGATCAACTACTCCTTTCTTTAATCCGGTGATAGAAGAAACTTTGATAGCGTATCATACCATGCCCTTGGAGCTTGCTTTAAACCATAGAGGCCTTTCAACGATAAACGTGAGTAGGATGCTCTTGATTCACAAATCCCGGGTTGGTGACGTGAGCGACTTCTTTAAGATCTCCGCTTCGGAATGCCGTCTTCCGCATCCATCGATAGACTACCATGTTCTTACTAGCGGCATTAGCCAAAAAGATTCGATTGCCTCGATTCGAGCAACGAGAACAAAAGATTCTTCAAAGTCTATACCCTCCTCTTGGCGGTATCCTTTAGCAACTAATCGAGCCTTGTTCTTCAACACATCACCATGCTCATCAAGTTTCACTTTGAAGATCCATTATAGAGCAATGATCATATCAGTCTGAGCGGTACTAATTCCCATACATCAAGTCGATCAAACTCATGAATTTCTTCTTGCATGGCATTGAACCAGCTGTCTTCATCCATGGCGGTTTTAACATCTTTTGGTTCGATCTTAAGAGTAGGAGTTGAAGAAGCACCATAAGGCATCTGTTGCAAGTTGTTTCGTGTGGATCTGAGGATGAGAGGATTTCAATGATGTTTTCCAATGGATGATCGTGAGTCCATTTCTTGAGGTGTTCATGTGGCGGTGGTTGAGGAACTGAGTAGCGGTCGATGTCTCTGAGAAGAAGATGGTTCGATGAAGATGGAGCAAATACATTTTCAAATGGAGCATCTTCATGAGTAGCAAAGGGATTAACTTCATCATTGATGCTAGAAACAGTTCCATGATGTACATTTGAAGAATGATGATTTGTTGATGAGACGAGTGATCAGCGGTATTCTTGACTTAATGATATTGAGACCGAAGGGTTGACTTCATTCATAGGGATATGGCACCTCTGTTGATGGATTTGACTTACCTCAATAGATTTGTTTCATAGTGTTCATCAAACATAGGATCAAACAATTTCTTTAAATCATCTTCAGATGGATGTACATATGGAGTTTCTTGGAGAGGATATGGTACAAGGATGAACCAATGGGAAATTTTGAAGTCTGGTCGAGCTGGATTTTCCAGAGCCATAGGACCAACTGCGATGAAACTCTCGACTATCTTTATCAACCCATAAGAGACAATTTGAACCGAACAAATGATTTCAACATTAATGCATTCTTCCTAAAGGTATACATGTAGAGATGATGCGGAAGATTCACCACAAATGTCTTGACGAATAAGGTAGTCATTTTCCTTAATGTTCATGTGGTTGATTTATAGCATTACGATGAGAGGAACAATAATCCGTGAAGATTTGGCAAAGGAATACCAAAGAGCGGATCATTATCCATGAACAATAATCCGTGAAGATTTGGCAAAGGAATACCAAAGAGCGGATCATTATTCATGAATGCAACTGCAATATTATGATAATCATTATCAACGCCTTGAGGAATAACTGGAGATATGGCTTTTTGAGTAGTCCAGTTGTACTTCTTTGATGATGAACCAGTTAGTCAATAGAAACCGAACATGCTTGAGAAGCCGGATGATCAACATTCGTCGAAGGTTGAAGGTACTCATCAAACATATCTTTGAAAAACAATGAATCCCAAACATTGATTCCCATTTATCCTTAGTAAGTGAAGCATTAGGCGTTGGAGGAGAGTCATCAAAATTCAAAACAATGAATCCCAGTTATCCTTAGTATATTCACTCATAATCCAAAAGAATATACACTCATCATCATCAAAAATAAAGTCGTATAACCATTATTCAAACATCCATCATCATGTAGTATATTCACTCTTCTCCCCCTCAAAAATTGCATCGAAGTTGCCATTTTTGATTTAACAAGTGAATAAGAGTATACACCAATGATCATAGATCCACTTGATGATTGAATGAGTGTGGAAAAACATGAAGCTTGTTGATGAAGAATGTAGATGAGTATGGCCATTCATGAGAGAATTTCTCTTTAGTCGAAGATAAAGCGCCGCGAGAAGCGTACACTTTTCTTTTCTTTGAAGAACGGGGCTGAAGTGTTATCTCGAACACCATAATGATGAAGCACGAGCTGGCCAGAATGACGAGGCGTCATAATGATGAAACGAGGCTGAGCAGTGTGAGCAGCGTCATAATGTTGAAGTGCGAGGCAGCGATCAATGAAACAGAGCGTCATTGTTTAGAGCCGATCATATGTTTAGAGCGCGAATCCAAATACCAGGGACGATTTGTGCGACACACTTTGGACAATATGACGAAGACAGAATTGGAAACATTGGATCCCCACGTGCTCATGGGGTCCTTTTGGTTAGTATAAACAATCTTTGAATCGCGAAACCCTAGGTGCAATGTCATTGTCACTAGGAGCTAAACTAGTAGAAGCATCGGACTTAGTCGAGGGACATTTTGTGCTTAATGGGATTGTTCTACGGTTGGCTTCCAAACCTTAACTAGCACTACTCTAGGCATAGTGGATCTAGTTAAGGGGCAAGGTTTGCCATTAGTGAATATTCGACCTGTTGGCTTCCACTGAATTCCTACATTGGTAAAAACCTTCCCTGTAGGTTTCCAGTTGCTTAATGCTTTTGCTCTCCAAACTTTCTTAACTGGGTTATGAATCTTAGACCTCGAAATAACACATCACATTTATCATGATTACCAGAAATTAAACATTTTTTTTTGCATGTTTTGCGACGACATAAGGCCTCGAATTAATTTTAGTAAGCTTGGAGCTAATACTAGAACTAACACGATTCTTTTGTTCAAATCAAACTTCTTGTCCCTATGGTGTTCTTTCACTTCCTTATCATGAACACTTTTAGTTTGCGTAATCCTATCCTTCTTTGCATAGCTTCTAGGTTTTGACCGCTAACTTTAGTGTCAATCTTAACATCTGTAGAAGTAACGATGGGAACATTACATGGCTTCACTACTTTCTGCATTCCCGGTCTAGAAGTCTGGGATCCGAAATTCTAGGAGGCACATCACGGGTTCTTGCTTGAATTTAGATATGGAACAAGGCATATCAAGGGTCACATGCTTGGCTTTAGGCATAGAACGGATTTTCTGTTTGGCACTAGGCATAGAACAAGGCTTCACAGCTTTGCCTTTTTCACCTAAGGGTTTTGGACATGTTGCAATTACACATTCAAGCAGCTCTTGAGATCGTTTGGCCCGGAGGCAAGCAAACCTAATTTCACTATCAAGAGGTTTGTTAATGAAATCCTCTTCGACAATCTCACGGAGACATTCTAGACTATCCTTAAGGTGAGCACAGGAGTCATGAAAAGCATGTTCATTATTCCTAAGATGAGGAGGAATATATTTAATGTCACGATGTATTTGCAATCTAAGGGTGATTTTGAGACAACATTCTTATTGAAAACAAGTGGCGCTTTCCCATTTCCGACTTCTCATTCTCAATTTCCTTTGTAAAGACGTTATTTTTCGTTGTTTTGGTCACGGGTGACGTTTATTGAATCATATAACTCTTTAAAATGTCGTTTAAACTTTTCATTTTCTTCTAGAAAACTTTCGTTTTCCTTTTGTAAAGCATTTACTAGGTTTTGAAGATGAAACGTTTGAGAATTCTGAGAATCTAAAGGAGGAGGCATTTGGGAGCTTGTCATATTGTTCGTTTGACCCTTTAATTGAGAGATTTGGGCTTTCAACTTTTTGATCGTGTTGCATTGAGCTTGAATCTGTTCATCCGCTTTGTTAATTTGAAAACGCATCAAACTCTGGAGCATCAGAAGATGTCTTGATATTTGAAGTTTTGACATTTTCTTTGAGATGTTGATATTTGAGTTGTAAATTAAAATGCTCAACTTCTAGTTTAGAAAAATGTTTAACCAAATTGTCGTGATCATCCCGTTCAATTTTCTCGTTTAGTTCAGAATTAGTTTTTTCAAGCTCAATGACATAATCATGGGAGACTTTCGAGACCTGAGATAGTTCATGAAATTTGGAAGCATTAATAGAGCAATTTGAGCAGATGAAAAAGATATCTTGAGCAACACATTCAGTAATAAGAGTCTCATTTAAGGTATGCAAGTTCTTCCTCTCAATCTCATTATATTTTAGTGCACGCTCATAATCACTAACTTCAACTACCATTGCATCAAATTCCTTTTACATTTCTTTAATATCGATTTTGTCCTCTTTAAGACTCTCAAAATGATCTTTTAGTTGTTTAAAGAAAGGCATGACCTCGGTTAAATAACATTCTTTCATTTGCTCAAAACCCCTTTCCCCTTGATTATCCCGATGGGTGTGATCCTTTTCTTACAAGTTTTCTCAAAATCGACAAATAGTTGAAGAATAACATATTGGGTGATTAAGGTCTTGCTCTTAGTGGCAATAGTTCTAGGAACTAAATGCATTGGTTTATTTGGAGGATACACGATGCTTTAGGGAATTTCCTACAAGGGGATTCTTTTCAACAAGATTTTCGACTTTTGCAAGTCCATATCCTTTTCCGAGAACTTTTCGGGGTCAATAGAGTCGAGGCTTAAACATGTTTAAGGATATCCAATTTTCCTTAGTGTAATCATGGGGTTTTATCGTTATCTTGTTCTTTTTACACTCGGGATCTTCTAGCTTCTTATTCATTTTCTCCCTAGTGACTTCATCTGATTTCTTATCTTCCTCGTGCACTCAGTAACTAGGTTTCTGTCTAGGCTTAAGGATCTCATTACCATCATACATTACCTTATGAGCATTTCTAGCCTTTTTAATTACCTCTGGATTAGGTTCCTCAACAAGGGGAATGCTATGCTTATCGCTTAAGACTCTATGCTTAGTGATCATGTGGCAGATCTGAATGGTATTCCTTATGCGTACAACTTATTTTCAAGCTTGTTTTTCAAAGTTTTAGATTGGAAAAATCATTCAAAAGTTTTGATTCCTTAGCCTTGAATTCTTGCTTAAGCATTTTAACATTTTCTTGAAGTTCGTGTTTTGCTTAGCGGTTTTAGAAAGCTTTTCTTGTAAGGAGTTTAACTCTTGTTTTAATACTTCTTCTCTAAACCTACTTTTTCTAATAGTTGTGCGTATTTGGACATCCATTTCCTGCCCACGGGTGGTCAACTCAAACTTAGCACGCTGTTCATAAATAGCAACTTGATCCTTATATATGTTAAGCTCGGTGGTAAGGAATCATCGGCACAAATGCAACGACTCATGCGATTCATAATCATCATTTTGAGTAGAAGATGCACAACTAGGTACAGCAGAAACATCCATGCAACTTACTTGAGCATTGACATGCAGCGGTGGCGGCCAGTGCATCTCTATCTTGGGTGCATCCGAAGCTTCCATGGGCGTTCCTTTGCATTAACTTACGCGGGTTGTGTGCGGTGCACCTCTCTCTCTTGTGAATTTGAGCACGAAGATTCCATTTTTCCATTATCCGACTCTTCAATTTTTGTTGTCACGACATTCCGCATTCGGCAACACCGATTCTTCAACATATACATTACCCAACTTATCACAACAATCTTTCAAGCGCACGACACTCATTCACGTCTTCATTCTTTTGGCGGATTCTTCAATGTACTTTTCACATTATCCATGAGTTGGATAAATGTCTCAATGAATTCCTGAATTTCCATTCCGGTATGTTTTTTGAAGGAAATTCGGTCAAGTGTTGATCAATGTCTGTGAATATTCCCCATGATGAATGGTGAAATTGTTTGTAGATTACTTGAAAGCAACTTTGGAACCATCCTTTTGAACCTCTTTATTGGTAAGTTGCAGACTTTAAGTGTTCTAAGTTCAACGACAAGCTTCTTGTCAATGTAGGTAAGTCCCGGCGGAAGAGCACTACATGTTCGATCCCGGCTATGGATACTTGGTGAATGAGGTGCGAGATGAAGTAGTGATAGGGCTCAATCTTTTCATTTGCATGGCATTTTGTAGCTTGAATGGTGCGATTCTCTCTCATTAGATTCGAACACGGAGATCTCACATCCTCATTGCTTAATTCAATCATCTTTAATCGTTCGGTGTAGCATACATTATCATTGTTGTCCACAGCATCATACAATTTAAGCACCACGAAATCAGGTGGGTAGAGTAAGACATGATGTGGAAGGATGCACGGATTTTACCGTCTATGATTTAAACCGAGAAATAGAATCTTTCGCGGGATTTTACTAAAATCAAGACGAAACCGTTAAGCAATGAACAGTAGAAGGTGTTAAGATGACCGATGGAATGATACAATGAAAGACGATTGTGTTATAGGACTTTAGATTGTTAGTGGGATAAGCGAGATGTTGTGGTTGTGATTGGTTGGTTTATGCCCGTTTTCTAAAATTTAGGTCTAAAACTTAAAAACCTCAATAACTTTTGTTCGGAGCGGATTTAGACCTCGAAGATTGACCCGAATAAACTTTAGTTAATTGTGCCATTCTCCTTCTCCGCGGTCGTTTTGATGGGTAGGCAGAAAGCGGAGTTACGGTTCAAAAGTTATGGCCGTTTGAAGTTTTGGCGGGAAAAATCAACCAAGTCGCTACGAATTCTTGAACCAAGTCGCTAACAACTAATTCGCTACCACGCTAATTCGCTAGAGTTCCAAATTAAGCTAGCCGGATGTAAGTAAGCTAAGTGGTAACTCGCTAACACTCAGTCGCTAGCAAAATTTGGCGTGAATTAAGCTACTCAAGTAAGCTAACAATGCAAAATTAAGCTAAAGAGCAACTCGCTACGGACCAAGTCGCTACCAATTAAGCTACCCGTAGTGGAGAGTCCACTACTTTTACTTTAACTCGCTAGATCTAACTCACTAGCCCCAACAACGTAGTCGCTACAAAAATGTGAAGCAAGTAGCTACCAAGAATATTATCCGTGAACTAAGTCGCTAGCATGAAAAACCATATAAACATCACTTTTCAATCCAAAAACAACCCAACCAAGATGATTCAAGCTTACCAAATGAAAACCTAAACACTTTTGATGCTTCTAAACATAAAAGTACCAACAAAATTCAAACTTTAACACAAGAAATCAACCAAATGATGAAAAAACCACTAAACTTTTTCAAACTCAAAAACCACCTAAAACCACTATAAATCCAAAGATGTGCAAGATATGATCTAACCATGGCTCTTGATACCAATTGAAAGATATAACTTTTCACATACACATCATAACATTAACACAAGGTAGAATATAGATGAAATTCTAGAGAGAGAGGTTTAGGGAATTTAGTGAGAGAAAGTGAAAGATATTATTATGAGCTCCAACTCTCTACCTTGGGGTAGAGTATTTATAGTCTTACATAAACGCCACACATCGGCCGTGGATCGGGCATACATTGGGTAAAGACCGTCCGTCCTCCGGTGTTACTTAACTAAATACTACTTAACTTAAAATAACTACGACTACGAGCTTTCTAACGATTACATATACTTGAGGTGACCGACTCTTTAATACCTGGAATTTCTAATTCCTAACAGTACACATAAAATTTGAACCACGAAAATGAGGTGTTATGATGATTTGTGATATTATCATGAAAAAAGTGAGATATAGCAACGACGTCACATATCGAATTTGATAACAAATCGGAGTGGATAACAAATCGGATTTTTTAAATTTATAGGTAAAGTTCTTCATCGATGGTCCGCCCGATAAAGTTCTCCGTCTGGATTTGATGTGAAGTTGAATAGATGAACGATGGTTGTGTTGTGGTGGTGGTCGGGCAATGGATCTGGTGGAAGGTGGTGGTGAGAGAGAGTAGTGGTTATGGTATGTTTGGAATCGACTCTTATGTTGGTGGTGGTGGGTACCTTGAATGCGGTGATGGTGGAGCGTGGTGGGTAGTCGGATCTGCTAGTGGTGGGCGGGTGACGGGATCGATGGTGTTAGAAGGTGGTGGTTGCAAAATGAGTGTGTGTGGGTGAGGTAAATGTGAGAAAAGGCTTTTATATAAATGGTGGGGTATTTTGGTGCGTTGCGGCATTAATAATAAGAAAAAAAAAGAATATTTAGGAAAACACGCACCTACCACTGTACTTTAATATTAAAAATATGGACTTATTAGCACATTTAATGGAGTGGCACATTCATGTGACCAGTCGAACGGCTTTATTTTTGTATATCAAAGTGATCCAAATTCGGAACAGACTTTACAAATAATATGCATGGTAAATATCTCGCATGGTAAATAACGTTTGATGAAAAATAAAAAAAAAACACTTATAGTATATGATCGGTCCATCTTTAAGCTTGCTCGCGGTTCAAACGGCTAACCGATACGACTAACTAAACACCCGTGACCATTAAACCCCAGCTCGACTTACCCGAAACGCTTTCAACATATCGTACAACTAATTCGTTAAACCCGCGATCGCCCTCAAGCTTACCCATTTGTGTTGCGAGAAACAAAACCAAACCAAGCGTACCCTTTTTACCCTTGCTCGCGGCCCATATGGCTAGCATTTACGACCAAGTAATCACGAAATATGATTTATCCCCGACTCAACTATCCCGACATACTTTCAAATTACAAAAAGACTCAACCGTTATTCCCGCGATTACCCTCGAACTTGCCCCCACAAGACCATGCCAAATCGTTTCTATACCAAAGCACCGTTAATGAGTTTTTCACATGAAATAACAAACCACTTATACCAATATATATATGCGTCTATATTGTCTTATCAAATTCGATTATAACTCTACCCATTTACACGTTTATATACATATTTAAGACTCTCAAAACAAGGCATAACACAGCCTATGTTTATTAGTTTAACGTGCCAAACATTTACATGCTTTAAACTTACATTTGGTTTCAAAAGTGCATGTCTTATTACGTTACATACATGCATGAAAAGTTCTATTTATTCATCATAATAATCATACAGGGGCGGATCTAGATTGAACACAGGGTATGCACGTGCATACCCTGTGTAAAATTTTAGTAGTGTAAAAGATTTTGTAATTTCTCAGATCGAACTGAAAATACACTACAAATTTATGTGTGCATACCCTCTAAAACACATGAAAATTACGAGTGCATACCTTAATCTAAATCACCGTTGTTTAAAAGAAAAAAGGAAAGGAAAGAATAAGCACTCTGGTTTTAAAGCAAAGGTGCAGGTGGCAGCGTTGAAGATGAAGGAGCCAAATAGACATTGAGATATCGGGTCAAATGGTAAAATGTGTTTTTACTTGGGCGATTGCTAGTGTTGTAAGGATTTTATTACTTTGTCCAACCGAGGCCCGGCTAACTCAACATTACAACCCTGCGGCTACACATAAAGGCCAAACTTTAGTTTTTTTTATATTTGTAGTTGTTAATGATTATTTGTCTTTGAATTAATAGTGATTAGAACTTAAAAATAATGCTAATAATATGTAATCACAAAATATGAAAATAAAGTTTTCCTTATAAATTTAGAACTTAAAATAATGCTTATAATACATAATCACAAAATATGAAAATAAGGTTTACCTTTTAAGCTAGTATTTGATTAACAACTAAACCAAATCAATTTTAATTAGAATCTCACTTGATCATCCAATTCTATCTTGCATAGACCAAACTTCCCAAGCCAAATCAACATTAACTTAGGACCCATAAAAAAATTATCGTGCCTAATCCAAATCCAAGAAAACCCGACCCGAAGAAACCGACTTGAAAATGAAAAAAAACCGACCCGGAAAGCCAAATTTTTTATTAGCTCTCTTAAAAATCGTGCATACCCTATTTTGAAATCCTGGATCCGCCACTGTAATCATATATAAGACTAACTTTACTAAAGACCCCATGAAAATCTTCTTCTTTATATATCATACGTAATACATAGTATTACCGAAAACGATTTCGAACTCTTCATTACTTGTTTTTAGATCATAGTTTTAATGGAGAACCCTTATAGTAAAATATATGCATATAAAAAGGTTTATGATTCGTTAACATGTTTATAACCCGCGATAATGGTAAGAAAAACATGCCTAGAGTTTCTTATATAACCATCACATTAAATCGTGTAATTAATTATTGTCAACAAAAGGTTAACGATAACAAACCCAGGGTTTCGAACAAAGCAGAATCGAAAAGAAAAGGAACAAGGTTGACAACATGTTAACCAGAATCTCATTGTACTGTATGTGGCGTTAATCTTTTCTATGTGAATTCGAATGATTGCATGAAATAATAACGAGGTGTAGTAGCAGCAAACATGATTTAGAGCATCCGGTGTGGTAGTGGTCGTCCCTCGCCGTCGCTGACATGGACGCTCGCCGTGCCCCGTCGCCACACCGGGGTGGCTCGCAGATCGCGCCGTCGTCGACTTTGAAATCGTAGGGAGAACGAAGATGGTTCGACAAAGGCAAAAGTTTTGTTTTTAATTTGTATCCGTTGTTATCTGGATATAAAACGTTTTTTTTTTTAAACCCACCACTCACTCTATAAATTAACATAACATTTCATACAATTTTTTCATATTCAAGCAAAACAAAACCATTCAAACTTGCTGAAAACATGAGTTACTGTTAGGTCACCATATTATCACAACAATATGTATTTCTAGAGAGAGAAAGTTTTAGTGAGAGAAAGTGGAAGGAACTAATGAATGATTAATGAAAATGATAATTGCAATTAGAACCAACAACCTCTCCCCTTCAGGGAGGGGTATTTATAGTGTTTACATAAGTAGGGGTGTTTCCCCTTGGTTCTAGAAGAACCTTCTATCACAGCTCATAGGCTTACTACATGAGAAACTAATTACAAACATTTATAAACCATAATTATTAGCGACCTATTACAAATGAAATGACCTACACTTGATAATAAAACATGTTCCTAACAATCTCCCCTAAGGGTTGGTCATCATTTGTTGTCTTGCTAGGTGGATTTGACATCTTGAACTTCTTTTGGGCGTTCATAGCTTGTGGCGTCTTTGATTCTTTTGCATCTTTGTTCTTTGTTCTGTTGTGTGATCAGGTTTAAAATCGCCTATTATTAACATCTTTGTTGTTAGTATTAAAGAAAGTCATTTCGGCATGCTCATACTTCGGTGAAGTTTGTGATTCATTTATTTGACTCTTATTCTTTAACTTTTGATCTTTATCTCATTACTTTCTTGATTCTTTGACTTTGATGTAGAATCTTTACGAGAAATTTTCATTGCTTTTTTAGAGAACTTCAATTAGTGTTTGATGTTGTAGGTATGAGCATGTGAAAGTCCATGATCTTTTCCACGTGAGCATCCATAAGAAGAAAACATAAAACATGTGTTAGAAATAATCCGGTAACCACAAGTTTGAACTTGAGAGTGTTATGACATAGTGTGAAAACACATCTCGATTCTCACAAAGGCGTTCTGAACTGAGTCCCACAAGTGAGATAGCGATGTACCGAAATACACCTACGATTCGGATGAGTCGTTGAGGTACACGAAGCATCACCCCACGTAGACCGTTTGAGAGACACTAAGCGTAACCCACAAGGAGTTACAGTGACCTTATGAAATTTTGCTTTGATGTTGACCACGGCAGAATTTCCATTCAATCACGAGGATCACACTTGTGAATCTCCTGAATGTTAAATGATTCTTGCTAAGATCTGCATTAGGACTCGAAAAAATGTCACTTGTGTCCTTATTGTTTTGAACAACAAGTGATGAAATATTTAAGTGTTCCTAAGAGATCTTTTGATGAATCTCATGGCTCTAGACTCGATTAGTGCGCTTTTAATTTTCCTAAGCGGATACTAGGGAGAGGGTCTCCTTCTTCAATACCAACAATCTCTAGAGAGTGATGATTACGTAGGGTTCCCTGTGAGAATGAAACAAGCTCTTTTGATAGAACTTGAGTGGCTTAGAAGGTTTAGTGCATTCGTCAGGTCCATGACGACTTTGTCTTCAATACCCGGTGTCATCTTTGTGACAACCGTAGCATATAATTGAACCCGGTGACTTCCTAAGTTGAATAATTTTGGAGGCTATTTCTTTTCACCCTTTTTTCTTTAACTTTTCTTTTTAATTCTTCAACTCCTTCTTTCTCGATTTCTCATTTTCTCCTTTTTCAATCATACCTAAGGACTTCTAAATACTAACTATTGTGGTGTCCTTGGGTAGATCCCTCCGGCTCTGGCGGATCATAGGACGTTTATCCCTAAACTTAGTCAACTTTTAACTCCATGACTATCCTATGTTGCCACAAAACCTTTTCTTGAAAAATCTCTCAATATGTGTATGATGAAAAACATGTTTTGCTAACACCTTGAGAGTTTTGGTTTTCATAAATACTCCCCTCCGCCTTATGAGTTTTGACTGAAATCGCGAGAGGAAAGAGTTCGCACTTAATTGATCGACTCTTGATAGAGAATTCGAGACTTTCTGCGATTCACGTTGTATAGTTAAAGAGTTCCATTATCACCTTTTAGGTGACAACTAGCTCTAATAACTACCTTGAAGATGTAAACTCTCCTTGAAAAGGAGGTTAGACCCGTCAAAGTTCATGTCATACAAGAGTGTCTCCGATTGGTACATTCTACTAAGATAAGTCTTGAAAGACATCTTTTCGATTCTTGACATTCAAAGATCGTCAATTCATTGGTGATATCGAATTAGAACGCGTTATGAGATTCCATAACTTCTGATCAACAATTTTAATCACATTTCTCCCCCTCAAAAATAGCATATGTATGTTGTTTTTGAAAAACATGTTGATTAAAATATGCTTAAGGTGTTGAAATTCTTTTGGGAAGAAACGGATTTCAAGAACATTTGATTTTGAACAAAGATTTTGTGTTTCAAACAGTTAAACTTTCGCTCCTTTAATTAGGATTGAGGCACTGCAAACGTACCACGGGGTCCTTTAGGTAATCGATTTTGTTTTCGTTGAACAAAAGTACTCCCCTCAAAATATGGAAGTATATTGAGAGATAGCCTTCTTGAGTCGAATTTGAAACAGATTTATTACAGTTGTAAAAACATATTATCCATTTGTTGTGCTTGTGAAAAAATTCGAGCTCAAGGTTTAAATGAAAAACATAATCAATTAAGATAAGCATACGAATGAAAGTAAAGAGTTAGAGTATTATATAGACAGATGTTTAAATGTTCCATAATGTTCCAAATAAACTAACTAATTTGCGTTAGCTTCATTCAGTTAAGCCAACGTCAAGATATTCGGAACCCTTGCTCTTCCTCAACATAGCCTTGGTAGTCGCATTTGAACTCGGAACTTGAGTCGTGAATCAATTTTCTTGACAAACTTTTCAACTTGCTTAACATCGCTTCTCTTCCATGTCATGTTCATAACCAATTTGTTTTTACGCCAGCGTTGGATCTTCAAGAATGTTGACAAGCTCAACCTTTACAGTGTCAACGTATCATCACCGAATTTGTGAATTTCTTGTATCCCATGAATTTGACAATGTTGTTCCTGATGAAGTGTAATCCAAATGGTATTGTGGTGAATGAATACGGTTTACGGTCATAAATGCGGGTGGTTGGAATCGGTTTGGTAAGATTCAGACGTTTCGATAACTTTCAACACCAAGATGAAGATCTTCAACTCTTGACTTAATGACAAGACTACGGATAAAAATGAGGATTGAGTTGAAGATATATATTGTAACTTCGAGAAGATGCTCAAGTTTTCCTTGAACTTTGAGAAGATACATATCTTCGATATCATTGAGATGAAACCTTGTAGTCGACCTTCGTTGAAAGTGTACTCGTTGTCGTCGACTCTGCGAACCTTGATGTTAGTTAAAAATTGTACCTTATTTATCCATAATCTCGCACTTTTAATGGACAAGATCCGATGGTTATAGCACACTTTGTGTTTTAGAGGTGAATGTGAGCGCCATTTGTAAAACCATTTACGCATATTAGGCGATTAAGAGATGCCAAGTTCGCCTCATCATTATAAGTAACAACGAAGAACTAAACAAGTCAGACAACTTCTTCCTCCATTCCCTCTTGAGTGTAAACCGACATAGAAACTTGACAATGATGTTGCATACCGTTTCTGGATCTGTGTTGCCATACATCGGATATTCTAAATCATGATTAAAGAAATAAGGTGTGGGTACCTTGAGATTGTGAGTATGACCCATGAGTGGTAAGGGTTGAGAATAGTCATGAAACTTGAACGTTTTGGAAGAACTTTGGAGGCGGTGAAACATCCCAAGTAATGTTCTCAAACATTGCTCGTGCAACTTCCTCAAGATTGTATTCAAATTGAAGCCTTGAAGTGGTGGAATTCTTAAATTGTGTAAACCGCGTGAATATAGTGGCAATATGAGACAATTGAAGTTTCTGCACCTTCATGATCTTTTTCAAATTCTTTGTGAAACCCACAATGGAAGCTTCAATAGGAAGATCATCTTACGGATGAGCATCAACCATATCTTCAAACCAGGTCAAATTGAGTGTGGAAGAGTCAATCCATTCGGGGCATCATCTTCTTGCATGTTGAATGGTGGTTTGGGATATGACGAGAGACGATCATTTGTGGAGGTTGATTGGAAGATTGTGGTTGAATTTCATCTTGGTGAAATATCATGAGAGTGGTTTGAAAAACGGAAGATAGCGGTGCGGTGAATTTGGAACGTTTGTGCGGGGCGTGACTCATCATCTTTATCATCGGTCTGCGTTTGGCGGGATATCTTTGCACGATGAGATGCACTTTTCTTATCGCCCTCTTAATGGATTTGAGTAAAGCGTCTCGAAGTTCCACTTCTTCATCATCATCAATTATCTTCTCCAGAAGTTGACTTTTGAGATCAACGACAAGCAACGTTGAAGGTTTTGTTTCAAGGGTTATCGGGTGTGTTTGAAGATGAGTGGCTATAACACCTTGAAGCTTGTTTTAAGATGTATGCGTAATGCGATGGTAGAACTTCATTAATGCAACTCTTGACCTCGTAGGAAGAACCCATTTAAGGATTTCCTCAATCTGCTCTGTAATGGAAACTTAAGATCTTTGATGTTGTTCTTGAAGTTGCTTTTGTTGTGTCGAACTTGGGTTTTGAAGAGAAGTGAGCTGTTTTATTAGAGGAAAGGAAGCTGATCTTAAAGGTGGTTTTGGAAGGAACATTCGTCTTTGATTGTTGATCTGAGGATCTTTGGGTGGTTTTGTTAGTGGTTGTTGGTTATAGGCGTCACCTTCCAAATGTGGTTTATCGAAAACATCATCAAAATCATCATTCTGATTCATCATTGTTGACAGATTCTTCATTATTGAGCGAATGATTGATCGATTCATCTTTGGATGAAGAGTGTCTTTGCGAAATTGAGTTATCCGATTCGGAAGATTCGGATTCATTCATAGGTTGTTGAAGTTGTTTAGAAATCACCTTAGAACCTGATCCTTCACCCTGCTTCTGCAACCTTTCAAGATCAGCTTGGTGATGACGTTTTGTTAGGACCTAAGATATATCAACCTTATCACAAACCAATACCCACGTTTTGCTTAGAGCACGTTAAACCAAACACAAACACGTATAAGAAGATGAAATAAAGAAAGGAAGATGGTGACTTGAATGATATAAAAATCGTGTATGTTCTGAGAGAATGATGAAACAATATGTTGTATTACTTCAAAGGAAAAACACACACACACACACTTTCAAGCACACCCCTCAAATGACCATTTGAGGGGTATATATAGGTAAGATAGAAATACCCTAAAAGGCTTTCTATAGGCTCGGTTTGGACTTGGATTGGGCTTGGATCGTTTGAGGTTATACAAGGCTAGCTTAACTAACCTAATACCCATTTAGCAGCCCAATCCACAGCCCTTTGACTATTCTAGTCGATATCTAACACACGTTACAAAGTTCCTAAATGTTAATGACCATCACTTCTAATAAAACTATTAAGGCTAACAATCTCCCCCTAAGGGGTGGTCATTCGAATGATGCTCCACTTGATTAGGTCTTTACTTTTCTCGAGCTAGAACTTTGTGTGTAGATATAGAATAGTCTTGATTCTTTGTTCCTTCATGCTTTGTGATCGATAATGTGGTTTTGCGCCGTTGTCAACTTCGTTGGTTAGGTGTCTCCACATCATTCTCACACTTTCTACCATGCTCACACTTCTATTTGTCTTTTGGTTACCAATGATGTAGTTCTGGAGTCTTTAAACTTTGTAGATTCTTTGACATTGACGAAGAATCATCTCCTTTGATTATGATGAGAACTTTCATGTGTTGTTGGTATGAGCATGCGGCGATGTCGCACGATCCATCCACTCGAGCTTCCATAAGAAGAAAACATAAGAAAGGTTAGTGATAAGCGGATTCCGGCACTTACAAGTTTGAATTTCGAGGGTGTTAACTGCATAGTGTGAATCGTCTCTAATTCTCAGAGGCCGTTCTCGAACCTGGAGTCCCACAAGTGAGATAACACGATATACCGAAGTACATCTCACAGTTCGGATGAGTCATTGAGGTATCTTGAAGCATCATCCCCAGCATTTAGTAGACCGTTTGAGACACACCTAAGCGTAATCCACGAGAATTACCGAAGTGACCTGCTTGTCGAACGCTTGATGTTGACCGCAGCGAGTTTCCATTCAATCATGAAGATCACAGATGTGAAACTTCTCATAAATGTTCAACAAATTGCTAAGATCTGCGTGGGACTCTAGAATATATCACTTGTGTCCTTATTGATGAACAACAAGCGATGTCATGTCAAGTGTTCCTATGAGATCTTTTGATGAATCTCGTGGCTCTAGACTCAAAAGTGCATTTTGGTTTTCTGGCGGAGACTAGGGAGAGGGTCTCTTCTTCAATATCAACAATCTCTAAGAGAAAGTCGATAGATTATGTAGGGTTCCAGTGAGAATGAAACAAATCCTTTTAAGAGGAATTGAGTGGCTAGAAGGTTTAGTGCGGTCGCGTCCTTTGGGTCCATGGCGTCTTTTCTTCAATACCGGTGTCATCTAGTGACAACCGGTAGCATATGTATTGAACCGGTTTTACGCCCTAAGGTTGAATATGGAGGGCTATTTCTTTTCACCCTTTTTCATTACATTTCTTTTAATTCTTCAACCCCTTCTTTCTCCTTTCTCACATTACTCCTTTTTTTCAATCATACCTGAGGACTTCTAATACTAACTATGGGTATTGTCCTTGGGTAGATCCCTTCGGCTCTGGCGGATCATAGGGTATTCCTATCCTTAGTCACCTTATAACTCCATGACTATCCCATGTTGCCATAAAACCATTTTTCTTGAAAATCTCTCAAAGTGTTTATGATTATAAAACATGTTTGAAACTTCCGAGTTTTATATTTTGAAAACACTCCCCTTCACATGTGCTTATAAGTTTTGACATAAATCGCACATAGAGGTAGAGTTCGCACTTTTGAATTGATCGACTTTAAATGAACTAGACCGGTCGAGACACGTTTATATCACTAGAGAACTAGCTTGAAATTATTACCGTCTGGTCAAGTCCATAGAAAGTTTCTCGAAATGGTACATTTCCGACTTTGATTACTTGTCAATTCATTGGTTCCGTCACGAGTGAGCTCTTTTGAGATTCAAACAACGATCATTAAACTTTTTGATCACATTTTAATCACGTTTCTCCCCTCAAAAATAGCATATCCATGATGTTTTTGAAACAAAATGATTAAAAGATATGTTTATCGAAAAGCATTTGGAAGAAACTGATTTAGATGAATTTTGGAACAATTTTTTGTTTTATACTCCCCCATACTTAAAGCATATTTTTTCATCTGAGAAAATTTTAGAATCAATTAAGGGTTTAGAGGGAGTTATCTTGGTACCAAATGTGAGAGATTTTGAAAAATCTTTTTGAAAACTTTCGAATCAATGGTACGCAAGATGTGAAGAAGATTTTGAAAATCTTTTGACGATATTGAAGAAGAATTATCTTCATTTGTTTTAGGATAAGTGCTCGATATTTACGAAAATCGATTTTTATAGCACTTTCCTTTCTTTAAAGATCGGGTTGCAAGTTGAAATACTTACAAGCCATTATGTTTTAAGGAATAGTGCTTGAAAAAATATTTAAAACCTTTGATTTTGATAAGCACTTTCCTTTCTTTGAAGCACGGGTCCTGAAGCGATGTGTTCGGAAGCCATTAATTTGAAGTCCGGGTTTAAATCTTGAAGTATACGAAAGCCATTATTGAAGAAGTTTTGAGAAACGACATGTTTTAGAAAACAATAAAGAACTCTCGCTCAAGCATCTGTACATACCCGTATCATTGTTGAATGACATTTCTAGAAACGTACAGAATATCAATTATACGAGAGACATGTCGTGAGAAGAATATTTTTGGATTTTATGAAATTTTATAATGTTTTTGTATTTTTTTTGAAAGTTTTATATTTTTATATTTTGCTTTTGTTGGTTTTTCAAATTTTGTATTTTGTTTTTCAAAAGATATTTACAAAGAAGATTTGAAGAAAGAAGATTAAGTTTGGCCA
Source organism: Chrysanthemum makinoi (assembly GCA_910596185.1). Lineage (NCBI taxonomy): Eukaryota > Viridiplantae > Streptophyta > Magnoliopsida > Asterales > Asteraceae > Chrysanthemum > Chrysanthemum makinoi. The sequence goes on from OU343220.1 coordinate 153,049,562, forward strand.
AGTAAAAGTGGAGTTAAGAGTGGAACTAGAAAAGGATTTCCACATGCGAAATTGGCATAAAGTTCTTCTTTACCACATGGGGTATATGAACCTTCAACACTTTTACAAGTACCTGCATCCACAGAAGAATTTTCACAAATAACAGTGTTAGAAGTATATGTTTCCTCACTGCGAGGTGATCACTATCAACGGTTGTAGTGGTTTTGACTTCCTTATCTTGATGAGTTTCACTATTATCTGTGTTGGAGCAAGTATCAAAAATCTTTCTTGTGGGAATCCATCTAAGACCTATTGTCTTTGAAAACTTTTCCGTGGGTTTCCACCTAAGGTAAGATCTAGGAGTTGTTTTCTTATCGGATCACGTGAAGACTCTTTTAGAAAAACTACGTCCTGAAGAGATCCACCTATTAGGTTTCCTTTTGATGTTCATCTTGTCACCGGGTTTGTTTCTATTTGGTGTCTTAGTGGATTGTGCCTCGGCACGAGAATTATATTTCTTGAGATATTGTAAGGCACATGCATCATGATTAGCTGAAAAGACACATTTTTTACATGTAGTACCGACAAATTCAATATTCTTGTTTAAAACAGCAGCTTTAACTTTGTCACTACAGTCTTTTGGAAATTGATTCTTGTTCGAAAAAGACTTAGAATTCCTAGTGATGTTTTCTAAGGGCATAGCATTTTCTTTTGCGTAACTACTCTTAGATGCAAGCCAATCCCTAGTCTTGTGTTGAGTGTTCCTAGGTAATGGTTTACTACTACTAGCATTGCCTTGAAATCTTGTAGAATTCATCACCCTAGATGTTGCACCTAGAATTCCGTCTTTTTTCGAAGTCAGTGCCTTTTTCCTAGCTTCTTCTAGATAGTGATTGTTGACCATGTTGTTAGAACCGACTGATTCTTTAACTGGATTTTTGGTCACATTCCGTGTACTATTCCTAGAAATGCCATGTGTAAACACTTTTTCTTTCTCAAAAACAGGTTTTTCAAAAGCTTTGATAATTCTCTTTTTGATAGGCAAAGACTGTGGAGTGACTGTGTTTGACAAATCATTTTTCTCATTGACTTTTGGAGGAAACTGCGAAATAGACATTTTTGGTTTGGAAACCGGTTTGGGAACATTTGTTTTCTCCTCAGTCAATGGTTTTGGAAACTTAGTATCCACAGCCTTTCCTTTTAGACTGTCCAGCTGAGCTCTCAAAAAATCATTTTGCTCTTTCATGTCCTTGTAGGCACGCTCATACGACAATTTGTCATACTTGCATTCCTCTGTTTTTCGATCAAGTTGTTTAAAATAGGACACGTTTTCTTTTTCAAGTTTTTCAAGAGCATTTTCATATTTAGAAACAATTGCGGAGGTCTCGGTGATGAGTCTTTCATGATCTTCAACAGAAGATGTTTGTAAAATAATGGACATGATATCGGTAGTCATGACATCTTGAAGAGAGAATCATTCAAATTTTCCAAAAGTTTGATGTGTTCAACACTTTCATTAGCTTGCTTTACCAGGGATTTATGGTCCTTGACAAAGTCACTTGTTTCTTTCAAAAGTGCTCGTTCAACATGAATTACCCTCGACAGCGATGGCATTCAATTTGAGGGGCAATTAGAGTTTCAAAAAACTTTTTCTGTTCATTATCAAAACTATTAAACCAGATGTTTGTTGTAATATTGGTTTTAGTTTTAACAATCTCTTGAAGATACCCAATTCTAGTTTTAACGTCATCTAAAATGCTTCTAGTATCACTTGTGTTAAAAGGATTGTTTGAAGACATTTGCTCGATTTTCGAAAGAGATTTGGAAACTACAACCGGTTTCAAAGCTGGTTTTGGCGGTGTTGACACTTTGTTTGAAACACTTGGTGTGGTGGAAAACGTTGATTGTTCCTTTTGATTAACAAAAGTAATTCCATTAATTTTGTTCCATTTGTTATAATCAATCGGTTTGAGATCTGGATTCTTTTGTTTCATTTTTGATCTACTCTCCTGAGATAGTTCCAACGTTTCAAGAGAATCACGAACAATTATGGGTTCATGCAAAGGTTTACCATTGTTCAACACATTCGAGATTTCGAGCTTTCTTGAGGAACGAAGAAGGGTCGTTACCAAGTGCCATTTTATGTGAAGTATGAAAACGTTGATTTACTTGGTTTGAAAGCATCTTGTTTGTTTTATCTGAATGACCCGTTGTGAGAAGCAAATTGTCCAAAGCTTTAATTTTCTCATTTTATCCAGAATTTCATCAAGAAGAGAATCTTCTCGTTTTGAAAAATCAACAATCAACTTTTTCTTCTCTTTTTCAAGATCGAGAAACAGTGCTTTTGTTTAGATAGTTGGTCATTTAGATCTGAAATTTCCTTGTTTAAAGATTTAATTTTCAAGTGAGAATTCACATCAAGTGTGTTATACTTGATTTGCAATTCTTTTTCTCTTAAAACAGAATCTCGATAACCAATTTCTAATTAGGACATTTTGTTTGTATGAAATTCATAGGCTTTGGCGTGCTCCTTGTAACTCTCAAGCTCAGCGGTCAATTTTTTATTTGCGGCCTTAACTTCGCGATTGACCGTTCTAACTTTCTCAACTTCAATGCCACATTGATTGATTAATGATTCAACATAATCACGTGTTTCCTCATCGTCTATTTTGTGCCACCGCCTCCACTTGGATCCACATATGGAGTTTCGGAGTTCGTATTGCTACAACTCGGATTGTCCATATATGTATCATAAGTAGGTGCCGGCGTCCGCATGAATCTGTTCGTCATGAGTAAACACATCAAATATGACATTGTTATAGCATGGATCAATGATTGGTACCTTAGATACGGCATTGGCGTCATAGACAGGAGGTGAGTTTGACTCGGTGTCATACTTAGCTTCTGAAGATTTGCCATGAAGATGCAATTCGCATTGAGTTCCTCGAGGTCTTCCAATTCATCCACAATAGCAAAAAAATCAATTTCCTCGTAGGTCAATGTAACCCGCTTGCTTATCGCTAATAAAGCGACTTTAGAAGAAAATCACCAGCCTTCTTGTGCGGTTTAGTGGGAGCGTTTCTTGCCATGTGACCCACTCCTTGACAGTTATAACACTTAATCGATTACCCCTGATTCACATTTCCATGATTCCCAACGCGGAGTGCTACATACCCATTCGATTACCCATTTGCTCTATTCCCAACATTACGTCCATTCGATTTCCCGATTCGAACCAGCTGATTACCCATGCGAAATCCGGTAGCATATCCTCTGCTGATTCCCAATAACTCCAACCATTTGTCCTTGATTACCCATATTCACGGTACGTGCGGTTTGCTTGCGAGTGTTTGATGATATCCTTTGGTTGTTGTTAGTAGGTGTGGAATAGCGACCTTTGATTACTTGACCCAAGAGAGAAATTATTTGGGACAAAGGGTCTTCTTGATCGATTCTAGATCGGTGATTCCTTGTTCGGTATTGTGGATCTGGATAGAATTGTTGTTGTGGTTGTGGAATGTATTCTGCAAGTTGTTGTTGTTGGAAGATGATGAAGCTTGTTGTTGTGTATTCCTTTGGAGGTTGAGTCTTTGCAGTAAGTGCCAATGGATCATGATTCTTTGCTAATTTTTCTTGCCTGACTTCATTTGCTTCAGCTTGGTTTTGTTTTAGAAAATCATTCAGTTGATCAAAGTTCACCTGATGAAGGTCTTTTGTTTGGTTGACAATAGTGACAGATCGTCCCCATTCTTACGGTAGATTATTCAGAACTTGATGTTTTGAACGATAGTTACGGGTGCCAACTTGTTTCCGATAAGCTCATTCATCAAAGTGCAAAACCTTCCATAGTAGGATTCAATGGATTCTCATGGTGTAGATGTAAACTTCTCCCATTCAGGTTAGCGACTTGTTCTCCATGTCTTGTTTACCAATTTCGTTCCATAACATAGTCGTCTAACACGCGTTCCCACATATCGAAAGCGGTTTCACAACCGCTGTCTACACGCGACAAAGATGTCTATTGGTAAACCTAGTTGGACAATATGAATTGCCATGTCATCTGCATCGACTTGTTTTCGATCCTCTTCGAGTGTATTCTAATTCAGTTTGAAGATGAGAGGATGGTGGGATGGGAGGTGTTGCATCCGCATTTCCGGGGACATTAACTTGTCGAGGCTTGAAGGGTCCATCTGAATGGATTTAATCATGAGTTTGCCATTAGGTTTGGTCTTGATGTAGCGGAGCATACGACTTGTCCATTGAAGATAACCACCTTTTGCCAACATAGGAGGTCGGTTTTCGGCTGCATGAATGTCTTGTTGAGTAGCCATTGATGAAGGTATGATATGATAAAGTTGATGTAGGATCGATTCAACGATAAAGGAGTTGTAGTTGATGAAGATTAAACTCGGTTGAGGTGATTACGAAAGTCGTACTCGTAACCTTGGTTCTTAAAAATTTCGCCCAAAATTTGAAATTCACTATAAAAATCAATTCTAAGGTCGTATGAAAATTTTTAGTTATGACAATTTTGGCCAAAATTTAAAAAATTTGAATTTAGGCCCCAAAATTTGAATTTTTGACCAAAATTTTCACTGTTAAACCAAAATTTGAATTTCGCGTAAAATTGAACGTTTAGTCTCCTCAAAAATTTAAATTTTACTCAAGTTTTCCGGCCAAAAATTTGAATTTTTTTTTTTTTTTTTTTTTTGAGAATGAAGAGCTTAAGGCGTAGAAACACGGTTACGAGTAGACGAGGCTTAGGCGTAGGATCCGGTGCTTATCGTGGGATCTTATGCGTAGGAAGCTTATGCGTAGAAACCTTATGCGTAGAAACCTTAAGCGTAGAAACCTTAAGCGTAGGAACCTTAAGCGTAGAAACCTTATGCGTAGAAACCTTATGCGTAGAAAGTATCTTACGCGTAACCTTAAGCTTATGCGTTGACAAAAAGTTACTCGTAAACCTTACGCGTAATTGTGAAGTTATGCGTAGAGTTACTCGTAAGCTTTTAGCTTATGCGTAAACTATGGTTAAGAATCAAAAATCCTTTACAATCACGCCACAGTAAGAGATATCCACAAGTCGAAGTGTTCCACACACTTATCCAAGTGAGGGAAGCATGAGTATGATTATAACGAAGATTCTTCACCAAAAGTTACGGCGAGAAAACTAGGGTTTTGACTTTTTGACTTCTACTCGTAAGAAATTTCCAACGATTCAAATGATTTCTTTTGCACGGATAGCCTTAAAAACACTCGAATAACCCAAAAATGTTGACCTTTTTCACCCAAAGTTCCTAGAAAAGTTACGAGTAGAAATGACCAATAACCAAATACGAGCTTAAAATGAAGAAAAACACGTAAAGCTACGAACTTTTTGCAAAAAACTGAAACTTTAGCACCAAATAAACCTTAAACCACAAGAATCTTGAATTTTAAAGTGCAAAAATTAAAGTTTTAAGGGTGACAAAAACGTATAACGAGAGCCTTTTACGCGTAACCCTTCAAAACAAACACAAACACTCCTAAACCATTGTTAGGCGATTGATACCAATTGTTATGACCTTATATATATCAACCTTATCACAAATACCCACTTAACGAACACAAGTATACCACGTTTAAACCAAACACAATATGCGTAAATAAGAAAGAAAGAAAGATGAGATGGTGACTTAAGATGTGTAACTCGTGTATGTATTTAGAGAGGTAGAGAGAAGAAAGATGAAACAATAAGTTGTATATTGCTTCAAGGAAAACACACACACACACACACTTAAGCACACCCCTCAAATGACATACTTGAGGGGTATTTATAGTACAAGTAGAAGATGCCCTAAGGCTTGGCCATGTGCCGTATGTGGGCTTGGACATGGATTGGGTTACATGAACTTATACAAGGCTAGCTTAACTAAACGTCTAACCATTTAGCTTAGCCCAATCCATGAGCTCTTTGACTATTCTAGTCCGATATCTAACACACGTTACAAAGTTCCTAAATGTGAATGACCATCACTTCTAATAAAAACTATTAAGGCTAACACGTTTGGTGATAGCCAAGGTTTTCTTCAGGATTGCTCGTTCTTCTTTGTGAGTCGCAGGAGATTGAAGTAATTGAGTTTGACGACCGATAGCTTTACTACTGTGCGAATGTATCATGTTTCACTGGATAAGTCGTTGAGTTTCTGCGGGTTATCAACTTTGTCGTGATGACTAACTTGTTCTTCTGCGGAACAACTTCATCAATCGGCAAGGTTTTCTTGTGTTTTGCGGTCGATCTCCTTCCTCTACCTTTAGGTTTGTCGAAATAATTCCAACTTCGCTTTTTCTACTTGATCATAGTCCCCGTAGCGGTAGTCGACTTGATGCCATCATTAAAGAGACGGTCGAGAATTCTTAAGCCTTTGTTTGTCGTGCTAGTGCTTTGAACTTTAACAGTTTTAAGCACATGATCCATGTGAGTAGTATGATACTGATCACCACTTGCAATTCGTTTGTCGATGCTTGGATCTACTTGCATGAATTATTCAATAAGAAGCTTGGTGTAACGAGCAAATGGAATTTTATACCCTTTCTTATTGGTAAATTGACGTGCTTGATAGATCATATCATTCCAGATTAGTTGTGCATAATCAAGGTGTTGTGTATTAATGATACCCCAAAAGATTTGAAGTAGTTCCAAGCGAGGGTGTTCATGGCCGGTAGCTTTTCCCGTAACACAATGACTGAGTATGGTATACAATGATAACCATGGTTGGGGAATGTATTTCCGGTTTACATCGAAGCGGTTGATGCGGTTGAGAAGACTCACCATAACCCATTTTGAAGAGATAATGCAATTTGTGAAAACGATGGAGATGGTATGAATGAAGTGTTAGTCTTTGTTTCTTCAAGAGGAAGATGAAGAACATGACGAAGAATGCTAAAAACAAATTCGAATGGAGTTCATCAATCTGACCTGTCATGATGTTGGAATCGTTACTTATCTTGAGTGAATGCGAATTGATGTAAGTAGATCTCGGGGACACTTGCGGATAAATTCGAAGATTCCACGTAAGTGCTTCTTAAGAATTTCCACTATAATCCGACACGTGGGATGGCATAGAAGTTGTTCGAAATCAATACGAGAGTTTGAAAGCGCAATATTGCGTTCATCTTCAATGGGATACATGTCTTTTCTTGTGAGAGATCCTTGAGACATGTTTAGACCTGAAACAAATCATTTAGCAAGATATCCAAGAATTTGTAATGACATGTTAGAGGAATAACTCATATGATCCTAACATACAAATAATGCAAACTCACAAAAACATTTAGATGTGTAATTCTCAATCACAAACGAAGTCATACGCGCATAGGTACAATAGATACTCACAATGAAATTCAAACTCTCAACATGTTAAAGTATTATCAACCTTGCAAATAATGTAAGAAACTCGCAATTCCTCTATACTCAAAAGATGCGAGAAACTCAAATAATGTAAGGCATGTAGAAACTCGCTATTATTCAACACACAACAAGAAACTCGCAAGCGTATGTAGTCATTGTACAAACTCGCAAACATGCATAAGTTAAACAAATAGTTAGAAATTTGCAAACAACACAAACTCGCCAAAATTTATGTAACAGTGACAAACTCGCCATTTAAATCTCAAACATGGAAAGATTCAATGAACCTAATAGCAAACTCGCCAAGGTTCTTGTGTGGTAATCAAACTCGCCAAAAATCTAAGTCATATAGAAACTCACAAAGTTAATGGATAAAAGGCAAACTCGCCACTTTCTAAACCTAAGAGAAACTCGCCAAAATTCATTAAGTAGAAAAAACAAACTCGCCAAGTTCTTAACCTAAACAAATTCGCCAAATCTAAGTCTTATAGAAACTCACAAAGTTAATGGATAAAAGGCAAACTCGCCACTTTCTAAACCTAAGAGAAACTCGCCAAAATTCGTTAAGTAGAAAAAACAAACTCGCCAAGTTCTTAACCTAAACAAATTCGCCAAATCTAAGTCTTATGGAAACTCACAAAGTTAATGGATAAAAGCAAACTCGCCACTTTTGAACCCCTTGGCAAACTCGCCATTCTTCATTAAAACCTTGGAAAACTCGCCATTATTCATTAAACCTTTGCAAACTCGCCATTCTTTATTAAAACTTTGGCAAACTCGCCATAATTCATTAAACCTTTGCAAACTCGCCAAAATTCAAATTAAATCTATGGCAAACTCGCCAATATGCAAACAAATCTATGGCAAACTCGCCAATATTCATGAGATCATGACAAACTCGCCAATATTCTAAACAACACAATCTAAAAAAAATTACTTGATTAAGTGAATCCACAAACTGAAACAGCGCACATCCTAAACATCTATATTAATCTAAACAACCTTAAGGTTTTATACTAACAAAGCATATGAATCGATCTTATGAGTAAACAATCTTAGCGAAAGGAAAAAGAAAGAATAAAAGATCAAAATCCCAAAACCAAGATAAAAAAAATTACTTACAATGGATTTGGAGTAGAAAAAAAAACGTGATATAGATCGAACAAGAATGCAGCAGCAGGTTTGGTGGATTTGAGAATAATGATTTTTATGAAAAATAGCTAAACACAAAGTATATATAGGAAGAAGAATGAAAAAATGACACATTTAGTCCCTAGTGTATTAAAAAACGTTTATTAAGTTTTTTTTTTTTTTTTTTTTTTTTTTTTAATGAAAATATATGAAAGATGAAAAAGAGAATCTTTTTTTTTTTTTGGGTTTTGTATAGATTTTATATTTTTGTATTTTGATTTTGAAAGATGTATTTACAAAATGTTTTTGATGTTTGACTTTTTAAGAACGTTTGATTAAATTTTCCAGATCTTCTGGAGTCAAACACCGCATATCAATTTGATGGACAAGCTCGAGAAACCTTGCCGGTGGCAAGGCTTTGGTGAACAGATCCGCCAATTGATATTGAGTACCCACAAAGTATAGTTCAATTGTACCCTTTTCAACATGCTCTTTGATGAAATGATATCGAAGAGCAATATGCTTTGACTTGGAATGTTGAACCGTGTTGCAGGAGATTGCAATGGCACTCTTGGAGTCACAATACATTGGAATCTTGTCGAATACAAAACCGTAGTCCATCAGTTTTGATCTCATCCAAATTATCGAGCACGACATCTTGACATGGCAAGCGTATTCTACCTTCGTTGATGACATAGATGTACAATCTTGTTTCTTTGACTGCCAAGACACCGGTTTATCTCAGAAATTAAACACCACCGGATGTACTTTTCGTGTATCTAAACACCCTGCGTGATCGACATCGAAAATGCGATTAGTGCAAAACCAGAATCCTTCGGATACCAGATTCCCAAGTGAATGGTTCCCTTTATGTAGCGAAGGATTCTTTTAGCCTCATTGAGGTGTCTTTCAGTTGGTCTTGACCGATAACGGGAGCAAAGATATACAAGAAATACAATGTCAGTCTGGTCGTTAGATACATGAGAGACCCAATAATACTTCAGTATTTTGTAGGGTCAATAATTTTCCCATGTAAATCGACATCCGCTTTGGTGAGGTTGCAGACATAGGTGTGTTATAAGTATCACAACCGGTCATTCCATGTTTCTTCAAGATTTCAAGAGCATATTTGGGTGATTTAGAAATATGCCACGGAGATTGATGAACACGAAGTCCTAAGAAGAACTTTAGTTCACCCATCATGGATATTTCAAAATTTTGTTTCATTAATTTTGCAAAAGCGTTTGAATACTTTTTATGTGTTGAACCAAAAATGATATCATCAACATAAATTTGAACAATCAAAATATCCTCCCCGTGACGTTGAATGAAAAATGTTGGATCAACAGTTCCTTTGGTAAACTGATTAGCGAGAAGAAAGTTTGACAGTTTGTCGCACCGGGCCGTGGAGCTTGTTTAAGACCATAAAGAGCCTTTTTGATCTTGTACACATAGTCAGGATGGTCTGAATCAACGAACCCTTCCGGTTGACCCACACAAACTTCTTCACGGAGTTGACCATTCGAAACGCCGTTTTACATCCATCGATAAACCGTGATATTCTTGTGTGCGGCATATGCCGAAATATCCATACAGACTTCAAGTCGAGCCACCGGTGCAAACGATTCTTCATAATCGATTCCTTCTTCTTGAGAATACCCTTTAGCCACAAGACGAGATTTGTTGCGAATAACATTGCCTTCACATCGGTTTGTTTTCCGGATCCACTTGAGTCCAATGACATAAATCCCATCCGGTCTTGGAACAAGTTCCGGACTTCGAGACGTTTGAACCGATTCAACTCTTCTTGCATTGATTCAATCCAATTGTCATATGTCATAGCTTCTTTGATGTTTCGTGGTTCATCTTGACAAACGGTGAGCGCATAAACACAAGTTTCAAAGATCGTATGAATTCGTTGTCTCATCATAACTGGGTTAGAAGGATCGCCAATCACATTTACTAAGGGATGATCTTTCGTCCATTTATGTGTCGAAGGGTGGTGATTGAATGTTGCATGCATATTAGACGGTTCCAAATTGCGTGAAGACGACTCGCCAATGTCCGGAATGGTTGGAGCCGGAGCAAATGGATTGAAGAAAGCATTTCCATCATAATCATGGGTACGGGTACTTCTTGATTTTATGATTCATCACCGTGTCGGTGTTGGATGCAATGTGTTCTTATGTTGATTGAGAATCATTCATTGGTGCATCCGTGTAACAGCTTGTTGTTGTTGGAGCAGTGTATCGGGTATTGGAGTATGATCGGGGTGTGTGCAAGGAAACAATCGATACATCCGGAGCACTACTTTCGGGAATCTCATCAAACGAGGAGCAAAGAATGTTTCCAATTGTTGACGAGTGAATTCCATGGGTGGAACACGGTGATGAAGAAGGAAAGTTCAGACGGTTGGATGCGGGTCCTAAGCGGTTTTGCTCAGAAGCCATTTCAGTAAGCTCATCAAAGTTGACATGAACGGTTTCCATCATTTGTCGAGTTCGACGATTCCAAATTTTAAATCCTTTCGAATTTTCACAATAACCAATGAACACTCCAATGTCACTTCGGTGAAGTTTACCAATATCATCACGATCATTTTTGGATAGCACGATTGCGAAAACATGAAAATATCGATATCGGTTTGCGGTTGTGAACAATCTCATATGGAGTTTTATTATGGCGTGTATGAATGATGGAACGATTTTGAGTAAAGCATGCGATTGAGACGGCTTCAGCCCACAAGAAATCCGGTAATTGTGAGAAAATGAACATCGTTCGAGCAACCTCCACTAACGTTCGGTTTCGTCTTTCAACAACACCATTTTGTTCAGGAGTACGGGCAATCGAGGTTTGATGTGTGATTCCAACTTTCTCAAAATAAGCACGAATTGTTTGATTTTTGAATTGAGTTCCATTGTACGTTCTTATAATGCGGACGGTGTTTACGAGTTGAACACGAATCTTTGTGAGAAAGGTGATAATCATTGTTGGAGCTTGATCTTTAGTGCGGAGAAAATAGACCCAAGTCCATCGTGAATAATCATCAACAATAACCAGAATGTATCGTTTCCATTCACACTTTGTACACGCATAGGGCCACATAAATCCATATGAAGCAAATTAAGAACTTGTTGAGAACTTGGTTGGGTTTTGAGGAAAGTTAGATCTCTTGCTCTTGCCTTGTTCACAAGCCGAACATAAATGATCTTTGGTGTATCGAAACCTTGGAAGACCATCAACTAACTTATGACGAGCTAGTTCCATGGTTTTGAAGTTTAAATGAGAAAGCCTTTTGTGCCATAACCATGATTTAGTCGAAGTTGCTTTGGAGAGAAGACAAATCGGTTAAGATGCAATCATATCGGACATAAGAATCGTATAAAGATTTGTGCTCCGATTGCCGGTGAGTAAATCATGTCCTTCCAAGTCACGTACATAACATGTTTTGGAGCGAAACGCAACTTCCAAATCATCATCACATAATTGTCCAAGCGAGAAAAGATTGTGTCCAAGACCTTTAACATAATAAACCCGACTGATCTCGATGTTTCCATTGACATAATCTCCATATCCCATTATTGCAAAGAAATGATCATTCCCAAATCGGCGATCGATGAACTTTGAAACAAAGTTTATTAACAGACTTTAGATTTCTGTCATATGTCGGTACATCCGCTATCAACAATCCACGTAACGAGTTGAATCACCGCAACACACGAAGACAACGAGGGTGGTATGATAGAAGCGGTGGAACCCAAAGAGTTAGTGGGTTCCATTATGTTAGTGTTACACACATTTGCACATTTAGGAATCTATTTAAAACTTGAGGTGCAACCATTGTTGCCATAACCAATTATGTTTCGCTTTGGTCTTAGTGAAGTCACTAGGTGAGTACACTTGCTTAGGAGATGTTGTTGCAGCAATGGGTGTGTCTGATTTCTCGAAACTACATTGTGCACCTTCCCTAAATTCGATTTTGCAACTATTGAGGACCTAGAGGGAGAGCCAATTATAGATTTCTTAGAATGAGCTAACAGAGAGTTTGCAACACATTTATCATGATTACCAGACAGCATACTTTTACGACAAAAACGCGAGGAGGCATTAACGTTTGAAGCGTTAGCAGACTTATCATTAGTTACATCGACATTAGAATTACAAGTTGCCAAATTTGAATCTAAAGCGGATGCAACATGATTTTTATTCGATTTCCTAAGATGAACTTCTACTTCCGATGTCGGACGAGTGCTCTTCCTATGTTGCGAGATCCTAGTATTTTCTTGGTGTCTCTTATTCTCGGATCTTCTAACATTAGTAGACGCAACTATTCCTGTAGAAGTGGAAGAAAGCAAATTAGTTCCCTGAGTTTTATCAATTATATACATGCTAGGAGCAATCACGTTTGTGTTACTAGACTTGCTAGATTTTTGTTTAGCTAGCATTTCTTTAAGCTCAATGATGATGTGTTTTTGATCCTGAATTATGGAATTTAATCTTCCTTGTTCACCCAACATTTGGCGAGTGTATTCAACATGGTGATCAAGTTATTTTGACGCAAGCGAAGCAGTTTAAGAGAATCAAAAATCGTTTTATATTCCTGTTTGACTTGTGCAATCTCTTGTTCATGTTTGAAATTTTGACATTTTAACGATGCATTTTCATCATCAAGAAATTCGACTTTTGAAATTCACGACTGATCCAAAGACACCTTTTCCATGTGATTTTGTAAAGCAAGTTCAGATTCAATTGTCTTAGACTGACACCATTGAAGTCTTCTTTTAAGTGCAGAAATCTCCATTGAAAGTGTAGATTTGACATCATCATTTTGTGAAAACATTTTTTCATTTTCCTCTATTAATTTCTCAATTTCATGCCTTAACATCTGATTGTCCATTTCCAACGTTTGAAGCATATTGAGATTCTCGATTAACACGATTATTCACGAAGCAAATTCACAATATATAACCACGAAGCAATATTAGCGAAGAGCATCTTCTAACAATCGATCAAGGGCATTTTGAAGATCTTGGTTTTTGCATTGTTCTTGTGAAAACGAGTTTTCAAGTGTGTTAAAAGCTTCAATCATTGAAGTCACCTCTTGTTGAAGTTCCCTTTCCCAGTGTGTTGCACACACACGTAAATGTGCGACATGAGGTGAGATTTGGGTTTGAAACATTTGTCTTTGCTCTCTTGCATAAGCAGATTGAAAATTTGATGCTTTTAACTTCGAATTTTTCTCAATTGCCGTTTCTAAAATGAAATATCTTCCATAAGCGTTTGAAAGTATCGTAATACTAAACAAGATTTAGGAGTTTTTGGCAATGAGTTGCTTTTGCAAGAGGACGGTAAAGGACCATTTATTTGTGCAACACTGTGAACGGGGCCTTCTACACTAGATGCCTCAGGTTTTTCCGAAAGATTATACGATGGTGTTGAAATGACATTCAGTTTGTAAGAAGCATTTTCACTTGTGTAATCATATGGTAAAATTCCATTTTGTCGCATGTTTAAGCGACTTCGATCATCTTGTGCCCATTGTTCCTCACAATCAAATACAACAAGTTGCATGCTTGGATCTAAAAGACATTGAGCACTATACAATTTGGGCATTTCCTTGAGAGCCGTGTGAAGAAAATGTGGGTGATTATACCCAAGAGCAAAAGCGTTTTGAGTCATCGGACTCGAAAGTAAAGTTGACATTTCAATCTGTTTTATAGAGTGGCCAATCTTATATACAACAGTACCAAAATCTTTTAACCGTCTTTCCAATTGAAGAATTTCCTCGATTTGATCATCAATGCGTTTCTTAGATTTCTTCTTGAATTGAGAAAAATTTGACCGACTTTTTGAAAAATCTTGTTTAGTATTTGAAAGTTCCGTTTGAAGATTATCAATGTTTTTCTCAAGTTCAGACTTTTCTTGTTCAATTTTAGAAATCTTTTCGTTATTTGACGCAACAATTTCATGCATTTGATGTTGAAGATTTTGTTCGTTAACGTAAGATTTTTGAAAGGCCACTTCAAAACTTGTTTCTCGGGTGGTTTTTGTTTCAAAATCATTTATCCGTTTTCGACAACTCTTAAGTTCAGCAGTCAAGGAGGTAATCTCAAACCCTAAGGTTATGGTTTATCTCATTACATTTTGCGCTTTGAGCTTGAAATGGCGTAGTAATGAAGTCGGATATTTCAATCGGACCATGAATTGCTTCACTCTGTTCAATATGCTCATTATTTTCATCATCACTTAAGTCATGAAATGTAACCACGGGGTTAATTTGATCAACTTCATTATGATTAAATAATTATTCATGTTGAACAGTATTGTCGCCATCGATGCATGCGCACACAATTGCATTTATGAGGCATGTATCGATGTCGGTACGAGATAGACCGTCTGTGTCATAGACCGGTCCATTCTCTGTTTGACTGATGTGATGTTCTTGCATATTTGCCATCAAAATAAGCGCATCATTTGCTTCCAAATCTTCATATTCATCATCCGAGAGTATACGCCATAAAACCTTGCGAGTTTCCTGAGTTCTCCTCCGCTTCATCCTTGTATGCCATCAGCATGACTTGCTTATAGTAATCTCCTCCTCTTGTTCGTGGTTCAGGGCAAGCATTAGCAAGATGTCCTTGCTTTTTGCAATTATAGCGTGAATAGTAGATCCCGAAGGTGAATTCCCTGTTTCCACAACTTGAACATTTCTCTTGAAAGTATTACCCGATCCCCCTACTGATGTTTGACCATTCCCTGAATTACCGAATACCCACTTGTAATCATACGGCGACCACTAGTTACGTTTCGAACCTCAACTTTGCCACCTTGTATAACAAAGCATGACTTTTGGGATTTGATGATGAACGAAGCGATTGTTTGATGAGTAGAGAACTTGGAGAAGGCTTTAGCAATAAAGGTCATTCCATGATTTAATGCTTCAAAGGCATCAACTTGATCATCATTGATTTGAGCTGAGTATGCAGTGTTAGAATCTCCTTCGGGTGTGAGTTGATGAGAAGGTGTGGGTGGAGCATAACTAAAGTGGCGTTGTTGTTGATCGAAAGCATGATTTGACTTTGGGTAAGGAGTTGGATAACCATGTGCCATGAGAGAAATCGATCGGAATTGGTGGTGTAGGGAAACCATGTGTGCCACGAGCTTCTTTATCTTTGATAACTTCATATTGATGATGTTTCAGATAATCATACAATAATCCATGCTTGACTTCATGAAGATCCTTGACTTGTCGAACAAACGTAACATACTTATGCCAATCCGGTCCTAATGAGTTCAGAAACTTGGTGTTAATAGCAATTGTTGGAAGATCAATCTTATGTCGATGCAAATCATTGACCACATTTGTGAAACGATGATCGTATGATTCAAGTGATTCCCGTGCTCAATGGTAAACACATCAAAGTTGTGATATAGCTTAGACTCCATGTTGATCTTATTGATTCAGTGCCTTCCATTAAAAGATGAATTTGTTCCCACATAGCTTTTGATTATATGTGCATCAATACTTTTGTAAATCGGATTAGGAATTCCAAGAAGTATTTGTTGCATAGCAAGCTCATCGGCTTCAAAATGAAGTAGTTGTTCGGTGTTAAAGCGACTAAGTGGAACAATTGTGATAGTATCGGTCTCGGTGGAACAAATTTGTAGGATCGCCGTGAACAGTTTCGGTTGGCATTTGAAATGGTCCTTCTAATATCACCTTCTTTAGATACTTACCATGAGGTTTCTTGAGTTCCATATACCTTAGAAATCGACTTGACCATTGCACATAATTTCCTGGTGTAAGCATTGGAGGACAGTATCGAACCAGCTTCATGAATCGATTCGACTTGTAAGCTTCAGACATTTGAGAAAACCAAGTTTGTTGTTGAGGGATTTGTGGAACCATTGACGTTCGTTGTGGACCTTGTTGAGGATGGTTTGGAGTATATTGTTGATTAAATTGTTGTTGATAAATTGCTTGTTGTTGATTCCATTGTTGATATTGTGGACTGAGTTGTTGTTGTTGTTGTTGATTATAAGTGTAAGGAAAGGAGTTAGAGGATGGTGGTTGAGACATATTTGTGAAGTGATGTTGATCGTTAAGGATAATTAAGGTTGAGGTTGTTTAGACTTAGGTAGATGAGTAGAAGAAAACCAAACTTGCAGAAATCCAAACTTGCTAGCAAGAAACTTCGCAGAACGCAAACTCATGAGGAAGAAACTTCAAACTGCAAACTCGCAATGCGCTGAAACTCGCCAAAAATGCAAACTCGCAGAAATTCAAGACAGAAACTCGCCAAAAATGCAAACTCGCAGAAAGTCAAGACAGAAACTCGCCAAAAATGCAAACTCGCAGAAATTCAAGACGAAACTTCGCCAAAGCGCAAACTCGCAGAAATTCAAGCGAGAAACTCGCAAACCGCAAGGAGAAACTCGCAGAAAACACATGAGAAACTTCGCCAAACTTCATGGCTAACTTCGCCAAACTCGCCAAAACTCATGAGAAACGCTAGAACTTCAAGAGAAACACGTATTCAAATTCAAAAGTCCATAAATTTCAATCTAAAACACATTTTTAAGTACGGATTTCTATTAAATCTAATCAATATTAACCTAAATTAAACCTGGCTCTGATACCACTTGTTAGGTCACCATATTATCACAACAACATGTATTTCTAGAGAGAGAAAGTTTTAGTGAGAGAAAGTGGAAGGAACTAATGAATGATTAATGAAAATGATAATTGTAATTAGAACCAACAACCCTCTCCCTTCTAGGGAGGGGGTATTTATAGTGTTTACATAAGTAGGGGTGTTTCCCCTTGGTTCTAGAAGAACCTTCTATCACAGCTCATGGGCTTACTACATGAGCTGAGAAACTAATTACAAACATTTATAAACCATAATTATTAACGACCTATTACAAATGAAATGACCTACACTTGATAATAAAACATGTTCCTAACAATTACGATAGTGAATCATCTTATTCCGGCGATAGTGATCTTGAAGATTTAACGGAATTAGAAATGTTTATTAAAGAGTTCGAGGCGGAGCAAACGTTGCAGGAAAAAGCACCCGGTCCTTCAAAGCGTCGTCAATATGTCCCTCGTGAAGCGTGAAATTGCTTTGAAGCACGTCTTCTTGCGACTATTTTGGCGACAACCCAAAATATACGGACGTTAATTTTAGGACGTCGATTTCAGATGAGCCGTCGTCTATTTCTACAAATAGTACAAGGTATTAAAACATATATTGAAACTCATCATCCTCTTCCTAAGCATTTTGATTTCTTTAGAGTGCGACTCGATGCTAGGGGTGTAATGAGTTTTAGTGTGATTATGAAATGCACATGTGCCCTAAGCCAATTGGCTTACGGGATATCGGTGATGCATTAGATGAGTATTTACAAATAGGTGAACACCGTACGCGATTGCTTAGATTTTTTTTCTTATGTGCATAATCCAACTATTTATTAAGGAGTATTTAAGAAAACCAGATGAGGATGACATTCGTCACATATACCATGCACATAACACTGTTCATGGGCTTCCGGGAATGTTGGGAGCATCGATTGTATGCACTGAGAATGGAAAAATTGTCCGAAAGAATGGCAAAGGCAATTTCACATAGGTGATAAAAAAATATCCAACTATAATGCTTGAAGGCTTTGCTTCATACGATTTAATGGATTTGGCATGTTTTTGGGGGTAGCGGGTGCGAATAACGATCTAACGGTTTTAAATAATTCTCCGTTATTCGACGACCTACTTGATGACATCGCCCACGAGGTTGAGTTTAAAGTTTATGGGTGTAAATTTAAGCAAGGGTATTATCTAGTCGACGGAATCTACCCGAGTGGGCATCTTCGTCAAGTCATTTACAGTTGCAACTAATCCAAAAAAATGCCGCATTCAAACCGAAACAAGAAAGTGCTCGAAAAGACATCGAAAGACCTTTTGGTGTCCTCCAAGGACGTTGGCATATCATTGCCCAACCGGCGCGTGCATGGACTGTTGGCAAGTTACGTAGAATCATATGCGTGCATCATAATGCATAACATGATTTTGAAAGATGAAAACTTTGCGATGTCGATATTCTTTGAAACTTATATTTCTCCAACAACAAATTTACGCAGACATGGATTGAGCGTTGCCAAGTGCAAAGAAAAAAGCCAAGAACTACGTGATAATCGCAAACACGCGAAAGCTTCAACGATGTCTCATCGAGCATGTTTGGCAACAACTTCAATGGGCACAATTTCAACAACATAATCCGGATAATTAGTTTCGTTATAATTTCATGTATTTGTTGGCATATGTTTTGTATCTTTTTTTATGTTTAGTACGTTTTTATTAAGTTATGTGTTGTATTTTTAATTTGAATGAAATGAATTTATTTAGTTTATTTGGAAATGAAAATTGAATAAAAAAATAAAGTGGTAGTGGTGGGCCCCAAATGAAGAGGTTGAGGTTTGTTATGAGTGAGGAGGGGGTTTGTTGTGGTTAGTTGTGGAAAAATAGGATGCTGATGTGGCGCTGAGGTGGCACGACGACGAAGTTGAGGTTTGTTATGACACCTGATGCTCTTACATTAGGGTTTTTATATCATATTACTAGTGTATTTTATGTAAGGCAAAGTTGTCATCGGTTTGTACCTTAGCGCTGGATCAAGGCTGGTCGACAGGAAGGAATAAGATGATTGAATACCAACACACACACAATCACCATACGCTGCTGCAACTTGAATACAATCAACACAATCACCAAAACCCTTACACTACAAAATCACGATCACCGGTACGGCTTAATGACCCTAAATAAAAGCCTGTGAACACTTGGTACCTGGGAGGGACTCTTGATGTGATCTTCGAATGGGATTAGGGTTACTTTGATATTCGGTATGGAGAGGGTAGGAGAAGAACCGAATTGGGTGAATATATAAAAGAGGGGATTCGTGCTTTACAAGAAGAGGGAAAAACGTGTTCTATCTTTGGCATGCTTATCTTTTACCTTTAAAAATTATTCTAATTATCCTAACCGAACATATATGTGTGGGATTTTTGTTCATACTTTTGGAAAAAGAAAACAAATAAAACTTATATATAAATGTGTAGGTGTGTCATTCAATGTGACGGAGCTCAAACGGAAACGTATAACAAATCGTTGATTGTACAAATTATTTTTGTTATTTACTTAGGCTCATTATGATCCGCATTTAATTATCGCAATACAAATAGTGTAGACTTTTATTAATGATTACGCGACTTAGGAAAAAATCAAATTAAACGTAAAATTAGAAATTCGGAATTTAGGGTTTTACAGGATGGTTCTACCAAGTCCAGACCTTTCTTTTGGTGAGTGAGGGTTGACTTGCAACAGAGTAAGCTCAGAGCTAGGTGCAACCCCCTGAAGAGGTTTCAAGGGTGGAAGCGGTGCCTGAGATTGCTTCGTCGAGATGTGTTCGTACTGGGCACATCAGAAGTCAAGCATGCTCTTAAGAGCTTGGAGTTCAGGCTCAAGTATTCTTTCAGAATCAAAATTTGGAAGCTTACTCTCAGGGTTTACCCTTTCAACCCAGTCACTGGAATTGGGAATTGACTCCATATTGGAGAGCATGCCGAGATACAAATGGTTTTGGACTTTGGTCTTTATTGTGAGAATCAGGGAGACGATCTTCACCTATGATTCTCTTTTTCTCTGGGGTTCCAACTGATTATCAAAGACTCTAGGATTCTTAGCGTCCAACTCTCAATGATATCTTTTTCCTTTTAAGTTCTTCCTGAAGAGCTTGATTTCTTTAACTAGTTCGTGTTTTGAATTTGGTGTGATGACCTCAAGCTTGGCTTGTTTTAAAAGAAGCATTTCATCCCTACACTTGTTTAATTCAAAACTTAACTTGTTGTATTTAGAAAAAAGATTTAATCGTTGCTCTCTACAAACTTAAGGTCAACATTGATATAGTTCATAAAGGACTGCCAATTTGAATCATCATCCATAGAAAGTAAAATATTTACCTTCTTCATTGTGATATTGACCCATTCTCCATTCCTGGCATGATTCTTCCTAACAACTAGCTTGTCCTCTTAGAAAGCCATCGCGTAATCGACTTGCACCATTTCATCGTCACGAGGAGACGGCTCTTCATCCATCAAAGACTTGACAACAAGGCCCTACCCTGCATAGATTTAACATTGTTTGTTGTTTCTGAGGGTGTGGCCTCAAGCAGTGCTAGCTTAGCTTAGGCTTTCCTATACTTAATCAACAGTTTTATTTTGATCAGATTTGTTTTGAAAATTTTGATGAGACTGATAGACTTTTGGTTGAAATTTGCTAAAGCCTAAGGACTGGTTTGACCTTGAAGGTTTGTAAGAGGGTTTAGAAATTGTTTTTGAAAAACAGTATTTGGCAAAATGACCTCTTTTGTGACACTTAAAACATTCAGTGTCCTCGTTGGCTTTAGCATTTGAAAAACTTTTGTTTCTTCGTATAAACCTTTTAGAGTTACCAAGGAGTGCCCTTTCACGAAACTCAATATTTAAGTCGTTCGGTACTCCTCGCTTGTTCTCTCATCGACCTCATCGTCGAATTTTCACGAAAATCTTAAACCACAATGTTAGAATAAAAGCGGTTGATCTTGGTGATGAAGTGGTTGTCGAGGGACTTCTTGACTTCACGAGACTTTTTAAGTCGGTATCGTCTATTTATGAGGTTATCCTCATAGACAAATTTCCCGTAGATTTCAGGAAGTTCAAGATTCTGAATGTGATTAGCATTCCTTAGTCCCTGAGAGAAATTCAGCCACTTTTCAGGGAGACTGTTTACAAAACCAACATTGATTTCATGTTTGGACAACTTTACACCATCATTTGAGAGTTCATTTAACAAAGTTTTATACCGGGTGTAAGTTTGAGACAGAGTTTCTGAGTCTTTAGCCCTGAAGGTGTTATACTCAAATTTCAGGTCCATAATCCTGTTTTTCTTGGTATCTGAGGGACCTTCATAGTTGTGAACAAGGTCATTCCATGTTTGTTTAGCCATACTACAGCCAATAACAGACTCCTTGACATCATCAGGAAGACAAGATATGATGATGCTTTTGAGCATTTGGTCCTGGTTGACCACTCTTCTCTCGTCCTGAGTCCACTGAGCTTTAGGTTTAGGCAAACCTTCAGCAGTCTTTGGGATATATGGACCTTCATTAATACACTTAATGTAGTAAGGTTCCATCCCAGTCAAATAGCAAAACATTCGCTTTTTCCATTTGTTAAATTTGCCAACTTCTAGTCGAGGGGCAACAACAACATAGGCTCCATCCTTTTTATCGACAAGTTGAGGTACATCACTTTCAGCCATTAGGATCCTGATTTAAAAACGTTTTTGAGCGGCTTAAAAAAGGTTTTATAATCAGCCTGCTCTGATACCACTTGTTGTTCCCGTTTCACAGTTAGTATAAAACAATTTAAGACAACTGATTGTGAACAATGACTGAAGTAATGCAAGTAAAAACACACTGGTTTATTTTCAACGTTTATATTCTTTATTATAAATGAATCAGAAAGAATACATTACCCACATACTTGCGGAATAGTACTTGGGATTGAAACGACAATTATGGTGCGACTCCTCACTAAGCTTAGGCTAAGTCTAAGCACAACTACACAGGAACCACTGAGCTATCTCAGGGACATAGTTGTATTTGGAGGAGTGAAAGTTGGCTTGAGTGTGTGTTTTACAATTAATGCACAAGCTTAAATCTTTCACTCCATCTCTTATGCTATTTATACAAGTATAGTTTTAACTCTATCCTAGAGGACAAACTGACAGGTTACAGAAGACAAAATGCTGATGTATTTTGTCTCACATTTATTTGCTATTTGGGGTAAGTGACAAGGTTGCTTTCTTCTTGTCGGTGATGACATGAGCCCGATAGTTAACGATTCGGGGAAAGTTTGACTTTGGTTGATAAGGACTTCGTCTTATTTGTTCAAATTTATCCCGCCTTGCCCCGCATTATTCTTGATCTTTATAGCCTTAGGTCTTCGTCTTTAGTTTGTCTTCGATGGTAGTAGTTGGTGAGGAGTTTCGGGTTCATGAGTTATTTTCATCACTCACTGAATCCACCATCTTCTTCTTGACTCAGTCTTCACCCCCTTAAGTTCCGCTTACTGGTGGAGAGACTTCTTCTTTGTCTCTTACTAAGTATCCCGAAGACAGCTCACTGAGTGACTATGCGCTCAGTGACTTGTTAGTGTTTAAGGGACTAAACACTTAGGGTATTTTCTATTCAAATCCTAGACTTATGGGGTTTGGGTATTCACTGAACCCAACACTTATTATCCAAATAAAACAATTCTTTTTAATTCAAAATAATTTGTAAAATTTATTTTCGAAAAAAATATTTTATCACATTAAATATGTGAAGTTTAGAACATAAAATTTAATCCTTTGATCATTTGTCAAATTGTAAATTTGTTTGTTCTTACCTAGAGTGATTTACGTCGAAACGGAATATTACGACTAAAAACTTTTTTACGTTAATTTTGAGGTAAGACGATTTTACATTTTGTTATTACTATATATATAATTTACCGGCAATTCGGTGCCATCTGATTGGTCGCCAATTTGGAGCTACGCCAATTTTGGCCCGATTTTTGTGTCATTTTGGACTTTGCATGTTAATAGGTGACTTTGGTCCACCAAATGACCCATCACCTTCACATGTGTTGGTATTAGGCCCGATAAGCGTTGGTGATATTTTTGTTTTTGAAGATTCTATGGTGTATTGTTTTTAAGTATACTCCGTAGTAGCTAACAAGTTTTGTAGTATTAAAATATTATTGCGTAGCTAAACATCATAACACTATTAAAGTCATAACAATCGAAAGATATGAATACAATGTCCGTCATGGCTAACAATTTAACGACCAAACTCGTTATCAAAATGTAGAGGTGTTGAAAAATAGAAATAACGTTTTTAGACATTATATGTATTAACACATAATAGTTGTTAAATTTCATAAAATCTGGGTTTCTAGGCTTGGTGTTCTTGAGTGGTGTTGAAGACAAGGGTAAAATAGTCATATCGCAAGGCGTAGAACAACAACTAACGAGATTTTCTAACGATACTTAGGCCGAGGGACACAATTTGAAGCAAAAAGTAAAGAGTATTGACATAATTTTGCACGAAAAAAAACAGCAATGGCAAAACGTGCGAATGAAGGAAACCTCAGGGACATTTTTTGCAATTTACTCTAAAATCACTAACATATTTATGCCTCAAGCGCAACACAAGGTAAATGATGAGGTGATTATGTGTATATGAGAGACTCAAAAAGCTAAAAATGTTTGTATTGTATTTATTTTGTCATTTGCAGCATTAAATTTATAAGTTGCTACCCGCATATATCCAAACATTGACCGTATCGTTTAGTTGAAAGAAAACACTTTTGTTTTTTATAAAATGTTTTTTTCCAACTAAACGCACCCAAAGTAACTATTGTGAATTTTAGTCTCAATAATGACTTGATTAGTTTCAAAAACATGCCCAAACACTATTTCAAGGATCCCCAAATGTGGTTGTTCAAGATTTTAGTTGTTAATAGAGTGTCCACAATTACCTAATGCTAATAATTATGTGGGTCACAATAATACCTTATCTAAAGCACGTTGGATAGTAATGCCGATGGTGAAGCAGCCAACCAGCCACACACGATGGTGGCAGAAACCGTTTAATCCATCGGAAAATCTTAACTGCAAATATTCAAAGGGGGTCAATCGATCGTAAGGGCTTTTTAGGGATGTTTGATTTTTAATTTGTTTGATATAATGTTACGATCCCACATCGCCCAAGTATGGGATTGGACGGTGGTTTATAATGTCTAAGTGTCCCCTCCTCATCAAGCTATCTTTTTGAGTGAGTTCTACATTTGGACTTATGAACATCGATACGAGCCTAGTATGGGATAGGTTCGTATCAATTGGTTTCAGAGCCATCCCAACCTTTCGAGGTTCCAACACTCGGAGTGGTGGCCTATGGAGTGGTGGCACGTGGGTGGTGGCTTGGACCCGAAGAAGGGTGCCAATCGTGACCAACACGGCCGTGACCAACATAGCCGTGACCAACGAGCTTCGGGTGGTGGCCTATGGAGTGGTGGCTTGGACCCAAAGAGGGGTGCCAACCGTGACCAACATAGCCGTGACCAACGAGGATGTTGGTTCTTCAAAGGGTGGGGTATTGTTACGATCCCACATCGCCCAAGTATGGGATTGGGCGGTGGTTTATAATGTCTAAGTGTTCCCTCCTCATCAAGCTAGCTTTTTGAGTGAGTTCTACATTTGGACTTATGAACATCGATACGAGCCTAGTATGGGATAGGTTCTTATCATATAAGCTTTCGGTTCTTCTATTATTCGTTAGGGTTGTGAGGAAAAGCTTATAAGAAGGAACTTGAATTTTAGGGGTGAAATAACTTATTGGGCGAGTTGGATTGGATGATGGGACTTTCTTGAATGAAAACCGTCGCACATTTATCTTTGGATTAATAGTGCAGTATGGTATTTAATTGAAAGGCCTTTGTTTTAGTTTTCTTGAAACTCAAACTTAACCACAAAAGTTTGCCAAATTTGGCCCGCTTTTTGTAGGTTTTATTTTTACAAAAATTGACACATATATTTTGATAGGCATTATATAATCGGAATAAAATTTCTCTAGGTTTAATTAAATTTTAAATTTTTATTAATACCTTTTTTTAGAAAAAGAAAGTATTTAAAAAAATATTAATTAATTCAATTATTACTTTAAAAGGAATGATTTAGTTTTTCATTTTGTCAAACACCTATTTTTGGATTTTCTTTTATCATATAAAAGATTTTGTGTGTTTGCACAATAATTAATGGCGTTATGGAGCAACAACCCTTACATCTACACATGAATAGTAGAGCCGATAGGGTAATACATATACAACTCACTTCGAAGACCAGCCTCAATTATCGTCAAAGAAAACATGGAACGCTAGCAAAGTTCGTTATTTGATAACACTAACCTACTAGTACCAAAACATGTGATGTACTGATCTGTCAAGTTTACATACCCAAAGTGTAGCATTTGTGCAAGTGTCTATAGTTGCATTAGTTTATACTAACATAAACTCCTATAAGTCTTTTAGCATATCGTTATTTCACAATCACTTTGGTCTATTTAAGACGACTCATTTTCTTGTGTAACTTTTCAACGGCCGAAAATAACACTCTTTTTGTAACTTGCATCATATAGGTTTGGATGTTGTACAAAATTTCAAATATCACTCTATCATATCTTTACTGCTTTTGTTTCAAAATGACTTGTTAAGCATTCTCCTATAGTGAATAACAAGCATATTAGCCCGCGCGTTGCTGCGGGAACCTTTTTTTTTTTTTTTTTTTTTATTTAAAGAATGTATATTGTTGGTTAAATTTGCAATGTTGATGTGGTGATTTTCATTATGTTAAAAATGAATATTTGGTATACATTTGTGTTTTGATATTTTCATGTTGTGTTTTACTATAAAATGGATGTCTTAAAAGCAAAATTAAAGATGGGCTGAACATGCATTTTTATATGTGGGCCTGATAAAGATGGGTTGAACATGTATTTTTTTTTGAGCCTGAGTTTACATAAAAAAGGGATCTTAATTTTTTTGTTCTGTTAGTATATAGTTTGGTTGATGTAGTGTACAAAGCATGAAATATGTTAAACTATTAGTAGTTACAAATATATTTGGAAATAGAGGAACTAAGCATAGTTATTGTTCCATAAGTGAAATTACAAAAGATGTAGTGACAAAGCAAGTATTGCTTAAAAAAAAAATATTAATTTTGTAAATGTGTATATCTGTATTTACGTTTAGTGTCATTTGAAAAGTAAATTATGATTCTCTCTATATTAAGATATACTTTTTTTTTGGTGTTGTCGTGTCTTTTTTTTTTTTTTTTTTTTTGTCAAGTTTGGTATTAGTCATAAACTTTTGTTCACTTTGCTGAAAAAAATAAACTTTTGTTCATTTTACTCAATTATTAGTAATATAAAAGATAAAGGGGTATTAATAGAGTATATATGGTCAAATTGGGTAAGAGAGCATCTTGACTAAGACTGTCTGCTTTTTTCTCTCTATCAAAGCCTTACCATAGAACTTGAAAGATGATTATTTTGCCTGGGAAATGTAATCCAAACGATTACTATTCTTTCTCCAATGGTTACATATTAATCAAATTATTTGTGGGTTGGGTTGTTTTTGAGAATGATTAAAATTGGTATTTCATTTTTTTCACTTAAAGAAATTAGGTTGCTTAAAGAAATGACCAGGTTGCAAGTCTCTTTTTAGGTAAGAGTTGCTGGCAGTTCATTAATTTGTATTTTGGTATAAGAAGATGGAGTTGTTGAGGTTTTGGTAACAGGGATGTGGTTATTGATACTTTTAGTAGATTAAGGATTGAAGAAGAAGAGGATGTGATAGAAGTTGATTGTTTCAATTCACTGATAAGTGCTGCTGATTGTCTTGCGGCTCAAATGGAAAGAATCTAAGGTTATTATGTTGCTTGTTCTATGTTTTCAAAATGTAATTTTGTTAATATATGGATTTGGTTGTCTAATCTTTTATTAGGAGGTTATATGTTTGCTTTAAATCTGTTAGCAACTTTGATTATAGCAATAGTACAACAATTATAGAGGTAACAAAACACAAAACCAAACCATCTGCTCAATGGCATAGGTACATCAACATGACTGTTGGTAGTAGTTTTAGATATTCACATAAGTCATTGGCCATGACTGTTTCTAGTAGTGATAGTTACTTACATAGGTTACTGTCTTTATTAGTAGCCACATTGTTTTTCATAGTTGTTGTCAAAAGATAGTAAGGTTTTCCATATGTGGCGTGTGGAAACTATGGGGATGACAAAAGTTGTTTGTGTCTGGTAGCTTCTAGTCCTTCTTTTTTTTGGCGGCTGTTGTTTCTTCTGGGAAAAGTGCCCTTTTAGCAGATTTATGGCTTGTGTCGGTTCCCATGTCTGATTTTGATCGTGTTTGCATTCCAGTGTACACTGGTGGTGTTACGTCGATTGCTGTAACAGATTAATTAAAAGAAACTGGTGAATATTTTTGTGTTGTATGTAATGTTTTAACAAATGTAAAATTCTGTAACAATGATCGTTACCTGATGACTCTTGTTGATCTGGTTTGTTTGTGTCTGGTGTTTCAATTATTTGAGAAGTATTGGCTGTTGTTGTTATGGTATGTGCACCTAGTAAAAGATATGGTCAGTATTTTATTTTTATCTATAACATAGTTTTAGGAAGCAACAAAAAAAAAAGAAAGAAAAGAAACACTTGTTATATTTGTAAAAATATATTTTTTTACCTGAATATTGAGTGTCTTCGTGTGTTGATGATTGTGGTTTGTCGAGAACGGACTGCATTCCTGGTGTATATTCAATAAGGGCGGGTGTCTGTGATGATGTTGCCTTGCCTGTAATAATGAAATAATGTAGTCAGTGTTCAATAATTGTTTATTTTGAGTGTAAAATTTAAAAATAGTTTTATTAAGTTTTTTTTTCTTCTTACTGTGAGACGCTTCTTCAATCTGTTGTTCTCCTTGCTGGTTATCCAGTATGTCACTGAGGATAAATTCGACCGCGCCTTCCTTGCAAGTAGGGTTAAAGTAAAACTGAAATATATGTTGTTGGCCAATGATGTCATGAATTTTTTGTGGGAAAATGCGTGGGTCTGGGTTGGGAAGGGATTTCACCAAACTGGGACAGTCAATTCCGACAACTGTGTCAGCTTTTGGTGTAAAAAAGGTAAAGTTTGCTGTCTCAGTTGTGTCTGTTATGGATACTCTGAAATTGTATCTGTATAATTGAATTAGTTAAATTGCAGTCTGGAAAAATGTAAAGTTTTGTTTGGTATTTTTGTTACCTGCAAACTGTAGATTCCAAAATTCCATGCTCTCTGCATCTGTATATGTCATCTTCCTTTCTGGGTTTGGCACCGCATTTATTGCATGAAATATAGTACCAGTCGCGTTCTGTGTTAATGCCAACAATGGTTCCTTCGCAAGTGAAACGTACATCCTGTATTTATTTGTTGTGTTTTGTTAAAGTGGATTGTTGTATGAACATATTATGAGTGTGGCATTATAATGGTATGGTTTGCAATAAGTTACCTGATAGGGTTCCGGATTTTGACCAAGGAGTTTTGATAGAGGGAAACGGTTTATTTTTTTCTCTTGTTCTGCATCACTTAAACGATATCTGATTACATCCAGAGGCGCTTTATATTCATATAGCTGCTTGTACCTGTTGATTGTATATCTTGTTATATGACCAAAAAAAAAAGTAAAAAAAAAAAAATGTATTTTATATAATAGTAGGTAAGTATGTCACTCTTACTGTGCTTGATACTGAGCAAGCTGCGGAATTGTTGGATTTATGTAGTAATAGCTTGCTGGTGTTGAAGATAGCTGGAAAGCTGTAAATGGAAAAATTTCGTGTCTAAAATTGTTATTTATTTTGTTACTTGAATCGTGTGTAAGTGATTATTGTTTTATATTAACATACCTCTGTCTCGATACTTTGATACTCTACAGGATGAAACAGCTATTATGATTGGTCTTTCAAGCTCGTCGATGGCATCTTTTGGGAAGGTTTGTGCAAGGTGATCCCATAAGGTGAGTTCCACAAAGTTTCGGCTGTTTGTATTGTAATTTTTAAATGTAGATGGTATTAGTGTAATATAACATGTTTTTATTTAATTTTTGTTTGTAGGTTAGGTGAAGATACTTACTTGAGATTTTCGATTCCGACCCTTCAGAGAGGACTGGTTTTGTTAGGATTGCCAACCTTTTCAACTTCTCCGAGTTTATGTAACACCAATGTAGTGCAAAGATGAAGGTATATTTCGTCATTTTTTTTTATCAAAATATTTTTTAAGTGTTTGAAAAAACTAAATTTTAAAAAATTTAAATATTACCCGTGAGTACTTGGATATGGTTTTTTGTTTTATCTTTGGGATCAACAATTCTGGCAGGCAATTGATTGTAAGAGATAAAGTTGAAGTAATGGAGTGGGAATGTGTCAGACGGTATTTTATCAAAGGTTGTTGTCTTGCTAAATAAAAGGGATGTTGGGTTTTCAAGAGTTTGTTGCCGTTTACGTCCTCAACACATTGAATCCGATATGCGGTATGCTTCGCGGTATGAGTATAGCTTTGAAATGATCAATGTCACTGCACGCATTTCCTTGTATTGCATCTCCCTGAATACATTATTTGATAATTACTGTGTTGAATTATAACAGTTGTTGCATAAGTTATTTTATAACGTTTACCTGTCTATCTAAGAAAATTGCTCTGTAACCTTTTTCTATTATGCTTGGAGGATCTCTTGCTGTCCATGCGCGATATACCTTTAGCTCAACAACTTTATCTCTCATGCCTGGTTTT
This sequence comes from Chrysanthemum makinoi, assembly GCA_910596185.1. Taxonomy (NCBI): domain Eukaryota; kingdom Viridiplantae; phylum Streptophyta; class Magnoliopsida; order Asterales; family Asteraceae; genus Chrysanthemum; species Chrysanthemum makinoi. The sequence continues at coordinate 153,079,540 of OU343220.1, forward strand.
AGTTCTTGAATTGCTGACATTGCCATTCTGCGATTAGTTAAGAGTAAGATGTTAGTATTGATGTTAGATGATAATATATAAAGCAATGCAATTTAACTGTAAACAATAATAATGTAAAAAACAATATTATACTACATGAAATTTGCAATTTCTATCTAATGGAAAAAGACCTTTGGTTTATTAATCGTTTCTAAAAAGTCTGTATAGACTATATTTTTGTGGTGTTGATGGGTAGTCATTTTGTTTTTAATAAGCATTTTAGGCCATAAGGTGTTGTAGATCTTGAAAGTGCAACATAAAGTTGGATGTGGCCAAATATTGGTTCGGAAGGTAGATTCCAATCTTTTTAGAGACGCCCTTGGCTCTTGTTAATAGTCATCGCGTAACACACTTTAACTGGGAACTGCTTTCTTTTCAATATGAATGGAAAGTTAGGATCTTTAGCAGTTAAGGGTATTCTTGGAATGAACACTTTTTCTCCCATTCTGGTTCCTGTAATGATTTCTGCTTCAATTAATTTTGACAAATTTGGGTTACAATCATTCCTGTGCCGTTACAAAGGCCGCCTCCTAAATTAACGTTTCTCAGTAGCATAATAGGGGTTCCTATTTTGAGTGTGAGGTTGTGTGGTGGGAGACCTTGAAATCTGAGTGTGTTTAGGTATTCTGGCGGGTATAGTAACTCGTTTTCGGCTCCACTTTTCCCTAACGGAATTGTTTCATCTATGCTCAAGTAAGTAGTGCTTTCCCGCTGTATTAATGACAAAACTTCTTTGTTGATTGCATCTGTTGTTTCATTTTTCGGACAAACAATGGCTTTTTCTTGTAGAATTTTTGCGGTAGGTGATTCCAAAGTATCTTTATCATAGATAAAGTTGATAAGTTCTGACAACCCGTTATCATTATCTGGAATCAAATATTCTTCAGGAATTGTAACCAATTTGGCATTGTGTGGGTCTTGTTTGTCAGGTTCACCTATTTTCCCATCTCCAACATCTAGTAGCCACGATGAGAACTGTCTTGTTTTTTCTTTTTCACCTTTGTCAGCCACTGTGTTTGCATTAACCTCTTATTTTCTTTAAGTTTATGTATTTTGAAATGTGGCCAAAGGTATGATGTTGTTATGCACGCACCAATTATATCTGCCTTTGTTCCTTTTTTTGGTAGAGTTTGCACTGAAATCGCCACCTAACATTATCGATTTTCCACCAAATAACTTATGTGTATTGTTAAGCACATCCTTAAGAGTTCTGTCAAGAGCTTCAAAACATCTTCGATCATTCATTGGCGCCTCGTCCCAAACAATCAATTCGGTTTCTGATAATAATTTTGACAAAAGCGTATTTTTTTTTATGTGACACATTGATTGCTCTGTCAATTCAAGCGGCAATTTGAATCTTGAATGAGCTGTTCGACCTGCTGGAAGTAATAAAGATGCAATTCACGAAGATGCGGCAGCCAAGACAATCTTCCCTTCTGAACGCAGTGTGTTGATAATCGTCTTCCATAAGAAAGTTTTGCCCGTTCCTCCGTGACCATATACAAAGACCAATTCTTGTCTTTTTTCACTCGACGATTGCACAATAAGGTCATAAATCTTCTTTTGTTCCTCGTTAAGTTTGACAACAGAAATCGCCACTTCTTCTTTCAATTTATCTCGGTCGTAATTTTTTTCTTCCATCAACAATCTGTTGTTGAGATCGTCAATTAGGTCTTTGTGGGGGTCTTGGAAGCCAAAATCCGTTATCGATTTGCGCACTGTTCAATATTATTTCTAATTCATATAAAAGATATCCTTTTATTTCTGGATGATTTATGTGAAGATCTTTTATATGAACCATCGTAGATGCTTTTCTTGGAATATCATCTATCATGTACCTCCGTTGTCTTTCAAAAAGCTGTAGTGGGTTGGCCACGTCACAATAAATTAAAATATGACCAAACAGCACGTAACTCCTCTGCTGCTGTCGATGCTTGCTTCTTGCAATGCTGTGTCCCATTCTTTGTCATCTTCAAGCGGTCCTAATGCCGGCATGCTGCGGTAGTTTGGTAGTATCCGGTTGTTTACTTTCCGTACATCGTCGAGCGATTTGCGGCCTTTTGGTGACATAGGAGCATTCTAAAGTAGAAAAGCTCACCGGTGAAGGATGCACATATGCCAATCTTCCTACGGATGATTTATTTTTGTGTTTTCTTCGTTTCCATGTTTTCAAATTTTCATACCAAACGAATTCTGTTGGAAAATCCAGGTATGTTAGATGCCGTCCTTCTTTGTATAATGTATTAAATGTAAACCATTCAGTCAACGTTGTGAGTTTTCTCGCTTGTCACCAATCACATCGACAAAGCTTCTTTTTGAAACCTTATTTCCTGCATATTTTGTAGATGAACAGAAGAATCGAACCGCGGCTTTCGGTGATGAATCGGAAATTCGATATTCTCCAACATGCTTCGTGTGGACATACGAAACGACCGTCTATAAAGTTTTTGATTTCATCTATCTCTATCTTTGGAGTGTCTGGCGATGTAGCAGTTTCACCTAGTGGTTTTGTAATTCGTGCAGCGATCCGATCAGTGCCCTTAGATATATATTTGAACAAATACTTTATCGGCATGCTCCACCGCAATATTCTACATTTATATGAGCGTTGAACATAAGGCATAGTGATCGGTTATACGACAATATAAGTGTTGTCTAACCGTATGCCTCCTCGTGTAGCGTAACCATGTGTTTTTCGTCTTCGGTAATGCACATGCCCATTTTCGTCAAAGAATGTCTTGTCATTGTATTTTTTTGGAAAATTCTTGATACAGCTACCGTCTTGCATGCATGGTGCTTTTGTGTTAGCAGACTCAAGGGCCATGGACCATCATATCTGCGACAATTTTGTAACCTTCGGATCACATAATCTGTCAGTAATTCGCGGAAATGAATTTGTCAACATCTTCACTGTCTTTATTTTGCTCTCGGGATGCGACCATAAAAGTGTGTGACAGATGAGGAAGGCCTCGTTTATGGAATTCTATTGTATAAAGAACGCCAATTAAGTTTTTTAGATTGTTAGAGAGGATACAAATAAATTGTTGTTGTTTTTGTATTATTTGTTATTATTATATTTTTTAAAATGTTTTTTTTTTTCCTTTTTTTAAATTACAAAATTGAAACAAAAATGAAATAATGTAGTAGTACCTCCTGTCGGCGTCCAAATATTTTGCCATCTTTCGGTATTCCTATGAAATCGTTCACTTTTTGCTCAAGACACGATCTACAATGTCACTCATGCGTGCTTGTCGATTCGGATATCTTTTCATGTATCTACGGATTGCCGTTGACATTACATGTGAATGTAATGAAGTATTGTGGATTTCCAAGTACTCGGCAGATGGCAAGGGCATCCAAATAGTGGCTGTACATGTATCTTGGGCCTCCAGTGAAACTTGCAGGTAGAATGATTTTTTTCCTATTTGGAACCACTATGGTCTCCCCTAGAAATGGCGTCATAAATACACCTAGATACTCTGACGGATACTATTTTGCTTTGCTCTTATGAAGTCAAGCCGATCTTGTTCCAGGCGATGACGAAACGGCGTATTCTTTGGAAAAGTCTGCCACCTCTAAACAATGAGACCATACCTGATGGGGCCGTTCATGGATTTGATACATGTAGTACATGTTCATAGATAATTTTTTGCCATGTTCGTTTGGATTGGTTGGTTTAAGAGTCATTTTGGTATTAAAACCTGACTCACCATATATAAAGAGTAGAGGGAATTGGAGGGACATGTAAGATGAGTGAAGCTTGTTTATTATTGTGGTTGTTCACCTTTTTTGGATGATAACGTCGTAATCTGTATATCTTGTTAGGACCACTTTCAAAGAGTATAGCCCCAATTATATTTGAAGACGGTAGGTGGCATTCGCGACCAGACTACATTATAAAGCACTATTTTGAAATCAGGGATAGTTTCATTGGTACATAGATCTCTTGCAGTTCTAAATAATTTTACCAGCTCGTTATGTTGATCAAGAACATGCACCAATGTTTCGACAACCTGTGGTTTCGATCTGCTTGAATTTTGACCACCAAAAGATTTCATCCTGTTTTCAACTTCATTCTCTGTATCATATATGTAGAGCTGCAAGAACCGTGGAGCCTCACCAGTCAAGCTGGACACAACGATCCTATCCAATGGTAAATTTGCCCTGAGATCTTGAACACGTACGGTCCTTTGCCTTGGTTAACTGTATCATCTATTTGTGCACCAAATGATGTCATGCTAAACATCTGATTATAAGCTCGAATGTTTTCCAAAAAGTGTTTGTCTTTCAATAGTTGCTGAATAATTTTCGGTTATATCTAACTCTTCATTAAGCTTTATTTTCCCACCTCCACAGCATCGGTTATATCTAGGTATTCCGGTGAGTAATTTCCGGTGGATCTAACTCTTCAATAGTTGCTGAATCATTAACCTTTTAGTCTTTCGTTATACCAAAACGCTGCACCACAATGTTGACACCTCCAATCACAGTCCCCCAAATCAATGTATGAATACATTGTATCATTGTATTAAATCGTCGTAAATGTATTCCTGTATATGATTGGAAAATGTGGAAAGCAAATCGATCTTGTTTCCAAATTTACCTGTAGTATCTGGTGATCTTATTCTATTGGATCTGTTACCATTAGTAAATTCTCTGCACCTTTCTTGTTTTGTTATCCTTCTTTTTTTGTTTTGCTTTCTGATAAGTCTAGTTTGTTATCATTATTGGCATGAGTTAATTGCCTTTTGGTGCTGTTGGTTTGTGGGCATGTTCCTGTTATGAGTTACAGAGAAAATTTAAAAATATTAACTCTACTATTGTGATATAATAATTATGTGTGACTATTTGGTGACCTATAAACTTTTACAAAATACTTACTTTGCATTACCATGTCCGAAGGCATTTGGTTTTGTATATCTTTATAATACTGATAATCTGTTTGACTATTGGTGTCAAAAGGCGTTGTTGAATGTGAAGACTGTTCATGGTTCATTTGTAAAGCGTGTTGGTGAATCTGAACGACAATCATGTGTTACTGCAATAAAAAAATCAATTGTTAATATCATTTAAAGACAACCAAAATCAGAGTTAGAAGAAAAAAATAAATCATAATGTGAAATTTGGTTATAAAAATGTCTGTATACATTTTTTAAAATTTCCGTATTTTCTTTATTTCATTTTTTGCCTGAATCATTTTATGTTACTGCAAAACATTAAATCTATGATGTTTTCATGAGTATTTTGACCCCGTATTTTGGCAAATGTAGTTTTTAAAGAATGATACAAATGATTCTTGCCTTTGCTATTTACATTTGAACATTCTCTGGATACTTCTGTAGCACATGCGCCTCCAAGTCTGTCATTTTCAGTATTTGTCTTTGTATTTTCAGTATTTGTCTTTGTCTCGTAGCATAGCTCACCGGTCTTCTCATAGTAATGTTGTCGTGAATTTTTATAACCGACAGGATGTCCCCATACACCTGGAAAAATAACAGTAAAGACAATTATTATTATTAAGAGTAAAGTCCTAAAACATCCCCGTGGTTTGCCTCGTCGTCTTTGATTACATCCCTAAACTTTTTTGGAACAATTACATCATTCGTTAGTAAAGTTGGCACAAAATCATCCCTAAGGACGAATCTTTGCAAAGATGTCCCGTTAAGTCCCCCACGTCTTTGGTCACGTGAGGGTATTTTGTCCATTTCTCACTCAAAACATAGATATGAAGAATCTAAATTCAAGAACTGCATAGGATCTTAAAGAATCTAAATCCACCATGTATTTATAAAAAAAAAAAAAAAAAAAAAAAAACCACTATACTTGATAATTGTTCATAAGCATGACAAGTTTGAAATAAAGAATCACCTATATTTGGTTTTTATACATGCCGAGACCATACAAGTTTGAACAAGACACCCGTTTGATGGTGTAATGGCTTCTTAAACATATGCATATTTTGTCTAAATATCACAATCTACTCCATTTCAAAACTTATAATTAGTAACAATATTACAGTGTGTCCATACAATGGTTTTGATTCTAACTTTATTCATGTTCTTCCAAATGTATGCTATATGAAATACAAACAACTTACACACCTCAATTTTTGTGTTGCATCCCACCACTTTCTCAGACCATATGGATCAATTGTCACATTTATAAAGCAAGGGCTTATGGATCAATTGTCACATTTACATTGTCCATTTCTCACTCAAAAACATATATATGATCTCCTCTCGCCTTTCTCTCTCAATCAATCTCCAAATCAACTCAACTTTCAATCCCACATCAAACTCATACAAAACCAATTAGAGACCCTATTGGTCTCGCTAACCCTACTGAGATATAACCACGAACCAAACGGACCCTATTAGTCCTTGGTGTTTCCCCGGCTCCAACCACGTTTACAACCACCGGACCTTCTTGGTCCCGGTCAACTCAACAAAACAACAACCAAAAATCAACCAAAACCGAACCCTTGTTCTTGCTTGCTCGGCTCAAACCAATGAAACCAAACCGGACCCTAGTGGTCACGGTTCATCCCTAACGTCAACAACACCATCCAAGTCTCCAAACAAATTTTATTTATGCTTTTATAAAAGATTGTTTCCTACTCGTTTTCCACTTAACCCAAACCAAAACAAGAAAAACGTGACTTCGGAGGTCACTAAGCGAGTGAGGACTCGTTTTCTCACCTTCCTTCTTCCCGATCTATGCGTGAAATGGCGAAATAACAATAAAGGGTGGCGCGTTGGGTGGTTTGGGTGGCGGTGGTAGTGAGAAATGGCGCGTGGAGTGGGTGTAAATGGAGAGGAGGTTGAGGCAAGCGTTTTGGTGGTGGTAATGGCGGTGGTGGTGGCGGGGTGTTGCAATGTGGCGTAATGCAGAGAGAAAGGGGCGAGGAGATGATGATGAAATAAAGGGTTGAAGATCATACCTTTGTGGGCTTGTGAGAGAGAAAGGGTTATTTAGGATGAGTGAGAAATGGACAAAATACCTCTCACGTGACCAAAGACGCGTGGGGGACTTAACGGGACATCTTTGCAAAGATTCGCCCTAGGGATGATTTTGTGCCAACTTTACTAACGGAGTGATGTAATTGTTCCAAAAAAAAGTTTAGGGATGTAATCAGCACGACGGGGCAAACCACAGGGATGTTTTTAGGACTTTACTCTATTATTAAAGTAGCTAAATATGATTTGGTTAACTAATTTTATTGTCAATTTTAGGTATAATAACAATTGTCCTTGAATAAATGAAGTTACCTTTATTTGCAATAAGTGAACTTTTCTCAGTTTGTAAAAGAGAAGATGAAATGACAGGATTTGAAGCTGATTCACTGCAAATTCTTTTTGCACTTGGAGTTTTTAAGGTAACATCCGAAGGCCTTTTTGAGTTTTCTTTCACATGGCGGAATTACATTTGTCCCTTCACCACTTGCACATCGATAATAGAATAGGTGCGGTTGTTGTTGTTGCCGCACAACCGACGTTGTTCGTTGAATTTTCCCAACGATGAAACTAAACATTACGATTTAATATCCTTGTTGTTCGAATCGATAGCCCACATTTTTTGGACCTGAAGGCACCATTAAATGACGTTTTTAAACAACCATCATATAGTTGACAATATGTTGTTTGATCACCTCTGATTCCTGTCTCATAGGTTTATTTATTTGATTTTATTTGCTTTTTCTTTTGTCAAAGTCGGCGAAAGCTTACAGAACTATTTCCGTGTGATGTACATGCATTTGTCATGCTATTGAAAGGAAGTAGGATAAATTCGCATGTGTTTCCATCCTAAAGTAAATTATGTATAGCTTACTTAAATTGTATGGTAGTTATGTATGTATATAAACAACTTATTCTTATTATTATTATTTTTTTTCGTTTCATTTTACAATAGCCACTTTTGAAACATGTAAAACAATAAGACAATATGGTCAGAATCCATGAAACATAAAAGAGTAAGAATTTAAGACAACATAAATGCTGCGAACTATCATTAATGTAATAATAAAAGTTGAAAGGTATAGTAAATGTAGTAAATCTACCTGGGTCAACTACGGATATGATGATATGTTTGTTGGATTGGTTGATTTGTTCGTCGATTTAAGATGCGTGATTTCGCTTTATGATTCTTTTTTGGAATGTAGATAATGTGTATTTGGCTTATTAGGAATGACAATGTATAGTTAAGAAGTTTCTAGTTATAAAGAAAGTGGGTATGTGTCAACAGAAGATGAGATTGTACATGTGTGATAGGGAAAAAATTGCAGTTGGTAGTCAACTTTGTATGGCAAAACCACATGTGTAAACCAATGAGATTTTGTGTACATATATAAAATACGCATTACTGAACTTGTGCGACTGAATCGTGAAGCGATGATTGGTGAAACACACTTTAGCCAATCATGTCTCACCACATTTGCATAACCATCTAATAGACCAATAAGAAACTGCCAACACCACATGTACACACCAATTTCCTATACGATCGCAAAATGCTTGTATTCTATACAGTACCAATATTAGATACAGTACTTTACAGTACCATCTTTGACCAATCAGAATTTAGAAAATTATTTTCCATTTATTTAATTCATGTTATTATCCAGGGGTATCGATGGTATTTACTAATTATATTATATTTTCTTGAAATTCCTCATAATTTTTGGAAACTGATTGAAATCAGTTATCTCCTCACGTACATTTAAGTTTTCATCTACTTCTTCTTCACTCCAAAGTCCAAACCCTAGCCGCACCTTCTCAATCTCTCCCTTCAATCTGTATTACTTTTGATAGATCTGGGCATAAAGTTATAAATATGGAACTTTGGTGACCCTAATTAATTTTCACATATCACACTACACACAAACTACACGCCTCTTTTCTTAACATCAATCACCAAAACATTGAAAGTGTTTTGTTCTCTATAAACCGTATATCAGATGGTTGCCTTGTTATCTCGGTTTTAAATCTTGTTCAAAAGAGGTTTCAGATAAGATTATGTTTGTGGGTTTCAAATCAGGCTTGATTTATCGTTTAAAGTTTTGGCAAAGATCTTAAGATGGTCTCGGGTAAGTTTTGCTTTTAAGATCGATTATGGGTTTGTCTAGATCTTTAAAGATCTTTTCTTGAAATATAAAACCCGAGATCTTGAGTTCGAATCTTGGTTAAAGTTGGTTTTCTTGTTGTAGCTATTTAGGATTTGGACAAATTGTTAATGTTGCAATAGTTTTATATCAACTAATTTATTGTGTTTTATATCAATTTTTATCATATGTGTTTATAGCTTCAGGGGTATATCCCTCCGTGGCCGACTCTAAGTGCAAACAGTGCGGTCGCGGAGGACATTGGTTTAGTAGGGCCTATTTTTTTTGTATGTCCGGTGTATATTATGGATATCAACGTATGAAATATTAAGGCCTATATTTATGTCTGTTATCATCTATAAACTTGCTTGTTTCTGTAAGGCCCAAATACTTTAATCAAATTTTATCATATTTGAAAACTAAATCTTTTATCCACATAAATATCGACAATGGTTGCGAAAGGCCCGGTTGTGTTGACGGGATTTAATTGTGCATATATGTTAGTGTTAGCTTTAATTGTGTGTGCATATATGTTTTTTAAGTTTAGAATCAGAGTTAAGTTGCGTGATGAACAATAACATTCTAAGTAAGTGTTAGATTTATATTTAATTGTGTGTGCATATATGTTAGTGTTAGTTTTAATTGTGTGTGCATATACCTGGTGTAGACCGTCTACTAGTTTACTTGTTTACTTTATAGATACAATACCTGATATGATACAACACGTGATATTCGTCAATTTACATATGATTTTGAAAAAGTTGAAAGTTTACGAAACATTCTACCAATCACCCAGGGTTGTTACATTTCAGATATGATAGAAGCTATATCTTGTGGATATTGTGTATATGTGTTATGGGTGTGCATATCTTTTTAATGATTAATGGTGCATATATGTTTAATGATTGATATAAAATCAATATGATATACCAATCACCTATGGTTGTTAAATTTCGCTTTTTATATGAATGAGTTTATATTCCATGTCTATTATTTTATTTTCATTTTTCAGGTTTGGGCTTCAAAATGGAACGAGGGAGCATACTTAAGTACAAAAAAAGGTGAAACTAGACCATAACTTCCTATGCATGCATGTTCAGTCCAAGAAGTAATAAATGCTGATTATGCATTTGTTATTCATACTACTAGTCGGTCATCAGGAGATTCGTCAGAGATATATGCTGAGGTAATCTAGTTTTCCTTCTTTACATGCTGATTTAAGTTAATTACTTGTTAGCCATATCGTTACGTGTTAAGAGATTATGTTAATTTATGAAGATTATATAATGGGAAGAAGCCTAAAGGATAGGATAATTTTTTTAACTAAAAGGATTAGGCCTACAATATCAGTTAGGTCAGGGCTTTCAAGATTTGTTGGAGTGTACATAGAGTTGTTAAGTTGGTTCGCAGTGTAAGCATTTGTTCAGGTCCTAATCGCTTTGAAAACTGAATATTTGACCTCTAAGGGGTGTTTGGGATTGCGTTTTCATGTAGCACACAATTCGTTTAGAGCGTTTGATTATAAGACTATCTTAGAGGATAATAATCAGTTTAAAATTTGCTTTATTCAATCTACTTATTCCAAATTGCTGAATTTTTTTAAACCACAAACCTACTCACCCCTTGAGTAATGAGTTAACAAGAATAAGTTTCACTTTACTAAAATATTATAAACTGATTATTTACAACTAAAATTGCGGTATTTAAATAAGCACTTTAAAAAATTATTGCGAAACACTTCCTTATAGTGTGAAATTTGCAATGATCTCTTTGATATACCTGCACTTAACATTGAAACATACATGCACTTAGCACTGAACCATAGATTCTTTTTGACGTACATGGACTTAGCACTGAAACATACTTGCACTTAGCAATGAAACATACCTACACTTGACATGTCTTCTTTAATGAGTGGTAATTATTTGATTAGCAGTTGTAGATGATAAGCGGAATAGTGTACATAGCAACCTATTAAGAGGATTGACTGAACTTATTATTTCTATTAATAGTTTAAAACTCATAAATGTAACATTTGTGCACTAATATATATAATCAATAAATTGTCTAACTTATGCATAAATATTTTGAGATGAACTGTCACTGCCAAATGAGGCCAACTTGAAGCATGTTGTAAGTAAATATATTATGAACATAAGAATGTGCGTACATGTTATACAAGAAGATAATTTGCGTATGAGTTTGGGATGAATGTGCATATATGTTATGCTAGCTTTACTCAGTTTTTGCAGTCTAATTATATTTGAGCATGTTTGTACCAGGAGGATTTATGAAGATGATGACATTCAAGACCTATGAGATGACAAGAATGATGTTGAACGAGTAGAAACGAATGCACACATGTATACAAGAGGATAACTTGCGGAAGAAATACGATTATTACCTATGTGCTTTTTTAGTACGAGTGCATAAATGAATTTTCATATATCAAGAAACACAATTATTGCATATATGTTATTTTTACTTGTAATCAAATGAAATGTAACATAAAACATATGATTTTTGAATTATTATAAAGGTTTTATTCTTTGATTTTTTGTTTAAAACTTCAAAAGGTATAAATTTAATCTCTACTGATTGAATATTATTAATTATAGTAAAATGATTAAGAAATTCTAGAATAAAAACACATATTATATAAGAAAACATATATGCATCAAAGTTATTCAAAACATGTGTGCTGAAAGAAAAAAAATAAAGCTAAAATTTCTAATATACAGAATCTATGATAACGTTTTTTTCAATAATAAAATTTAAAAAGAAATAAAATATTATATTTTACGAAATACCATTTCTACCCTTCCTACCAGATTTTCAGCAAATTTTTTTTTAATTATTTACATAAAATGCCATCATCCATTATTAACAATTGATTAAATAATCCAAGGGTCTAGATTGGTCTAAATGAGTACTGTAAAGTACTGCATCTAATATTAGTACTGCATAAAACGCACCCCTATATATAGTATAATATAATATAATTTGGAACTTTTCTTACTTAACTTTATATGTTTTGTATAGAGTTTCGCATGAATATCTCGTTAACTTTCATTGATTTGACAATGACTTGTAAATTGTATACTATCTTTGAAAATTGAACTTTTGTGATCATTTACATTGACTAGAGAAGTTTGTTTTGTTTTGTTGGGAAATAAGAAAAGGTGATGTTGAATTTTAGGCCCATAATTCACTCCAAGTAGTTTGGACTGTACAAACATCCAAAGGCATTCTTTATCATGGCTGGTTGAATCCAATGACAAGAATACAAAGAAATGTCGAGTTTAGTGGACCGGATAATCAATAATGAATATCTCAATTGAATATCGTGGTCATATGATGTTAAGTTTAATAAATCATAATCAACACTCTGGTTCAACTTTTTGTCACTTTGATTCAACTAATTAATCAACTTCTTAAAGTTTTGTTTTCCTTTGACGTGGATATACGAGGTTGTGTGCAGTGGGTCGGTCGACTTTCGGTCGGTCAGGGCACCTGACGCGTCGCCACCCACTATGGCGACCACCATGGGATGTGTCCCTTATGGTGAAAATGGAGAAGATGGTCTCAAAAGCGACCGATTTGATTCACACAAACCAAACCCCAACAGCTACATATATGACCGTTTGGGGGTGTTTATTAATAAAAATATTTTTTTTAATCGTTTTTACATTAACACTATGAATACCATATTAATTTCATCATTTCATACGCAACTAGCTAAAAGACTCGTGAATTAGGTATTTAAAAGAGTAGTAACATAAATAGATAGTAAATAATTTTCATGTATCACGCAATGAGTGGGAAGAACGGAAACAAATAAGGATACCTGGTTGGGAAAACAAATTATTTGCAAATGAAACATATGAATTATCTAATAAATTGTCAAATAACCAAGATAAGGAAATGAAGTTGGATAAAAGCATTGTAGCTTATGGTATTCTCAATTTGATTATCTCCATTTTTTTTAAATGCAAAGACATGTAGACGAACTTGTCATAAACTTGAGTAGGTCTTTGCTATGAATTTCTCCATGAAGCTCAAGCAACTAACTGGATATAGGTATATTTTATTTGAAGACTTTATAAAGTATAAGATTGATCTGAAATCATAGTCTATGAGTAATAAAGTTGGATGATTTTGATTACATATTAGTACAGTGTTTGTACCATTTCGTTGTATACAAAGTTTGTTGTAGTATTCGTGAGGTTACCTTTTTCATCTAAAATGACAATATTCAACCTTTTTTTTCTCTTATCGTGCGACCACATTTATGGATATGTTGAGAAGATCAATACTTCAATTTTTGTTAACGTTATTGCCTATACTTTTTATTCTTTGAACAACCGTCCAAATTTAAAATACAGCTATATTTGTCAAACTCTATGTGGCAAAGATCGTGAAAACCACATGTAGCCGCACAAGTATATTTTTCAAGGGATAGCTATAAACCAAAAGTTGAACATAGAATGTTAGTTAACAACAAATCTCAGCCATATAGGAATATTACGAAACGTCCGCAACAAAAATAAGTTGTATCAAGGATGGCAAAAGCATCTTAAACCGAAACATGAACTGGTTAGGTTGGGTTGGGTTTGGAGGCGGATTGGCGGGTTCAATTGCAAGTTTGGGTATTAATATATTTTTATCCGAGTACGGATTCAATGACAAATTCAGATATCACCCATCTGATTACCCATGCCCATATCTGTTTACCCGAATCTTTACCCGTTTTATTAGGATTATAACTTATTTTTTTCTAATATATATATATATATATACAATCCGGATCGATTGAGAAGGTTTTTATTTTGAGAAGATTGAGAAGGCTTTCAAAAACGATAGATTTTTAACTTTGATTCATGTTTTTCAATCGTAAAACTCATTTTAATGTGATTAAAATTCAAAATGTGTAAAAAAAATTTGAATCAATGTTAAAAGTCTCGATTTTGCGATATATGTAGAATCGAATCAACAAATTTAATGAATCATAATCATAACTTCGATTTTAACAATGATTTGTGAATCAAATTTGTGATTTATAGATTCGATTCACCATAAAATGATGTTTACTTGTGAATCAAATAAAAAACATGAGTCAATTTGCTCAAAGCGAAGATTTCTCATCTTTCAAATAAAACCTTTCATCGGGCCTATAATATATGGCTCCTGCCCATCGGTTTTATTTTGAGAAGATGAATCAATTTGCTCAAACGAAGATTTCTCAATCTTCTCAAAATAAAACCTTCATCAACCGGCCTATAACATATAGGCTCGGTTCCATTGAGAAGGTTTTTATTTTGAGAAGATTGAGAAATCTTCGTTGAGAAATTGATTCATGTTTTTATTTGATTCACAAGTAAACATCATTTTATGGTGAATCGAATCTATAAATCACAAATTTGATTCACAAATCATTGTTAAAATCGAATTATGATGATAATTCATTAAATTTGTATGCATGATTCAAGATTCTACATATATCGCAAAATCGAGAGACTTTTAACATTGATTCAATTTTTTTTACACATTTTGAATTTTAATCACATTAAAATGAGTTTTATGCTTGAAAAACATGAATCAAAGTTAAAAATCTATCGTTTTTGAAAACTTCTCAATCTTCTCAAAATAAAAACTTTCTCAATCGATCCAACGTAATGCTAAAAAGACTACAAAACGACCATGTGCTGGGTCTGATGTGCCGTGTGATGTGCAGCTGCTTCAAAGCCAACGTAATGCTCCTTGGTTCGTCTTTCCGGGGAAATCTAATCAAGAGAGCTAACTTCGGTCTCACGTTCTCGCTATACCACGTGAATTGCTGTTCTCCCTTTGGCCTATTCTTCATAGGAGCATGTTTAATTTTTCCAAAGACAACGAGCTTTCTCCATGCGATATCTGGCATCTATGTTTTTCTAAATCCTTGCATTTGAATTTGTCTTGGGCCTTAACCAATCATCTAATACCTTGCTGATATTAGTAGTATTTGTTTGAGGTTGTTCTACTGTGTTTATGCTTTGATTTTGAACAAATATATATTTTTGAACATAGTATATACATTTGGTATTTGTTTCTCTTTATTAGTTCGTTGAATAAAGGTTGCATCTCTTTAAGAATGTTACAAAAGTAATGCAGACGAGCATAAAAGGATTGTGTTGGCAAAGGTTTGAAGTTGTAGCAACTTTAAATCCACATGGATCATATAAGATTATAGTCACATTGCCATTGGATATAGTTTATTTTTGTTTCGATAATTTTCGTAAAATCTTTGTTATTGGTTGAGATTTTATGTGACATCTTATGTTTGTGTTTTTAGTTCATTAGAAACTAACGTTAAATGTTTAATCTATGGAAATGAATCATTTATCATACCAAAGAATTTGTTAGGGCCTGTTTGGTTTGTTGAGGGTTTTGGATATGGATTTGGATTTGATGTAAGTTTTAAGAAAAAAAAATGAGAGAGAAAATATATAAATAGTATAATATTATTATTCAAAAATAAATAAAGAAAAAGTAATTAAATTTGAGTGGCGTAGAAAAGTTAATGACCCGCTTTTCTTGCTAAAGACAAAAAGTAACAGCAGTCTTTTATTTATTTCTCTCAATTTGCATCGGATTCATTTAAAGAAAATATGTGAGATCAACCTAAAGATTGGGCCCACTATTTTAAACCAAACAATTCAAGGCTTGTTTGGTTTGAAGAGAGGTTTATGATTTGGATTTGGATTAGGATTAGTATTTAAATTTAAAATTGGGTTTAGATTTGGAGAGAGAAACATTTTTGTAAGATTAATTAAATATTATTTTAAATAAAAAAAAGTTATAAATTTAAATTAAAAATAATTATTAGATAATACAAATAAAAGAATGTGAGAGGGATATGTAAATGGTCCCACAATGATGGGAACAATAAATTAGAAAACCCACCATTATACCATGGATTAATACATGCCAAATTATTAAGCATGATCCCCAAGATTGGGCTCTACGGATTTAAACCAAACAACAAAAATCTACTTTAATTCCTAAATCCAATCCATATCCCCACCAACCAGACGACCCTTATTTTAGGTACCAAATTAGTCCAACAGTGCGACACCTTTGAACAAACAAATACTTAATTAAGTACATTCAAAAGTTATGAATTGAGCTATTTATTAATTGATACCATCATATTTATTAAGAGCAAGATTGCATTAAGTGGTTAACACCCTTGTCTCTCGAGAAAGAGGTCAAGTATTTGGTTCTCACCTTTTGCAAGATCGAAGGTCTTTTTCTATTTTTAGTAGAACCGGAAGCAGCCTCTCTACTTTAGGTAGGGGTATGACTGTCTACGTCTTAACCTTACCCATATATCGTGGAAGACGGTATTAGAAACCATAACCTGTGAAAGACGGTATTGGGAGTTACTTTTATCATATTTGATTTAAGCTATTCATTGAGTTATTGGATAAAGATCCTTTTGAAAAATAAGAGTAAAATTATTTTGCATACTAACAGAGACTCATTTTCACCATTCATCTAAAAAGAAACCAATATCTGAAATTAAAAATATTTTAATATTTTACATATTTCTTATAAATTAAATATCTTATCAACTGCTAATCGTGAAACAAAACAAATTATACCGTCACGACCAAAGATTTAATTATCTTTGTATAGACGGGCACTTTGATATACTTTCAATATTTTTTTTTTTCGTTTTTTTCACGTTTTTACGTATTTTATTTTTCTTTGCTGTTGAAATTAGAAATCACATGTGATAAAACTAATTTGAATATCGAATAAATTCACATGTGATTTTATAGATTATGGTAGTTTGGTTAAGAAAATCACATATGATTGAGATCAGGTGTGAAAAAAATCACATGTGATTAAGAGATGTGCTGAAAAATCGCACCTAATTTTATTAGAAATATTCAAATTAGTGTTTAATCACATGTGATTTCTAATACAAGTTTCAACAACGAGAAAAAAAAAAGAGAAAAACAAATATGAAAAAACGTAAAAAAAAACAAAGAAAAAACGTAAAAAAAAGTGGAAAAAACGAAAAAAAAAAATCAAAAGTATATAAAAGTGTATATCTATAAAAAGATAATTAAATGTTCGTCGTAATGATATATTTATTTTCGCTTAATGATTAACGGCTTAAAAGATATTAATATTTGAAAAAAAAAGAATGAGAATGAGTATGTTAAAATGTTTGAGTTTAATCTCATTCATTGAATCAAATGAAGATGGATGGTGAGGATTTGTCCCTTGATATATTAATAAAGTCTGACATGAAAATGATCTTAATTCGAAAAATAATCATCAAAATTTTGAGTGTTCTTAGATAAATAATTCATTGCAAAAAGATACAACACAGGGCGGGTTTTAGTGCGCCCGTGCCCTCACTTGTTTATAACATCCATATCCACACACCAATTACCCGCTAGATAGCCGATTAATATTATTTATCCTTTGTTAAGGTTTTCTTGCAGATATCGGTTACCCCCAATTGAATATTCATTGGACAAAAAATTGGCGGTTATCAGTATAAAACCAAACCTGAACCCATTGATCAAACCACCAATGCTAAAAAGACTACAAAACGACGTAAAAAATCCGAAAAGACTATAGAAGCTAGTATGGCAAAACCTTGGACCCCGATGGAAGAACTAGCGTTGTATAAAGTGTGGATCAACACGTCAGAAAACAACGTCAAAAGGAACGCTCAAAAGACTGGGGGTTTTGGGGGCAGGTGGTGACATTGAGAATGAAATGAGGAATCGACAAGAGGATACGATACCATCAACACCAAATGGAAAAATAGGCTTCGTCCTAAAATTAGTAAATTTTCTGTCATTTACGACAATGTAAAGAGGAGGAACTAGAGTGGCTCATGTGACTAGTTGTGTACGAACAAGGGTGTAAGGAATATCACGCGACGTACACTCCGGACTTCACATTAACTTAGTCGTGGATGCTTTTGAAGGACTATAGTAATTGGAAAGAGGTTGAGATGCCAAAATTTTACAAATAAAAAAAAGAAAAAAAGAAAGGTTCTTAAAAAATCTATGAAATTCAAAACCACCTCACACGGCACATCAGACCCAGCACATGGTGGTTTGAATCTGAACGAAAAAGCGGATGATTCTGAGGAAAAGGTTCGGGAAGTGCGACCAATGGGTCGTGACATAGCTAAGAAGAAAGGTCCATCCTCCTCCGTTCCTTCGGAATCTTCAATTGTTGCACCTAGTCTTGTTGATATGATAGTTGATAAATGGAAAAGCATCAAATCGGATGTTTGGGGCAAAAAGAAGGAAGCGTAGGATTCTTATATAGCATTGTAGAAACGGTAATTGAAAATCCAAGAACAGGAACGTCGGGAGCAAGCAAAAGTGAAAAGAGAGAGGTTTGCAAACCAGAGAGAAGAACTTGCACTGCAACGTGAACTGCTTCAATTTCAACAAGTAAAGAAAAAGGACAAAGACCTTATGTTCTATCATTTACACATCGATGAGAGTTTGCCCAAACGCAACGACAGAGGATGTTGGATATGAAGCAAAAAAATCAAGGAAAAATATAACTTAGATTATTAGTTTAACTTTTAAATTTTATTAATGTATTTAATTTAATTTGATTATAATGTAACTTTTTAATTATTAAAGAAAATTTTATTTTACTTTTTAAAGAAAATGAAAATGAAAATAAAAATAAAAATAAAAATAAGATGTGAATCTCCTTTATACCAAGTTAGTTATAAAGCAATTTAAGTAAGAGAAAGTTGAAATGACAATAAGCATGTCAGTCTTTTGGTGTTTAGCACTACACCCTTGCTATTAAGTGATTTATCCAACTTGAGGCATGTAAATCCATGTTTTTTTTTTTTTTTTTTTTTTTAATCTTTTGAATATTTACGTTGTATTGTGTAAACTTGATTCTAAGACTGCAAATTTTCTATTCATTATAAAAAGAGAAGATTATATATGGAAAATAACTGAATATTTACTTTTGTTTTTTTCAAAAGAACTGAAAAATAAAATAAAATTTTAACGGCGGTTAAAGATGTCGTTGCTATCGGCCAAAGGCCTTCAACGTTTGATTTGCTTTTGTTGTTGCTGCGTGAAGATAATCTTCGGTTGTTGTGAATGTCTTCGTCAACAAATTAGTTTTAGTTTAATGTTTAAAGTTCTATAGTCTAGTCTGAGCTTTTGCGATTTTGCAAGTCGAACTGTTAAAGAATGTTAGATAATAAATTAGTAGGTTCAAGCCCGATTATAGGCTTTGGATCTATTAAGGTTTTATCATTAATTTTATAAATAGTTGATAATTAATAAAGTTTAACCTACGAGTTTTCAATGTTCAACAGATTTTTGTCTGTGTGACGGTAAACTTAAAACCCGTAGACTAATATGTCAAAAAAATCAAAAGAAACCGTGAACTTATTTGTCAAAAGGTCGAATACCAATAATTAGCAAACTTTATTCTCTTTTCTTTCAAAAGAGACTAAAAAGACAGAAACGAAAATAATACAAGGCGGTACCTTAAAACGCGTAATCAAATTCGGTCGCTGCCGTCTTATCGTTCAAAGAGAACTTATTGTCATTTTCATATTTTATACATTATATAGCCACTATTTTTATAAATAAAATGTCTTTTTTATAGGTTGATGATGTTGGTCCATTACAGTTAATTGTCATATTCGGGTCAAAATATCATTATATCGCCACCATGTGCGATCTACAGACGTCTGCAAATGGGCTTCTAGCACATAGCTCAAAATTTTCAAAGAAAGATAAAAATTGTGTCAATTTTTGGGCCCCATTATTTATACACGCTGTTTTCGTTCAATGATTAAACTTCAGATAATTTGAGTCACTTGAAGCATTCCTTTCTGACTCGACATAATTAACGGTTAAGTTTGTACTCAAGTTTGTACTCCATTGAAGCGACTTATTAAACTTTATATTTTCTGTTCAATACTTTTAGGTTTATAGTTTTTTTTAATATAAATAAAATTATAAAAATAAATAAATAATAAATGAAAAAACATTGAGGGTACCATTTGTTTTTTTGGTATCTATAACTCGTCCCTTTATGTGTATTCAGTGCTCAACACTAACTCGATCATATTATCATGGTTGTCAGGATCCCGATCCTGGTCTTACGATCTTACGATTTTACGATACTGCAAAGCAAAAATGATCCAGATCCTACATAGGATCTTTGCAAGCTTAAGATCTTATAGGATCCCGATCTTTACCATACGATCTTACGATCTAATCCTATCCGATCTTACTTTTCTCGAATTACAAACTAAAAAACTATAAATTTATGGGTTATTTGTTTGTAGAATTTAAAAAACAACATGTTAATCTTTTTAAACAGTTTATAATCATAATTTAGGACAACATTTATATGAAACATTCGTAGTATTTTATCGTTATAATGTATTAGAATTTGTAGATTTGTAGAAAATTACATAAACTATTAAGAAATAACATTAGAGTAGGATCTTAAGATCCCGATCCGATCTTACGATCACGATCTTGCAAAGATGAAAAAGATTCTGGGTAGGATCCTGATCTTGACAACCTTACATATTATTATTGTAACATATTGACAGCTTAGTCGTCGTTTGCATCAACTTAATCCCTTGATACACGGTTAGTGAATCTCACTAACAAGCACTTTTTTGTATTAGTTTGATTTAAAAATATAACTCCAACTAGGAGTTGAGATTAATATATATCTCATATTTACCATAAATCTAATAAACCAATCTTAGCCATTCATTTTTAACTAAAGTTAATAAAAAACCATTTTTCACATTTTTTTTGAAAACAACATATATTGCAAACGGTAAATCTTCAAACTATAAAAAATACACCATCGCGACGAGAATTAAATTATCTTTCTATTAATATGCACTTTTCTATATTTTCGACAATTTTTTTTTTTCAAAAATTCCGCCTAGAAAAATCATATATGATTTGTAAAATCATATATGATTATTATTTTTAAAAATCGAATCATATATGATTTTCACAAATCATATATGATTCAAAAATCATAAAAATCGAATCATATATGATTTTCACAAATCATATATGATTTTTCTAGGCCGAAATTTGAAAAAAAAAATCGTTAAAAATATGTAGTAGTGCATATTTATAGAAAGATATTTTAATTCTCGTCGCGATGGTATGATTTTTATCGCATAACAATTAACGGTTTACGAGATATTTAATTTAAAAAAAAAGGGTGAAAGTTTATTTAAAAAAAAATTGAATGACTATTATTGGTTCATTTGATTTATGGTAAATTTGATATCTATATTGAACTTTTGCCCTCCAACCAGTGGCATCAAATTTGTCTTGAAACTGCTTGATAATATTATTAAATTTTGTAGAGAAACATATACATTTTATTGTATAAAATCAATTTACAAATTAATTAAACAATTAAACAAAACAGATAAAAGGACAGAAGGTGTAGAAGATCATAAGATAGACTCGATTGCACTATTTAAATATAGAAAGTCCCAGTAAAATTGAAGATCATGTTTAAACACTGTTCTAAAAGGCTCGCAAATGCTCCGCAAAGGCATCGCAAAAGCGTGAGGTTTGGTCATGCCACCACGCCATGCCGCCGCTCCGCCTTATGGCACATGTTTTTGTAAGCTCGATATTTATGAGTTATGATATAAATATATAAATATTTTCATACTTTTTGACGCCTTATGCCACGCCTTTATAAACGCAAAAACTTCGCCATAGCCGCAAAGGCGTGAGGCTTGGTCATGCCGCCACGCCACGCCTCACGCTATTTATAACCTTGTGTTTAAACGATAAACGCTAGGGCTCGTGTTTGATATGAATATCTTAAAACAGATTCGCCGTCGGTTTCCTGGGATATAACAACTGAAGCAGTGCGTATTGCCGGGCTTGACTAACATGCCATAAATTTCACGGGGAGGTTGGCATGTTATTCGAATTTGTTGGAAAGAATTTCATCTTCATGGAGAGAACATAAAGCTGCGTTTATTATTTATACATAAAACATATATTTTCCACCAACAAAATATTGCAGCCAAAAAGGAACAATCTTTTTCACCAAGAAAATATCGCAACCAAATATGAACAAGATATGCAAATTGGTTATTATTTAACCCGATTCGCAAATTTTTGTATCTAACTTGTTGAATAAGTCTAATCAATTCTGAAAATAACTGATACATAAAACATGAAAAATTCTATAAAAGGAAAAAACATCAAAGTTCTTTCATTTTTCACACTAGTTTCATTTTCCAGTTTCTACGTTTCAAATAATCCATTTTGAGATACAATATCTCATTCATATAAAATTAATTTTGGATACTCTATAGTTCGTTGTAAAACTCTCTTCAAGGAGAATGCAAACCACAAACTAATATGCATATATATAGCACATACATATATTATTAAATGTCCAAAGTTTACAAATAATAATTTTTGTCACAAATTTTCAACAATCCCTTACATGAATGGTGATCGGTTGAAAAACACGAATGTTTCAGCAAAATTTTAATGGTTAATACCTGCATAGGATAGGCAGGTGTAACCCTTTGAACCTTCCATAATAAAATGCACTTAGCCTCATAGATGGGAGTAGACACGATGTCCTTGAACTCAGCATATGTTTGTGTCGACGACATTACACGTCACACAAAAGTCATCCTAACATCGTTAAGTCCTCATAGTCATGTTCATTATGGTCCTGAATATTAGCCTGGTTCTGCAAGAGCTCTTAGGATTTGCGCCCTCATAATTTCATTCTAAGTGAACCCACTTCTCTCTCGCATAGGGAATTTTACCTTGAATCATTAAAAGACATATACTTTGTGATTTCATCTTTAATTGTTAAAGTGTTGTTCCCGTTTCACAATCGTATAAAATAGTTTAAAGTGTTAAGTAAACAGATTGTGAGTAATGTAGAAAGTAATGCAAGTAAAAACACACTGATAAATTTTCAACTTAATATTCTTTATTAGAAATCAATCAAAAAGAATACATTACCCAAGTACTTGCGGAACAGTACTTGGGATTGAAATGACAAAGTGTTGTAACTCATCACGAAGCTCAGGCTAAGTCTGAGCACAACTACAATGGAACCACTGAGCTATCTCAGGGACAGAGTTGTATTTGGAGGAGTGAAAGATGGCTTGTGTGTGTGTGTGTGTGTGTTTTACAATTCACAAGCTTAGATCTTTCACTCCACCTCTTATATTATTTATACAAGTATGAGTTTTAACTCTATCCTAAGTGACAACCGACAGTTCTAAGACAAATATGATGTATTTTGTCTCTGTTTACAAAGATTATATTGGGTAAGTGACAAGGTTGTTTTCATTTAGTCAGTGATGACACTAAGCCTGATAATTAGCCATTCAGGGAAAGTTGACTTTGTTTGAGAAGGACTTCGTCTTATCTGTTCAAACTTATCCCGCCTTGTCCCGCTTCTTTCTTCTCTTCATTGCCTTCAGCCTTCAACTTCGTTTGTCTTCGTGAAAGTGGTTGGTGAGGAGTTTCGGGATTCAGTGAGTTATTGTCATCACTCACTGTATCCACCATCTTCTTCTTGACTCAGTCTTCACCCCTTAAGTTCCGCTTTACTGAGTGGAGAGACTTCATCTTTGTCTCTTACTGAGTATCCTGAAGATAGCTCACTGAGAGACTATGTGCTCAGTGACTTATCAGTGTTTAAGGGACAACACTTAGAGTATTTTCTATTCAAATCCTAGACTTAAAGGGTTTGGGTATTTACTGAACCCAACAGTCTCCCCCTATTTGGATATACAAATAGCCTAAGTGTTTGATCAGTGTAAGTGAGCAAATGGCTTCTTCTTACATTGAATGTACTAATGAACGTAATAAGGAACACTGGATATTTTAACCAAACATACATCATTTATTGATCAATTACAAAGTTCCTATCACTAGTACAAAAGATAAAACAAAAGATGTCACTCAATGTGGATTCCCAGTGCTCCAAGCTTTGGTTTCTTCTTGAGGAGTGTTTCTTTATCAGGGTGCTCTCTTATCTTAGCATTCGGTCATTGCTTGAACTTGACGCGTTTTTGGGGTTTGGATCTGAGAGGCCACTAGTAGATAACTTGCTATTGTAGACACTCTTGCAAGGTCAATGTCACTCCATCTCTGGAATGCTGGGTTTCCATTGACATCTATAAAGAAGAGTCCTCTTTCAGGCTCTTCAATGCAAAGACAGTTAACAAACTTTACTCCCTCTGGTAGCTCCCTTGCGGTCCGGGCTAGGGACTTTGATTTCGTGCTCAGATTTAACCTTTTTCTTTTGCCTTGGATGGCTGAGACCGAGATCCTTGTGGTGCGTTAGGGTGGTTGAATTCTAAGCTGTATCGGTGCTTCCTCGATCTTTCATACCTTTTGCTCAGGGATTCATCAGCTCCTTGACCACTGCATTTTGCTTCTTAGAAATGATTGGACCAAGTTCATCGAGTTCAGGGATCCCAAAGTTAGTGAATTTCATGGGATCATGAACCTCGAAATGTCTTTTATCATCCCCCCTGTAGACATTCATTGCCAGTGGTTTGGACTTGGGGATGATTTTTACATCTGTAATCTTCTCATGCAGCCTTCTGCTTGTCATTGACCAATTGTAATGGTCAATTCTTTCTTGCTGGATGGCTGCAGCTTTCCTGTTTCTTTCATCCAGCTTCTTTCTCATTTCACCATTTGAGCAGCCTGAGCATCCTTGAACTTTTGTCCAGCCTGACCCTTTTGAAACTTTTTAGGATCAATTCCAATATTTTCAGCTTCCTCAGCAACAACTTGTACCAGTGCTTCTTTGATCTTTCTTTCTTCCTCAGCTAGTTTCTTTCTCCTTTCTTCCTTTGCAAGATAGGCACTTAGCTGTTGTGGAGTAAGCAGATACTGAGTGTTGCCGATGACATAGGGAATCTTCTCAGGCTCAGGTGTTTGCATTATGGCTTTTCCTTTATCCTGGCTTGAAGAAGATGATGCTACCAAGGGTGGTGTTGTTGTCATGATGGGTGTTGCAACTGTCATTGTTATTTTTGTTGTTGTTGTTGTTGGTGGTGGAACTGATGAGATGGGTGTTGCTGAGACTGGTTGAGCTGGCTCCCCCTCAGTGTGAGAGAGAGTCTCTTCAGTGGCTTTCTCCCCCTCAACTGTTGCTGTAACATCAGTGAGAGCAAGAGTTGCCTCGGATACTGAGGGAGTTGGAGTAGCTTGACCTTTGAAGGCTTGGTATATCTCCGTAACCATAGCCTTGCTGTCAGTAGTATCCTGTTGAAGACCGGTGACCTTTTCAGCCAGATTAGCCTGAGATAGTTCCAAAGCAGTCATTCTAGGCCCAAGATTCCCGGCCATAGAAGACGATGCCTTAGCTAAAGTAGTCACTTGAGCATCCAAAGAACCCAGTGTTACCTGAAGAGACTGGACTGAAGACTGAAGACCCTGAAGATTGGCAGATTTGAGCATGTCGATTAGTTCAGTGAGGCCGGAGGAATTTTTCAAGTAAGCCTCAGTAGTCTCCATCACTTTGGAGTTGAGTGTTGGGTCTTCTTTGACGGAATCCCTGGTTTCATCTATCTTTGTGCCACAACCCTGAAGGTGCTTGAGAAGTTTAACCAGGTTTTCATCCAGTCTGTGAAGATGTTGGTACATGAGATCCCTGAGTTCGTCAGTGTTTGCATCAAAATCTTGTACCTCAACTTTCAGATCTGCATAGCTGGCAGCTGCCTTAGTGTGTTGATCCTATAAAGTTTCAGTAACCCCAGAATATAACTTCCTTGAAGCTTTAGTGATCTACATAACCAGTTGTCTCTCTGTCAGTGGAAGAGTGTTGTCAAACTTTTTGAATTTTTCAGGACAGGATGAAGAAGAAGAGTCAGAGTCATGATCTTCAGGCTTGAAACGTGACTCTTCAGGATCTTGGGGATCAGGTTGATGTCCTTGTTCATGTGTTTGAACATCAGCGTCCATTTCTTCTCCTTCTAAAAGTATATCATCTTCACTGTCAGCCAGTTCTTCATCAGAGAAAATGATTTCATTAACCTCAGCAACTGTTAAGAGACCAGTGGTGGTGATGGGATCCATATCAGCGGGTGGTATTAATCCCTCTGAGTCATTGTCCCCCGTTACTCCTTCAAGCACTGGTGGGTGTTTCCCAGTGCTATCCCTAGAAGCAGTGGCAGTGAGATCCCTATCAGCGGGTTGTTCATTTCCTCGAGTCTTTGGGATCATTCAGTTGGCCCTCAGACAAAATATGTGATTTACGAGTGTCATCCTTGGGCAGTGTGGAAGGCGCTCCCCTACAAGCGGATTGTATGTTTTCCTCTGGATCTTGAGGAGTAGTAGTTGGGACCAAGGGCACTGACTATGATTTATCAGTGTCCTTCGTTGTCACCAGGGTGGATGTTGCTTGGTCTCCTTTGGATGTCTGATCAGTCTTGGGCTTTCTTTGCCCTTTGGGCTGTGTTCCTGAAGCCTCAGGCCCTGAGACTTGGGTTTGGTCTTAGTCCCAGTCTGAGACTTCCCCTTTCTCTTTTTAGGAGCAGGTCGAGACACCGAGTCCCTCTGGTTGTTTACAGCAACCATATGGGCCGTCAATTCAATTTCAGTGACTTGGGATGGGTCTTTCTGAAAATTTGATTGACTGAGGATACCAGGTTAAGCAGTGTATTTGTATTCCTGAGGGTAATTGCAACCCAGTAACACTTGTAAAGCAAATGAGACAAACCTAGGGTACGAAACATATTTCATCCTAGTTTTGCTCAGTAGCTTGGTTACGAGATCACTGTAAATGATCTCCCCTATGTCGACAGTGACCCCGTTCATCAAGAAATATGTCACCATCAACTGCATAGAGTTAACTTGTTCAGTGGATGAGTGGTTCCTGCCGAGAACCTGAATCACAAATGTGAACAGGATCCTCCAAGCCACGAGAAATGAGTTCTTGGTGACCAGCGTCCTGTCCAAAAACTTTGGATCCAAAACAATTTGTTTTAACCCATCCTTAACTATGGAGGGTTCAGGATGGGCAACATAGTTACCAGAATTATAGTCTAACCTTGTTGCTGTACAAAAAGTTTTATAATCCAGGGTGACTAACTTTTTCCCATTAAAAAGACCGAATTTGATGAGATACTCCCTGAGGGGTCTAAGGTCAGTCTCATCAGTAGAGGGTGTCAGGTCATAGGCCACAGCTGTAGCCCAAAACTCCCTGAGGAGATTTTGGTATAGAATAGAGGGGCCGAGTAAAGGCCGTTTTAAGTTGGCAGTTGAATAAAAACTTCATGATGCCCTTATAGGTTTGGGACATGGGGGTATTCAAAAGTTCCTATAACATTGTTTGTTTTAAATTCAACATTACTAAGATCTCCTACCCACTGAGGTGCAAACTGAAGAGATTGTGTTCTTGCCATTTCCATTAAAAGTTTTAGGGTTTTGAAAAGATTTCTTGACAAGAACAATCAGAGAGTTTTGAATCTCTTAAGTTTTGTGATGATAAACCTTTTGTAAATTGTTTACAGAGAAGATTTTACTGAGAAAACTGTTTTGAGGATTAAAGAACACAAAGATTTCTGAGTTTGAGAAGTGATTTTGACAGAGTTTTGATGCAGAAATTTTTTGTGTGTGTTTATAGTGTTTTTGAGAGGGGTATTTATAGAGTGGTGAGAGGGGTAATTTTTGCATAAATGAGGATTTGCAAAGTCAGTTTTTGAAAACGTTTTATTTACCTCATTTAATGCCACCACTCCACTACCCGCAGTAATTTCCCGGTTTTCAAGGGAACAGTTGCAGTGCACAGTAAAAGTGCATTCTGCAGTAATTAAAATATTCTTAAGATATTACATGTGAGAGGAGGCATTTAATGCCAAGTGGGATGAGGTAAGGTTTTGAGGGACCTTGACTTAGGTGACAGTAAGACAAAGAGACATATATTCCTATATTAAATTGGTATGGTTACCAACCTAGGACATTTAAGTAACTGATACTTGATGTATTTAGTTACTCATTCAATGCTCAATATCTAAAGTCAGGGTCCCTGAATGAGTCTTACTCATTCAGTGAGAAGGTTGTTTTGGGGTTTTGTTCAGGGAGCATGGACCATTTCAGAGAGAACATAGTGAGATTAGGATTGATTATCGGTGTCGACTTTCAATGTCAAGCATCCCGAATTCAGCTTTCAGTCTCCTGAAGGTAGGTTCATCTAGGGGTTTGGTGAAGATATCAACAAGTTGATATTCAGTAGGGGTGAAATGAAGTTCTATGTCTCCTTTCATTTTGTGGTCCATGATGAAATGATATCTGATATCAATGTGTTTGGTTCTTTGGTGGAGGACAGGATTGTTGGAGATTGCAATAGCACTGGTGTTATCACAGAAGATGGGTACCATTTTGTAACGGATGTCATAGTCACTGAGTTAACGTTTCATCCATAATACATTGGCACAACATCCTGCAGCAGCCACATACTCAGCTTCAGCTGAAGACATAGCCACTGATTGTTGCTTCGCAGCACTCCAACAAACCAGCTTTCCTCCAAGAAATTGACAGGACCCTGAGGTACTTTTTCTGTCCATGTTGCAGCCTGCATAATCAGAGTCAGAATACCCTTTGAGGTCAAACCCTAAGCATTTTGGATAGTAAAGTCCAAGGCTTGGAGTTCCCTTCAGGTACCTGAGGATTCTTTTGGCTGCAGTGAGATGGGATTCTTTGGGATTGGACTGATATCTTGCTATTAGACAGAATGAGAATTGTATGTCTGGTCTGGAAGTAGTTAGATACATTAGTGAACCTACAATCCCCCTGAAATGAGTTTGATTGATTGATTTGCCAGTGAGATCAGGTCCAAGGTTGTTAGGAGGGACCATTGGTGTCTTCACTGAGGCACAGTCATATATCTTATATTTCTTCAAGAGATTTCTAGTATATTTCTCTTGACTGATGGAGATTCCTTTATCAGTTTGCCTGATTTGTAGTCCAAGGAAGTATGTGAGTTCACCCATCATGCTCATTTCAAATTTCTTTGTCATCAGTTTTTCAAACTGTTTGCAAAGAGTATAATTTGTTGAGCCAAAGATGATGTCATCAACATATATTTGGACCAGTATCACATCTTGCTTTGTCCTGTAGATAAACAAGGTGTTGTCTATCTTTCCTCTGACAAACTTATTTTGAATCAGGAAGGCTGAGAGAGTTTCATACCTTTCTTCTGGGAGCTTGTTTAAGTCCATAAAGGGCTTTGTCAAGCTTGCAGACATAGTCAGGGAATTCACTACTCTCAAAGCCAGGAGGTTGATGAACATACACATCTTCCTTAAGTTCACCATTCAGGAATGCACTTTTTACATCCATTTGGTAAACTTTAAAGTTCATGTAGGCAGCAAATGCAAGGAAGATCCTAATGGCTTCCATTCTTGCAACAGGAGCAAATGTCTCATCATAGTCAATGCCTTCTTGTTGACTGTAACCTTTGGCTACAAGTCTGGCTTTGTTTTTAATGACAATGCTGTTTTCATCAGTTTTGTTTCTGAAAACCCACTTCATTCCTATGACAACTAAATCCTAAGTACATTTGATCAAGGTTATGACCTTGTTTTTATCAAACTGTTGAAGTTCTTCTTGCATAGACTGAACCCAACTTGGTTGTTTTAGAGCCTCAGTGACACTTTTGGGTTCTATTTCTGATAGAAAATTAGCATATAGACATTCATTGGCTGAAGCTGCAGTTAATTTAGCAGCCATGCTTCTGGTGAGCATGCCCTCAGTGGGTTTACCAATGATGTTTACAAGCTCAATGTCCTGAGATTTTGTCCACTTACATTGTGGTATAGGATCTGAGCTTGTAGAGGTCACTGGAAACTCAGGAGTGAGTTCAGGTGGAGCCACATAATCATTTAGATCATCTGTTGAGATGTCTTGTTCAGGTTGAGGTTCTTGAATCACGGTTCACGAACATTTGGTTCAATATACCTATCCCGCAGGGACTGATTGATTATCAATGAATTCACTGATAGTTGGTTGGGGAAGGTTGTGAGGTAAGACATAATATGAGATGTCAGCATCTATTTGGTATGAGGAATTGATTTGATGTTGTACTCATCGGGAGGATATCTTGATGAGTTATCAATTCCTATTTCCTCCACGAGGTATTGGTGAACTGATGCTTTCAGAACTCTCATCAAAGGTGACATGAAAGGTTTCCTCAACTTGTTGTCTCCTTGTGTTAAATACCCTGAAGCCTTTGGAGATCAATGAGTAACCTAAAAGTATCCATCATTAGCTTTTGCATCAAATTTGCCTAGGTGATCCTTGTGGTTGTGAATGAACACAGGACACCCAAACACATGAAAGTAGCTGATATCAGGAAGTCTACCTTTGAATATCTCATAAGGGGTTTTGTTATGTCTTTTGACAATGATGAACCTGTTTTGTGTATAACAGGCTGTTTTGACTGCTTCAGTCCAGAAATGCTTTGAGAGTGCTGAGCCATTTAACATAGTTCTGGCAGCCTCAATGAGAGTTCTGTTTTTCCTTTCAGCTACCCCATTTTGTTCAGGGGTATATGGAGATGAAATTTTTTGGGAAATTCCCTTTTCACCACAGAAACTCTCAAGCTCTTGATTTCTGAACTCAGTGCCATTGTCAGTTCTGATTTGTTTAACAGTAATGTCATTCTGTTTTTCAATTTTCCTGATGAATGACATTATTGTATCAACTTCCTGACTCTTTTTGAAAAGAAAGTATACCCAAGTGTATCTTAAGAACGCATAAAAAATGACAAGTGTATACTTCTCATGCTGGATTGATCTAGGACTGACTGGTCCAAAGAGATCCATGTGTAGGAGGTGAAGGCAGCTTTTGATGGAGAAATTTTGTTTTGTTTTGAAAGATGCTCTATGGTGTTTGCCTTTTTCACAGGCTGAGCATTGTTTATCTTTTGCAAAACCAGTGATGGTAAGCCAAGGACTTTGTTTTGTTTTGCCAAGTTGTTGATGTTTTTGAAGTTTAAGTGAGAAAGTCTCTTGTGCCACAGCCAGTTGATAGTTTCAGTGGCTTTGGCAAAGAGACAAGTTCCATTTTGAGAGAGTGTTGACATGTCTAAGACATAAACATCATCTCTTCTAGGAGCTATCAAAACAACTTCTTTGTTGGCATTGAAAATGGTGCCTTGTGTGTCATTGAATTGCGCAATGTACTTAGCATCACAGAGTTGACTGACACTGATGAGATTGTATTTGAGACCATTGACATAAGCTATTCTAGAGAAAACTATTCCATTGTAGTATACTGAACCATAACCTTCAGTGGGACATGATGAGTTATCACCAAATACTATCTTGGGTCCTGGTTCCTTTGCATACTTGTGCAGATACTCCTTAACACCAGTCATGCTTCTTGAGCATCCACTATCTCGATGCCAAATAAGCTCCCTGGCGTGTCTCTACATAAATAGTAAACTGGATTAGTTTCTCTTGATGACCCACATACTAGTGGGCTTGGGTCTAAAGGTCTGCTTGAATTTGGCAATTGACTCATGGTCAGTGGTAGAGTGCATTGTGCTACCACAGGTTTTGCATTTGGAGACTCAGGATGACTCAGTGACTCGGGGTTGCTTTGAACATCTCCTTGCTTGGATGACACTGTCATGCTGAGATGTCTCATGAGCTGGATTTCCGCAAATATCGCAGCATGTGTTCATGAGACAATCATCAGGATGATGATCATTGAAGCCACAGTGTGGGCAAGGGGGAAAAGGTTTAGCTCTATTCCTGTGAGCTGTTTTGGAGGTTGAAGCATATTGATGACCAACTTTGGTATATTTTGCTTCACTGAATGAACTTACATACTGTAAGTGATCAGAAGTTCTGTGATCATCCTTTTTGCAGATCATACAAAAAAGGATTCTGTAGCAATTGTCAGTGGTATCACTGGTGTAGTGGCACAAATCACACTTCTGCCTGGGTTTGATGGTGGATTTTGACCTTGATGAACTAGAGAAGGCTGACTTAGTTTCCTTGATTGAATCAGGAGCTTTTTCGATGGATTCCATCATATCAGTCAGCTTCCTCACAAGTTCAGTCAGTTGCTGAATTTGGTCTGCTTTAGTAGGAACTGAAGATGTGGAGGTCTCAGTGGGAGTAGACTCTTGTTAGATTGGTTTTGTTGGTCTTTTCAGGATGGTTCTACCAAGTCCAGACCTTTCTTTTGGTGAATGATGATTGAATTGTAATGGAGTAAGCTCAGAGCTTGGTGCAGCACCCTGAAGAGGTTTCAGGGGTGGAAGCGATGCTTGAGTTTCTGCTTCAGACTCAGAGATGTGTTTAGTACTACTGGGCACATCAGGGAGTCCAAGCATGCTCTTTAGAGCTTGGCTTTCAGGCTCTAGTATTCTTCCAGAATTGAAATTTAGAAGCTTACTCTCAGGGTTAACCCGTTCAATCCAATCAGTGGGCTTGGGAATTGTGAACATATTGGTAATCATGCCACCAGACACAAATGGCTTTGGACTCCGGTCTTTGTTGTGAGAGTCAGGGATATGGTCTTTACCTATGACTCTTTTTTTGCTACTGGGGGCACCCACAGCATCAAAGACCCTTGGATTCTTAGCAATCCAACTTTCAATGATATATTTTTCCTTTTTAAGTTCATCTTGAAGATCCTGATTTCTTTTAACTAGTTCAGTGTTTTGAATTTGCAAAGTGACAGCCTTAAGCTTAGTTTGTTTTAAAAGAAGCAGTTCATCCCTACACTTGTTTAGTTCAAAACTTAGCTTGTTATATTTTGAAAAAAGATTTAATCATTGCTCTTCTACAAACTTAAGGTCAACATTGATATAGTTCATATAAGACTGCCAATCAGAGTCATCATCCATAGAAAGCAAAATATTTACCTTCTTCATTGTGATGTTGACCCATTCTCCATTCCTGGCATGATTTTTCCCAACAACTAGCTTGTCCTCTTCTGAGAGAGCCATCAGTGCACTGACTTGAACCATTTCATTGTATGAGGAGACTGGCTCTTCATCCCAGTCGAAGAATTCAGCAACTAGGCCCTTGTTTTACCCCGCATGCATTTGACAGTGTTTGTTGTTTCTGAGGGAGTGGCCTCAAGCAGTGCTAGCTTGGCTTTGACTTTCATGTACTTAGCTTCAAAATAAACAGTTTTACTTTGATCAGACTTGTTTTGAAAATTTTGATGAGACTGATAGATTTTTGGTTGAAATTTGCTAAAGCCCGAGGACGATTTGACCCCGATGGTTTATAAGAGGGTTCGAAATTGTTTTTGAAAAACAGTCTTTGGCAAAATGGCCTCTTTTATGACACTTAAAGCATTCAGTGTCCTCATTTGCTTTAGCATTTGAAAAACCTTTGTTTCTTTTTATAAACCTCCGAGAGTTAGCAAGGAGTGCCCTTTCCTGAAATTCGATGTTCAGGTCATTTAGGTACTCCTCACTTGATCTCTCATCAGGCTCATCATCAGAATTTTCCTGAAAATCTTGAACCACACTATTAGAATAAAAGGCAGTAGAGATAGGTGTTGAAGTGGTGGTTAGGGACTTCTTGACTTCCTGAGACTTCTTCAAGTCAGGGTATTGTCTGTTGATGAGGTTTTCCTTATAGACAAATTTCCCATATATTTCAGGAAGTTCAAGATTCTGGATATGATTAGCATTCCTAAGTCCCTGAGAGAAATTCAGCCACTTCTCAGGGAGACTATTGACAAAACCAACATTGATTTCATGTTTGGACAACTTAACACCATCATTTTACAGTTCATTTAACAAATGTTTGTATCGGGTGTAAGTTTGAGACAAAGTTTCTGAGTCCTTAGCTCTGAAGGTGTTATACTCAAGTTTCAGGTCCATTATCCTGTTTTCCTTGGTATCAGATGGACCTTCAAGACTGTGGACCAGGTCATCCCAGGTTTGTTTAGCTGTACTACAGCTTATAACATACTCCATAATATCATCAGGTAAACAAGATATGATGATACTTTTGAGCCTTTGGTCCTGGTTGACCACTCTCCTCTCATCCTGAGTCCACTGAGCTTCAGGTTTAGGCAACCCTTCAGCAGACTTTGGGATAAATGGACCTTCATTAATACACTTAATGTAATAAGGTTCCATCCCAGTCAAATAGCAAAGCATGCGCTTTTTCCATTTGTTAAATTTACCAACTTCAAGTCGAGGGGCAACAGCAGAATACGCTCCACCCTTTTTGTCGACTAGTTGGGGCACATCAATTTCAGCCATTAGGATCCTGATTTAAAAATGTTTTAGAGCGGCTTAAAAAGGTTTTATAATCAGCCTTGCTCTGATACCACTTGTTGTTCCCGTTTCACAATCGTATAAAATAGTTTAAAGTATTAAGTAAACAGATTGTGAGTAATGACTGAAAGTAATGCAAGTAAAAACACACTGATAAATTTTCAACTTAATATTCTTTATTAGAAATCAATAAAAAAAAATACATTACCTAAGTACTTGCGGAACAGTACTTGGGATTGAAATGACAAAGTGTTGTAACTCCTCACGAAGCTCAGGCTAAGTCTGAGCACAACTACAATGGAACCACTGAGCTATCTCAGGGACAGAGTTGTATTTGGAGGAGTGAAAGATGGCTTGTGTGTGTGTGTGTGTTTTACAATTCACAAGCTTGGATCTTTCACTTCACCTCTTATGCTATTTATACAAGTATGAGTTTTAACTCTATCCTAAGTGACAAACTGACAGGTTACAGAAGACAAATACTGATGTATTTTGTCTCTGTTTACAAAGACTATATTGGGTAAGTGACAAGGTTGCTTTCATTTAGTCAGTGATGACACTGAGCCTGATAATTAGCCATTCATGGAAAGTTGACTTTTTTTGATAAGGACTTCGTCTTATCTGTTCAAACTTATCCTGCCTTGTCCCGCTCTTTCTTCAGTCTTCATTGCCTTCAGTCTTCAACTTTAGTTTGTCTTTAGTGAAAGTGGTTGGTGAGGAGTTTCGGGATTCAGTAAGTTATTGTCATCACTCACTGAATCCACCATCTTCTTCTTGACAAAGTCTTCACCCCTTAAGTTCCGCCTTACTGAGTGGAGAGATTTCATCTTTGTCTCTTACTGAGTATCCTGAAGATAGCTCACTGAGAGACTATGCGCTCAGTGACTTATCAGTGTTTAAGGGACAACACTTAGGGTATTTTCTATTCAAATCCTAGACTTAAGGGGTTTCGGTATTTACTAAACCCAACATAAAGCCATATGCTTAACCTCAAAACAAGTGTTACGCCCCGATTCCGGATTTGACCGGAAATTGCTCAAAATTTATAACTTTGACGCGGAATGTTGATTATTTCTTTAACTCTTCAAAGAATAGCAAAACTATAAAAATTGACCCTTGACAACCCTTTTATAACATATACTTGTTTACCCTTTTAAAATGATGACCCAAGATTACAATAAAGCCTCATTTATTTGCTGTAATAAGGGCTGACGTTGTCGCCTTATAGCTGCGACGCCGTCACCCTTTAATTATAATTTCAGATTTAACACGCGACGGCTCAGAGGACTTATAACCTGATGCCGTCGCCTTATAACTGCGATGCCGTCGCCTTATAACTGCAACGCCATCAGGTCCACAGACCTGCACATTTTGACAGCAAAACTGCACAATCAATTGACTCCTTTCAACCAAATTAACACTTGAACATTTCCAAAATAACTAAAGACCTTACAAACCATAACTAAATCAACCATGATGTATTTTAATACTTATTTGACCCATCCAACCCAAAATGGTTAGAAATACACTTAAATTCAAACACTCCAAATACTATGACTCATACTTGTTGATTGAAGATACTTTTACAAAACTATGAAAGACTCTCGGGAGAACAAACTCATCACACGAGCTCGGTATCTCCCTAGCTTCTAAAATTATATGTTACCATCTTCAATTAATGATTCTAAGAACCACACCCAATCCAATCCATATCGCTTCAAGCACATGAACCTACAATAACATTAACAACTATAACATGTAAGCGATAACGCTTAGTAAGTAATTGGTTAATACATGCTTAATATATCCATTGCAAATACAAGCATTTCAAACATATAATTATAACACACAACTATCCAATTAGCACATAAAACATCTCACACATACCTTAGCCATTCAATAATTCCAAGACATGTCTATAACCACTTAACACAACATCAATCACATACTATAACATTTTCATATTAAACACATAGTAACCAAGTTACTTACCATAGCAAGCCAAGCTAAGCTATTATGGAGTTATCATCATCCTTCATCATATCTATCATCAACATCATCCAAAGCTAGCATCTTTAACACCAAATCATAATACACTTAAACATCATCCATTAATCATAGTTATAGTTTAGACAACCATTTGTCTTACATAATTAACTTCTAATCATCACATAATCATATATTGATTATGTGATGACCAAACTCATAATTATCCAACTTTTACCCATAATAAGACTTCCCCCAAGATTACTATAACTATTTTTAATCATTAAATTATC
This sequence comes from Chrysanthemum makinoi, assembly GCA_910596185.1. Lineage (NCBI taxonomy): Eukaryota > Viridiplantae > Streptophyta > Magnoliopsida > Asterales > Asteraceae > Chrysanthemum > Chrysanthemum makinoi. The sequence goes on from OU343220.1 coordinate 153,116,272, forward strand.
ATAATATAATCATATCCCAAATTATCTATTTTATCTTTAATTCAATTAGAGGAGTTTCACCCAATTACTCTATAACCTCTCAATTAGTATTTAAAACCTCAATTACCCAAAACCCCCAACTTGGGTACATAGACCCTACTTCTTCAATTAACAATTAACATCTCAATTAAGTATACTTACTTGTAGGGATCATAGGTACTAGCTTATTTCTTGATTGGGAACACTAATCCCATTTCAATTGATCACCAACCTTGCCATCATTATTTCCCTCCATCTTTCTAAGCCGACATCCAAAATAACCAGAAACTTTGAGAAGTTTGGCTTAATACATAAGGCTTCCTTCATTGCAAAGTTATCCCATTATTTGACACCTTTGGTCCCTCAAGCTCCATTCTTTATAAATTGGCACACTACACTTTTATAACTATTTTACAACATGACAACTTAGGTCCCCTCATTTGTATAACTATAACTTAACATTTGTAATTATTAGTTTGACTATCGGGTCAACTAGTCAATCCCGTCAAGTCCTTAGACCATATTCATCTAGGGTAGGGCCTATTTGTATTTCGGGATACGGGTTTAACAATTCTAACCCCTTATTTAGATTTCATCCCCGAAATCTCTCGTCTATTGCAATCTAATACTTAATTCATATTTTGCACCATGTTCAATAAACATCCAATTAATCAAATTATTATGAAGATTTTCTTAGTCTCTCAATTTATGGCCCACTATAACCTAATCAATCTCCATATACATCCGTTCTTTGCTTAATTTTCCATAACTAATACGTCATTATGTCATCCGAGACATAACTTATTTAAACCCACTATTCAAATTTATCAATTCTTTTACTATTACTCTATATACTTAATCACTATCATATTGTTTTGACTTTACATAAGTCAAATTCAACCAATACTTCCATATTTTATCAAAGAAATTTAATAATTTCAATAACGATATTAATATAACGCAAAGCCATTACTACAACATATTGCTATTACTATAACATTCTCATAAATTTCACAATTTTCTTAACCATTATAGTCTTTTTTTCATGTTACCACATGCCCCCAAGGCATACTATAATTCATTTTAACTTTTTAATTTCATACAATTTGATATCCCCGATTATTTCCATAACATATCACATCATCATTAACGAATTTATTTACCTTACTTAAGCTTAATTTTTCTATAACTTAAGTTTACATAACGACCCTTACCTAGGGTTCAACAGAAAGCTCCTATTCCACTTATCGCAACTCTTATGACGTCTAACTAGTTTTAGACTTTCATTTTCTAATTCATTACCCTTTCTCATACCATATCGGAGACATATAATCCTACTCATTTATACTTCCTCATTTACATGGAAAGGCGTCCCAAACAATGTAAATCAAGAAATATAAACTCGTAGTTCGGTGATTCATAATTTCTTTACTTAAATGAAAAGGCGTCCCAATCCACTCAAATAAAGGAATTATAAACCATCCTACTTATACACTTCCGACATATCACTAATACATATCCGTAACCACTTTAACAGTCAAAATTTTATTTATTTATTAGCATTGGATCCTTTTTACTATAACACTCCCCGAAGGAGCCATTTCACATGACAAAAATATAGGCGATTCTTTGCCGATGAAGGCAACTTAATTTATCCCAAATTATTTCTATAACTTTCCCTTGCCAACTCGTACTGTAACACATCCCGGAGGATTCACTATAACATATCCCGAAGGATTACCATTATATATATCCCGTAGGATTTTATAACAATAACTGTAACATCTTTCGAGTGGCCTATAACATCACACTATAACAACATATAGGATCCAAGCTATTATTAATTTATCAAACATATCATTTCATAATTTCCATTTAACCAATACAAAATTATTGGGCTTATGAGCCCGCCTTCCTTATTTACACATTTACCATGTGTTTATTCATTTCATTTTCTCATTGACCCGTCAACCCTCGTTGACTATTTTCACATTCTTATTACAAGTTTTAGTCTATTCGACTTTATTTACATGTAAACTTTTATAGGTTTGTTCTCAAGACACTACCATTATCTTTCAATATTTACTCATACACATTCTATAACATTATCACGACTTCATCATGTTTTTATTATATCGCTAACATTCACAATTTCTTTCGTATATTTAGCTTAATTAGAACTTGGCTTTACCACTTTCACATTTACTTGTGGGCTACAACACACCTTAATATTATACTATGACTCGTTTATTATCAATCAATCATGCTCATTTATTACATTCTATAACTTTTACTTGTCCCATCTCTAATACCATCATATTGGCTACCCATTAGCCATTCACATTACAAAACCATAAGTTGGTCATTAACACAACACGAGTCGCACCTTGTCTTATTCATAATCATAACTTTAATTATCATGATTTCAAATCATGCCTTTTATAGGTATTGACACCTTGACTCCTCTATTAAAGTCCCATTATAATTTCTATAACAATTAAGCACACGATCATATCATACACACTGTCACCATCCACGGTGAACAGACTACAATAATCTATCGCATAAATACTATAACATAGAATTTACATAATCATATATGTATATTCATCGACACTACCAAAGTGTACGATGTTTTATAACCTAACACATTTAGTTCGTTATGGACTTTCATCACATATACCAACCCAATTCTATACATGTAACTACACAATCATAGAACGTTTATGGTGATCTACTCACCTATACGCATATGGTCCGCCATGGATCTAAATAATTTACATAATAGCACTATAACATATAAAACATTTTCACTTAGCACAAACGCATAATTCATTCTATAACTATCACTATACATATAACGCATCATCACCTAGTTGTCATATAGCACAAGGCATAGCTTTACTCTATAGCATACCATACACAATTTCGATTCACTTATTTTCGCAACTAAGAGTGGTTTAAGACTAGGCAACCTATAGTGGAAACATAATTCACTTAAACCGAAGCTCTGATACCAATTTGTTACGCCCCGATTCTGGATTTGACCGGAAATTACTCAAATTTTAAAACTTTGACGCAGAACGTTGATTATTTATTTAACTCTTCAAAGAATAGCAAAACTATAACAATTTACCCCTTGACAACCCTTTTATAACATATACTTGTTTACCCTTTTAAAATGATGACCCAAGATTACAATAAAGCCTTATTTATTTGCTGTAATAAGGGCTGACGCCGTCGCCATATAACTGCGAAGCCGTCACCCTTTAATTATATTTTCAGATTTAACGCGCGACGGCTCAGAGGACTTATAACCTGATGTCGTCGCCTTATAACTGCGATGCCTTTGCCTTATCACTGCGACGCCATCAGGTCCACAGACCTGCACATTTTGACAGCAAAACTGCACAATCAAATTGACTCCTTTCAACCAAATTAACACTTGAACATTTATAAAATAACTAAAGACCTTACAAACCATAACTAAATCAAACATGATGTATTTTAATACTTATTTGACCCATCCAACCCAAAATGGTTAGAAATACACTTAAATTCAAACACTCCAAATACTATGACTCATACTTGTTGATTAAAGATACTTTTACAAAACTATGAAAGACTCTCGGGAGAACAAACTCATCACACGAACTCGGTATCTCCCTAGCTTCTAAAATTATATGTTACCATCTTCAATTAATGATTCTAAGAACCACACCCAATCCAAGCCATATCGCTTCAAGCACATGAACCTACAATAACATTAACAACTATAACATGTAAGCGATAACGCTTAGTAAGTAATTGGTTAATACATGCTTAATATATCCATTGCAAATACAAGCATTTCAAACATATAATTATAACACACAACTATCCAATTAGCACATAAAACATCTCACACATACCTTAGCCATTCAATAATTCCAAGACATGTCTATAACCACTTAACACAACATCAATCACATACTATAACATTTTCATATTAAACACATAGTAACCAAGTTACTTACCATAGCAAGCCAAGCTAAGCTATTATGGAGTTATCATCATCCTTCATCATCTCTATCATCAACATCATCCAAAGCTAGCATCTTTAACACAAAATCATAATACACTTAAACATCATCCATTAATCATAGTTATAGTTTAGACAACCATTTGTCTTACATAATTAACTTCTAATCATCACATAATCATATATTGATTATGTGATGACCAAACTCATAATTATCCAACTTTTATCCATAATAAGACTTCCCCCAAGATTACTATAACTATTTTTAATCATCAAATTATCATAATATAATCATATCCCAAATTATCTATTTTCTCTTTAATTCAATTAGAGGAGTTTCACCCAATTACTCTATAACCTCTCAATTAGTATTTAAAACCTCAATTACCCAAAACCCCCAACTTGGGTACATAAACCCTACTTCTTCAATTAACAATTAACACTTCAATTAAGTATACTTACTTGTAGGGATCATAGGTACTAGCTTATTTCTTGATTGGGAACACTAATCCCATCTCAAATGATCACCAACCTTGCCATCATTATTTCCCTCCATCTTTCTAAGCCGACATCCAAAATAACCAGAAAATTTGAGAAGTCTGGCTTAATACATAAGGCTTCCTTCATTGCAAAGTTATCCCATTATTTGACACCTTTGGTCCCTCAAGCTCCATTATTTATAAATTGGCACACTACACTTTTATAACTATTTTACAACATGACAACTTAGGTTCCCTCATTTGTATAACTATAACTTAACATTTGTAATTATTAGTTTGACTATCGGGTCAACTAGTCAATCCCGTCAAGTCCTTAGACCATATTCATCTAGGGTAGGGCCTATTTGTATTTCGGGATACGGGTGTAACAACAAGTCGCATTGGTTACAGGGAATGTACTATAAAGTTGTAAAAACTTTAAATAACTCCTCCACCTTGACTTACCTCTAGTTTATATGGTTAGGTTGTCAAATAGAACTTGGATCTTGAGGTCTTTAGTAAACTGGCTTAGTTTTTCCATTATATAACTCGTTACTTCAAGGGCTTTAGCCTTATTCCTTTAAACGACTTACTAACTAACTCTCTTCTTAAACCTTTTATAAGCGGATCCGCGATATTATCCTTTGGCTTCATGTAGTCAACCATGATAAAATTGTACTACATCTAATAACTAATTATTTTTCTTTCAAGAAAATCTACTTGGTTTAAATAAATTTGTTTCTTCAAATAAACTCAACAAGGTTTATATAGATCTACTTTGTATCACTAGTTGTCCTAAGAAGCTCCACAAGGGTTCAAGAATCATCTTTAGTTTATTATAAAACTCAACCCAGTTTCAACAAATTAAAAAAGTTAAACACGCATTTTCAACAATTTAATAAAAATGTTGTACAAAATCTGATATATAATAACAACTTGTATATTTATCCGATGATCAAATAAATTACCACTTGTATTTTGTTGAGATTTGAATAAAAGAAACACCACTTTGTTTCAATTAGTCTGGTTTCATCAAGTTTGATTTATAAAGAAAATTAATAAAGGGAATTGATTTTAATGAAACTCAATGTGGTTTCTATAAATAATCATTTACAAAGAATCTAATTAAAACTAGTGTTTTAGTTAGAATTGTTTTCAAATAAAATCTGTCATGGTTTTAATGTAAAAAATTAGTTTATAATTTGTTTCAAATCTGGTTTTAACAAAACGATTTAAATTTTGTTACACAATTTTTTTTAAGATTGTAAAGAAACCTATATATTTTATTGTATAAAACCAATTTACAAATCAAATAAACAATAAAAGAAAACATATAAATGGACACACATCAGACAAACTCGATTGTACTATTTAAATAAAGAGTGTACCAGTAAAACTTAAGATCGTGATTAAACAATAATAGCCGAGGCTCGTGTTGACATGATTCCATTAAAACATGTTGTTTTTCAGGGTACACCAGCTGAAGGAACCTGTAATGCAGGATTTGACTAAAATGCCATAAATATCACGGAAACGTTGGCATGTTTTTCGAATATGTTGAAAAGAATTTCATATTCGTGTAGGCAGCATAATGTTGTGTTTTGTAAGGAATTGGTGGTCATCCCCATGACTTGTAAAAGATGCACAACGGAAAATAAGCACATAAAGACCATACAGACCAAACCGTTGATAGACATATATCATAATTTATGATATAACATAATCAAACACATATAAAGGGTGTTTAAGGATTACTTACTTGTTCCTTTTGTAACGTAAACTCCATACCTTCACAGCTCTCCTGGAATCGCCTTTTTCTTCTTCTTGATGCTTAGTTTGAACATTTTAGGGTTTTTTGGGGAGAATAACCACGTGAGTTGTGTCAGGTATCCACTTGTACTACACATGTAGAACTAGGGCTACGAACCTATACAAGTTATAGAGTACTAATACACAAGGATGACTAGGGTTTAGTCGATCCGATGGGAATCGACTTAGAAAAGTCAATTAGTCGACTAAGGGATTCGTTCCTTGGGTTTGTCGACCGAATTATGGAGAGGAAATGGGGAAGGATTAGGTTCGGGTTATAAGGGATAATTTGATTTCTAGTTTAGGTTGTCTTTGTGTTTATAGTAAACCAAAAACAATCCTAAATGCACTAGATGTCCCTAAGTAATTATCTATATTATAAAAGTTTTACATGAAGTCAAACTCCCCCTAGGGTTCTGCCGATCCTAATCCCTTTAGGGATTATCATTTTGCCTTTTATACTTAAATATATTTATCCTAGATATATATACACCATAGATAATTACCGTTTTACCTATGAAAATATTCTCATATTCTTATTTCTTGTTCATTTCAATTTCATTTTGTCACTATTTTCTCACTACTAACTTACGTATTCCGTGTAGTGCACCGGTGTAACCCATTGGCAAGTCTATGAGTACAAGCTGTGAAAGACGTTATTTTTTGCACACTAATCATTTTTCATTTAGTAGGTTAGTAGGTTGTGTAAAACTAACGGAGGAGATTCATTAAATATACAAAAACCGATATTCTCCACCAAGAAATATCACAACCAAATATGAACAATTGTTTCCATCAAGAAAACATCGTAGCAAAATATGAACCATACATGCAAATATGTTAGTATTATTTAACATGATTTGGAAATCTTTTTAAACATAGAAAACAAATATATATTTGACACGATATCTCCTTCATATAAACCTCATTTTGGACATGCTATAGCTTGTTGTGAAACTCTCCGCAAACCCACAAACTAATACTAACATATATAGCACATACATATATTATGTAGTGTCCAAAGTTTACAAATAACTATTTTGTAACAAAATTTCCAACAAGCTTAACTAGTATGTGTTGTTACTTCTGTTTTGCTTTAATGCTGGTGATAGCGGAATTTTGCAAAACCACATAAGATTTACAATCCTCCTAAGCAGTGTACCTAATCGTTGTAGTGTAGTATAGGTAGGACACAGGGGATTGATCATTCTCTATGGGAATAGTATTGTGAAGGCCTAAGTGTATGTCTAGATATGTTTAAAGGTGAGGATGAGTCTTTTTGTATTTTTATATTTTTTTAGAAAGCAATATAAAATCTTGGGGTTTGAATAGTGGGCACTTTAACTACTAACTGGTTAAAACAAAACTAAAAAAATTATGTAACTTATAAGATTTCACAAACACATCATAACATAATCACATGGGGTGTAAACAAATGTTTAGAGAGAGAAAGTTTTAGAGAGAGAAAGGAAAGAGAGTTGGGAACTATGTGAAACAAAGAAAAATGGTATTGATGCTCCAACCCTCTACCTTGGGAGGTAGAGGGTATTTATAGTGTCTTACAATAAACGCCACCTACGGGTTGTGGATCAGGCATACAGTGGGTAAAGACCCGTCCGTCCTCCACGGTGTTACTAAACTAACTACTTATTAACATAACTTGACTACGACTATGAGCTTTCTAACAAATACATATACTTGAGGTGACTGACTCTTTAACGACTGGATTTTATAAATCCTAACAATCTCAGCCTAAGGGAGGTCACCTCAAATTACACAGAATACAAACAGATATTACATTAAGATTGTTCTTGGATTCTTGTTTAAGTTCATTGCTCTGTAGCTCCTAGTCTTTGATTCTTCATGTATTGCATGTTTGGATAATTCAAGTGGAGGTCTTTAACTGATCCACGTGATGATGAGTTTTGAGCCAGCTTTGAGATCATCAGCTTGCATAAATCTCTGACTCTTCCATTGTAGTGTTGACATTATGTGATGTTGTGACAGTGGACCGACATGCTCACATTTTGGATCATGATTTCTTCTCATCAGAGTAGCGGAAGCTTTAGTTGATTCATGATATTTGCAGCAGCGTAGCAGAAGCATGGAGTGAGAATATCAGAGTCATTGATGCACTAATCATGATTTCTTTTGAAATGATTGTGATGTGTGAGCATGCGGCTATGGATTGACCTCTCCATTCTGATCAGCTGCAAACGTTGGGTGTACCTGCATACAACAGTTAGCAATAAAGCGCACGAAAGTGTCTTTGATCACTTTTGTTGAATTGAGGTACACGGTTCCCCGTTGATCAGTGATCAGGTATAATTTCGAAGAATCTCCTTGACAGGGTTTCGCAGCTGCTCTAGCTGTTCTCAAACCGGAACGTCTCAAAGAAGACAACACGGAGTGAGTGAACCAGCGAATTTGAGATTCACTGATTGATGAAAAGAGATTTGAAAGACAATCGTGTACTGCTCAATATAAATTGTTTTTGCAATACAATGAAGGTTTTAGGGAAAATCAATTATCAATCACAAACACCTTTTATTTTGAAATATTAATACACATCCAATATGCTAGAGAAAATAGTTTTAAGCACAACGACCGGTTTTTCAAAGGTATCCGTCAATCCATAACCTGAACCAGGATTGATTCAAAATTTTGAATCGCCCCATTGTTTCTGTTCAGTTGTCACATGGTTGATCTATTGGATAGATCTCACATGCCACCTACCAAGAGCTTGTTTGATGTTGGCTCTAGAAGGCTTTCCATCTTCATTGTGAGTATGTTTGCATATCACTCAGATGTTCTGGCAATACCACAAGGATAATGCGTAGGACTCTTAAAATATATTCTCTCTTTCCACATTGTGTGAAACAGAGAGTCTTCATTGATTGTGTCCTTAATGAGATTTGTAGATGATCTCGTGGCTAATTGTGCACATTTGGTTCGTATGCCGGAGACTAGGGAGAGGGTCTCCTTTTTCAATATCAACCATCTCTTAGAGAAAGTCGATAGATAATGTAGGTTCCCCTGTGAGAATGAAACAAGTCCTTTTAAGAGGAACTTGAGTAGCTTGGAAAGATGTAGTGTAGTGCGTCACTGGGTCCATGACGTCTTGTCTTCAATACCGGTGTTACCTTGGTAACAACCAGTAGCATATGAATTGAACCCGGTTTCTGCCCTAAGGTTGAAAATAATGGAGGGCTATTTCTTTTCACTCTTTTCGCATTTATTTCTTTTTCATTCTTCAACCCCTTCAGTGCTTACCGAGACTTCATTACTAGAACCTTGTTGGGTTTATTCCAGTTCTAGCTCTATCTCAGTCCGCACTCTTCCCATATCTCACTTTTTCTCCTTTTTTAATCATACCAAAGGACTCTACACTATCTAGTGGATTGTCCCTGGGTAGATCCCTCCAGCTCTGGCGGGATCGTGGGAATGAATACCTAACCTAACCATCTTTATATCATCATACATAAAGTAAATTTGGTCGGTCTTTTTGGTATTGTTCATCAGCCATTGGAACCAATTGAAAACCATTTGAAAATCAATCCAGGTACTTGTGATATATTATCAAAGCATTTTGTACCTGAATCATTTTTGATATTATAGAAAACGGCTCCCCCTCAACATGTGCATCATATGTTTGAAATCATTTTGGCACATGGAGGCAAGAGGAAGAATTCACTTCTTTGATAAATATTTTCTAAAAATATCGACATTACTTTCCCGATCAAAATCAGTGTTTCACATATAGTTAAAGATATTTTCGGGAAAGAATGTGGTTTTTAAAAATTTGCTCCCCCTCAATATGTGCACCTGATTTTGAAATTATTTAGCACATATTAGGGAAAACCTGCACTTAGAGACAAATCAATCACGTTTCAATCCATTTTGTTTTGATATAAATGCTCCCCCTTAACATGTGCATGGAAAATTTGAAATTGTTTGGCACATGGAGGGAGGAGAGCTTGTTAATCACGTATAAAACCATTTATCGAATTATCTGTTTAAATCCAATTTAAATCACAAATTCTCCCCCGATCACAATTTTCAAATCCTTTGAGATTTGTGATTTTTATTGATTTAAATTAAATTTTGAGAACTTTTTAAGGAGAATTGCGACTTGCTTTTGAAAAACATTTCAACTGAAAAGAATAAGATTTTCAGACTTTAAACTCCATTGTTTAAACATGCATGAGTATCTTTTGAAAACATAACAATAGCCAAGGTCTTGAACCACTTGTATAAAACATTATTCATTTTTATTATCCAAAAGTAGACCTTGCTCTTTTACGTGCCAATTGTTTGAAAAATAACCTTTTTGATTGAATTGAAATCATTCTCCCCCTCAATCAATGACATGAGTTGTTGATTGAGTGTTAGAGATTTTCACAAAGATAAGCCCGGATGATTTTCGAAAATAGAGTCCGAGGTATTTTCAAAACAATTTTGTTTTCATTCGATGACAAATATTTTTCAGAAGATTCATTAGACGGGAAAAATATTTGGAAAGAAAAACATTTGTCTTTTTGGTGACAAACATTTGTTTTATGAATCAGAGCATGATATTTGAAAAATAAGATTAAGCATGGCTCTGTTCTTTCTTTTTTAAAACGGGTTACTGCCTGAAATGACAATAAACCACCATTTTAGTCTTTTTTTTAAAGTAATTTATGTACATTCGAAGAACATCTAAAAACCCGTGACATTCTTTGAATGTCAACACAAAGTCCGTAGATGATATCGAATTTAAGAAAAACATGACAAAATAAAAATATTTTTGGGATTTTTCAAGATTTCCTAATTTTAAGGATTTTGAAATTTTTTTATTTTTCTATTTTCTTTTGTGGGTTTTGAAATTTTGTATTTTGCTTTTTGAAGAAAATATATACAAGAGATAGATTAAGAAAACCATTTACTCCTCGTCTTCCTCTTGAAGGCGTTTGAGTGTTTCTGGTTGAAGACTCTTTAGACCAAGTCGTGGAAGGATAAACTCAAAACGTTCTCTAGGAAGAGCTTTGGTGAAGATGTCTGCTAACTGGTATTCAGTCCTCAAAAAATAGAGTTCTACCATACCTTTTTCCACCTGTTCCCGAATGAAATGATGTCGAATGTCGATGTGCTTAGCTCTTGAATGTTGAACGTTGTTGCAAGAGAGAGCAATGACACTTTTGTTATCACAATACAAAGGGATTTTGTTGAATTCAAAGCCATAGTCAGATAATTGGGATTTCATCCATAAGATTTGAGCACAACAAGATGACATGGCTATGTATTCAGCCTTTGTAGAGGATATAGAAGTACTCATTTGTTTCTTTGAAGACCAGCTCACAAGCTTATCACCTAAAAACTGAGCACCTACAGACGTACTTCTGTCACACCCCCAAATTACCTGTTTTGCAGCGGAATGGAATTCCTGGGGGTTGACTGTCATAGCATCACAATCACAGTTATATTTAACGACCTAAAGTGTCGTTTGAAAAGAACATCGTTTGATTTAATAAAATAATCAGAGTTTACAAAGTGTAGGTCCAAAATGAAAATCAACTTGTGCGGAAATAAATTTGTTACAATCCAAACGATGTTTTAAAATGCATATATCCCATGTGTGACGCGTCGTCACCACGACTCTATGATATGTCCACATGCATGCCATGAAGTGAATGCCTTAGATACCTGAGATAAAACATGCTAAAAAGTGTCAACACAAAGGTTGAGTGAGTTCATAGAGTTTGTGTTGAAATGTAAAGCCTTTCAAAATCGTTTATGCAACAAAGGCATTGCAAATCCACTCAGTTCCAAGTTCCGCCCATACAAAACTTGCAACCTGTGTGTTTACAACCCATTGCCAAAATATGTATTGTTTATGTTCAAATGCATGATGTCAAATGAATTCACATAACGGCACATTACTTAATCTATCAATAATCAATTGATATAACACATATGAATGTTGTTTCAAATAATTCCAAGACCTTTAGCTCAATAATAATCCCAAGACCTTTAGCTCAATAATAATCCCAAGACTTTTAGCTCAATAATAATCCTAAGACCTTTAGTTCATAATTATACCAAGACATTTAGTTCAATGATTTATGATATAGAATATGACTAAACATTCAGTTCAGATAAACATATAGTTGCAAATAATCATGAATGTCATAAAAAGTTGATGAGCATGTATCTCCCCCAAAGAGTTTAATAAAAGCATTAAAACAATTGAAAATGGGGCTATGGAACTCACCTGTTGCAATGATTATAATGACAAAAGTGGATACACCGAAATGTAGCGTGAATCTCTAAACTTGACCTATTATGAATGATATGATATGTAATAAGTCATGATGTAATGTTACGCATGCAATTCGGATGATATCTATACCACTTGTGAATTTTCGAAAATAATATTTCTCGTCGAGAAATAATCTCTTAACGTCTTGACCATTTTTAAATTACTCCATATGTAATTATATTGAAATGATATCCAACGATAATCATTTAGTGATTTATTATGAAATTATAACTTTTCGTCGTAAAATAATGTCGTTGAAATATTTCATGAAAATGACTAAACGGCCTCGAAAAGCTAGTCGTTAAATGATGCACGTCGAGTGTTAGGAAACGAACTCAACGGTTTTGGGAAGCTTGTACCATTATCTCAAAGTTTTAGTGTTTAAGTTTTCATCCTAGAGGTCTCGATCATGGAGAAAAATATAGGTAAAGTATGGTTTTCGGCAAAGTTTAAGTGACCATATCTTATTCATTACAATTCCGCTTGACAAATGGTTTGACATTTTGAAAAATATGCTTGGCGAACTTACTTTTACTAGAAGACATCACTTTATAAAAAGTACTTCGTCATTGTTAAAAGCGACCCTCAACTTGGTCCCTCGTTGCCGTAGTATGTGTTTAATAGAAAATTTATTAATTTTGCTAATAGAATAAAGTTACGGCAACTTTTTAAAATGTGAATAACTTTGTCGTTAAAAGTCGATTTTCTACGTTTTATATATCCACGGAATCGTGATAACATATCTATACTACATTAAAAGGAAAAATGGTCAACATGGTCAATGTTGGAAAAGTGAAAAGTGAAAAAAATGAAATCTTAACTACATGTTGAAATAACTATATAAGGAAATATTGAAATGTTAGAAATTGTAATATACAACACAGCCATGCAAAATAACAGAATGCACCATCCGTTTGGAAAGTCAACATATTGAAATTTTTGAAATTATAATATATAATACTCCCTCCGTCTCAAAATTATAGTCCCTTATTGATTTTTTTGGTCTTTCTTTTACAACTTTGACCTTAAATATTTTTGTTTGTGTTATATAATACTTGATAAAAATTATATAAATGGATTGTGTTTTAAATGTATTTTTCATTAGTGTATTTTTCATCAACTATTGTATAACACAAACAAAATATTTAAGGTCCAAGTTAAAAAGGAAAGACCGAAAAAGTCAATTGGGGACTATAATTTTGGGACGGATGTAGTAGAAAACAGCCATGCAAAATAACAAAATGCACCATGTGTTTGGAAAGTCAACATGCGTTTCGAAATTTATTAAAATCTCGTATGAAATTACAAACTAATTCAGGAAACATATTGATGGAGAAGAAACTTGTTTCATACATACAATATTTCAAGCGGGAAAATTCAAATTATTGAACCTTGCCTATATAAACTACCCCAAAAAACAAGGGAGATGCACAAACTCTGAAACCCAGTAGCTAAATCATTTGAGGTATTTTTTTATGAGTTATTTATAGATCTATATAATGTGTTTTTTTATGTTTTTTTAATGTTTATTTATAGATCTATAGGGTTTATTTGTAGATTTGAGTTTATATTAATTTTTTAGCGTTGTTTTGGTTACAGCCTTCACATAGCGCCGCTGCAACCGCTTCTTGCCGGAAAAAAGTTGTTGTTGCTGACGTAGTTTCGTCGGAAAAAGTTTCCGTCGCCGCTTGAACTGCTTATTTATTTTTCGAATATGTATGTTTTATTTATAAAGATATTAATATTTGTATATGAATCTATGTATTAGCTAAATAGGGAACTAGCCGAGTAAGTCAAAAGTGTTGAAGAATTTCGAGTTTTGTATTATTCTAAGCATGAAATCATCAAGATTATTTTACACAAGAGTTATTATTTAAGCGATATGCTTGTAAAATTAATTGGGTAAAATGTAGTTTTCATCACTTGGAGGTTTTTATTGATTGATATATCTTTGTTTATAAATCTATCTATTTTTATGCTCTTTTACTTTTTTTTCCCTCAGATTTGTCGTCGCCGTCGCCGGAATCTGCTGCCGACATTTCGGATATGTGGCTTTCCGTCAAAAATGTTGGTTGCCGGGAATTTAGGCATGTGTTTTGTTAGAGATTTGAAATGGTATATTTTGTGAAAAATATTGTTGCTCTTTAAACTTAAGTTACCGAAATTTTGATGTTGATTATATTAGTGAAATTTTGTTGGTAACTATTTTATTGAAATTTATAGAACATGTGGCAAGTTAGAAAAATTTGATGAAATAAAGAGCAAACATCAAAACGGTTGGTAGAGTGTTCAAAATAAAATAAAAAATGTCGTGTATCAAGAAGTTTTACGCGACGAGTAACATGTGTTGTTAGTTAATATTTCATAATTGATGTAATGTTTTATTTTAAGTTTCATTAAATATTTTTATATGTCGTTTGATACATGTTAAGAATTTTTGCTAGAGTTGAATTATCTCATGTTACAACCGTTTGTAATTATATTTTGATCTTTTCACGTTCTATTTTGAACGTTATACTAAACACTCACCACAATATCGCATATCGTTAATTGTCTGCCGCTAGAAACCGATGCCGCTAGGCACAGGTGCTCGTCTAGTACTAATATATTTTTGATAAGTCGACACATTTAGCAACGCTTAAGACTCATTTTTTACTCGTAAAAAGTCGAGACAGCATGCTGAATTTTCTGGAATTAATAGTTTTCGTCGTCAAACTTCAAAAATTCACAACTTCTTCGTTATAGCTCCGTTTTAACCCGTTCAAGCGGCCACGTTTTCGTTTTAAAGTATATTTTCCAAATATATAGCCCAAAATATTTTGCTTACTGTCGAAAATTCCAGAATTTCAAAATAAGGACAGACCCTTAATTAGACTTGTCGAAATGAGTTTTTCTCGCGCCAAACCTATTCCAACCAATTCAAAACAACTCCGAAGCTATTCTAATCCTACCATACACCTTCTTAGGGTGTCATGGGTTCCTAGGCATCACCAAGAGTGATTTATAACAAGGAGTAATTATAGGATGACCAATATATATATAACTCTTAAAAACATGTAAAAGTGGTATAAACATCCATGAGACTTGCATGTTTACTCAAATATGATGAAATGAATATAACAATGAATATGAAATATGATCATGAATATGGATGCTTACTAGTAACTTGATGAGGTTTATGAGCAAAGGTTTTTCCTAATCACCCAAGGTTTTTATTTCACAACCTTAATCAAGAGTGTAACTAGAGTATATAAATCTTTTCTTGAAAATTTTATGATGATCCCTTCTATGGTCCTTGAGGTTGCCGGTTCTAGAGAGAAGAGATGAAGGAAATGTTTTGATCTTACTTTGAATAATGAAGTTGTATGTGATGATATTTAGGAGTATAATACATTATACTTGAAAGAGATATTATGCAAGTTAAATGACTCACCCCAAGTGGTCGACATATATGAAAAAGAAAAGACTAGTTGCATTTAGTATAATTAAGTGTATTAATGTAGAGTAAATGTGTAGTTAATTAGGAATAAATGATAACTTGTGTAAATATTTGAGCTTGTAGGGTAGCGTTAACTAAAAATATATTTTAACGGGTCAAAATAAAATATATTGAAGTCATAAAAATTATAAAAATACATTTCTTGCAAAATTTGAGTGAAATAATAATTATCGGGTTGAATTTACAAAAACCGTCGTAATTATATAAACTTAACAATTTATATACGAAATAAATTTAAAACATCGGTAAATTAATAATATAATTTTTATAGTCTTAAAATGAGTATAAAAATATATTAGGAATATTTTTGGAAGTGTCGGATCAAATGTTCAAAATAATGTTTACGCGATAGCGTTTATTTAATAGGAAAATAAACGTTGAATGAAAAATGCAAATCCATGCTTGAACTAATATGATGATAATGATGTGATGACATGTAGACTAAACCTAGCCTATATGAAATGTCCTTGATGATATGTTCATGAATTCACAGCTAAACCATTACGGTTACGTGAATTTAATGCTCGTAAACTTAATTTACGATAAATGATAAATGATGAAGCATGAATAATGTTTTGAAATATGACCTGAAAATACGAGTTGTCACATTCGCCCAACCAAAAAGGAATTCCGTCCCTGAATTCAGTTCGTGTTAGTCTATCGAATTTTTGATGAATAACGAGGAGAGAAGACATGAAGAGATGTCGTTATGGTTATCGATGATTTAGAGCGTGTAAAACATCATAGTAAAGAAAATATTGGATGAATCTCCCATGAATAACACTTTGACTTTTATGAATATGTGAAAACCCTGCTTGCACTAAGACTTATAAATAACTGCTCCCAACATAACATGATCCCTCCAGAATTAGACATAGTTAGCTAGGCTATGTATAATTAAGGAACGATATCCCTCCAAAATTAGACATAGTTAGCTAGGCTATGTATAATTAAGGAACGATAATGTGACGTTCGGTTTAGTTGTTATAACTCTTGATGTTTACAGAGATCTAAACCTTGTAAGTGATAACGAATCAGAAGGAAAAGAAAGTACGCTTAATGAGAATATTTTACAACGAGTGGTTTATCAAAAAGTAGTACATCTTAAGTCATAAGATCCGAATACGATGGAAGACATAAACTTAGTACAACATAGTACATAAGGAAAATTAAGACTGTTAGTTTCCGAACTTCTTCAGTCTTCCGCATTGTTGTGACCATGACGAGCTTCTCCTCCTTCTAACATGTATGCATTCCCATGAGCACCTTCAACTTGTTGACCTTTGTTTTGAGGACATTGATTCCGATAGTGTCCTTGCTCCCCGCATCCGTAACATGTAACTATGGCCTTGCCCTTGCAGTCCTTAGCAAGGTGTCCTACTTTGTGACAGCTAAAGCATATACCACATGGATCATTATGATGTAGCGTGCATTGATGGCATCGTGGTAAGTTTCCAGTATAAGCTTTTCCCTTGGTTGGTGCAGCAACATAGACCCTAGCGACTTCTTGTCTTCTATTCAGTTGTTGGTGATGGTTAGTGTTATGGTTTTGGTTGTCGTTATTATAACCTCCTTGGTCATTTTCCCATTTCCTTTTGTTGTTGTTAATTTGGTTATCGTTGTTGCTGTTGTTGTTATTATTATTGTTGGTAATGTTTTCCCCCTTCACAACTTGAGCCATGAGTTTTTGAGTTATCCTGATAGTTTCTTCAATTGTTTGTGGATCGGAAGAAGTTACATCTCCTTGAATACATTGTGGAAGTCCTCCAATGAAATTTTCCAGTAGTTTCTCATTGTCCGAAACCATTGATGGACATAGTGCAGCCAAATCTTGAAACCTCCTGATGTAGGTCTCGATGTCATAACCAACAGTCACTAACTCATAAAATTCCGTTTCTAATTTCTTCACCTCCGTGCGTGGACAATACTTCTTAGTTACCAGATTCTTGAATTCGCCCCACGTGAGCTTGTAAGCGTTTTCGATACCAATAGGCTGCGCATACGAATTCCACCATGACATTGCACCATCTAAGAGTGTACCAGTGGCGAACTTTACCTTGTAGTCATCTGGGCAATTGCATAAAAGAAATACAGACTCCATCTTCTCAAACCATCGAACCATAGCAGTGGCTCCTTCTGTGCCTTTGAACTTTGTAGTATCACAGTTCTTAAAGTCCTTGTATGTACAATTTCGAACTCCAGACCCTCCTGCAGCTCCTGTAGCAGTAGTAGAAGTCTAGCAGCTTCAGCAGCAGCCGTGGCCTCAGCAGCAGCAGCTACCGTTGCTCGTTCTTTCCTTAGTGCCTCGGCTATACTATCCTCTATATACCTTTGGATAGCAGCTGGTGTCATTTCTGGTGCAGCTTTCTTCGGTGCCATAACTCTTCAAGATAAGAGGAAAGGTGAGACGTAGCAAAGTCCTATGTTAAGAATAAGCGCTCTAAAGAGATGTGATGTGAGGTGATAAGTTTGAGGTTACTTTTTAAAATAATCGACGGGTTCCCAAAAGATGGGTTATGAGGTGTCGTAAGTGCTTCAAATGTATGATGGTCTAGTGACTTAGTGCGTGAATAATGTGTAACTCGACATGTTAGTGGTGAAACAAAGGAGTGAGAGTGACTTCGCCCTACTTAAAGGTTTATCTCGGCATTCGACGTTATCGGTGATGAATCAGCTGATATTAAAATTGTGATAAGAAATGAAAAGGCATTCTCCACATTGGAGTTTAAAGGAAGGATAATGGAATGGGTATTTAAAGGCATCTATGTGACAATCGATTGTGAAATGAAAGTAAATAACTCGAAAAATGTACGTATAAACCGCATGTAAAGTGAACATGCACTTATGATGAAATGATAAGATGCTATAATGATGTAGTTATAGTCTAGGGTCAATGATGCAACCTAGTTCTCTATAACTGAAGCTCTGATGCCAATCTGTCACACCCCCAAATTACCTGTTTTGCAGCGGAATGGAATTCCTGGGGGTTGACTGTCATAGCATCACAATCACAGTTATATTGAACGACCTAAAGTGTCGTTTGAAAAGAACATCGTTTGATTTAATAAAATAATCAGAGTTTACAAAGTGTAGGTCCCAAATGAAAATCAACTTGTGCGGAAATAAATTTGTTACAATCCAAACGATGTTTTAAAATGCATATATCCCATGTGTGACGCGTCGTCACCACGACTCTATGATATGTCCACATGCATGCCATGAAGTGAATGCCTTAGATACCTGAGATAAAACATGCTAAAAAGTGTCAACACAAAGGTTGAGTGAGTTCATAGAGTTTGTGTTGAAATGTAAAGCCTTTCAAAATCGTTTATGCAGCAAAGGCATTGCAAATCCACTCAGTTCCAAGTTCCACCCATACAAAACTTGCAACCTGTGTGTTTACAACCCATTGCCAAAATATGTATAGTTTATGTTCAAATGCATGATGTCAAATGAATTCACATAACGGCACATTACTTAATCTATCAATAATCAATTGATATAACACATATGAATGTTGTTTCAAATAATTCCAAGACCTTTAGCTCAATAATAATCCCAAGACCTTTAGCTCAATAATAATCCCAAGACCTTTAGTTCATAATTATACCAAGACATTTAGTTCAATGATTTATGATATAGAATATGACTAAACATTCAGTTCAGATAAACATGTAGTTGCAAATAATCATGAATGTCATAAAAATTTGATGAGCATGTATCTCCCTCAAAGAGTTTAATAAAAGCATTAAAACAATTGAAAATGGGGCTATGGAACTCACCTGTTGCAATGATTATAATGACAAAAGTGGATACACCGAAATGTAGCGTGAATCTCTAAACTTGACCTATTATGAATGATATGATATGTAATAAGTCATGATGTAATGTTACGCATGCAATTCGGATGATATCTATACCACTTGTGAATTTTCGAAAATAATATTTCTCGTCGAGAAATAATCTCTTAACGTCTTGACCATTTTTAAATTACTCCATATGTAATTATATTGAAATGATATCCAACGATAATCATTTAGTGATTTATTATGAAATTATAACTTTTCGTCGTAAAATAATGTCGTTGAAATATTTCATGAAAGTGACTAAACGGCCTCGAAAAGCTAGTCGTAAAATGATGCACGTCGAGTGTTAGGAAACGAACTCAACGGTTTTGGGAAGCTTGTACCATTATCTCAAAGTTTTAGTGTTTAAGTTTTCATCCTAGAGGTCTCGATCACGGAGAAAAATATAGGTAAAGTATGGTTTTCGGCAAAGTTTAAGTGACCATATCTTATTCATTACAATTCCGCTTGACAAATGGTTTGACATTTTAAAAAATATGCTTGGCGAACTTACTTTTACTAGAAGACATCACTTTATAAAAAGTACTTCGTCATTGTTAAAAACGACCCTCAACTTGGTCCCTCGTTGCCGTAGTATGTGTTTAATAGAAAATGTATTAATTTTGCTAATAGAATAAAGTTACGGCAACTTTTTAAAATGTGAATAACTTTGTCGTTAAAAGTCCGTTTTCTACCTTTTATATATCCACGGAATCGTGATAACATATACTAATATATTTTTGATAAGTCGACACATTTAACAACGCTTAAGACTCATTTTTTACTCGTAAAAAGTCGAGACAGCATGCTGAATTTTCTGGAGTTAATAGTTTTCGTCGTCAAACTTCAAAAATTAATAACTTCTTCGTTATAGCTCCGTTTTAACCCGTTCAAGCGGTCACGTTTTCGTTTTAAAGTATATTTTCCAAATATATAGCCCAAAATATTTTGTTTACTGTCGAAAATTCCAGAATTTCAAAATAAGGACAGACCCTTAATTAGACTTGTCGAAATGAGTTTTTCTCGCGCCAAACCTATTCCAACCTATTCAAAACAACTCCGAAGCTATTCTAATCCTACCATACACCTTCTTAGGGTGTCATGGGTTCCTAGACATCACCAAGAGTGATTTATAACAAGGAGTAATTATAGGATGACCAATATATATATAACTCTTAAAAACATGTAAAAGTGGTATAAACATCCATGAGACTTGCATGTTTACTCAAATATGATGAAATGAATATAACAATGAATATGAAATATGATCATGAATATGGATGCTTACTAGTAACTTGATGAGGTTTATGAGCAAAGGTTTTTCCTAATCACCCAAGGTTTTTATTTCACAACCTTAATCAAGAGTGTAACTAGAGTATATAAATCTTGTCTTGAAAATTTTATGATGATCCCTTCTATGGTCCTTGAGGTTGCCGGTTCTAGAGAGAAGAGATGAAGGAAATGTTTTGATCTTACTTTGAATAATGAAGTTGTATGTGATGATATTTAGGAGTATAATACATTATACTTGAAAGAGATATTATGCAAGTTAAATGACTCACCCCAAGTGGCTTGACATATATGAAAAAGAAAAGACTAATTGCATTTAGTATAATTAAGTGTATTAATGTAGAGTAAATGTGTAGTTAATTAGGAATAAATGATAACTTGTGTAAATATTTGAGCTTGTAGGGTAGCGTTAACTAAAAATATATTTTAACGGGTCAAAATAAAATATATTGAAGTCATAAAAATTATAAAAATACATTTCTTGCAAAATTTGAGTGAAATAATAATTATCGGGTTGAATTTACAAAAACCGTCGTAATTATATAAACTTAACAATTTATATACGAAATAAATTTAAAACATCGGGTAAATTAATAATATAATTTTTATAGTCTTAAAATGAGTATAAAAATATATTAGGAATATTTTTGGAAGTGTCGGATCAAATGTTCAAAATAATGTTTACGCGATAGCGTTTATTTAATAGGAAAATAAACGTTGAATGAAAAATGCAAATCCATGCTTGAACTAATATGATGATAATGATGTGATGACATGTAGACTAAACCTAGCCTATATGAAATATCCTTGATGATATGTTCATGAATTCACAGCTAAACCATTACGGTTACGTGAATTTAATGCTCGTAAGCTTAATTTACGATAAATGATAAATGATGAAGCATGAATAATGTTTTGAAATATGACCTGAAAATACGAGTTGTCACATACTTCGACGTGTATCTTGACATCCTGCATGGTCAGCATCTGCATAGGCTGTTAGAGACATACCAGTGTCCTTCGAGTACCAAAGTCCCATGTTGATGGTTCCTTGGAGATACCGAAAGACCCGTTTAACCGCTTCAAGGTGCTTTTTAGTAGGCTTAGCCTGATA
The DNA here is from genome assembly GCA_910596185.1 of Chrysanthemum makinoi. Classification (NCBI taxonomy): domain Eukaryota; kingdom Viridiplantae; phylum Streptophyta; class Magnoliopsida; order Asterales; family Asteraceae; genus Chrysanthemum; species Chrysanthemum makinoi. Next base: position 153,138,648 of record OU343220.1, read on the forward strand.
TCTAGCACACATGCATACATCGAATGTAACACCCCAACCCGACAAGGGTAGAAGTGTCACATTCTGGTGTCTAATCAGAACATACTAATAAAAATTTGCAAGCGGAAGTCTTAAAAATAACGTATCAAGTCATTTAAACAATGACTTACAAGGAAAAATTTCATAATCCAAAATGTCTAAAATAAAATGAAATCTCCAAACAATAGCCCGGCAAAATAGATCCAAAATAATATGGTAACTAGGGTTGGCCCACTCAGATAATCCAACTCTCAGCCCATCAAAGCCCATCTTCAAACCTAAAACCTGCCGCAGGAAAAGAAATGCGGCTGAGCTTAAAAATCCCAGTGAACAGATATAACAGAACAAAAGCTAAGCATAATCAAAATACAAAACGAATCAGAGGAGACTGATAACAAAATCGTAACGAATGAGCATAATGAGTCTATGAGTCAATGAGGAACCTGCATAACACAATATTAACAAATATCCAGAAAGAACAAAAATTAAAGGAACCAAAGCAAAGCAAAATAGCGAATCATTGAATCAAATACAAGCACATATAAATAACCAAACATACAAGTATCGAAACATAATCATATAGGAGTTGATGAACAGTATCATAATCAAAACAAGTAACCAAACAGTGAACAAGCATATCAGTCAACGGATCAATTAAACATAAATATGGCAAAACAAATAAAGTGGATAATTCAGAATAGTTATAAGCTAAGCTGAATACTAAGCTAGCGGAAGCAACCGAGTAGAATGTAAGCGTGGCAATCACACGTTTTCTCCAACTTATATACACGTGTTCCTCATTCCTCCATTCACAAAATACGAGCCCCCCTTCTATCCTTCTCATATACCGAACCAAAACCTGTCACAACCTCATTACTTTTCCTCTCCAAAGATCAGCAAGACGAAGGCATAGCAATCTTGGTGTTGGTGATTAGTGACTATATTCTAGGGTTCATCATTCGTGTGTCCTTGTTCTCTTTGCTCCTTCGTTATCAGCCTAGAGGTAAACATGGTCACCCTTTTGCTTTTCACTCGTAATATACGACTTAAGTCAACTAAAACATAGACAGAAACATGTTAATCTTCTTGAGTTCTTGTTGTCTCGTTAATATAACCTAAGTATATCAAGAAAGCATCACATGAAATCTTGAATGTATGAACAAAAAGTGTCGATTTCAGTTTGGTGGTTACTTCATTCGAATCTGTTATTGTACGCAACCTTAACAAATACTAAACAATCGGATCTGAAAAATTATGATACCATGATTTTATGTGGAGGGTTTTGTTGATTTTGGGCATAACGTGGGTCTAGAGTTAATGATCTCAAGTGGGCATGCTTTCCTCTCATTCCGTTTATGCATAGACTCATGGGTGCGTGAGTTTGTTTTGGTTTGAATAGGTTTTAGTCTTGATTCATGCTCGTTTTCTACATCCGACCCAAGAGATATCTTGACCTCTTCGCTTTCTATTCTTACGGCACACATTAGAAACATAGTCTAAAGATGAAACATGTCATATGGCTCTTATCTCGTCCATATTTTAAGCTTTTGTCTCGAACAAACCGTATAATGAATAACATGCTTATAAGTAATATGAAAGCAAGAAGTATATGAGCTCCTTTTGTTGTCCAGTTGTGTCACTTGCGTACGTCAGTAGAAAAACAAATCTTCATGCTATCTTAATCATGGTCAAAAGGTGCAGGAACTATTTTGAGTATTTTGCATGTTGTCTATTCACGCATGCTGATGTCTACTTGCATGAAATAGTTGTTTTGTGTATATATCATATATGGTCTTGTATGTCCTAGTAGAGTAGCATGGGTCCAACATGCATGTGATAAATCAGTATTATTTGGGACATATATTGGCGTAGGGTCAGCATGCATGTGTGTACATATGGATGTGTGTACAAAAGAGTAGGCATGAATCCAGTTATGGTGCATATAAATAATAAAGAGTATACATGATAGAGAGTAGTGTGCGTTATGTAATTTTCAAAGGTGGTCCGCGCCCGTCATTTGTCAAAACATTATTTGAATATCGTCTTAAAAAGTACGTTATTATTTTATAACATAAGACACTAAAATATGTTAAGTATGTACACCGGATTTTAAAAGACAGTTTCGACATTTGTGAAATTATAAATAATATGTATAATTATTAATTCATGTAGATCGTGTGAAGAAGGAGTAGCTTCAGTTTTCTGTGTGCTTCCAATTATTTTGGCTTGCTTTGCATAAGGTACATATATTCCATCATTTCAGTAATGACACATCTTTTCTCTCATGACTCTTGCCTATTTTGATATCCGATTCGTACTCTCCTTACTCTGATTTGATATGATCCATTTGATATGATTCGTTATGCTATGATCCTCAGATTTGATATTCGATTATTTATTCGTTTGAAATGATTATCCGTCGAGATCCCTTATTGATATGATTCCATTATATGATCGGTTGATATGATATGATTTGTTTAGTTTGGTTGCCCGAGCTAACTAGCCATGGAGGTACCATGGCCGTGTCATTGATGCACCAATGGCATGACACTATCTGTGGCGGTGTGATTAGTCCCCGGCATTCCCTTTATGATATGATATGATATATGTGATCACTTGGCCATTATGAATACGTATGTACAGTCTCAAACTGGCATATGTATATATGATTTGTTTTGCAGGGAGCGTATGGATGCATCCTAGGTACTCAGTTCAGTTTTGGTGATGTGGTGCGTGTGTGCAATACACCCCCTCACATTTAGGTACATTGGGCTAGCTACCCATGTACAATTTGATATGATTTGACGGATTTGATATGATATTGGATATGATATATGATTTGTAGATTTAGCTATTGGAGTATCTCCTTTAGTATAGGCGCTCGGGGCAACATTCTGATTTTGGTTATGGGTTATGATATGTGATTTGTTAGATTTGGCTATTGGAGTATCTCCTTTAGTATTAGGTGCTCGTGGCAATATTTTGATTTTGGTTATTATGCGACTATCTGATATTCTGATTCATTCGTTTACTATGCCTATTCAGTTATTCAGTTGACTACTTATTCACTCAGTATTCTTATGTGATTCGTTTGACTATCGGACTCATGCTTCAGTTCATTTGGTTATTATACTCAGTCTTCAGTTCATTTGATTTACTATGCTTTCACTCTATTTCGGTTGGTTGCCAAGCTTATACTTCAGATTACCACTTCACCCGCTTATCGAGCTATTATATGATTATTGGGTTCAAGTGTTGAATATGCTATTACGTGATTATTTGGTCCATCTGTTTACCATGCTGATTATGATTTCATGATTTTGCTGTCTACTATGTTAGTATGTGGTTACCTGATTCATCTGTTATCATGTTAATATCTGATTATCCGCTTACCATGCTGTTATGTGACTATTTGATTCGTCTGGTTGCCATACTAGTATGTAATCATTTGATTTATCTGTTGATCATGTTATACTTCGTTCAGTTATGTCGAGGGCTATGACTATCATTTAGTAATCTACCTGCAAATTGTGATTTCCATGTTGTACTTCTGCTTGATGTTTCTGATGCTTATGTTATCGGTTCAACATAGTAATGGATGTTTACCTGACTTGTTGATCCACCATGTTTACACTTCTGTTCATGTTACTGGTTGCTGAAGGAATATGGTTCAACTTATGTTACCTGTCTAGCTGATTTGTTTAGTTTGCCATGTGATTCCTCAAATAAAAAACCAATAATAAGAGAGATGTGTGTAGTATACGGGTAACTCAAACGTGTTAGGTTTGAGCACCGAGATCGTTCCGAACGAGGGTTGAATGGAATTTCCAACTCACGTCGCGATTATCGGGATTTGAATAAGAGAAGGGGATAATTTGAAGTTTTCTAAACTACGGGATAAGGAAAGTAAAAGGAACTAAAATCTATGGGGAAAACCTAAGAATTAAGGCAAACTACACAAGTCTATACTAAAAATGCAAATACGGGATTAAAACGAAACGCGAATAAAATGCAACTACGTCTATTCTAAATCCTAAAAATACCTAAAATTACTTTTACTCTAAAAATTGATATTTGAAAACTATTTATGAATTAAAACTATTTTTTAGGATTTTTCTGGATTTTATTAGAATTAAAAAACTAATTTCTAATTATTGAAACTAAATTAAAATACTAAAAATTATGAAAATAAAGGGGAAAAATATGAAACTATTTTTATAAAATCTAAAATAACCTAAGAGAATTATCAAAACTAATTTTGTATTTTTCTGATTATTTTTCTATTTTCTATGAATTTAAAACTATTTAAATCTAATTAATTGGCTAAAAATTACAAAATAAGCTAGGAAAAATCTAGAATTTTTTTTTTTTGCTTTTTGTATTTATCTTAAACTGTGAAAATTGAAAAATTATTTTTTGGAACTTTTTCTTAATTATTTGCAATAAAAGCTATTTAAAAATGCCTAAAAATTGTTTTAAATTGAGAAAAATAGCAAACAGTGACCAAAAATTATGAAAAATTCAGGAAAATTCTAAAATAATAATCTAAATCTATGAAAAATATAAAATCTATAGCTTATGTGTAAGATATTGAAGCTGCAATACAAACTGACTATGAATAAGCTAATGAAAATAAGCTAAAGAGTGAAATAAGCTATCAAATGGTAACTGAAGCTATATTATACTAAAACTAACTACCAGCAACTAAATACTCCTAATCCTAACCTCTAATAAGCAGATTACCAAGAATTAAGCTAACAATCTTATTCTATCCAAACAGCTTAAGCCCTCTTGTTTGAGCATAAGCACAAGCTTATTAATAAGTTCAAAGGGAAAACCAAAAGTGTGGTTCTCAAGGCCACCAACCAGAGATTCTAAATCTAAGATATCAGCTAATAAGGACTTATGATGAAGAAATTAAAGATCAAAAACAAAAGGCTGTTTAGGACTCTAGGACCGATGCAAAGCAAATTGTAATGGATAGAAAAGGCATATCACAGCTTGTTAAACTACTCAAATAGGCTTATAAGGAATTCTAAGGGAAATAATGCTAAAGCTAAGACTAAATAAGCTATGGAATGGGCCTCTGTTGCATCTAAAATGCTTTAAATAAGCAAATCCTCATCAGATTATCTAAGATCCTACATGAGATTCAAACAAGCTAAAAGCTAGGGAAACTAGAATCATCCTAAAAAGCTAAATGAATTAACAAAGGACCTAATATAGCACTACCTCTATCCATCAAATTGATCAACTAAGCTATCAATGAGGCCAAATAGCATAAATGCAACTGCTATGCCAGTGAACTATAGGGACAGAACAACAATGAACCACCAACTTTAACACAACAACAGCCTTACTAAAACATTTTTTTGAATTTTTTTCCTTATGGGAATAGGGAGAACAGCTATTGAACTTATGATTTTTAATTTTTAGAAATTTTAATAACAACTACAATGAACATAAAATGCTATTGAAATCTAAGAGAAAACTACTATTATGAAAAGAAACCAACTGTAACTTATCAACTGAAATCAGAAATTAACCTTGACACTCTTGAGAATTTTGATCTAGATAACAATGAAACAAGATAATATGAACTTATATTAACCAAGCTTGACTGACCAAATTCCCTTGAAACGAAAATCACAAAAAACCAAACACTCCTTCAACCTGACAAAGTGCAATTAAACTTTAAACTCTTAATGAAAAATGACATGAATGGAATTCAGATCACTAAATAAGACTAAAACTCAGCATTTTAACAGATTTGAAACAGAAATCAAGCTTAAAACAGTTTTGACTATCAACTTTGACTAATTTTGACTTTTTATTAAAAACTTGGAATTAGAGCTAAGTAACCAGAGATAAGCTCACATAAGCTTATAAAAGCTTATGTGAGATTATATAAACAAGAAGTTAAGGCAATTGAACTCAGAATTTGAACTAAAATTAAATTGACAAATTAAATTTAAATTGACAAAAAGTAAATTGCATTAATAAAACAGGATTACAATACTGGAAATAAAACTTAATTGACTACTGAAATAGCATTAAAATAACATGAAATTAATGGTCAAAACTTCTCTAATTACATAAGAAATTGGACAACTTCTATGTGGAGATGAAGAGAGTTTTTATAGCAGAGGCATGGGATGCCTTTAAGAAGCTCCTAGATGCTCTAATCTTAGCCCTTGATTCATTCTCTTGTCATCATCTCTATTCTAAGCCGTTTGATCATTATAGTGAGGTGTTTGCTCCAATAGAATCTCCCCATTCCGCCAGCTTGGCAATCCCAAGGTGTCATACCTCTGACACGTGTGTCAGAGACTTCCAGAAGTATTTTAGTATGGGTAAAAAGCTGGGACGTGGGTAAATGGTGAGAAGGGAGGTGAAACAGTAAATGGGTATTTATGCAGGTTTGGGCGCGTTTGGGGTTTCAGGTAGGTTGTTTATTTTTATTTGACTTTGGGTGGGTAAAGTTTGACCTGGTCATGTGGCAACCGGGTATGGACTTGGGATATTCGGGTATAAGGGTTGGTTAATTGATTAGCTGGACCGGGTAGAGGGTAGATATGGTTTGGGCTTTGGTTTATTTTGGGCCTCAAGTTGTGATAGATTGGACTAGGACTTAGCTTGTACCAATTTTGCATATTAAGGACCAAACTTGTACAAACTGAAATTTCAGGGATAAAAGCTGTAATTCTGAAAATATTCTTTAAGGACCATTCTTGTCATTCTTAAATAATCCAAGGGTGAAATTTGCAACTTCTGAATCTTCAAGGGGTCACTTTTGCCAAATGCTCAAAGATGAGGGACTGATCTTGACATTTCTTCAAACTTGATTAAAACTTCCAAAAATCATCCTCAGAGAATAAAATCTTCAAAAATGCACAATCTCGACCTTCTGGATTAGCTTAAGCTCTCTTAATCTCTCGTGCTCGGATTTACGTCTGATTTGGTTCCTTTTTTTGTGTTTTTACATATCCGCATTTCTGCACAAGCACAAACTCAAGAAAACCACAAATATTAGCAATAAACGGCTCTTTCTTGGTTATTTTGGGTCATTTTGATAATGAAAAGGTATGTGTTTTAGCACATACCAAAATACCCCAGACGAGACCATTGTCGTGTCCTCACCCAATGCAATCAACTCACGCTTCTAAAACCAAGGATTTCAATCTCTTTCTACTAAACCTATGAAGAAGTAGCAAAGATTCCTCAAAAGAGATTAAGAAAGCCTTAATTCTAAAACGCCCCGTTTACCTTTTAATTCACATATATAGATATTACAATTAAGCACATTCCGGTTATGAATGAAGGTTTGTTGAACTTTCATGTCGATCAATAACTCCAACATTTTTCAAACGACACGTTAGGATCACGGAGTAAGAAACACAACACAGCGTGAAGTGACCATACGGATAGAATACATCGTCCCTGATTTTTCACAAGTCCCAAACTAAGCGTAAAATCGAAATCATTGTTAAATATGACTCTAGATGCTAACACTACCCATGGAAGTTACTTGTGTAAATACCGTTTGTTCCCATTTTCTATTTTCCTCTAGATTTTTTTTATTTTTGTGAGAAATGTATTTCTCCAAATTTCTCGTTTCGATAATTTTTATTCCGATAAAGATATAAAGCTAAGTCGATAATTAGTTATCCATCTTCTCTCGAGAACCATTGTCCCAAAAAAGAGGTCCACATCAAGGAATTTTTATTCACTTATACTTTTGACTTTTTCATTTTTCATTATCATTTTTTTTTTGCACTTATACTTTTACTCATATGAGCTATGAACTATGGAGCTTCACGGGGTAATTCCAAGACTATAGGCTTCATGAAATGAGGATCCCGGCTGGCTAGGCTAAGACCTCACTCAATCCCGGCTAAAGATCCAAGGGTCCGATCTCGACACCGCAGCTCATAACTTTACTTATTACTTTTCACTTATCACTTATTGCTTATTTATTACGGATCCTTGATGTGTACCCAATTTTTAAAACAAAGATTCTTTTAAGAAGATAAAGAACTAACTATCGCCAAAAACTCAACATCTCTAATTATTATTAGCAGATATGGGGTGAAACAATTTTGTGGGAACAAAAAGCCATAAGTACCTTCGATGGGCTCTAAAGAGAACCAACTACTCCACGCTTAGCATCTAAACTCATAAGTAACTCTATCATTTCTCGATCTCCGCAAATTTAAAATCCCAAATAATGAGATCCGCGGATGCTTAGCCGATAATTTTTAGATTATCTATGGTTAAGGGAACAAGCTAGAGCTCAACACGCCCGGTCAAGTCAGAATTCCATTCCTACTCTCACCAGCGGAAAGTCAACAAGGAGTCAAAACATATATTAACTTAGCAAATGCTTCGTCTAAATGAAATCAAGTTATGCATATTTAAAATCACTCAGGGAAACTTGCAAAATCTTAGCCTTGAGAGCTAGAATTCGTGATTTTATAGCTTCTTGTCTAAGAGACTAGCAAACTTTTCAATCAAAAAGACTTAACAAAAGCTTAAAAAAATTTTAAATTTTCTCATATATAGCACAATTTTCTCATTTTCTAAGGAAAAACGGGGTTGCGAGAGTTCACGACAAAAATAAGCAAGTGTGGTCAAATCAAATCGAAGATTACCCTACCCCAGACTAGAACGAAACATTGTCCTCAATGTTTAAAAGCAAGGGTATCAACGAAAATCTAAAAGCCGTTTATTAAGTATGCTAAAAGATAAACGTTAGTCGATAAGATTTCGGATATCGGATTTCCATCAGCATCGATCATGAAACTTGAGTAGAGAAAAGACAAACTTCGAGCACGAGAGTATTCATATCGGGAACATCCTACACATAACATCACAAACAACCAAACACGAGAAATCGAAGAGGCTAACTCCTTCACGTCACTTATTAGAAAATAGAAAGAAGATAGAGATAAGCATGGGGTGCCTCCCACGAAGCGCTACTGTTTTTCTTAAACGAGTCGCTAGCCTGACTCGTCCCCGAATTCATTTGTCCTTGGGGAAGAAAATGGTAGAGATACCAGGGTCAAAAACGGTGTCCTCATTCCCGAAGGAATGAGACTGGGTGGGTTGGTTGGAGAAGAAAATGGGTGGATAAGGTATATGATGTAAGAAGGATCCATCATCCGGTGGTTTAGCAGGTGGACGAAAGGATGAAGGATCGATAAGAGAATACTCCAAAGAAGTCGGGAGCTCATGGTATAGAAAGGTGTTACTCAAAGGTTCATCAATGAAGGCATCCAAGAGAGGATCCTTATATCCAGAAATGATTTTAACAAAAGGCTCATCAATGCATATCCCGGGTTTAAAAATCTTGTCTTCACATGCGGGCTCAACGGGATAAAGGATGGTGGACTCGTCAGAGAAAGGGGAGTCAATAAAACCATCAAGAACAACCATATCCTCATCAGGATCATTCACAACATCCTCAATACCCGGTGGTATTGGGTCATCAATCGCATCCTCAATGATCGGATCATTCGTCGAATTATCGGAAATATCGTTCAAAACCTTGCTCAAATCAACCTCGAAGTAGAATCGCTCAAGAATCGGAGGATAAACATCGACAATAGTGGGACTGCCACTAATCTCTTCATCAAATCGGAAAATCTCAAGCTCGGGAGAGAAATCACTATCTTTAACGGAGATAGGAAGCGAACTCGAATTATCGTTTAAGGCTTCAATCTTAGAAATGAGAAGATGGACATTTGACAATGTTTCACGTAATGCTTCATCCTCGATCTCTATATCATTAGGCTCAATCTCTTCAACTTCCGGCTCAAAATTGTTTTCTTCTTCAATAATGACGGGCTCAGATGGTAGATCGTCGACAAAATCGATGTCTCCATAAGAATCATCATCGGAATCAGAGAACATCTCATCATGATCGCTCGTAATATCAAAAGAAGGCTTATCACAAACAACAACCCCAGACTCTCTATGGCTTGGGATAAGGATCTCAACATTAGTCTCTTCCGTTTCCGGAATAGTATTAAGATGCTCATCCCCCATTATGAGAGAATCAACGGGTTCAACAATGTCCGTAGAAATATGATCATCGACCTCTTCCAAAACGACGTCACTTCTCTCAACCGGTGTGAGAGAAGGGGAAGGGTCGGAAATTAAAGGCTCAGAAACAAGAGAAGGAAAAGAATCCGGAGGTGGGACAAGTAGTGTGCTTTGTGAGCTAGCAATTTCCACCACTTCCGTTGTGGTCTCTGGTTCTTTTTGAGAAATCGTTTTAAGCTCATAATGTAGTTCTGTTCTGTTGTAATTTGACGAACTCGTAACGACGAATCGTGAAAGATAAGGATCGATTCTAGAATTCTTCGGATGAGAGTCGAGAGTACAAACGGGAGTCACCTCGGGTTCAGAAATATGTTCCATCTCCCTCACCGGAGAGGGAGTAGGAATTGAGGGTTCATCAATCGTATGTTTCAAAATTTTCGACAAGGCTTCAAAATTTTCAACGTTGTTAAGAAAAACACGACGTTCAAAGAAATCGTCTCCGTAATCCTTGGTGGATTCTTCGGGTAGCTCTGGAATAGTGTGATTGATTTCCGTAACTTGGATGGTTTCTTCATTAACACATTGTCGAGCTTGAATCAGACTTAAGAGAGTTCTACACATACTTTCAATGTTGTTTTGATGTTGCTCAAATCTTTCTTCAAAATCGATGGAAACGTCCTCGATACCCCCGGTGGGTTCTTCCAAAGGGCAACACATACAAGATTCGCGATAAAATCCACACCCTTTGCAAAAACAACATTCACAAATTGAATCATCTTTTAATAAGTCTCTACAATTAAAGCAATAAGGTTGAAAGAAATTTTGAGACTCCATGAGAATTAATCATAAAAGAGGGATAAAAGGAAAGAATTATCAAATCAGAGGGTAAAGAAGAATATTTTTGGGTTGTTAGAAAACATATTTTGAAAAGGAAAATCTTTTTGGGTTTTTATAATTAAGAAAATGTTGAAAACACAATATTTTTGTAACCTTCACGTCAATCGGTGCTCGGTACTGTCAAAGAAATCGCTGCGTGAGCGGAACGAAGAGTGGATCGTTCTTCAGTCTGCAATTTAATGTCAAGACTTTCCTTATACCCCGTGTATAGCTTGTACATTCAAGGTGAGCCGACGTAACAATTAACGTTCGGGTTTGTTTTGTTGGTTTTTACTTTTATGGTTTGGAAACACTCTAGGAAGAATTTTTGGTTTTAAATGTTTTTGGGTTTTTGAAAAGATATATATAAAAACGACGGTAACTTCACTCGGGGAAGGATCTTCAAATGCACGCGATTCGAGACGGAATACGAAAACTCGCTACAAGCCCTCCCCAGCAGCGGCGCCAAAAATTGATTCCTCAAATAAAAAACCAATAATAAGAGAGATGTGTGTAGTATACGGGTAACTCAAACGTGTTAGGTTTGAGCACCGAGATCGTTCCGAACGAGGGTTGAATGGAATTTCCAACTCACGTCGCGATTATCGGGATTTGAATAAGAGAATGGGATAATTTGAAGTTTTCTAAACTACGGGATAAGGAAAGTAAAAGGAACTAAAATCTATGGGGAAAACCTAAGAATTAAGGCAAACTACACAAGTCTATACTAAAAATGCAAATACGGGATTAAAACGAAACGTGAATAAAATGCAACTACGTCTATTCTAAATCCTAAAAATACCTAAAATTACTTTAACTCTAAAAATTGATATTTGAAAACTATTTATGAATTAAAACTATTTTTTAGGATTTTTCTGGATTTTATTAGAATTAAAAACTAATTTCTAATTATTGAAACTAAATTAAAATACTAAAAATTATGAAAATAAAGGGGAAAAATATGAAACTATTTTTATAAAATCTAAAATATCCTAAGAGAATTATCAAAACTAATTTTGTATTTTTCTGATTATTTTTCTATTTTCTATGAATTTAAAACTATTTAAATCTAATTAATTGGCTAAAAATTACAAAATAAGCTAGGAAAAATCTAGAATTTTTTTTTTTTGCTTTTTGTATTTATCTTAAACTGTGAAAATTGAAAAATTATTTTTTGGAACTTTTTCTTAATTATTTGCAATAAAAGCTATTTAAAAATGCCTAAAAATTGTTTTAAATTGAGAAAAATGGCAAACAGTGACCAAAAATTATGAAAAACTCAGGAAAATTCTAAAATAATAATCAAAATCTATGAAAAATATAAAATCTATAGCTTATGTGTAAGATATTGAAGCTGCAATACAAACTGACTATGAATAAGCTAATGAAAATAAGCTAAAGAGTGAAATAAGCTATCAAATAGTAACTGAAGCTAATTTATGCTAAAACTAACTACCAGAAACTAAATACTCCTAATCCTAACCTCTAATAAGCAGATTACCAAGAATTAAGCTAACAATCTTATTCTATCCAAACAGCTTAAGCCCCTACTGTTTGAGCATAAGCACAAGCTTATTAATAAGTTCAAAGGGAAAACCAAAAGTGTGGTTCTCAAGGCCACCAACCAGAGATTCTAAATCTAAGATATCAGCTAATAAGGACTTATGATGAAGAAATTAAAGATCAAAAACAAAAAGCTGTTTAGGACTCTAGGACCTGATGCAAAGAAATTGTAATGGGTAGAAAAGGCATATCAGCAGGCTTGTTAAACTACTCAAATAGGCTTCTAAGGAATTCTAAGGGAAATAATGCTAAAGCTAGGACTAAATAAGCTATGGAATGGGCCTCTGTTGCATCTAAAATGCTTTAAATAAGCAAATCCTCATCAGATTATCTAAGATCCTACATGAGATTCAAACAAGCTAAAAGCTAGGGAAACTAGAATCATCCTAAAAAGCTAAATGAATTAACAAAGGACCTAATATAGCACTACCTCTATCCATCAAATTGATCAACTAAGCTATCAATGAGGCCAAATAGCATAAATGCAACTGCTATGCCAGTGAACTATAGGGACAGAACAACAATGAACCACCAACTTTAACACAACAACAGCCTTACTAAAACATTTTTTTAATTTTTTTCCTTATGGGAATAGGGAGAACAGCTATTGAACTTATGATTTTTAATTTTTAGAAATTTTAATAACAACTACAATGAACATAAAATGCTATTGAAATCTAAGAGAAAACTACTATTATGAAAAGAAACCAACTGTAACTTATCAACTGAAATCAGAAATTAACCTTGACACTCTTGAGAATTTTGATCTAGATAACAATGAAACAGTAATATGAACTTATATTAACCAAGCTTGACTGACCAAATTCCCTTGAAACTGAAAATCACAACAAAACCAAACACTCCTTCAACCTGAAAAAGTGCAATTAAACTTTACACTCTTAATGAAAAATGACATGAATGGAATTCAGATCACTAAACAAGATTAAAACTCAGCATTTTAACAGATTTGAAACAGAAATCAAGCTTAAAACAGTTTTGACTATCAACTTTGACTAATTTTGACTTTTTATTAAAAACTTGGAATTAGAGCTAAGTAACCAGAGATAAGCTCACATAAGCTTATAAAAGCTTATGTGAGATTATATAAACAAGAAGTTAAGGCAATTGAACTCAGAATTTGAACTAAAATTAAATTGACAAATTAAATTTAAATTGACAAAAAGTAAATTGCATTAATAAAACAGGATTACAATACTGGAATTAAAACTTAATTGACTACTGAAAAAGCATTAAAATAACAGGAAATTAATGGTCAAAACTTCTCTAATTACATAAGAAATTGGACAACTTCTATGTGGAGATGAAGAGAGTTTTTATAGCAGAGGCATGGGATGCCTTTAAGAAGCTCCTAGATGCTCTAATCTTAGCCCTTGATTCATTCTCTTGTCATCATCTCTATTCTAAGCCGTTTGATCATTATAGTGAGGTGTTTGCTCCAATAGAATCTCCCCATTCCGCCAGCTTGGCAATCCCAAGGTGTCATACCTCTGACACGTGTGTCAGAGACTTCCAGAAGTATTTTAGTATGGGTAAAAAGTTGGGACGTGGGTAAATGGTGAGAAGGGAGGTGAAACAGTAAATGGGTATTTATGCAGGTTTGGGCGCGTTTGGGGTTTCAGGTAGGTTGTTTATTTTTATTTGACTTTGGGTGGGTAAAGTTTGACCTGGTCATGTGGCAACCGGGTATGGACTTGGGATATTCGGGTATAAGGGTTGGTTAATTGATTAGCTGGACCGGGTAGAGGGTAGATATGGTTTGGGCTTTGGTTTATTTTGGGCCTCAAGTTGTGATAGATTGGACTAGGACTTAGCTTGTACCAATTTTGCATATTAAGGACCAAACTTGTACAACCGAAATTTCGGGGATAAAAGCTGTAATTCTGAAAATATTCTTTAAGGACCATTCTTGTCATTCTTAAATAATCCAAGGGTGAAATTTGCAACTTCTGAATCTTCAAGGGGTCACTTTTGCCAAATGCTCAAAGATGAGGGACTGATCTTGACATTTCTTCAAACTTGATTAAAACTTCCAAAAATCATCCTCAGAGAATAAAATCTTCAAAAATGCACAATCTCGACCTTCTGGCTCAGCTTAAGCTCTCTTAATCTCTCGTGCTCGGATTTACGTCTGATTTGGTTCCTTTTTGTGTGTTTTTACATATCCGTACCTGCACAAGCACAAACTCAAGAAAACCACAAATATTAGCAATAAACGGCTCTTTCTTGGTTATTTTGGGTCAGTTTTGATAATGAAAAGGTATGTGTTTTAGCACATACCACCATGCTATGTTCTTGTTTAGTTAATTCATTCAATTATGATGTTCGTTTGGTATTCCTACCTGATACATGTGACTACCAGGTTTATACTACTGTTAGTATTTCCGTTGATTATGATACGTGTTATGTTTAATAACTATGATTGATCTGACTTGTGTGATTGCCATGCTTACATTCTACTCAGTTGCTTCCGCTTGCTTAGTATTCAGCTTAGCTTATAACTATTCTGAATTATCTACTTTATTTGTTTTGCCATATTTATGTTTAGTTGATCCGCTGACTGATATGCTTGTTCACTGTTTGGTTACTTGTTTTGATTATGATACTGTTCATCAACTCCTATATGATTATGTTTCGATACTTGTATGTTTGGTTATTTATATGTGCTTGTATTTGATTCAATGATTCGCTGTTTTGCTTTGCTTTGGTTCCTTTAATTTTTGTTCTTTCTGGATATTTGTTAATATTGTGTTATGTAGGTTCCTCATTGACTCATAGACTCATTATGCTCATTTGTTACGATTTTGTTATCAGTCTCCTCTGATTCATTTTGTATTTTGATTATGCTTAGCTTTTGTTCTGTTATATTTGTTCACTGGGCTTTTTAAGATCAGCCACATTTCTTTTCCTGCGGCAGGTTTTAGGTTTGAAGATGGGCTTTGATGGGCTGAGAGTTGGATTATCTGAGTGGGCCAACCCTATTTACCATATTATTTTGGATCTATTTTGCCGGGCTATTGTTTGGAGATTTCATTTTATTTTAGAAATTTTGGATTATGAAAATTTTCCTTGTAAGTCATTGTTTAAATGACTTGATACGTTATTTTTATGACTTTCGCTTGCAAATTTTTATTAGTATGTTCTGATTAGACACCAGAATGTGACACTTCTACCCTTGTCGGGTTGGGGTGTTACATCGAACAAAATGTCAGGTCTACTGGGTGTGAGGTACATCAGGGATCCAATCATACTTTGATATTTCGTTTGATCTACCATGATCCCTGAGTGGTCCTCATCCAGTTTGGTACGCTCCACCATGGGAGTGTCAACAGAGTCACAAGTGTCAAATCCAAATTTCTTTAAAATTTCATTTGCATATTTAGATTGATTGATAAAAATGCCTCCGGGACTTTGTGAAATTTGTAATCCCAAAAAAAATGACATTTGTCCCATCATTGACATTTGAAATTTGGAGCCCATCTCCTTAGAAAAACGGTCACATTCATTGGGGTCAGTCGAGGCAAAAATAATATCATTAACATAGATTTGAACGTGAATTAAATGTTTGCCTAACTTTCTGGTGAACAATGCCGGATCAACTGCTCCTTTGCAGAATCCAGTAGATAGAAGAAACTTTGATAGCGTATCATACCATGCCCTTGGAGCTTGCTTCAAATCGTAAAGAGCCTTCTTCAAGCGATAGACATGAGTAGGATGCTCTGGATTCACAAAACCTTTAAGTTGGCTGATTTATACGACTTCTTTAAGATCTCCGTTAAGAAAAGCCGTCTTTACATCCATCTGATAGAATACCATGTTCTTACTTGTAGCATTAGCCAAGAAGATTCTGATTGCCTCGATACGTGCAACTGGAGCAAATGATTCTTCAAAGTCAATACCCTCCTCTTGACGGTATCCTTTTGCAACCAATCGAGCCTTGTTCTTTAATACATCACCATGCTCATCAAGTTTTACTTTGAAGATCCACTTTAGAGCAGTGATCATAGCACAGTCAGGAGTAGGTGCTAATTCCCATACATCTAGTCGATTGAACTCATGAATTTCTTCTTGCATGGCATTGAACCAGCTGTCTTCATTCATTGCAGTTTTAACGTCTTTTGGTTCGACTTTGGACAGTACAGAGTTGAAGAAGCACCATAAGGCATCAGTTGCAAGTTGTTTACGTGTGGATACTGGACGAGAGGGATTTCCAATGATGTTGTCCAATGGATGATCATGTGTCCATTTTATAAGGTGTTCGTGTGGTTGTTGTTGAGGAACTGAAGTAGCAGAGTCATTTTCTCCTGATGAAGATGGTTCTGATGATGGTTCAGGAGAAAATATGTTCTCAAAGGGAGCATCTTTGGGAGTAGTAAAGGGGTTATCTCCATCATAGGTGCTAGAAACAATTTCATGATGTACACTTGATGATTGATGAATTGAAGATGATACAGAGTTATCAGCAGCAGGCGCTTCTTGACTTAATGACATAGAAACTGAAGGGTTATCTACGTTGACAGGGATAGGAGCAGTCTCTGTTGATGGATTTGACAGATCATTAGCAATTGGCTCGTAGAGTTTATCAAACATTGGATCAAATAATTTCTTCAAATCATCTTCTGAAGGTGGTACATATGGAGTTGCTAGTGAGGGATTGTGTACAAGAGTAGAACTGATGGGACTACTTGATGAAGGTTGTGATGCGGGTCCAGAACTGGGTTGTCCTGGAGCCATTTGACTGGTCAGCTCATCGAATGTAACGTGAATTGTTTCCATGATATTTCGGGTTCTTTTGTTGTAGATTCGGTATCCTTTTCTGCTTGGTGCATATCCTACAAATACTCCAATGTCCGCTTTAGCTTTAAGTTTGCCTAAGTCTTGACCCTCATTAGTTGGATAACACAAACCACCAAACTCACGAAGGAATGAAAGATTAGGTTTTCGATTGTGGACAAGTTCATATGGAGTTTTTCCATGAGATGTGTGAATTAGGGATCGATTTTGAGTGTAGCATGCAGTAGCAATGGCTTCAGCCCAGAGAAACATTGGAACCATTGAGTAAATCAGCATTGTTCTTGCGGCTTCCACAAGAGTTCGATTTCGTCTTTCAACTACACCGTTCTGTTGAGGAGTTCGTGGAACACTTCTTTGATGACTGATTCCAACACTTTCATAAAACTCACTAAGTTCTTTATTAACAAACTCAGTTCCATTGTCTGTTTGGATGATTCTGACAGTTTTGTTAAGTCAAACCTGCAGCTGTTTGATAAGTTTAATGATGATATCTGGAGTTTCATCCTTTGTCCTTAAGAACTTAACCCAAGTAAATCGAGAGTAATCATAAACCACAACTAACACATATTTCTTCCCGAAAATATTCTGTACTCTCATGGGTCCACATAAATCCATGTGAATGGTATGAAGAACTTCCATAACTGAGTTTGTAGGTTTGGGTTTGTAGGCATACTTCTTGCTTTTTCCCAATTGGCATGCTGAACAAAGATGATCCTTTTCATACTTTAGTCTAGGTAAGCCTATTACTAGGTCCTTTCTGGAAAGATCATTTATGGTGCCGAAGTTCAAGTGATTGAGACGACGATGCTATAACCATGACTTTGTTTTTGAAGCCTTTGACAACAAGAAAATTGAAGAAGACTTCATCATATCTTAGATAAAAGTGGTGTATAGGTTTGAACCCCGTGTTTCTCTTAAAAGTTCCACACCATCAAGTTCTCTAACGAAACAAGTTTGTTTTCTAAAAGCCACCTCTAGATCGGAATCACAGAATTGACCAACAGAAAACAGATTATGACCAAGACCTTCTATATAATATACCCTGGAGATTACACTATCACCAGCAACATAGTCTCCATAACCCATAATTGCACCGAAATGACCGTTCCCAAATCTAACAGTTCCGATGAATTTACTCACGAAGTTCATGAGCCGCGACCGGTCTCCAGTCATATGCTTGGAACAGCCTGAGTCCAGGTACCACAGAACGATTTGAACGAGATCCCCATGCAAGAATGGGTTCCATTTGGTTAGTAACAATGATTGGAACATCCACATCGGAAGTAGAAACAATGAAATCATTAGGGGTAGATGCTGAGCTAGTGTGTGCATTAGACCTATTCAAAGTATGTTCACTTCTTAAAGGAATAGTTCTACCAGTAGGCATCCATTTCCTAATGGGCATTGGTCTAGATAATTTAGGGCACAACTCATTAAGATTGAATTTACGGCCAGTAGGTATCCATTGATAACCTACATTACTAAATTTTCTTCCTGTGGGTTTCCAATGTTTTCTAACCTTCTTCCACCATTGCTTTCTAGCCTTCTTAACCTGTTTGATAGCATTAACATTCTTAACTGAGTATTTAACCCCATTACTCACATCATTCACAACACATTCATGATTAACACCAGAAATCAAACATTCATTACATGTTTTGCAAGTAGTAGTAGAATTCGAATTAATTACAGTATGCTTAAAGCTAATACTAGAATCAACACGATTTGTTTTATTCAATTCCAACTTAAAGTTCCTAGGGTGGTCTTCTACTTTCCTCCATTAATTACCCTTAGCTTGCGAGGTCATATCTTGCTCTGTATTGCCTTGAGGCTTTGACATGCTAGCTTTGGTGTCATTTTTTACTCCTGTAGAGGGAATAGGAACATTAGTTGGTTTTGCTACCTTTTGCATTTTAGGTTTAGAAGTGATGGGATCTGAACTACTTGAAGGCACATTGAAGCTTACATGCTTAACTTTAGGCACTGAGTGAGGCATATCAAGATTGACATTCTTAAAATCAGGCATAGGACAAGGCACAACTATTTTATCCTTCTTACCATCGGGTTTAGGGCATGTTGCTCTTAAGCATTCTAACAGCTCTTGAGATCGTTTGGCCTGAATGCAAGCAAACCTAATTTGACAATCAAGGGGCTTATTTATGAAATCCTCCTCTACAATTTCACGGAGACATTCTAGACTATCCTTAAGATGAACTAAATAGTTATAAAATGCCAGTTCGTTATTTCTAAGATGAGGAGGAATGTATTTAACAGTCACAGTATATTTAGAATCTGCAGATGACTTTGATGCAACATTCTCATTAAAGACAAGTGGAATTTTCCGTTTTACCTGACTCCTCAGATTCTCAATTTCCTTTTGTAAAGACGTTATTTTTTCGTTGTTCTTGTCACGAGTGACTTTCATTGAATCATATAACTCTTTAAAGTGTCGTTTAAATTTTTCATTTTCTTCTAGAAAACTCTCATTTTCCTTTTGTAAAGCATTAACCAAGTTTTGAAGATGAAAAGTTTGAGAACACTGAGAATCTAAAGGAGGAGGTATTTGGGAGCCAGTCACATTGTTCTTTTCACCCTTTAATTGTGAAATTTGGGCTTTCAACTTTCTGATCGTGTAACAGTGAGCTTGAATCGTTCGTCCACGTTTGTTTATTTCAAAAAGTGCATCAAACTCTGGAACATTTTAGGATGTCTTGATGTTTGAGGTTTTGACATTTTCTTTGAGATGTTGATATTTTAGTTGCAAATCAAAATGTTCAACTTTTAGCTTAGAAAGATGTTTTACCAGATTATCGTGATCATCCTGATCAATTTTCTCATTTAGTTTTGAGGTTTTGTTTTCAAGCTCAATGACACGATCATGGGAAACTTTCAAAGCAACAGTTAATTCATGAAATTGAGAAGCAGTAATAGAATGCTTAGTAACATTATAAAACAAATTTTGAGCCACACAACTCAATACTAAGTTCTCATTTAAGATATGCAGATTCTTCCTTTCAATTTCATTATATTTGAGTTCCCGTTCATAATCATTGACCTCAACTATCATTGCATCAAATTCCTTTTCCATTTCTTTAATATCTGAGTCTATCCCTTTTTGAAGACTCTCAAATTGACCTTTTAATTGTTTAAAGAAAGGCATGACCTCAGTTAAATAGCATTCTTTAGTTTGCTCAAAACCCCTTTCCCCTTCAGTTATCCCAGTAGGTGTGATCCTTTTCTTACATGTCTTCTCAAAATCAACAAATAGTTGATAAACAGCATACAGGCTGATTAAGGTCTTGCTCTTAGTGGGAATAGATCTAGGAACTAAATGCATGGGTGTATTCGGAGGATACATAGTTGCTTGAGGCATTTTCCTAAGGGGAGTGTTCGTTTTAACAAGTGCATTAGCTTTTTGCATATCTATGTCCTTTTTCCAAAAAACTTGTTCTGGGGTTAATATAGTTTGAGGCTTAAATGCATTGGAAATCCAATTTTCTTTAGTGTAATCATGGGGTTTGAACGTTATGTTTTGCTTTTTACACTCAGGATCTTTTAGTTTTATATTCAGTTTCTCCCTAGTGACTTCATCTAATTGCCTATCTTACACAGTACACTCAGCGCAACTAGGTTTCTGCCTAGGCATAAGGATTTCCTTACCATCATATATTATCTTCTGAGCTTCTCTAGCCACTTTACCATATTCAGGATTTGGTTCCTTTACGAGGGGAACGCTATGCTTATCGCTGAGAACTCTATGCTTAGTGATCATGTGAGCAGTCTGAATGGTATTCCCTTGTACGCACAACTTATTTTCAAGCTTGTTTTTCAGAGTTTTTAGATTGGAAAAGTCATTCAAAAGTTTTGATTCCTTAGCATTAAATTCTTGTTTAAGCACTTTAACATTATTTTGGAGTTCTTGTTTTTGCTTAACAGTTTTAGAAAGCTTTTCTTGTAAGGAGTTTAACTGTTGTTTTAACACTTCTTCTCTAAAATTAATTTTTCTGATAATTGTACGCATTTGGTCATCCATTTCCTGCTCACGGGTGGTTAACTCAAACTTAGCGCGTTGTTCATAAATGGCAACTTGTTCTTTATAGGCATTCAGTTCAGAGATAACAGAATCATCAGGGGCACATGGAGTGTATTCATCAAAAACATAGTCATCATTGACTGCAGAAGATGCATCACTTGGTACAATCTCACTTTCACTTTGTATCACATATTGATCATATGGGACAATATTACTATTACCCACATTATCCATATCTGATTCATTAGTTACATGTGATTGTACTTTGTTATGCATCTCTTGCTCATCGACTTCATCATATAATTTTAATACCTCAGAGATGGTAGATTCCTTGGAAGGACCAGCCTGCTGTGATGATGAAACCTTTGGAGAGACCATTGGTGAAATGCTAGCCATGAAGATGGTTTGGGCGGTTGGTTCATCATCAACATCTGAGTCATAAGCATCACAATCAGCTACCTGAAATGCATTAGGATGATTCTGACCCATGTCCTGCACTGGCTGTTCATCCACATCAGCATCATAAGTCTTGGCATTTCCCTCAGCAAGAAACAACAATTCCTCTTCATCCAAAATAACTCCATTATCCTGAGCTTGTACCAGCAACATCTTCTCCCTGAAATACTCGGCATTTTGTAGGCGTTTTGGAGACGTGTAGTTCCTCGCAATATTTACTTCACCACCACAGTTGTAGCACTTGATTGGCTTTCCCTGTCCTTGATTTGCATTCCTTCCACGGTTCTGATTAGCTGCATACCCTCCACCTGCTCCTATAATTCCATAACCTGCTCCAGCCATCCCTTGTTCGTTCCTTCTTCCTTGAACATTTTGTACTATTATCTTACCATCTCTGATAGTAGCTTGATTGTGTGGATTGATGATCTGTTCGAGGTTATTGTTGGTGTGTGGAGTGGAATTCATATTTTGACTAACCATGAGAGACAGTTGATTGATGAAGTTTTCCATGAGTGTGTTTGAGTTTGGAGGCTTATATGCTGGATCAGGAATGAGCTTGTAATTACCATTACCCGTGGGTATGACTTGAGAAGCTTTGGTGGTAATTCCAACATTGGTGTAGAATGCTGTTGAGTCATTAGATGAGCTTGTCTCTCCTTGATTAGATTTGAACTGTTCAAGAATCATTCGTTCAAACATAGCATGTCTCTCATTCTGAAGCAGGAATGCATCCAATTGTTCATAATTAGTGTTCCTCAAACCCTTAGTTAACTTGACTGAAGTGACAAATTTGTGCCATTCGGGATTCATGTTGTTCACAAACTTTGAGTTTAGTTGAATATTTGGCATAGTCATCTTAATATTCCTCCTGTCATTCACAAGCTTGTGGAACCTCACGTAATATTCAGTGACACTTTCCCCTGGTTTCATCTTAAAGTGCTCAAAATCATCATACTGATTGTGATTCTCTCTTCTTCTTTAGTTAATTCAGAACCAGAGAGAAGCATCTTGATATTGTCCTAAACTGCCTTGGCTTCAGTGTTGTGATTGATCAACTTGTAGATATCTTTTGGAAGACCCTGAAGTATAATGTTTGAAGCCCTGATATCAGCATCGTATCTCTTTTTCTCCTTATCACTGAGCTCATCATACGTCTTTGGTCTGTCCAAACCTAATATCACTGTTCCATCCAGCAGTTTCAAGTATGTCTCTTGTAGTCTCAATCTGATAAGGTCCTTCATCAATTGATTTGAGAATGTTAACCCCGTTTTCCTTTCCTAACAGTACAACCTAATTCGTTGAGCCCATGAGTCATAATCAGTTCTGTCAAGCATAGGTGGACAAGTATCTGATCCAGCTGCTTGAACGTCCTCAGCTACAGTAGAAACTGTAAGATATAGGATTTCACAAACACATCAAAGCACAAACATATATGGCGTCTACAAGTTTTAGAGAGAGAAAGAGAGATGTTCTAGTGAGAGAAACACATAGAAGGTTAGATTCCAAATGAACATCCAACCCTCTCCCTTGTGGGGAGAGGGATATTTATACAAAGAAGCACGCCCTCCTTCGGGCTGTGGATCAGGCATACAGTGGGTAAAGACCCGTCCTTCCTCCACGGTGTTGCACTAGACTAAACTACGTTAATAACCAACTAACAAATAACGTAATAAATGATATGTCTACGAGCTAACTTAAGCTAGATTATATTTTGGGGTGACCGATGCTTCACTATGAAATTTCCAATTCCTAACAATCTCCCCCTAAGGGAGGTCACCCCATGATTTACATTTCACATTCTAGCATTCTAATTAATCTTCAGTCTTGAGCTCGTAGACTTCACTTCATCAATATATTCAATCTTTATGCATACATGGCGATATCATCATAGTCCAACTACTTTGTACATTAAGTGGAGGTTATAGGGTTGATCCACATTTTGATGACCTTCGAGCTTTATTTGAGATCATCGGCCACCGTTAATCTCAGTGTCACCCATTGTTGTGTTGCCCGCATATGATGTTGTGACATTAGGACCGACATGCTCACATTCTGGATCATGATTTCTTCTTGTCAGAGTGGCGGAAGCTTTAGATGATTCATGATATTTGCAGCAGCGTAGCAGAAGCATGGAGTGAGAATATCAGAGTCGTTGATGCTTTTATCATGATTCCTTTAGAGATGAATGTGTTGTGTGAGCATGCGGCTATGCATTGACCTCTCCATTCTGATCAGGTGCAAACGTTGGGTGTACCTGCATAAAACAGTTAGCAATAAAGTGCACGAAAGTGTCTTTGATCACTTTCGTTGAATTGAGGTACACGGCCCACGGTTCCCCGTTGATCAATACAAGTACTGCCTGTGATCAGGTATAATTCCGAAGAATCTCCTTGACAGGGTTTCACAGCTGCTCTAGCTGTTCTCAAACCGGAATGTCTCAAAGAAGACAACACGGAGTGAGTGAATCAGCGAATTTGAGATTTACTGATTGATGAAAAGAGATTTGAAAAACAATCGTGTATTGCTCAAAATAAAGTGTTTTTGCAATACAACGAAGATTTTAAAGAAAATCAATTTTCAATCATAAACACCTTTTATTTTTGAAATATTAATACACAGTCGATGAGCTAGAGAAAAGAGTTTTAAGCATAACGACCAGTTTTTCAAAGGTATCCGTCAATCCATAACCTGAACCAGGATTGATTCAAAAATTTGAATCGCCCCATTGTTTCTGTTCAGTTGTCACATGGTTGATCTATTGGATAGATCTCACATGCCACCTACCAAGAGCTTGTTTGATGTTGGCTCTAGAAGGCTTTCCATCTTCATTGTGAATATGTTTGCATATCACTCAGATGTTCAGGCAATACCACAAGGATAATGCGTAGGACTCTAAAAGTATGTTCTCTCTTTCCACATTGTGTAAAACAGAGAGTCTTCATTGATTGTGTCCTTAATGAGATTTATTGATGATCTCGTGGCTCTAGACTCAATTGTGCACATTTGGTTCCTATGCCGGAGACTAGGGAGAGAGTCTCCTTCTTCAATATCAACCATCTCTAAGAGAAAGTCGATAGATTATGTGGGTTCCCCGTGAGAATGAAACAAGCCCTTTTAAGAGGAACTTGAGTAGCTTGGGACGTTTAGTGCCGTGCATCACTGGGTCCATGACGTCTTGTCTTCAATACCAGTGTTACCTTAGTAACCACCAGTAGCATATGTATTGAACCCGGTTACTGCCCTAAGGTTGAATTATTGGAGGGCTATTTCTTTTCACCCTTTTTACATTCAATTCTTTTTCATTCTTCAACCCCTTCAGTGCTTACCGAGACTTCATTACTAGAACCTTGTTGGGTTTATTCCAGTTCTAGCTCTATCTCAGTCCGCACTCTTCCCATTTCTCACTTTTCTCTTTTTTTCAATATACCTAAGGACTCTACACTATTTAGTGGATTGTCCCTGGGTAGATCCCTCCGGCTCTGGCGGGATCGTGGGAACAAATACCTAACCTAACCATCCTTATATCACCATACATAAAGTAAATTTGGTCGGTCTTTTTGGTATTGTTCATTCTTCCATGAAACCAATTGAAAAATCATTTGGAAATTCAATCAAGGTACTTGTGATACGAAATCAAAGCATTTTGTACCTTAATAGTTTTGATCATTTTGAAATGCTCCCCCTCAACATGTGCATATGATCTTGAAATTGTTTAGCACATGGAGGCATGAGTTCTTTGACATAATTTCTTGATCACTATTTCCGTGGAAACAGCCATTTGATTTTCTTGGTAAATTCTCCCCCTCAATATGTGCATAGGATATTTGAAATCATTTTATCACATAGAGGTAAGAGATCTTTTGAAATACATCCACGATTACCAAATATTTAGAAACCATTTAACACTCAATCAAGGTACATTATGTTAAAGCATAGAAATCTTTGTACCTTGAAGGTTTATATTTTTTTTGAAATGCTCCCCCTTAATATATGCTTCGAGATTCGAAAAGAGTTTAGCACATATTAGAGAGCAGTATGCACTTTGAGGCAAAAATGGTCACCTTTTATCATCTTTCATATTTATATCACATTTTCTCCCCCGATCAAAAATTTCAAATCCTTTGAGATTTTGGATCTCAAGTGATTTAAATATGTATGAAACAAAACTTTGTTGGAGAAAAATGTGTCCGGTTTTATATGATCTGAAGTGGACTACACTGAAGTTCCCTTTTTAGAAAAAAAGGGAAACCACAAAACATAACCTATCACTACTCCATACATTATAGTTATAGTTGTTCATAGTACAGACACCACATTCTACACATCAAAATAAAAAAAAAGAAACTGCTCCCAGAAGATGTCTTCATTCAGTTCTTTGAAGCAGCTTGTAATGACCTTCACGAAGTCTACCACCCACAAAACTCTCAAGCCTGCGATAAATCTTTCTAGTCTTTAGTCTTCGTCTGATCGCAGCAATGAAATCTTCACACATCTTCAAATCCTGTTCAGACCAAAATCTTGTTTTGCTCCACGGCTTCATATCAAGTTTGATTTGCTTCACTCTCAAGTTCAATTCTTCTTCGACCATCTTGAGAGTTCCATCACTGAACTTGAAAAGCTCGCACAGTCTCATTAGCATACGTGACCCGTATCTGTCGGTAAAGATGATGGCTCTAGGGGTGTCAATCACTTTATATTTGTGATGAAATTCAAGTCCTGAGGCTTCCCATTACGGTCTTGTTAGGTTGACTCGAGTCTGGTAGCTTTCCATTCCTAGCTGAAAATCCCCAACTCTTTGTCGGATGACCAAGCCTCTGATCCAGAGATTGACAGGAGCCGAGAGAGCCTTCTTCTCATGAACAGGTAGATGGTCAAGGTGTCCTTGGAGGTTCAGAAGATAGAGGTCTTCAAAGTCATTTGGCATCAAATGTTTGAAGTCGTTTTCTTCTATAATATGCTCTTTCAAGTCTGCTCTTCGAAGAACAATATTCTTAAGGTAATCATAGCCATAGATTGAGAAGATCTCTACACTGATAACACTTAGAATACGCAGCTTGGATCGAACAGCTCTGCGACTCTTTTTAGCACCATGTCTATCAATGTAGAATTTCTTCTTCTTGAACCACCAATGAGAAATGCCATATGAGGCAGCAATGTCAAACTCTTGTTCTTTGTCTGCCCAGAACTGATCCAGTACCATCTGTTCAAGACCCTGATAAGTGTAGGTAGCAGCTTTCATCTTCGAAATTGATAAAGCTGGTTTTCTTTCAGTAGTACAATCACATAGATAGTCCAGGTCATGGTTAAAGAAGAATTCAGACTGAATGGTCATTTGTCCAGGTTCACCACCGAGAGGAAGAGGGTTGTTCACATCAAACCGATTGATCTGCTCACTAACTTGATCATTCAGCATTTTATAGCATTCTTCCATCTGGTATTGAAGCTGATTAGCATCCGAGTAGAAGACTTTGACGATTTCAAAAGCTGGGCCTTCAAGGTCTTTCGGAGTGATTGATATAATTCCCTTCTTCTCACAAAACCACTTCATGAAGCTTCCCATATCCCCTGTGAAGTGAAGAAGAGAGTCTTCTGCTGGAGCTTCATAGTTGGAAATAATGGTTGTAGCCCAATTATTGTCAGGGTTTGTTGAATCAGACTCGGGAATGAACCATAAAGGTTCAGGAGTTTGAGGTTTATCTTGGGTGAGCCAGCTTTGAGTCACGTCCTTTAAAGGTGCAGATCTAGACGTTTTGATTCGTTTTCCCTCAATATAAGCATCCAACCAATCTTCTTCTTCTGTAACTTTAGGAATGTGCTTGGTAGAGGTGTCATCATCTTCTGATTCTGACTCTTGAGCAATGAAAGACTCTTCATTAAGCAATTGCTCTTTAGGGATAGAGGAGATGGTTGGAGTAAACCTGGAGTCAACGGTGGTCCATGAAGTAGAAGTCTTTTGAGATCCATGATCACTTGAAGTTCCAGTTTGTTTCTGAGTTTTTGGTGGAGGTGAAAGTGGGTTTGCCTTGTGAGAAGTGGCTGTACCGAAAGATCCACCAGCTCCAGATGTGCCTGCTCCACCAGTAGGAGGTGGAGGAGGTTGTGGTGACTTGGGGCCTCCAGACATATCCTTTGATTCCATCGGAACAGACCTTCTTTTCTTCTTAGCCTCCCTTTCACGAACATCCACTACAAACTGCTGATAATCATCATGCCTCATAGATTCATCGAGAGCCTCGTATAATTTCTTATGAGTATCGTGCAAGCTCTCCTGCATCATACATTTTTTCTGAGAGAACTGATCTCATGTCAGAGATCGGCAAGTCATTAAATCGCTGAAGTAATGGAGCCTTCATTGCCCATTCAACCGCATCTTTAATATCTGCTTATATTGCCTTTGTTACAACTTCATCAAGGTTAAGATTCTCTAGCTTTTTGACACGACTATCAAGATTATTGACAGCTATAGGAAAGTGCTTCTCAATAGTTGCAATACGTAACATGGCCTTTTCGAGCAATTGCTCAGTTGTTTTGACAGGAGGGGGTGAGGCAGGAGGTGGTGAGGCAGGTAGAGTAACAGTGTCACTGATTGTGACAACTTGTAATGGATCATTAGCGAGTTCGCATGGTGGAAGTACAATTGACTTAGCAGGTTCGAGTGGAGGTGTGATTGATGGAGTTATGGCAGCAGTGGAGACCTTTGGAGCAGACATCGGAGGAATGGTTGAAGAGTCTTGTTGAATAGTGACCGAGAACATGGGCTGAACTTCTTCCTTTTCATTAGTTTGCATGTTTGACTCGATGTCTGAGGGTCCGTCTTTTAATAATTGGTCACCGAAAGTAAAATCAGGTTCAAGAGTTTTAAGTGATGATAATGAATCTTCATTTCCCCCAACTTCCATATCATGCCTAATGGTGTCCATCTGTACAGAATCAGTTTCAAGCACAGGAACCTCTTCAGTAAAGGGAGCTGTCTCCTGGCTTTCCGTCCGTGTATCACTGGAAGCAGGTGATTCGACCGATGTATATGCCACATCTTTTTCCACCGCAAATTCTACTTGTGAAGAGGATGATACAACATCTCTTTTCTTGAGTTCAAACTGGGTAGTTGTTTTAGGCGGTGGTGAAGAGATGGTTAGTAGCATATGAGCAGCTTGTTCTACTTCTCCTCCAGCAATTCCTTTACCTTTGTCGTGTGTGGCAGGATTGATTTGTCGTGGTGCTGGCTCTGGCTCTTTTATCACCACCCGTCCCACTGGAGGTCTTTGAGACACGTTCAAACTGTCCAGGCTTTGTTGTATTCCTTGTTGTAATGTAGCTTCGTCTTCATCAATCAACCCCGTCTCACTTCCTAGAACCTTAGTTCCTTCATCATTACCCTTACCAGCGTCTCTCCTTCACCTCTTTTGCATTTGTGATGGAGAGACATTAAATACTGAACTATCGGGTCTCTTCTTTTTCTTATGTAGGCTTGAGTAGGTGGATCCTGATTTTTTTTTGATTTTGATTGTGTGGAAGTGGACTTGGGTATGTCATCAGCGGTTGTGGCAGAGGCTTTCTTTACATATCTCTTGAAATAATCAGCATTCTTGATTCTATCAGTAAGTAAAGCTTCAGGAACGGGCATTCCAAAGATCTCCTTGTCATGTCCTCTGGCAATATATTTTATATTGCCAAGAACGAATTCATCGCTGGCTTCATGCAGGGCCGACTCGCTTCGTGAGTTGAACTGGTGAGTTTGTTGCAGATGATATATAATGAGTTTTGAGAACCTGATGCTGGGAATCACTCGTTTACCAAGACCTTTTCTTCCTTTGACTTTATTCTCAGAGTTAATTCTGTCGGTGATAAATGTGTCTAAGGACAAGATGAATTCTTCCCAAATAAGTTCAGCAAAGTCAATATTTTTTCCTTTGACTATTCCCCACAGTATTTGCATTATGGGAGCTCGTACTCTGTCTGTCCCTGACGTTTTACCGGTTAGGCATAGATTGAGAATCGTAACGATTGATCTCCATGGTTGATATATTTCGGCATTGATGAGTGATGAAATCTTGGTTAGTCTTTCCGGGTATCCCAATTCGTAGACAAAGTCTAAAATTTCTTGAGTGGAGGGTGGAGTGATGAATTTGTTGGAAGGGTCTCTTGGTGTGATCTGAAGAGCATCCCTGAGAGTTTCAACTGAGATGTCATACCATTTGTCTTCAAGCTTACACGAGTATGAAGCAGATATCTTATCCCACGTAACTGTTTTCCAGAATTGTTGAAGATAAATGGAGGGAATTGTGCAATGCTTGGTTAAGGCATTAAAGAAGTTGGTGTCCTTCAAGATGTCAATAGCCAATTGATAAGTTGGATTTTGTTGCCCTCTATCTATATCTAAATAGCAGTTGCTCTTAGCAATTGACACCCATTCCGCACGTGGAAGTAATTATTCGTCAGTTAGAGTGACAGTTGGTGCAGAGGCAGCAAGAATATCAGAGGATGTGGTGTCAGCCATTGAAATCTGATAGTTACACATACAACAAAAACCATATCCAGGAAATTTGTTAGGTTAAGACACGAATATCCCTTATGACCAATTCATAGCCTAACATATCATAAGCACATAGACAGAGTCATATAGAAAACTAAGAAAGCCGGATATGACAAATATGCAGAGACTTATAAGTGCACGATGAATTTGGAGAGTACATCAAAAAGATAGTACCACAAGCAAAATTGACAACAAGTATGTTAACTCGCAAACAACAACTCGCTTTGGAACAACAGTTTGAGCAACTCGCATAACTCAACACGCATAGGTAACAATTAGATATCAACTCGCATAAGTCAGTGCATATGAGGTAAGTCGCATATGGCAACTCGCATCCATCAACACGCTTTGGTCAAAAGAACTGGTCAACACGTATAAGGTAACACGCATACATCAAAAGTATGAGGCAAGTCGCATATGGCAACTCGCATACATCAACACGCTTTGGTCGAAAGAGGCTGGTCAACGCGTATAGGATAACACGCATACATCAGAAGTATGAGGCAAGTCGCATATGGCAACTCGCATGCATCAACACGCTTTGGTCAAAAGATACTGGTCAACGCGTATAGGATAACACGCATACATCAGAAGTATGAGACAAGTCGCATATGGAAACTCACATATAATGATAAGCAATAGGCAACACGCATACCCTATCAAATAATGCAACTTGCAGATAGCAACTCGCTTTCAATAATAATCAATAGCAACTCGCAAACAAACATATGAGAAACACGCTATAAAGGAAATTGCAAGGCAACTCGCATACAAGAAACTATAGGCAACTCGCTATTAAGAACTCACCAAGAACGACCCAATTAAACCGTCACATAATCAAATGCATGATTATACTCACTCAGAAAACTCACATTCCAAAAGAGAAACCTTATTCAATGAACAAGACCAACAACCCAAGCAAATCCAATAACCATATATACACGACCCTTAATCATCCTTAACCCGCATCACAAGAAAGATCCAATTAAATCATCTAAACATTTTTCAACGCAAGTCTTAATTTAAACACTCCTATTCAATAACATCTAAGACTCCTTTCAATTTCATTTATCAAAAACATACAAACCTATAGTCAATGTATTTTGATCGAGATGAGAACGATGAGACACAATCTGCAAGATGGTTTAAGATAAGAAATGGTTCAAGTACAAATCATGATAAAGATGTGATAATCAAGATCAGATAGCAAGAAAAACCTACCACACAATCAGAAGTTGTTAACTCGCTTCGTAGAGAGTTGAGAGAGAAAAGGTTTTGTGAAATTTTTTTTTGACCGAGTATGTTTTTGATTTGACCAAGACACACAACCCGCATACATAAGTACACAGTTGTAGCGGGTTGACACTTTTAGCCCCTATACTTAGCAACTCGCATACTAGAACAAAAGGGGCAACACGCATGCATCAATAAGTTTGGTCAACTCGCAATATGTCAACTCGCATGAACCAAATAAGCAACATGCATATTGTATAACAAAGATTGCTTAGCTAAAGAAACACTCATATCAGTATAAAATAACTCCACATAGCATGCAACAACCAGACCACACAATTAAGAATGCAGATGCATGCAACCTAAATGATCATGATAAATCAAACCCAAGTACTAAATCAAATGAAGGTGCCCAACTTTCCCCCTCAATCAATGATACGGGATAGAAAGTAATCATTGATTGATTCAGTAACATGACAGTGGGTTTAAGGCAACCTAAGTATGTGAAATAATGCTAAAGATAATAAAGACTTTGTTCGAACTTCATCTAAAGCCCCGTGTCATTGTTGAATGACATTTCTAGGACCGTAGATGTTATCGATGACAGAAATTTGAATAAAAACGAGTGTAATAATGAATTAATAAAAATTTGTATATAATTTTTTTTAAGAATGTAAATAAAAAATTTGTACAAGACTTAATGAGAACGAGTCCTGAATAGAGGGGATCAGGAGTCAGAGTACGCGGTACATTAATTCTGACAAGCTACAATTCCAGAGTGAGCAGTCTTCAGTTCTGATGGAAACCAGGTCATGATGTTCATGAATGAATTGAGCATTATACCTGAAAAAGACTGAGGACACTTTGCACTAATAGCACATGTAGTATTGCGAATAGGGGGGTTAGTGACAGGTATATCCTCAATTTTTGATGTTGTACAGTCAGGTCTAGGAGTATCATTAATAGACATCCCTTTAAGTTCAACATTCTTGAAGATTTTACCTGTGGGCATCCACTTAAGACAAAATCTAGGTGAGTAAGTCCATTTGGTACCTGTGAACTTAAAGAGTCTACCAGTAGGAATCCACTTAAAACAACTGCTAGCAGAGTTAGATGAAGCCAAATCCCTGTTCTGAGCATTGGTCCTTTTGCAATTAATTTGTTTCTTAGGGGATTGGTCAGCCATTTGATGCATCTTATATGGACAAGATGAACTCCTTATATTCCTGATCTTAGATTTCTAAACCTTGAGCTGGGGATTGTCATTCCTCATATTAGAATGAATTAGTGAAGCCACTGGTTTTGACAAAACTATATGCTCATCAACTTAGGAGGCAAGCTTAGATTTTGATGATTTAAATCTTTCTGTCTTAAATGCATTGGGCTGTCTAGTTACAAGCCGTTTAGTGGCATTATGAACAGATGGTTTCTCCAACATTGATGGTTTTGCAAACTTAGTATTCACTCTATTTCCCATATTTGTTCTAAGCTCATTTTTTAAAGCAACAATAGTGAAACTCTTATCCTGAATTTGGCTTTTGAGGGTATCAATGTCAGCTAACATGGAGTTGATTTGATCTATCTGTTTGGTCCTACATTCCAAAGAGTTCTTCTTCAAGGATTTATTTTCTCTTAACAAATTAGCTACATATAGGGCTAGTTCCTCATTCCTAGATTTAATTGCATCACTAGCTTCACAGTTCATAATGTTCATACCCATATTCTTGTTCATTTGAATGTCTGATATTTGTTTTTTCAGATTACAGATGGTTGAGTCTTTGTCTTGAATCTGTGTTTTTAATTGGTTAATTTCAAAAAATTCACGAAATTCTGGGAATTCTGGATTTGTGCATACATTTGAAGCAGGACAACTTTCTTCCTTTTGTTGTATTGCAATTTCCAAGGAAATACAGTGTTTTTCAAGAATCGAATATTTGTTAGAAAGTTCATCAAATGCCCTTTTTGAAACCATATCATTTGTTTTAAAGCTTACAGACTCAGTCTCAACCATATCAATTGTTGTAAAACATTTAT
Organism: Chrysanthemum makinoi; assembly: GCA_910596185.1. NCBI lineage: Eukaryota > Viridiplantae > Streptophyta > Magnoliopsida > Asterales > Asteraceae > Chrysanthemum > Chrysanthemum makinoi. The sequence goes on from OU343220.1 coordinate 153,172,250, forward strand.
CAAAATCAAGTTTATCCTTAAATTCAAATGGTTTGGATACGTTACCATATGCCTTGTGTTGAACAGTCAAGGGTAGCTCATCAGATGACACCAGATCATTCATCGGTCTGACACTTGCATCCACATCACTTATACTGAGTGTCAATGAGTTTCTGTCAGTTTCATGCTCCATAGTCTCTGATCCTTTGCATTCATTGTCAGCAGATACAACATCCGATGCCATTCCAATTTCATCACTGTAATCAAATAATTGTGCCCCACATTCGTTCACATTTCTGATCACTGCATCCTTTTCAAATATAATATCATTGTCATTTGTTTCTGACATCCCGCATTTAACACTAATCGGCCTCTCAGCTAACACATCACCTGATAATTCACAATTTGCATTAGCAGCCTCCTCAATGTACATTTCCATATTATCCATTAATTTGATGAATGTATTGATGTATTCCTGAATTTCCATTCCAGTATGCTTTTTGAAGGAAATACTCGTCAAGTGTTGATCAAAATCTGCGGAATATTCCTCATTGATAAATGGCTGGAATTAGTTGTGAATCATCTGGAGTATAGCCATGGAATCATCCTTCATTATTTTCCCTTTGATGAGCTGGATCTTCAATTGTTCTAAGTCTAGCAACAATGTTCTCTTCAGTGTAGGTAAGTCCTGACGAAATAGAGCACTACATGTTCGATCGATGGACGTGGATAAAATTTGTGAGACATGAGAGTGAAGCAGTAGATAAGGTTGAATACTGCATTCAATATGTAATTGCTGCTGGGGTTCATTTGAATTGGACTCAAGGTGTGTAATGTTTAGATCATCATTGGTTGAATCTATTAAGGTCAAACTTTCTGAGTAGTACATACTTTATCTGCAGTCCACTGAGTCATATAGTTTGAGCACATTAGAAATTACTGGATCAGTTGTATAAGCCATGAATGCCAGACTTTACGGGATTTTATTATTCTTTGATTAAACCGAGAAATAGATTCTTTCACGGGATTTTTCAAAATCAAAAGAACAACCGTAAAACGTAGCACGAAGAGGTGACAAGTCTCAATAGGCAAGTCGCTAAATAGACAACTCGCTTTGGTATCAACTCACTAAACAGTCAACTCGCTTAAAAGACAAGTCGCTTAAAACTCAAGTCGCTTAAAGAATCAACTCGCTAAATAGCCAAGTCGCATACAGAGACAACTCGCTTAACCACCAAGTCGCTTAAACCAACTCGCTGACAATACAACTCGCTTAATAGCCAAGTCGCTTTAAAACTCAAGTCGCTTAAAGAATCAACTCGCTTAATAGCCAAGTCGCTTAAACCAACTCGCTTCCAATAACAAAGAAACTCGCTTCCAAGAAACTCAACACCGTAGCTCAACTCGCTTCGTACAATATTTGAAAACAATCACTTTATCAATCAAAAACAGCTAAACCACAATGATTCAAGCCTTCCAATTCAAAACCTAAACACATATGATGATCCTAAACACAAAAGTACAATCAAAATTCAAACTTTAACACTAGAAATTGACCAAATGATTCAAACTCTCCTAAACACTTATAACCCCAAAAACCTTATGAAATTCACCAAAACAAAGAGCATAAAAGATGAGTGATCAAACCATGGCTCTTGATACCAATTGTAAGATATAGGATTTCACAAACACATCAAAGCACAAACATATATGGCGTATACAAGTTTTAGAGAGAGAAAGAGAGATGTTCTAGTGAGAGAAACACATAGAAGGTTAGATTCCAAATGAACATCCAACCCTCTCCCTTGTGGGGAGAGGGCTATTTATACAATGAAGCACGCCCTCCTTCGGGCTGTAGATCAGGCATACAGTGGGTAAAGACCCGTCCTTCCTCCACGGTGTTGCACTAGACTAAACTACGCTAATAACTAACTAACAAATAACGTAATAAATGACATGTCTACGAGCTAACTTAAGCTAGATTATATTTTGGGGTGACCGATGCTTCACTATGCAATTTCCAATTCCTAACCGAAACGATAGTAGGTACGTTGTTAGACATGATTACAAAGTTCTACGTGATTTTACTATTCTTTGATTAAACCGGGAAATTGATTCTTTCACGGGATTTTACTAAACCAAAAGAACAACCGTAAAAATGTAGCACGAAGAAGTGACAAGTCTCAATAGATAAGTAGCTAAGCAGTCAACTCGCTTTGGTATCAACTCGCTAAACTGTCAACTCGCTTCAAAGACAAGTCGCTTAAAACTCAAGTCGCTTAAAGAAACAACTCGCTTAAAACCCAAGTTGCATAAAGAGTCAACTCGCTAAATACCCAAGTCGCATACAGAGACAACTCGCTTAACAACCAAGTCGCATAAACCAACTCGTGCCAATACAACTTCGCAATAGCCAAGTCGCTTTAGAACTCAAGTCGCTTAAAGAATCAACTCAAGCAATAGCCAAGTCGCATAAACCAACTCACATCCAATAACAAAGCAACTCGCTTCTTAGAAATACAACTCCGTGGCTCAACTCGCTTCGTACAATATTTAAAAACACCCACTTTATCAATCAAAAACAGCCAAACCACATTGATTCAAGCCTTCCAATTCAAAAACCAAACACATATGATGATCCTAAACACAAAAGTACACTCAAAATTCAAACTTTAACACTAGAAATTGACCAAATGATTCAAACTCTTCTAAACACTTATAACCCCAAAAACCTTATGAAATCCACCAAAACAAAGAGCATGAGAGATGAGTGATCAAACCATGGCTCTTGATACCAATTGTAACTTATAAAATTTCACAAACACATCATAACATAATCACATGGGGCGTATACAAATGTTTAGAGAGAGAAAGTTTTAGAGAGAAAGGGAAGAAAGCTGGGAACTATGTGAAACAAAGTGTTGGGATATGAAAGTGCTGAAGATATCAAAGTACTGAAGATATCAAAGTACTGTAAGTGAGAAAATCTTGGAAGAAGTTAAAGACTCAAAGTAATCAAGTTAAAGACAAAGTCAAAGTACTGCAATATGAAGTCAAAGTACTGCAAGAACAAAGAACTGTTATATTCGTTTATGGAAAGAATTGTATTCTATGTTTAGATTACTTGTCGTACAAGGTTATCAATTGTAAACCGACTAGGATATCCTTGAGCCTATAAAAGGACTTCTAGATTGGCATTAAGAGGTACGATTTCGAAAAAGAGTTTTAGAGTTTACGAATTAGTGTTTTAGAGAAAAGTTCGATTATCTTAGAGTTGTATTAGAGGATCTGCATAATAAGCAGTATTTAGAGTTTATAATAAAGGTTATTCTTCTTAGCTTTGTTAAGTAAATTCCGCGTACTTAATAAAGATTACTCAGTGTTTCTTTGTTAATAACTTAGGATTTATCCGAGGTTATTAAACCTTAACAAGCTAGTTAAGATAGTTTGATTAAAGTATATCGATCCAACAAGTGGTATCAGAGCTTGTGTGGAAACTCTGACTAGGAAGAAACCCTACTACAACAATATTCAAGATGTCGATTGAAGCTGCATCAACTCCTATCACAGAGGTATGTTCTAAGTGTCATGATGTTTATCATAAATTACCTCAGCTTATGTGATTGAGAGAGATAATTGTGTTAAGGCTAGGGTTGAGGTAGCGAGGTTATCAAATAACCTTAGAATCTATGGAAGCCAAAATTTTAGCACATGAAACTAATGAAGTAGCTTGGGCTGAAAAATATGCCCAACAGGATTACCAGTTAAAGCTTAGTGAATGGAAATTAAACTGTAAAATTGCTGAAATTGAGAAATTAACTAAGGAAAGAGATGATTTGTTAGCTAAGTTTGATGCTTGGGGTGAAGCCTGGTCATCACATGTTTCTTATGTTCAAAAACAGCAAAGAGCTTATCTTAAAACTGGATTAGGTTTTGGTATGGACTTTAGTAAGATAGAAGAAAACCAATCTAGTAATCAGGATGAAGGTGAGTATGAGGATATAACCACTAGTGATGAAGAACTCATTAATTATGTAGATACATCTAGTAATGATGGTTCATTAAGTGACTCACCTCCTGCATATAAGAAAGCTAATGATTATCATGCTATTCCACATCCTACTGGCATTCATCAACCCCTTAGGCTCGATGTTTCTCGTTTTGGAGTAGACAGTCTAGAGTTTAGGAAAAAGCTAGTTGCTAAATCTAGGTCTGAAACACCCAAAGAAACTGTTGAAAACGGTGTTCAAAATCAAGCAGTACCTGTAAATCAAAGTACTGCTTCCACCCAGATACCTTCTTCAAAACCTTTTCAAAACAATCTGCTAAACCTTTTTGGGATAATTTTGGTCAAAACAGGTTTAATCACTCACCCAGAAGGCAAAATAATTTTGGGCATAGACATAGAAGATGTCACTTTGACAGTATGGGTCAGAAACTGTGTTTTGTGTGTTTCAATCCTACTCATCTAATTAAAGATTGTGAACATCATTCAGAATACCTTAGAAAATTTCCAAAGAATAGGGACTGCCAACCGAAACCTAGAGAGTACAAACCAGTTTGGACTAACTCAAATAGGGTTAATCACAGAAACTTCACATCAGATCATAGATACCCACATCAGAGAAGACCTTCAGTATCTCACCGTACTTTCCAAAGTACTCTTTTTAACTCCGCCCAAGTACTTTCACAAAGTACTGCTCGCAAAACAAGGTACTGATCACAATACTTGGTATGGAAATTCTAGGAAATCTCACTATCAACCTAGAAGGTATTCCAATTTACATAGGAGATTTAGATCAGAGGAACCAAGTGTTAAAAAAGAATGGGTTAAAAGGGAAAGTACTGCAGAGGGACAGACAGTAATTTCAACCAAAAGTGAATCTGATGTTTTTGTGCTACAAGAAAAAGAGATTTGTGTTGAAAAACCAGAAAGTTTTGAAAATCCACATGTTTTGAATAACAAGATAGTACTGGATCATGCTTTAGAAAACAGTGGAGATTATGTACTCAAAGAATGTAAGTATGTCACTCCACAAGGAACACAAGTCAGTAATGGCTTGGGTTCCTCAAAGCCACTAACTTTTTCATCTTATTAGACAGGGCAACCCAGAAGAGGAGCTTAAAGATCATTTTATTGTTGACAGTGGTTGTTCTGTGAGCATGACAGGAGACAAGGGGTTTCTGTCAGATGTTTTGGAGTATAATTAGCTACTAAGCTATGTTTAAGGGGAGGACTATAAGGTGTTAGTATAGTCCTGTGTATTGCTTGAGGGGAGGATGCTTGTTTATACTTAGTTTATATGAAGAAATTTAGCAAAGTACTGTTTTTCCTGAAAGTACTGCTTGGAAAGTACTGCTTATGTGGAAAGTCTTGTTGTCGTATTAAAGTACTGTTCCAACGGTAATATTGATGGGTAATTGATAGTAACGGTAACTTTGTTATTATAGGTTGTGATTTTTCAAATCCTACCTATAAATAACTACTTCCCGATTTTCCCTCTCATATTATTACTTTACATCTTTTCCATACTTATCTCCCAATCACCATCTCTTTATTCTTCGATAAAATCTTTATTGTGCTCACTCATTCAACAATGGCGAATCGTTTAACTGTTTCTAAGCACAATATGGTGGCTAATTTGGACAAGACTGAGGCGAATATGGCTTTTTATGATATTGTTGATTATCTTACTGGGTCGCCTATTAGTTATGCTCTTTTAGTTGAACCGGATGTTATTGAACCTTGGACTCAAGAATTTTGGGCTAATGCTAGTGATAACATGGAGGAGGATGAATATTATATTAGATCTACAGTTGCTGGACGGACTATCAAGATTACAGAAGCCTCTATTCGAGAAGATTTATTATTTGGAGATGAAGATGGGGCTCTTCGATTTGACAAGCAACTGATTTAGGATACTTTTAGGAATCTTGGTTATGAAGGATCTTTAACAGAACAAACATTCAAGAAAGCATTATTTTGTCCTCAATGGAAGTTTTTGATTCATGTACTGCTTCATTGCATAAGTTCTAAAAGTACTTCTTGGGAGCATTTTGGGTCCAATATAGCATCTGCAATGGTTGGACTAGCTACTTCACGTGAGTATTTAATTTTTCAAAGCTTATTTTGGATGGGATGCTATCACATATATCCTCTCGGTCAAAATGGCTGATGTACCCAAGGTTTGTACAGGTTTTCTTAAACAAGCAATTGGCTGATGTTCCAAAACCTACTGCTTTGTTACCTGTTATTGTGCAACAAGCCAAAATCTTTACATTTATGGCTAGGCGAAGTGCTTTATTCAGAGGTGGAGATATTCCATTAACTTCTTCAATGATGGAAGTTGTTCAAGCTGTACGTAATGAAGCTGGAGAGGATGAAGAAAGTGAAGGTCCTGATTCTGTACATGGTACTGCTTCACAAAGTGCTGCCTCTCAAAGTTCTGTTTCTCCAAGATCTGCTTCACAAAGTGCTGCCTCTCAAAGTTCTGTTTCTCCAAGATCTGCTTCACAAAGTGCTGCCTCACAAGGTACTGCATCTGAAAGTACTGCTTCTATTGAAGGTACTGCATCTTTACAGGGTGCTGTTTCTCCAAGCCACGAGGTTCGAGCAGAGATTGAAAGAACACCTACTCCATCTCCACAACATTCTGTTCCTGTTTCAGAAGAACATTCACATCTTCAAGGTGATGATCATACTATACCTCGTGAAGGTTTGACTTTGGATAATTATGCTTTGACAAGGGAGCTCGTTAGGTTGAACAAGACTGTTGAGTTTCAAGCTAAAGCGCTTAGGAAATTGAAGCGTAAGTATGTTTGGTTGAGGAATTTTATTAAACCATATATTCAAGGTTTCAAATTATGGGTTAAAGAGGAAAACAAACGTCGTAAACAACTTCGAAAGGAATTAAAACGCAAGAAGGTTCCTAAATCATCTTCTGTCAACTTGGGGAGGAATTTAGAAAAGGAAAATTTGAAAGAAGATGTTGCGAAGAAGAAAGAATCTGTAAGTACTGCAGAAAAGATTATTTCAGATTCTGAGGAAGAAGTGCAAGTTCAAAGTACTGAACATCAAAGTAATGTTTCTCATGATACATCTAGGCAAGAAGTAATAACACCAAGGGTATTGAATTTTGAAGAAGATGCTGGTCCTTCTACAATTGTTATAGAAGAAGAGGAGGAAGCTACATTCAAACCCATTTACTCTGCAAGTGATGATGAATTAATTGCTACAATATTAGATTTGTCACAACCAAGAGGAGGAGTTACTATTAGAGATGTACAAGAAGAAGAACAACCAAGAACATCTCAACCTGCAATTGATCCAAAAGATAAAGGGAAAGGTATTCTGGTTGAAACAAAGAAAAAGAAACTCACTTTGGCAGAACTTAGAGCAATTGAAGTTGCTAGAAATGAAGCTGCAGCTAGAATAGTTCAAGAAGAGTTAGATGCTCAAGATAGAAAAGAACAGGAAGCTCAAGAAGCTCTGAATAGAGAAGCAGCTCAAAAGGTGCAAGATCAATTAGATGCTGAAGCTTCTGAACCTTTACAGTCCCCTACACCTGTTAGATATATGCCAAGAAGACCTAATTTAGCTAAGGACAGGAATGCTATGATGGCTTATTTAAAAAGTCGAGGATATAAGGGTTTGCAGAAGTTAAACTATGTTGATATGAAAAAGACTTTATGATGCTTTGAAACAACGCTTATAAGAAGAGTGTTGCTGATATTAAAGACTTTAGAGAAGAAGCTCATTGGACTGAATCTGAAAGGAAGAAGAGCTAAAAGAGAAAAAGAAAACCGGAAGTTACAGATGTTCGTTTTCAAAGAAAGAAAAGGTTGAATTAAGATCTGAGACTAGAGATGAATTGAAGAATTATCTCAGAGTGGTAGATTTTGATTATACAAAGGGAGATGATAACATGAAGATGAACAGATCAAAGATCAGTGTTTTTAAAGTTGTGAAATCCAAGAATGGAGATTACATGATTTTTCATAAAGAAGATGAAAGCTTCAAAGTTTTTAAAAGGCTATGGGATTTATCTTGCATATTATAGATAGAGTAGACCTATTCTACTTATATCATGTTGTGAAGGCTTACTTTGAAAATAATCCATTGGAAGGGATTGGTTTGGTTTTACATGGTGATCTCATAACTTTGTGGGAAACTGAAGAAGAGAGCATTGATGATATCTGGAAGAATCAAGAAAGCTGGGAAATAGTTTGCTGGAGATTCTTTGAAGAATCTGGAGTTCATGTTTTGGAGCTAGAAAATGGAACAATGATACACATGTTTGCAGAAAGAAGATATCCTCTCACAGTTGAGCTTATGAGAAGAATGCTAGAGCATGGATTGGAAGTAGAAGAGGATAATGAAACTGCTTGCATGGTTATCAACTTGTTTATAAACTGGACTACCATTGCTGAGAATGATCAATAACTGGTATGAATTTTATTTGAATAAATACTTTTTGATATATCTGTACTTTTATTCAAAGTATCTTGCCGATCAGACAGTACTTTCATCAAAGTCTCTGCTTTTGCTGAACTAAACCAGTTAAATAAATTTTAGAAGAAACCTTTTGCTAAGTAATAAATATTTTGAATTAAAGGTTCAATAAATGGGTTTTGTGATGATAACATCAATAGGTTATCAATCCACCATGGTTACAAAAGGATTGACTAATCCATGAGCAAACGGCTCTGGTAAAGATATATCAAATCCGATTTTAGTTGACAACTTGCTAATAAGTTGGATGGTATTCAACTCACCATATCAGTAATGTGAAGAGTTGGCTAGCCCACAAGAAAATGGCTTGTGGTAAAGGCCGTGGAAAAACCATTATTGGTAATTAGTTCACCATTAGATAGAAGAACTAACTAGTCCGAAGGGTACACAAAATTTTGGTAAAGATAAACAAATCTGTTGATAGCTGATGGTTTGCTAAAAATCATATGGTTATCAATGTACCATGGTTTTACACACCAAAACATTTGGCTACTCCAAAGATAATGGCTTTGGTAAAGAGATCTAAATCCATTAATTTTTCAATGATTCACCTGGAAGTGATGAGAATAGTATGCAACTTAAACTGAATTAATGTAAAAATTGTCATATGTTCTTTGTGTTACTGAAAAGATGGAGCTTGCTGGATCTTCTGTAAAGAGAACAATTCTAAGAGATACTTTGACAAGCACAGATGTTACAAAGATAAAAGCTTAAAGACTAAGAAACAATCCGTTTTTAAAAGATGAAGAAGTTAAAGATATATTCACAAAGGAACTTGAAGTCAAGCAAGTAGAATTCAAGTTAGGGGAGGATTGTTGGGATATGAAAGTGCTGAAGATATCAAAGTACTGAAGATATGAAAGTCTGTAGTGCAAAGTCTGGAAGAAGTTAAAGACTCAAAGTACTGTTAAATACAAAGTCAAAGTACTGCAATATGAAGTCAAAGTACTGCAAGAACAAAGAACTGTTATATTCGTTTATGGAAAGAATTGTATTCTATGTTTAGATTACTTGTCGTACAAGGTTATCAATTGTAAACCGACTAGGATATCCTTGAGCCTATAAAAGGACTCCTAGATTGGCATTAGAGTTACGATTTCAGAGAAAGAGTTTTAGAGTTTACGAATTAGTGTTTTAGAGAAAAGTTCGATTATCTTAGAGTTGTATTAGAGTATCTGCATAATAAGCAGATTTAGAGTTTATAATAAAGGTTATTCTTCTTAGCTTTGTTAAGTAAATTCCGCGTACTTAATAAAGATTACTCGGTGTTTCTTTGTTAATAACTTAGGATTTATCCGAGGTTATTAAACCTTAACAAGCTAGTTAAGATAGTTTGATTAAAGTATATCGATCCAACAAGTGGTATCATAGCTTGTGTGGAAACTCTGACTAGGAAGAAACCCTACTACAACAATATTCAAGATGTCGACTGAAGCTGCATCAACTCCTATCACAAAGGTATGTTCTAAGTGTCATGATTTTTATCATAAATTACCTCGCAGTTATGTGATTGAGAGAGATAATTGTGTTAAGGCTAGAAATTGAGGTAGCAGGTTATCAAATAACCTTAGAATCTATGGAAGCCAAAATTTTAGCACATGAAACTAATGAAGAAGCTTGGGCTGAAAAAATAGCCCAACAGGATTGATTAAAGCTTAGTGAATGGAAATTAAACTGTAAAATTATTTGAAATTGAGAAATTAACTAAGGAAAGAGATGATTTGTTAGCTAAGTATGCTGCTTGGGGTGAAGCCGGTCCTGTCACATGTTTCTTATGTTCAAAACAGACAAGAGCCTATCTTAAAACTGGATTAGGTTTTGGTATGGATTTTAGTAAGATAGAAGAAAACCAATCTAGTAATCCGGATGAAGGTGAGTATGAGGATATAACCACTAGTGATGAAGAACTCATTAATTATGTAGATACATCTAGTAATGATGGTTCATTAAGTGACTCACCTCCTGCATATAAGAAAGCTAATGATTATCATGCTGTTCCACATCCTATTGGCATTCATCAACCCCTTAGGCCTGATGTTTCTCGTTTTGGAGTAGACAGTCTAGAGTTTAGGAAAAAGCTAGTTGCTAAATCTAGGTCTGAAACACCCAAAGAAACTGTTGAAAACGGTGTTCAAAATCAAGAAGTACCTTTAAATCAAAGTCAACTGCTCCACCAGTGTACCTTCTTCAAAACCTTTTCAAAACAATATTGCTAAACCTTTTTGGGATAATTTTGGTCAAAACAGGTTTAATCACTCACCAAGAAGGCAAAATAATTTTGGGCATAGACATAGAAGATGTCACTTTGACAGTATGGGTCAGAAACTGTGTTTTGTGTGTTTCAGCCCTACTCATCTAATTAAGGATTGTGAACATCACTCAAAATACCTTAGAAAATTTCCAAAGAATAGGACTGCCAACCAGAAACCTAGAGAGTACAAACCCGTTTGGACTAACTCAAATAGGGTTAATCACAGAAACTTCACATCAGATCATAGATACCCACATCAGAGAAGACCTTCAGTATCTCACAGTACTTTCCAAAGTACTGTTAACTCTGGCCCAGTACTTTCACAAAGTACTGCTCAGACAAAACAAGGTACTAATCACAATACTTGGTATGGAAATTTTAGGCAATCTCACTATCAACCTAGAAGGTATTCCAATTTACATAGGAGATTTAGATCAGAGGAACCAAGTGTTAAAACAGAATGGGTTAAAAGGGAAAGTACTTGCAGAGGACAGACGTAATTTCAACCAAAAGTGAATCAGATTTTTGTGCTACAGAAAGAAAAAGATTTGTGTTGAAAAACCAGAAAGTTTTGAAAATCCACATGTTTTGAATAACAAGATAATAATGGATCATGCTTTAGAAAACAGTGGAGATTATGTACTCAAAGAATGTGAGTATGTCACTCCACAAAGGGAACACAAGTCGAGAATGGCTTGGGTTCCTCAAAGCCACTAACTTTTTCATCTTATTAGACAGGGCAACCCAGAAGAGGAGCTTAAAGATCATTTTATTGTTGACGTGGTGTTGTTCTGTGAGCATGACAGGAGACAAGGGGTTTCTGTCAGATGTTTTGGAGTATAATTAGCTACTAAGCTATGTTTAAGGGGAGGACTATAAGGTGTTAGTATAGTCCTGTGTATTGCTTGAGGGGAGGATGCTTGTTTATACTTAGTTTATATGAAGAAATTTAGCAAAGTACTGTTTTTCCTGAAAGTACTGCTTGGAAAGTACTGCTTATGTGGAAAGTACTGTTTGTCGTATTAAAGTACTGTTCCAACGGTAATATTGATGGGTAATTGATAGTAACGGTAACTTTGTTATTATAGGTTGTGATTTTTCAAATCCTACCTATAAATACCTACTTCCCGATTTTCCCTCTCATATTATTACTTTACATCTTTTCCATACTTATCTCCCAATCACCATCTCTTTATTCTTCGATAAAATCTTTATTGTGCTCACTCATTCAACAATGGCGAATCGTTTAACTGTTTCTAAGCACAATATGGTGGCTAATTTGGACAAGACTGAGGCGAATATAGCCTTTTATGATATTGTTGATTATCTTACTGGGTCGCCTATTAGTTATGCTCTTTTAGTTGAGCCAGATGTTATTGAACCAGGACTCAAGAATTTTGGGCTAATGCTAGAGATAATATGGAGGAGGATGAATACTATATTAGATCCACAGTTTGGGCCGGACGACTATCAAGATTACAGAAGCCTCTATTCGAGAAGATTTATTATTTGGAGATGAAGATGGGGCTTTTCGATTTGACAAGCAACTGATTTGGGATACTTTTAGGAATCTTGGTTATGAAGGATCTTTAACAGAACAAACATTCAAGAAAGCATTATTTTGTCCTCAATGGAAGTTTTTGATTCATGTATGCTTCATTGCATAAGTTCTAAAAGTACTTCTTGGGAGCAGTTTGGGTCCAATATAGCATCTGCAGTGGTTGAACTAGCTACTGACAGAGTTATTTAATTTTCAAAGCTTAGGATGGGATGCTATCACATATATCCTCCGGGTCAAAATGGTGATGTACCCAAGGTTTGTACAGGTTTTCTTAAACAAGCAATTGGCTGATGTTCCAAACCCTGCTGCTTTGTTACCTGTTATTGTGCAACAAGCCAAAATCTTTACATTTATGGCTAGGCGAAGTGCTTTATTCAGAGGTGGAGATATTCCATTAACTTCTACAATGATGGAAGTTGTTCAAGATGTACGTAATGAAGCTGGAGAGGATGAAGAAAGTGAAGGTCCTGATTCTGTACATGAGTACTTTGCCCATCAAAAGTCTTTTGCTACTCAGTTACCACTTCTCCTCCTTCACAAAGTGCTGCCTCTCAGGAGTTCTTTCTCCAGATCACCTGCTTCACTTGAAAGCTGCCTTCTGCAGGTTGCTCTGAAAGTACTGCTTCTTACAATGAAGGTACTGCATCTTTACAGGGTACTGTTTCTCCAAGCCCTGAGGTTGAGTGATTGAAAGAACACCTACTACATCTCCACAACGTTCTGTTCCTGTTTCAGAAGAACATTCACATCTTCAAGGTGATGATCATACTATACCTAGTGAAGGTTTGACTTTGGATAATTATGCTTTGACAAGGGAGCTTGTTAGGTTGAACAAGATGTTGAGTTTTCAAGCTAAAGCGCTTAGGAAATTGAAGCGTAAGTATGTTTGGTTGAGGAATTTTATTAAACCCTATATTCATGGATTCAACTTATGGGTTAAAGAGGAAAACAAAGGAGAGGAAAATATGCGTAAACAACTTCGAAAGGATTAAAACGAATTAAGCGAGAAGAAGGTTCCTCACAAATCATCTTCTGTCAACTTGGGAGGAATTTAGAAAAGGAAAATTTGAAAGAAGATGTTGTGAAGAAGAAAGAATCTGTAGTCCTTTGCAGAAAAGATTATTTCAGATTTTGAGTGAAGTTAAAGTGTTCAAAGGCTGTTCAAAGGTACTGAACATCAAAGTAATGTTTCTCATGATACATCTAGGCAAGAAGTAATAACACCAAGGGTATTGAATTTTGAAGAAGATGCGGTCCTTCTACCAATTGTTATAGAAGAAAAGGAGGAAGCTACATTCAAACCCATTTACTCTGCAAGTGATGATGAATTAATTGCTACAATATTAGATTTGTCACAACCAAGAGGAGGAGTTACTATTAGAGATGTACAAGAAGAAGAACAACCAAGAACATCTCAATCTGCAATTGATCCAAAGAGAATGCAAGGGAAAGGTGCGGATTCTGGTTGAACAAGAAAAAGAAACTCACTTTGGCAGAACTTAGAGCAATTGAAGTTGCTAGGAATGAAGCTGCAGCTAGAATAGTTCAAGAAGAGTTAGATGCTCAAGATAGAAAAGAACAGGAAGCTCAAGAAGCACTGAATAGAGAAGCAGCTCAAAAGGTGCAAGATCAAATTAGATGTGAAGCTTCTGAACCTTTACGTCCCTACACATGTTAGATATATGCCAGAAGACCTAATTTAGCTAAGGACAGGATGCTATGATGGCTTATTTAAAAGTTAGAGGATATAAGGGTTGACACAGAAGTTAAACTATGTTGATATGAAAAGACTTTATGATGCTTTGAAACAGAGCTTATAAGAAGAGTGTTGCTGATATTAAAGACTTTAGAAAAGAAGCTCATTGGACTGAATCTGAAAGGAAGAAGAGCTTAAAGAGAAAAAGAAAACTGAAGTTACAGATGTTCAGTTTTCAAAGAAAGAAAGGTTGAATTAAGATCTGAGACTAGAGATGAATTGAAGAATTATCTCAGAGTGGTAGATTTTGATTATACAAAGGGAGATGATAACATGAAGATGAACAGATCAAAGATCAGTGTTTTTAAAGTTGTGAAATCCAAGAATGGAGATTACATGATTTTTCATAAAGAAGATGAAAGCTTCAAAGTTTTCAAAAGGCTATGGGATTTACTGCCTATTATAGATAGAGTAGACCTATTCTACTTATATCATGTTGGAAGGCTTACTTTTTGAATAATCCATTGGAAGGGATTGGTTTGGTTTTACATGGTGATCTCATAACTTTGTGGGAAACTGAAGAAGAGAGCATTGATGATATCTGGAAGAATCAAGAAAGCTGGGAAAATAGTTTGCTGGATTCTTTGAAGAATCTGGAGTTCATGTTTTTGAGCTAGAAAATGGAACAATGATACACATGTTTGCAGAAAGAAGATATCCTCTCACAGTTGAGCTTATGAGAAGAATGCTAGAGCATGGATTTGAAGTAGAAGAGGATAATGAAACTGCTTGCATGGTTATCAACTTGTTTATAAACTGGACTACCATTGCTGAGAATGATCAATAACTGGTATGAATTTTATTTAATAAATACTTTTTGATATATCAGTACTTTTATTCAAAGTACTGCTGATCAGACCGTACTTTCATCAAAGTACTGTTTTGCTGAACTAACAGTTAATAAGTTATAGAAGAAACCTTTTTGCTAAGTATATATTTTTTGAACTAAAAAAAAAATAAATAAAGTTCAAAAATGGTTTTTGTGATGATAACATCAATAGGTTATCAATCCACCATGGTTACAAAATGATTGACTAATCCATGAGCAAACGGCTCTGGTAAAGATATATCAAATCCGTGTTTAGTTGACAACTTGCAATAAGTTGGATGGTATTCAACTCACCATATCAGTAATGTGAAGAGTTGGCTAGCCCACAAAAAAATGGCTTTTGGTAAAGGCTGTGGCAAAACCATTATTGTAATTAGTTCACCATTAGATAAAAGAACTAACTAGTCCAGAAGGGTACGCTTTGGTAAAGACAAATCAAATCTGTTGATAGCTGGTGGTTTGCTAAAAACACATATGTTATCAATGTACCATGGTCTTACACACCAAAAAATTTGGCTACTCCAAAGATAATGGCTTTGGTAAAGAGATCTAAATCCATTAATTTTTCAATGATTCCCTTGGAAGTGATGAAAGAGTATGCAACTTAAACTTAATTAAATGTACAAATTGTCATATGTGGCTGGTTGCTGAAAAGATGGACGCTTGTCTCGTATGCTGCTTGTAAGAGAACAATTCCTAAGAGATCTTTTTGACAATCACAAGATTTTACAAGATAAAGCTTATAGACTAAGAAACAATCCGTTTTTTAAAAGATAAGCTGTTAAAGATATATTCACAAAGGAACTTGAAGTCAAGCAAGTAGATTCAAGTTAGGGGAGATTGTTGGGATATGAAAGTGCTGAAGATATCAAAGTACTGAAGATATCAAAGTACTGTAAGCTGTAAAGTACTGGAAGAAGTCAAAGACTCAAATTACTGTTAAAGACAAAGTCAAAGTACTGCAATATGAAGTCAAAGTACTGCAAGAACAAAAGAGCTGTTATATTCGTTTATGGAAAGAATTGTATTCTATGTTTAGATTACTTGTCGGACAAGGTTATCAATTGTAAACCGACTAGGATATCCTTGAGCCTATAAAAGGACTCCAAGATTGGCATTAGAGGACGATTTCGAGAAAGAGAGTTTTAGAGTTTATGAATTAGTGTTTTAGAGAAAGTTCGATTATCTTAGAGTTGTATTAGAGTATCTGCATAATAAGCAGATTTAGAGTTAATAATAAAAGGTTATTCTTCTTAGCTTTGTTAAGTAAATTCCGCGTACTTGATAAAGATTGCTCAGTGTTTCTTTGTTAATAACTTAGGATTTATCCAAGGTTATTAAACCTTAACAAGCTAGTTAAGATAGTTTGATTAAAGTATATCGATCTAACATATGCCCACAAACCAAACCTCACAAATTCTGTAATGGAAGTTCTTCATACCCTTCATATGGATCTGTGCGGACCAATGAGAGTGCAAACGATAAATGGGAAGAAATACATTCTAGTAGTTGTTGATGACTACTCTCGATTTACTTGGGTAAAGTTTTTGTGGACAAAGGATGAAACTCCAGATGTCATCATCAAACTAATCAAACAGCTTCAGGTTCCACTCAACAATACTGTCAGAATTGTTCGAACAGACAATGGCACAGAGTTTGTCAACAAATACTTAATTCAGTTTTATGAAAGTATTGGAATCAGTCATCAAAGAAGTGTTCCACGAACTCCTCAACAGAACGGTGTAGTTGAAAGACGAAATCGAACTCTTGTAGAAGCCGCAAGAACAATGCTTATTTATTCAAAGATTCCAATGTTTCTATGGGCTGAAGCCATTGCCACTGCTTGCTACACATAAAAGCGTTCCCTTATACATACCTCTCATGGAAAAACACCATATGAACTTGTTCATAAACGTAAACCTGATCTCTCCTACCTTCGTGTGTTTGGTGCTTTGTGCTATCCAACTAATGATGGTCAAGACTTAGGTAAACTAAGAGCAAAGGCAGATATTGGAGTTTTTGTTGGTTATGCACCAAACAAGAAAGGTTACCGAATCTACAACAAGAGAACCCGAAACAACATGGAAATAATTCACGTTACGTTTGATGGTGACGGTCAAATGGCTACTGGACAATCCGTTACGGACCAGCACTTCAAAAACAGTCCCATTGGTTCATCTCTTGTACCAAACTCATCTCCAACAACTCCATATGTACCTCCATCAGAAGAAGATTTAAAAAAAACTGTTTGATCCAATGTTTGATGAACACTATGAACCGAATCTTTGATGAAATGTCGTCCATCAACGAGGCGCTCCTATCCCTGAATGAAGTGAACCCTTCATCTCAATTTCATTAGTCAAGAAGCGCTTGTTGCTGATCACTCTGTCTCATCAACAAATCATCAATCATTAAATGTACATCATGGAAGTGTTTCTAGCATCAATGATGAAGTTAATCCCTTTGCAACTCCCAAAGATGCTCCATTTGAAAATATCTTTGCTCCTGAATCATCATCAGAACCATCTTCATCAGGAGACATCGACACTGCTACTTCAGTTCCACAACAACAACCACATGAACACCTTAGAAAATGGACACATGATCACTCATTGGACAACATCATTGGAAACCCCTCTCGCCCAGTATCCACACAAAAACAACTTGCAACCGATGCCTTATGGTGCTTCTTCAACTCCGTACTCTCTAAGGTCGAACCAAAAGACATTAAAACCGCCATGAATGAAGACTGCTGGTTCAATGCCATGCAAGAAGAAATTCATGAGTTTGATCGACTTGATGTATGGGAATTAGTACCTGCTCCAGATTGTGCTATGATCATTGCTCTAAAGTGGATCTTCAAGGTGAAGCTTGATGAGCATGGTGATGTGTTGAAAAATATGGCTAGGTTAGTCGCAAAAAAGGTACCTCAAGAGGAGGGTATTGACTTTGAAGAATCATTTGCTCCAGTGTCGTATTGAGGCAATCAGAATCTTCTTGGCTAATGCTGCTAGCAAGAATATGGTTGTGTATCAGATGGATGTTAAAACAGCCTTTCTTAATGGAGATTTGAAAGAGGTGGTTTACGTCAGCCAGCCAGAGGGTTTTGTCAATCCAGAGCATCCTACTCATGTCTATCTCCTGAAAAAGGCTCTTTATGGTTTAAAGCAAGCTCCTAAAGCATGGTATGATACGCTATCAAAGTTTCTTCTATCTTCTGGATTCAGCAAAGGAGCAGTTGATCCGACATTTTTCACTCGGAAGTCAGGCAAACATTCAATTCACGTTCAAATTTATGTTGATGATATTATCTTTGCCTCGACTGACCCCAATGAATGTGATCGTTTTTCAAATGAAATGGGTTCCAAATTTCAAATGTCTATGATGGGACAAATGTCATTTTTCTTGGGATTACAAATTTCACAAAGTCCTAGAGGCATTTTCATAAATCAATCTAAATATGCAAATGAGATTTTAAAGAAATTTGGATTTGTATCATGTGACACCGTTGACACTCTCATGATTGAACGAACCAAGCTGGATGAGGACCACTCAGGGATCATGGTAGATCAAACGAAATATCGTAGCATGATTGTATCCCTGATGTACCTCACAGCTAGCAGACCAGACATCTTGTTCGTTGTGTGCATGTGTGCTAGATATCAGGCTAAGCCTACTAAAAAGCACCTTGAAGCGGTTAAACGGGTCTTTCGGTATCTCCAAGGAACCATCAATATGGGACTATGGTACCCTAAGGACACTGGTATGTCACTAACAGCCTATGCAGATGCTGATCATGCAGGATGTCAAGATACACGACGAAGTACATCAGGAGGTGCTCAGTTTTTGGGTGATAAGCTTGTGAGTTGCTCTTCAAAGAAGCAAATGAGTACTTCTATTTCCTCTACAGAGGCTGAATACATAGCCATGTCATCTTGTTGCACTCAAATCCTTTGGATGAGATCACAATTATCTGACTATGGCTTTGAATTCAACAAAATCCCTATACTTGTGATAATAAAAGTGCTATTGCTCTCTCATGCAACAACGTTCAACACTCTAGAGCAAAGCACATCGACATCGGACATCATTTCATCAGGGAGCAACTGGAAAACGGTGTGGTGGAACTCTATTTTGTGAAGTCAGAATACCAGTTAGCAGACATCTTCACCAAAGCTCTTCCAAGAGAACGTTTTGAGTTTATTCTTCCATGACTTGCATTGAAAAGCCTTCAACCAGAAACACTCAAACGTTTTCAGGAGGAAGACGAGGAGTAAAGGTCTTTCCTTCATCTATGCTTTGTATATATTTATCCAAAAAGCAAAATACAAAATTACAAAACCTTCAAAAAATCAAATAGAAAATTATAAAACTTTCAAAATCCATAAAAATGTGAAAAAAATTCGAAAAATCCTCAAAAATATTGTCATTTTGTCATGCTTTTCTCGATTCGATAATATCTACGGTCTTAATGCTGTCATTCAAAGAATGATACGGGACTTTAGATGTTGTTCAATATATCTATAAAATATATATATATATATATATATATATATATATATATATACTATATATATATATATATATATATATATATATATATATAGAGAGAGAGAGAGAGAGAGAGAAAGAGAAACAATGGTTTACTGTTATTTCAGGCAGTAACCCGCTTTTCAAAGAAAGAACAGAGTCATGCTTTATCTCATGTTTCAATCCTAATGCTCTGATTCTAAAAACAAACGTTTGTCATCTACAAGACAAATGTTTAACTTCAAATATTTTTCCTTCTAAAGATTCCTCTGAAAAATATT
Source organism: Chrysanthemum makinoi (assembly GCA_910596185.1). Taxonomy (NCBI): domain Eukaryota; kingdom Viridiplantae; phylum Streptophyta; class Magnoliopsida; order Asterales; family Asteraceae; genus Chrysanthemum; species Chrysanthemum makinoi. The sequence continues at coordinate 153,191,949 of OU343220.1, forward strand.
TGCAATCTTATGAAAACTCAATTGTTTTGAAAACACTTCGGACTCTATTTTTGAAAATCAAAAGAACTTATCAAGTGTCAAAATCTCAATTCATCAATCAACGACTTTCGTCATTGATTGAGGGGGAGAATGATTTTTCAATTAAATCAAAAAGTGTTCTTTTCAAACAATTTGCACTTAAATGAGTAAGGTCTACTCTAAATGGTTTACAAAATGTTACACAATTGGTTCCAGACCTTGGTTATTATTATGTTTTCAAAAGATAATTATGCATGTTTGATCAATGGAGTTTAAAGTTTCTAAATCCAATCCTTATAAGATTAAAACGCTTTCACAATCAAGTCACAATTCTCTTTAAAAGCTTTCAAAATCAATTTAAATCTACGGAGATCACAAATCTCAAATGATTTGATAGTTGTGATCGGGGGAGAGGGGGAGAATTTGTGATTTAAATTGGATTTAAACTGATAATTCGATAGACGGTTTCATAAGTGATTAGCATGTTTGCCTCCCCGCAAGTGACAAATGATTTCAAATTTTCCATGCACATGTTGAGGGGGAGCATCTATTTTAAACCTCAAATTATTGAAACATGACTGAATTGTCTCTAAGTGCATGTTCCCTTTAATATGTTCAAAACTCTTTCAAAATTCGAGACACATATTGAGGGGGAGCAAACTTGTGAAAACCTCATCCTTCCTTAAAATGTTTTATCTACTCAAATTGATTAGGAAGTGATGATGATCATTTTAGAAAATGTTAATCAAAAGATTGGACCTTTCATTCTTAATCTAACGATTTCAAAGATCTCTTGCCTCCATGTGCTAAACAAATTTTAAATTTTTATGCATATGTTGAGGGGGAGCATTTCTAAAATATCAAAACAATTAAGATACAAAATGCTTTGATTCTATATCACAAGTATCTTAATTGATTTTCAAATGGTTTTCAATTGGTTCCAATGGCAGATGAACAATACCAAAAAGACCGACCAACTTTACTTTATGTATGGTGATATAAGGATGATAAGGTTAGGTTGAGGTCCCATGATCCGCCAGAACCGGAGGGATCTACCCAGGGACAATCCACTAGATAGTGTAGAAGTCTTTAGGTATGATGAAAAAAGGAGAAAAGTGAAATATGGGAAGAGTGCGGACTGAGACTGAGCTAGTACTGGAATAAACCCAACAAGGTTCTACTAATGAAGTCTCGGTAAGCACTGAAGGGGTTGAAGAATGAAAAAGAATTGAATGTGAAAAAGGGTGAAAAGAAATAGCCCTCCATTTATTCAAATTTAGAGCAGAAACCGGGTTCAATTCATATACTACTGGTGGTTACCAAGGTAACATCGGTATTGAAGACAAGACGTCATGGACCCAGTGACGCACTGTACTTCAACTTTCCAAACCACTCAAGTTCCTCTTAAAAGGGCTTGTTTCATTCTCACGGGGAACCGACATAATCTATCGACTTTCTCTTAGAGATTGTTGATATTAAAGAAGGAGACCCTCTCCCTAGTCTCCGGCATAGGAACCAAATATGCACAATTGAGTCTAGAGCCACGAGATCATCTTATAAATCTCTTTAGGACACTTTTAATGAAGACTCTCTATTTCACACAATGTGGAAAGGGAGATTATATCTTATGAGTCCTACGCATTATCCTTGTGGTATTGCAAGAACATCTAAGTGATATGCTTTCATATTCACGATGAAGATGGAAAGCCTTCTGGAGCCATCATCAAACAAGCTCCTGGTAGGTGACATGTGAGATC
>OU343220.1:153193823-153210612 GCA_910596185.1 Chrysanthemum makinoi
CGTCTCTTCTTGGGAAGGGCAGCATATGAGGTATTTGTACTGGAAGTGGACTTTGTAGCTTTGGATTGTGATGTAATGGGAGAGTCTTCAACATTGGATCTGGATGCCTTTTTCTTGTATAATTTGAAGTGGTCAGTCTTCTTAATATCGTCTGTGAGAAGAATATCGTGAATGGGCAATCCAAAGATTTCCTTATTGACACCTCTGGCAATGTATTTGAGATTACCCAGAACAAATTCATCCTTAGCATTATGGAGAGTTGATTCACTCCTAGGATTGAAGTTATGAGTCCGTTGCAAGTACTTGGATAACAAGCTTCGAGAATCGATGCTAGGAATCACAAGTTTGTGTGTTTTTCTTCCTTGAGCTTGATGCTGAACGTTTGTTCTATCGGTGATAAATGTGTTCATTGACAACGAGAATTCTTCCCAAATATGTTCCGAGACATTAATGTTCACCCCATTGACGAGACCCCATAGGATTTGCAGAATAGGTATCCTTACTTTATCGAACCTCGAGGTTTGCCAGATAAGCATAGGTTGAGAATGGTAGTTATGGCTCTCCAGGGTTGATACATGTGTCCAGTGATGATATCTGATGCCCTTGATATGCCAACTTGATAACCCAAACCAATCAGAAAGATTATTAGCTCTTCCGCACTAGGTGGAGGGGCAAATCGTATAGAGGGGTCACAGGGTGTGATTCCTAGGGCCTTGCTGAGAATGTGTCGATGATTTCAAATTCCTTATCATCAAGCTTGCAGAATAAGTGCAGATGATCTTGTCCCATGTGATGGTGTTCCAAAATTGTTGTAGGTAAATGGAAGGGATAGTGCATTGCTTGGTCATGGCATGAAGAAATTAGTGTGTTTTAAGAATATCAATAGCCACCTTGAAGATTGGATTCTGTTGAATCTTTTCCATGTCCACATAACAGTTACTTTTCCCAATCTCTACCTATTTGTCTACTAGAAGAATTTCATTGTCTGTAAGAACTGTGGGTGGAGCAGAGGTAGCAAGGTTCTCAGATGAGGTTGTGTTTGCCATTGATGATCTAAAGATACACACATACAACAACGATGATTGAGAACATGTTAGTTTAGATGTGGTTAGTTGAACAAATTTTAATGTTTCCTTATTATCAATAAGCACAACAAGTAGCATACAAGATGGATTACCAATAAGCAGATTGACATGCTTAGGAAATAGATTAAGTAGCAATAGTAATTTTCAAAGTAACAAATCATTTTGACAAAGTTTTTCAAGATACAATTTGTTTTGAGTCAAAATTGTGAAGAACAAAGTTGCTATAATAGGATTTCATGAAACAAGTTGCTATTTTGGAATTGTTATACCAGATTTAGAGAAACAAGTTGTCAAATCAAGTTGCTGCAAGAGGAACCAGATACAAATTGCTTGGACTAAAAATGATATAGCAAGTCGCTAAGAGATATTTTGTCAAGATAACTTGCTACAAGTAAACTTGTACCAATTCGCTAGCATGAAATAATTACATCAAGTTGCTTTACACAGTTTGACAAACAAGTTGCTATCAAAAGAAACAAGGCCAAGTCGCTACATATCAAATCACTAAGTCGCTAACTTGTAAATACAAGTCGCTATCAAAAGAAACAAGGCTAAGTCGCTACACATCAAATCACTAAGTCGCTAACTTGTAAACACAAGTCGCTATCAAAAGAAACAAGGCCAAGTCGCTACACATCAAATCACTAAGTCGCTAACTTGTAAAGACAAGTCACTATCAAAAGAAACAAGGCCAAGTCACTACACATCAAATCACTAAGTCGCTAGCAAGAGTGTATTCAGATAACGAAACTCGCCATGATGAAATTACGAACCAACTCGCTACCAAGAACACTAGCATATCAGGTAAGTCGCTACCAAGAACACGTCATAGCATTCGCTTAACACCTCAATCTAATCAACATATGTAACCATTATAGTAACACCATCAAACCGCTATAATGAACAAGTACAATCAATCCATAACCACAATCAAAAAATCAGTAACACAACCCACACAAGCCACATAATGAGATTCAATAATTTGCTCAAAGACCCATTAATACAAGCAAATCCAAAAATACATCTATCCAAACAACACCTAATCCATCAACATATATGTCAAATGATTCATTACATGAATCCAGTTCACAAACCTAAGTGAGGAGAGCAAATGACGAGGATCAAGAGAAAGGGAATTGTTAAGGAAAATGAGTTAGGGGATGCATATAATTCACATGTTTTGAGACAAAAATGATTAACATAAACCTTACCACACACAAATCGCTAGCAAGAAGTCACGAGAGAAAAAAATCTTTTGAGAGTTTTTGAAAATATGTAAATGTGAGACAAGTCGCTAGGGGATAAGGAGGATATTTCAGTGTTTACAAAGTTAACACATTTAGTCCCCGTACTGTGCAAAATAAGCAACTCGCTAGTAACAATAAAGGACAAGTCGCTACCTATCAAATTATTTAAAGCAAGTCGCTATCTTTCAAATTGTGTACTATTAACACTTTCAGACCATGAGCTAATCAGATAGCATGCAAATACAGCTTTGAAAACATGTAATAATATGACAAGTACCCAAAAGTGACATATCATAGATAAGCAATCTAGCACAGAGGACATAACGAAGCTAGACTTAAACATGCATCAACACATAATACATGTCAAACAATGTTGCAAAGAGAAACGAGAGATAACGAGATAACTTGAAATATTTTCCCTCAATCAATGTCACCAGTGAACATTGATTGAATTCTAACCCTATTTTAAACAAGAGTATATCGTTCACTTCACTTCTACGATCCCGTGTCATTATTGAATGACATTTCTAGGACCGTAGATGTTATCGATAACAGAGATATATCTTTTATCGATTGTGTAAAGAAAAATGATTTAATTAATTAAGAAAATTTTGATTTTTGATTGATTTTTGATTAAATCTTAAATTTTTTTAACAGAAAACTAATTTGTACACTGATTTAAGAGAACGAGTCCTAATTCAGGTTGAACAGGAGTCAAAGTACGAGGTACATAAATTCTGGCAAGCTACAATTCCTGAGTGAGCAATCTTCATTTCTGATGGAAACCAAGTCATGATGTTCATGATTGAATTGAGCATTGTACCTGAAAAAGACTGAGGAAACTTTCCACTAGTAACACATGTAGTCTGTGATAGATGGGTTAGAGACATGAGTAACCTCACTACTGGATGTTGCACAGTTTGATCTAGGAGTGTCATTAATAGAAATCCCTTTAGGTTCAATATTCTTGAAGAGTTTTCCCGTGGGCATCCACTTAAGGCAAGATCTAGGTATGTAAGTCCGTTTGGATCCTGAAACTTAAATAATCTACCAGTGGGAATCCATTTGAAAAGACTGCTAGTAGATTTGGATGTAGGCACTTCGAATATTGGTCCTTTTGTAATTAGTTTGCTTCTTAGGATTGATCACCATTTGATGCTTCTTATGAGAACTAGATGAACTCCTAGTATTCATGATCTTAGGACTTTGAACATTAAATTGGGGTTTATTATTCATCATATCGGAATGAAATAGTGAAGTGACTGGTTTTGACAAACAAAGATTCGCATCAACTTGGGAGGAGCTTAGATTTCATGGTTTAAATCTTTCAGTTCTAAAAGCATCATTTAACTACAAGATGTTTTGAGTTGTTCAACAATGGCTTTCCCAAGGTTGATGGTTTTGCAAACATAGTGTTCACCCTATTTCCAATAGATTTCCTAATCTCATTTTTTAATGCAACAATAGTGAAGCTCTTATCCTGAACTTGGGCTTTGAGGGCATCAATGTTTGCCAACAAGGAGTTAGTTTGATCTATCAACTTGGAATTGTTCTCTACTAAGTTCATTCTTAATGACTCATTTTCCCTTACTAGTTTGGACACACATAGAGCCAATTCATCATTCCTAGATTTAAGCGAACCACTCGCATGATTAGGATTGTTAATCCCATGATAATCATTCTTATGCACATCTGAGAGTTGTAATTTCATATTGCATATGGTTGAATCTTTGTCCTGAATATGGGCTTTTAAGTGGTTAATTTCAAAAAATTCTCAAAGTTCTGGGAATTCCTGATTAATGCAAGGTTTTGCAGCAAGAAAACTTTCTTCTTTTTGTTGTATTGCAATTTCCAAGGAAATACAATGTTTTTCAAGAATTGAGTATTTGTTTGAAAGTTCATCATAAACCCCTTTTTCAATCATGTCATTAGTTTTAAAAATTTTAGATTCAGGTTCAACCATGACATATTTAACAATATCATGTTCAGAGTTAGGAACAAATTGATCAGGTACATTAGCACATGCATTATGTTGATCAGTATAAGTACCTCATCGCATGAAACCTTGTTCATTTGCAATATGTCATCAAGATTTACCACATGCATAACAGGAGTTGTCATGTAAGCTTTTTCAAGTTTTTCTGATTCTGAGCCTTTGTGTTTAGTACAGTCGGTTTCATCATCCTTTGTTTCAACTAAAGTTTTGCATTCGGCATCATCCATTCTTTCAACTGATCCATTGCCCAACATATCACAACATTCACTTAACTTAAATTGACACCCATTCAACTCATTCAAATTATCATTCTCTTGAGCAACTTCCTTAATGTATATTTCCATATTACCCATAAGTTGAATAAATGAGTTTATGAACTCATGAATTTCCATTCCAGTATGTTTCTTGAATGAAATTCCAGTCAAGTCATGATCGAAATCTGAGGAATATTCCCCCTTGATAAATGGTTGAAATTGATTGAAGATTACTTGAAGAAGTGCATTAGAATCAATGTTGATACCTTCTTTTTGGTAATTTGAAGCCCAGGTTGCTCTAAATTCAAGAGTACGGTTCTTGTTAAAGTGGGTAGATCCTGACGAAGGAGAGCATCGCATATACGATCCATAGCCGATAACGTTTGTTTGAGGTGCGATGAAGTAGTTGAAAGGGCTCAATGTTGCATTCCATTTGCCTTGCATCATGTGTCAAACAAGTGTGACTCTTTAAATTTTGACTCGATTGTGAGTGTTTTGATCATAAATTGTGAATCAATCAAGGTAGAACATTCAATAGCAACCATTTCATTGTTCTCAGAGGTATCATAAATTTCAAGCACTTTGGAGATTAAAGGGTCAGTGATGTAAGACATTGTGTTGATGGATATTAGATATGAGTAACTTGCATCAATTCACCAAATTGCTATAAAGACAAGTCGCTAATAGAACAACTCGCCAAGAACAATAAAACCAAGTCACTAGAAACCCAAGTCGCTAGGTAGCAACTCGCAAAACCTCGCTTGAATCAAGTCGCTAAGCCTAAGTCGCTAAGACCCAAGTCGCTGAACACAAATCGCTATGGTACCAAATCGCTAAAATAAGTTGCAAGGAACGACTCGCTAAGTATTAAAAGTACAAGTCGCTAGAAATAATTAAAGCAAGTCGCTACCCCTCCAAGTCGCTAGCCATAGTGGAGAATCCACTAACTTGTACTGTTTGTCGGCTTGTCTCAATAGACAAGTCGCTACGATCAAGTCGCTACGACTAACACGAACTCGCTAAAAAATTACCGGCAAGTCGCTACGAAGAAATTTAACTCTGAGACTCAAGTCGCTACCATGAAAAACTTCAAAACCACACTTTTCAATCCAAAACAAGCCCAACCACAGTGATTCAACCTTTCCAAATCAAAACCCAAGCACTTACAATGATTCCAAACACAAAAGTACACACAAAATTCAAACTTTAACACAAGAAATGATCCAAATGATGCAAAAACCACTAAACTTTCTCAAACTCAAAAACCATCTAAACCACTAGAAATCCAAGGATATGTAAGAGAGATGATCAAACCATGGCTCTTGATACCATTTGTAACATATTGGATTTCACAAGCACACAAGCAATCACAAATATAGGCGTATAGGTATATGGTTTTAGAGAGAGAAAGTGGGATATTCTAGTAAGAGAAACTCATGGAAGGTTAGATTACAAAAGAACATCCAACCCTCTCCCTTGTGGGGAGAGGGCTATTTATACAAAGTAATCACTTCCTCCTACGGCTGTGGATCAAGCTTACAATGGGTAAAGACCGTCCTTCCTCTCCGTGTTGCACTAGACTAAATATGCTAATAACTGACTAACAACTAACATAATAAACGATATGTCTACGACCTAACTTAAGCTAGATTATACTTGGGGTGATTGATGCTGCACAATAGAATTTCCAATTCCTAACAGCTGGACATATGATCATACCTTCAGACAGATGCAACATTTGTCCATGCGTGATCATATTGACCCACACCTGCAGATTGACCCATTCCTCGTGCGGGAGGAGGATTACCCGCCTTATGGATACATGGGCCACCTACCCCTGGTTATGACTACCGTTATGGACCCCCTCCCCAGTGATTCATGTGTTTATTTGTGGGTTGTTTATGGACAATTATGGTTGGTTGTTGATTGAGACAATTTTATTTGGGCATGTAGTAACTTAGACTATCTTGACTTGGTGATGATGTGGTGATCTTGGAACAATTTGATATGTATATATTTGTTTGTGGTGTGGTTTATCCATTACTTGTTTGTTTGGATTATTTGTTTGTGTGTCATATATCTTTTCATTGATTGTTTATTCTCATGTTGAATTTGTGAAAATGCTTTATTTTGTCTTTAACCTCGCCTTAATTACATATAAAGGTATTTTACAAAAAGGATAAGTGTAGGGAGGATTACACACGTTTTTAAAAAAGAACGTGAACATGAGAATTACGATTATTGAAAATGATATATATGTATGTGTTTGTTTGAGTCAAATGCTTGTATGGAGTCATAATGGATGTTTTGCAGGAACTTTTCCAGATTTTAAAGGTGTAATTTTTCCAGAATTTTTCTAGAAAACGCAGCACCAATTCTCAGATAACCTCGACCGTCAAGATTGAAACCGACCGCGCCAAGATTGAAACCTCACGACGCCGAGGATTAGAAAAGCTTATCTAACTTTCTCTCATTTTTGTGCTACTTATATATTCTGAAATTGTCGGGTCTTAATTTTCTAGAAAATCTGCAAACATCCATTCCACAAGCATTATATCCTAGTGTAGTAGAGTCATATGTATTTTTACCGCCGATTTTACGCGAATGTTTCGTCTATTATCTAAAAGTGTGTAGGTTTTATTTATCAAGAAGAAGAAATATAAGATTGAATGGAGCATTTCACGCATACATTCTTCTTGGAAAGACTTTAACCACTACTTCACACAAATCCTACCGAGCTAATCAGGGGAGTACTAGTTTCTTTCTCTTTTAAATTATCTTCCATTATCATAACTTTGATACTTTCGGGGAACATTGGGGAAAATGTTCAGTATGTGAGTGGAGAATAAAACGGAACTTTGAAACTATGCTTATCCTTGGTTATTTGTCTTGTCCTATTTTGATTTGTGTAATAAACTATGAGAAATATCGTTGGGTAATTTTAGCACCAAATTTAAAATTTTCATGACTATAGGAGGGTCTTTAGTCTTAATAAAGCGTCTCATGGATAGGAGTTATATGACTAGCACAAAACCCTTTACCACTCAAATTCCACCCCAAAAATGTGAGGTTCACCCCTAGATCTATAGGAATTAAAGCATTCATCTTTAATGCTCGAGAGTGTGTACCGTAGTATAATAGATTCTAAAACTTGTTTTGTGATGCATCCCGAGATCGCTAGTGAGACTACACTTGTGTAGTTAGGAATAACTAAATGATAAGAGGCATTAGGATAACCCTTTTTTGATACCCCATATTATAATTACTTCTCCTACATCGGTTGAGTAATTCCCCCACACCTTTGCGATGTACTCATCTTTAGTACACGATACCCCTAGTTAACCCCTCAGAGCCTATCCTTTTCGCGGTTCTTGTGATGTTTCGGTTTTCCGCAATATCAATGAAGAGCATTGTTTACAATCCACCCCCAAATGTACACCCAAATCTCCTTAGCCTACCTTGTATGCACTCACCTTTAGTGCATTATTGTTATCATACTAAACCCTTAGTTCAATTATCTAGTTACTTGCATGGTTGCTAAGTCGAGTCATATATTTTGTACATAGTTTTGGGAAAATTGGGACTCATGGGTAAAGTTAAATTTTATAGAGTGACGGGAAAGAACGTTAAATTCAAATTCCTTTTATTTACGTAATAATGTACTCCAAGTGTTTTGATCTTTTCAATTCAGGTCAAATTAGTGTTAGAATAATAAAAACTCAAGTGTAGGGATGTGCCTATAAATCCCTTATATTTTGATGTTATCTTAGAGGATGGTAGAGAGAGTGTTCAAAAAAAAACAAAACAAAACAAAACAAAAACATACGGGCTACCATCCTAGATCTATCTTTATATTTATGTATATTTGTTTCAAAGTTATCTAGAGTTTAGAGAGTCGAGTCTTGGCTTAGCAACGTCATTCTTCTCATGCTTGTAACATAAATATTTTTGACTTGCCACCACTAAATCGCCTATCCAACCAAACCCTTTGTTTCCCTAATCGTAAGCCTAACGTTACAACCCTTTAAAAGACCTCTTAGATAGTTTTTCTTAGGTGCTTACGCCAAAGCGGTGGAGGTTTGATCTAGTCTCAAGCCTATGGTAATCTATGTACTATGACCGTTAATGAGTGTTTATCTTCCATTTCCGTTTGATATATTTCATATACACCGAGAGATGAGAGTATCCAAACACCACTTGTGAGGTGCTAGTATATAATTTCCGTGTTTGTTATGACTATTGCGGGGCTTATACTTGTTATGAATTATGTTAAACCAATGCTTTATGTCCCCTAACTTATAAATTGATTAGCTAAAAACATTTGCTTGAGGATAGCAAATACCAAGTGTAGGGATATTTGATAAGGTGTCATTAATCCCTTAACGCCTACTCTCTTTATATCCGCTATCGCTAATTTCATTCATTTTCACTTTTAGGTCTTGGAAGCAAAATGCTAGAATGATGCATTTTGGACTAAAAGGAGCTGAATATGTGAAGAAAATGGCTAAGTCAAGATCAAGACACTCAAGATGTCGGAATAACACCCGATGGCGCCCCAAGCAGAGGCTTACGCCGTCCCTATTTTGTGACGCATCAGATCAATTTGCTATTTTACACCACGCATCGCTTTGAAGAGGGGCGCCACTAAGACTTTTCTTCTCGCATCATTAGATCCATTCGTGACGACGCCACACTGAATGACGCTGTCACAACCACAACGTGACGTCGTCCCAATAATTACTTGCCAAGACGAAACCCTAATGACGCAGATCCGACGCGCCCCACCTATAAGGCGACCGCCACGCTTGTAAAACTACATATAGTATTCGTATTTTTCGCTTTAAAGAGTAGACGTCGAGTAAAACCTAAACGACATTGCGCCGGTTTGACACAAGATTTTAGGTTTCTCATACCCTATTTTACATCGAGATAAGTTATTTATTCCCTTGATTTCATTATGTCTCCAATTGAATGTGTGTATGCTTGCATGTTTAACATGTCCTGCTAATTTACTTGTGTGTTTGCTTAGATCTATGAAACCTAGTTATTAATTATTGATTTGTTGTCTCTTATCTTAATTGTAAGGCTTAGAGTGCATTAGGCCATGCTGTGTTTTTAATGCTTAAGTCATCTTTGTTGAACCTTAGTTTATATTTACTAGTGTAATTGAAGGCTAAACATCCGAAGATAACCTTAGTGTTAAGTTTATGAATCCTAGAGATTTCGTAGTCATTAACCTTAAGATAGTGTCAAAGATTTAGGGATAAAAGCACACCCTACAACTTTAGAAAACACAACGCGATTAAGAATAAGGACGTGAGAATTCAACCACCAATAAAGATAACTATGGAGTAATAGTATCTAGGTAGACACATTTTTAATCATCATACGAGCACACATCAATAGACATAGACTACCCTTAGTTTAGATAATTAGATAAGTAGAGTAATCGACAGAAGTACCAAACCCCAAATCCAAACCCCGAGATTTTACCTTTAGTTCCTAAAAATATAAAAAGATAAAAAATAACCTTCCTCAACCTCAACCTTAGCGTAGTAATTTCTCACTAGCATTCCTATTCCCCAGAGAAGAGATATCAATGCCCCAGGCTTACCCAATACTACACTACAACGATTAGGTTCACTTCCTAGGGTATTGAAAAACTTGCTCGACTAAAAGGAAGTTTCCTTTGACCTAACTTTGTACGCCGCATCAAGTTTTTGACGCCACGGGAATAGAATAGCTAGTTAGGATTCTATCTCGTTAAGGTTCCCTTGCTTGATTCCTATCAAGTAATATTTTTTCTCAATTTTAGCTTCCTCGTAGTCTATCCTCTTTCTTCGTAACTTTGTTCGTAAATCCCATCACTTTTCATCATAGAAGGTGATAATCAACCACCACTCATCAACCCACCACCACATGACCCGCCAAGAGGCCGTGATTAGAAATTCTCTCGAAGACTTGTTGTATCTTGGTGGAGCTTATGGACTTACCATGTAGCCTTTTGACAACAGATAAATTTCATCAGTTGACGATTCAGTTAGAATTAAAAGATGAGTCTGCAAGATCGAGTCGTGTTGTAGTTGAAGGTGAATAAGAATTTTTTGGGCATCTTTTACACTTTATTCCACATAATAATTGATGTTGGGATTTGTTTATACAGGTGCACCTTTGACATATATGGTGTCGAGACGTGTGCTAAAGGGAGTCGTTAAAAAGGGCACTATCGACAGGGCTTATAGACAGTATAGATAGAGGGTAGTATTAGCATAATGATGGTTATGGTGACGAAACTCAGGCTAAAAGGAGTCATTATAGAGGGCAGTATACACAGTGGTAAAGGCATGGTTATGGATTTATCGTTTAAGGTTGGTCATAAATTTGTTCAATTACATATTACTTTCTTTTCATCTTTTGTTTGTTAATAATTTGAGCATATAATTATATCATGCAGTTCATAGGACAGAAAAATAATCAAATCTTTGGGCTTTATGTTGAACCTCCTATCTTTGGTTATGGAAACAACTATCACGGCTATCACTATGGCACGAGGAGAGGTGAGTCCTATTTGGTGCATCTTGATATATTATGTATATGCTACATGATTGTATGAAAAACTAATTGTTTCCAATGTGATATACATGAATTTATGCTTTTCAGGTTTGTTTGGGGAACTCAAACAGAGGCATGAGCAAGAGCACGGGTACCGTTTTATTTTAGCTTATTTTGTAAAAAAAAAAAAAAAAAAAAAATTACTATCTTATATGGACAAAAAAAATTATGTGTTGTCTTTAATTACGTTATATTATTTGATTCTGCTTATGTATACTAGCCAAAGCAGATTAAATTTTTATCATTCTTGTAGAAACCGAATCACTCTGCAAATTGATTTGAGTATATGCAAACACCTTTTATGGATGATTTGAGTATTTTTCTACGAGCATATCGAAACACCCGTTAAGATGTAACCTATATATATTTTAGGATCTAGAATCATTCCGCAAATTGATTTCAATCTTGGTCACATGATATTATTCACATCTTTTGAAGTCATTTTAGTATTTTACCTGGCCTTCTGTAAAGATTGTGACTTGTGAGCATGAAGTGGTTGTTTATTATTGTTAACTTTTGGGCAAGTCAGGTCGCCGCGTCATGCGTTACTGCTGCTGTTACGATTGCCAATCATTTAAGCGACTGTGATGGTCTAATCTTAGAGATAAATAAGGCAAATTTAGTTTCATTACATATTAGATTATATCAGGATAACATAAATTATTTTACAAAAATCTCAAATTCCATTTTTGCCAACATATTTTGGTATTTGTATCCAGATCGGCTTTTCTTACCAGGTTTCTTGGACACTTTTCCTTTTGCATCGAATGACATAGCAACCAGAAATGCAAGATGGGACGTAAGTTTAAAACTATTGGCTCAAGTTCAAGAAGGAGAAACGTTGCTTCGAATAAAGATCAAGAAAATTCAAATATCTGCTTGCCAATTTTGAGACTCTTCATGTATTTATGTCTTTGTATTGTTGACTAATACCTTTAAGAATTTTTTTTTTTTTTTTTTTTTTTTGTCTTTTTAATTTGTTATTGAATTGTAGTCGGATTTAGGAAAGGGTTGTTTGACAATGCAGAATCTTGAAGCTATTTGGAAAGACTCGTTTTCTCACACGATCAACTTTATGTAGTTGTTTCAAGAATAAAAAGTAAGAAAGGTTTAAAAGTTTTTTACATGTGACAAAGACAGCAACTATAGCAACTCTACAATCAATGTTGTCGATAAAGAAGTTCTTTGTAGATTATAAGTTTTTTTTTTTCTCTTTTTCTGCACAATAAAGTAACTGTAATTTTCTTATTGTTATTTTCAACATTAATTTTGTTTAACGTTATTGTATCATGCATTTTACAGTTTCTTTTATCTTATAAACAAATCCTTAAAGCTAGCCACCCCATCGGGGCGGGCCTTGAGGCTAGTATGACATGTAATAAAATCATGTATTTATTTAACACCAATATCACATGTGATTTTATTACATAACATATGCGATTTAACACTAATATCACATTTGATTTTATAGTCTATTCAAATTAATGTTTAATCACATATAATTTCTTTCGTTTTTACACGTTTTCGTTACTTTTTGCACGTCTTCATCCGTTTTTACACGTTTTCATTCGTTTTTTCACGTTTTCGAATGTTTCAACACGTTTTCGTTCGCTTTTGCACGTTTGGCCTGCTTTTACATGTTTTCATTCGCTTACACGCTTTCGCCCGCTTTTAACATTTTCATTTGTTTTTGCGTTTCGCCGCTTTTGTTCGCTTTTGCACGCTTTTCAAATTCATTTTTACACGCTTTCATTAGTTTTGCACGCTGCCTGCTTTTATAGGTTATTCGCTTTTACTTTTAATGCTTCCTGTCATTTTACATGTTTTCGCTTTTGTTTTTTCACGCTGCTCATTTTCGTCTATTTTTACACATTTTAGCCGCTGAACGCTTTTTGCACAATTTTCGCCCATTTACACACATTATCTATTTTAAAGACGCCTTTCTGCTTTTACACGCTTTTGTTTGTTTTGCACGCTGTCTGCTTTACACGCTCATTCGTTACACGCTTGTTTGTTTTTACATGTTTCGTTCATTTTTGCAAGTTCTCGTCCATTTTTTACACGCTTTTATTCATTTTTATATGTTTTCATTGGTTTTTTTAACGTGTAAAAACGGACAAAATGTGCAAAAACGAACGATAACGTGTAAAAACATGCAAAAATGAACGAAAACGTGTAAAAATGGACGAAAACGTGCAAAAACGAACGAAAACTTGTGAAGATGATAAAAAACGTGCAAGAACAAACGAAAACGTGTAAAAATGGACGAAAGCATGCAAAAATGAATGAATACGTGTAAAAACAGACGACAACGTGCAAAAACGAACAAAAACGTGTAAAAACAGACGAAAGCGTGCAAAAACAAACAAGAACTGTGGAAAACTAAAAGAGGGGTTGAATAGTTTTACCGTTTAAAATCTTTGTTTTGAAAGTTTATTGTAAGATCAATTGATATTGATCTAGGATGTGTTAGTGAAGAATAAATAATATGCAAGCTATATATAATAAGTAAATAAGGAAAGAAACAATCAAACCACGACAAAGATGTTTATAAAGGTTCACCACAAGGGCTCTTTTTCCTTGCCCTACTCCACTCCCCGAATCAACTCAAAGTTATCTTCACTAATCAACAAGCCCTTTAACCCGGAGAAAACCTTACACATCGCTACACAATATTTCTGATACAAAGCTAGATGTCGAGTTCTTTTACAAGGGTACAACCACTCCCAACACACTATGCATTTTGAGGATCAAAATACTAACCACTAACACTCAGAGGTTTAAGATGGTTTGGTACAACAATGATGTATGAACAATACTAGATCACACAACAACAAAACAAACAAGCCTTCCAACTAATTGTTGAAGCTTGATTATGCCTTGATCTTCTTTGCTACAAAAGATGATCACTAGAATGAAATGAACCTAAGTTAGATGTAATAGAATGAGAGAATGTATGTGTTTTATGCTAAGAAGGGATGAGAAAAAACAACTTGGCTTGCTATTTATAGGTCAAATGATCGCTATTACTGATCCACGGAACCAGAAAAAGGATTTTGCCCTTTTGTTAATTTTGGTTTCACGGTTCTGACAAAGAAAGATTACAAAAAATCTTTTACAAGATCACCAAATCTTCCAAGATCATGTAAGATATGATGAGTGAATATCTAACCAAAATATTCTATGAAATCTTCCAAAGATTTCCAATGTGATGCAAGCCATGATGTAATATGTTGTTTTCTATTTTTAGAGTTAATATGTTATAAGTAAATACATATGTAATGTTATGTTTTAAGAAACTAAACATACTTGTTCTAAAAATGTTGATGCACATTATAGTTTAAAAGGATATCAATGTTAATTGATACATACCTAATCAACATGTGATAAGATGTAAATACTTAAGTGATGAAAAGTTTATTTAAGGAAAGTTTGTTTTAATATCTATTAATCTTGACAAGCTTTATACTTTACAAAAATGAAATTTACTTTTGTTGTTAAGAAAATAAGGTAAAGATCATAAAATATAAATAACGTTCTTAGGACGATATTTGTATTAACAATCTCTTCCTTTTTGTTGAGAACAAAACATAAATTTTATTTTTATCAAAGATGTAAAGATGTACAAGAGTTATAAAAATACGAGATTAATTTGAACTTGGAAGAACTAGTTAGTTAGATAAAGTTGACAATCAAAAGTTTATTTTATCTTATGACTAGTTTATTCAATTATTTGGTTTTTAACAATTTTGACTTTTTAAAAGTCAAAGCATGATATTGACTTTTTAAAAGTCAATGGTCAAGTATAATAATATTCTCCCCCTTTTTGTCGAAACAAAAAGAAGAGGCGAGGCGAAAAATGCAATGAGCCCGAGCCATTTTCTCCCCTGCAATGCTCCTCCTTAATTGGGTGCCAAGATAAAGATACATGGATTGTGAAAAGCTAAAAAACAATGGTTAGTAACAATCATCATCACAAGTATACAAGTAATTCCAACCAACAAGTAATAACCAACAATCATATAATAAACATCATTCATTTGTTAAAATTTTTATGACTTAGAAGTCATAAAATGGAACAAAATGGAGATGTTGATAAATAAAAGAAATCCTAAAAATTAGAAAAATAACTTAAAAATAAAAATAAAAAAATCCTAAAGAAAAAAAAAATAACTTAGAAATTAAAAAGTCCTAAAGATAAAACTAGAACCATCCTATTAAGGAGTGGATTGATAGAAAATGATGCCAAGATAGATTGACCTCATCTCACCCTCTTGTAATTTGTGGACCATGATTCGGGTCCTTTCGCTAAGATGAGCGGTGCACTCACAATGGGAGCGACCGTGTCTAGGAAGGAGAGTAGGATCATTATTAGGTGGTGGAACATTGGTGGAAGTGTTGTTGGTGTTTGATGGAGTGATGAGGGAGGAGAGCAAAGCATTTTGCATTTGCAAAGCCTCATTTAGGTGAGAATGCACCATATTGGAGAAGGTTTGGAAGCTTTCTAGTTGAGCTTGTATCTCCATTTGAGATTGTGGGTGATCTTCCCACATTGACTCATCAACGTCATCGACATGAGGGGAAAAGTATGTGGGTGGTAGAGCATGGTCTCCATACAATGGTCCATGAATGTCATTATGGATTGGGTGGAAGAGAAGAGGTCTAGGTTCGAAGGGCCGCTGGTTCAAATGATGGTCGAGGTGGTTCATGAGCATGCGCCAATGGTTCCAAAATGATAGAAGTGGTAGGATTTGCGCTTAGAGGTAGATCTTCTAAGTCTTCAAGAATGGGTTCGAGATGTTGGTGGAGTTGAGAAGAGTTCTACAGGTACAAGCTTTGGAGATTTTGGTGGTGATGGTGATTTTGATGATTGTATTGGAGCCGGTGGTAGAGAGGTGACAATTGGTGTTTTAGTAGGTGGTGGAGTGGTGATGATAATGGGTGATTTCGGTGCAGGAGTTGGAGTACTTAGAGTAAGGAAGTTTTCATCTCTTATTGGGGATGAAATATTTAGTGGTGATGATTCGGAGGAGGAGCTAAGGTTTACGAAGCAACAAGGTCTAACACTTATCCTTGCGGTTTTATTTGGTGGTTTAGTTGATGGGGATGATGTAGATGACTTAGTCATTTTTTATTAAGCTTATTCTAAGAGAAAAAGAAAGAAAATTTTGAGGTGTGAAGATGATCATCCTTGAGGTCTTAATTTATAGAATCATGAGATTATGGAGAATTGTGTTTGATTTGATGTTAAGCCATACAAATGAAGTGGTTTCTAATGATTTAGAAGAGTTTAAATGCATGTCAAATCTCCCTAAGTCAATCCATACAAGTAGTGTTGAGTAAAATGACCAAGATATGCAATAAATGGGTTTTAATGATTGCAAAATCTTGAAGTTCAGATCATCCACGGATTTCAAGGAACCAAAATTTTGGTTTCTTCCTTTATAGAAAAGGGTTCCTTGGGTGAATTTTGAGAATTTTTGAATTTTGGTGGGAAATAGATATCTTATATCTCTAAGTAAGTTAAACTAGTTCTAATATAAATAAAAGGCAGTAAAAACTATCCTAGAAACAAATTTTGGTAAATTAGAAAGG
>OU343220.1:153210712-153336408 GCA_910596185.1 Chrysanthemum makinoi
TTTAGTTCAAAACCAGAATCCTTCTGGATACCGTGATCCCCAAGTTAATGGTTTCCTTTATGTATCAGAGGATTCTTTTAGCCTCAGAGAGGTGGGTTTCAGTTGGTCGCGACTAATAACGAGAGCAAAGATATACCAAAGACAATATCGTGTCCTGCTAGTCAAGTAGATACATGAGAGACCCAATACGGATTTTGTAGGGTCCACCAATTTCCCATGTAAATCAGCGTCTAGCTTTTTGGTATGAGCCATTGGTGTGGCATAGGTGTCACGGGTTTTCATTCCAAATTTGTTTAACAATTCAAGGGCATATTTGGACCGACTCAAGAAAATACCACGGGGTGATTGATGAACTTGTAATCCTAGAAAGAACGTGAGTTCACCCATCATGGACATTTCAAAATTTTTCTTCATTAGTTTTGCAAAAGCTATTGAAAACTTTTTATGTGTAGACCCAAAAATGATGTCATCCACGAAATTTGAACAATTAAGATATGTGCCCCGTGATATTGTATAAAAAGAGTCAACCGAACCTTTGGTGAAATTATTAGCAATGAGGAAGGATGATAGCTTATCGTACCCGCCCCGGGAGCTTGTTTGAGACCATACTGAGCTTTGTTCGCTTTGTAGACGTGATTCGAAACTCGTGATCAACGAATCCATCCGGTTGGTCGACATAAACCGCTTTTAAGTTGTCCATTGAGAAACGCAGCTTGACATCCATCCGATAGACCGCCATATTCATATGAGCCGCGAACGCTAGAAATATCCGAACAGCCTCAAGACGAGCAACCGAGCAAAAGATTCTTCAAAGTCAATACCTCTTCCCCGACGATAACCCTTAGCCACCGTGACGTGACTTATTTCGATAACATTTCCTTCAAAGATCCAATTTGTTTTTCCAAATCCATTTAGACCAATGACGACTCGTTGGTCTTTCAACCAGCTCCCATACTTCAAGACGTTTGAATTGGTTGAGTTCTTCCTGCATGGATTCAATCCAGCTTGTCTTTTGTCACGCGTCTTTGATGTTTTTAGGTTCGGGCAGGTACGTGAGTGCATAAATGCAATGTTCACCGTCTGGTGAAGACGCTTGTCTTGTGACGATGGTTGATTCGGTTGCCAATAATGTTTTCCAGAGGATGGTCTTTCTTCCATCTATGTGTGGAGGGTTGATGTTGGTATACATTGTGCAGATTCCGAGGATTCAAATGGTTTGTGGAAGATTCCGCGACATCCGTGCAAGTAGCCTCATTAGCAAACGGGTGAAGAACGCATTTGGATCAAAATCAGGTGGGGGTACTCATTCGTAATATCATCGCAGCTTCATCATTGTTGGAAGCTTCAACTGTTGTGGTGGAGTCAACTGGTGTAGGTGCATCTGCAATGTAGTTGTTATAGCAGTGTATGTGTATAAGAGTATTATCGCTGAGCAATGGAAACAACGGATACACTGAGCACGCTCATCAATATCGCCACCGAACAATGGAGCAAATAACCTTTCCATTTGTTGACGAAAGTGTCGGGGGCTTTGTTCACCGATGATGGGGTTTGGGGAAGTTTAAGCGTTGTGTCCGGTTCCAAGTCGTTATACTCGTAGCCATTTCGTAAGTTCATCAAAATGAGCATGAATCGCTTCCATCACCGCTTTGTACGACGATTCCGATTCGAAACCTTTGGAATTATCACAAGATCCCATAAAGACCCAATGTCGCCTTTGGTTTTGAGCTTTCCAAAGTCATCACGATCATTATTCGGATAGCAAAGAGATCCAAATACATGAAAGTGTTTTAGATTCGGTTTACTGTTATGGACAAGCTCGAAAGGTGTTTTGTTGTATGCTTGTAATCATAGAACGGTTTTGAGTATAGCATGCAAGGATACAAACTTCGCCATAAGTAATACTGGAAGTTTAGCATTGATTAACATTGTTCTTGGTTCCACTAACGCTCGGTTTCGCTCTTCGACAACCCGCTTTGTTCCGTGTACGCAATAGATGTCCGATGCTGAATTCCCACTTTCTCATAGAATTCACGAAGAGTTTGATTAACAAATTCGCGTGCCTTTATCCGTTCTCGATTAGTCGAACGGTGTTTCAGAGCTGAACTTGTATTTTCGTGAGAAAGGTGATGATCATCTGTGGAGCTTGATCTTTGCTTCGAAGAAAGTAGACCCAAGTCCGGAATAGTCATCAACAATTACTAAGATGTAGCGCTTGCCATTGATCGCTTGCACGCCAAGATCGGGCCACACAAATCCATGTGAAGAAGATGAAGCACATGCCGAGAGTTGTGTTCCACCTTTGAAGGAAAATGAGCACGAGTGCTTTTGCCTTGTTCACAAGTCGAGCAAAGGTGATCTTTAGAATACCGAAACCGTGGAGTCCTTCAACTAGTTTGTGTCGAGCAAGGTTGGTGATGGTTTGAAAGTTTAGATGTGAGAGACGACGTGCCATAGCCGATTTTGTTGATGTTGCCTTTGAAAGTAAACATATGGGAGATGAAGCAACCATGTCTTTCATAGAGATAGTGGAGAGACTAGAATTACGATCCGCATATAAGGTCATTTCCTTGTAGATCACTTAATGAAACAAGTTTTCTCCCGAAAGCAACCTCCAAATCTCCATCACAAAACTCGACTCCATCAAAACAGATTATGACCGAGGCCTTCCACATAGTAAACCCTCCTAATTTCGATGTTCCCATTGACATAGTCTCCGTAGCCCATGATAGCCGCAAGTGATCATTCCCTAACCCGACAAGGCCAATGAACTTTGCAATAAAGTTTGATAACAATTTAAGATTGCCTCTCATGTGTCGGGAACATCCGCTATCAACAATCCAGAGAATGATCTCAGACACCGTGATTACACACGATCATAAGATGGAATAGAAGTAGATGTGGAACCCAATGTTAGAGGGTTCCGAGCGCTATAGTAGATATACACATCAATAGCTTTAGGTATCCACTTAAATCCTAGTGTGTTATATATCCATTTCTGCCATCTATAACTACTATTTGCTTTAGTCTTAGTGAATGCACTAGGTGGTACTACATTCTTAGGAGGTGAAAATGAGCTACAGGGACAGAATGCGCTTTTTAGAATCTAAAGATGGCGGTCTACCGCAATGCACTTAGAAAGATTAGTGGGCCTAGAGGTATTCCCGTTCTTAGGATTCCTTAAACGAGAGATGATAGCTTTAGCAACACATTTATCATGGCAATCGGAATGCATACTTTTACCACAAATACACAAGGTGCATCGATCAATATCAAAAGTACTTAACGGTTTAGCATTCGTTACATCACTATTTCTATTACATTTGCCTGACGCAATATCTATAGTGGAGGCAACGTGAGTCTTATTCATAGTCCTAGGGTGTTCTTCTACTTTAGCATTCTTGATTGATCTTTTCTTAGGTCGCAACTTCCTATTTTTCTATTGAGTGCTCCTAGGTCGTGAAGTGCGGACGTTTGGAAAAAGCTCAACTATTCTCTGCTTCAAGAGAAGGAAGCACGTTAGCTACTTGTGATTTGGAAGTAGAGATTCTAGGTTCATGAGTACTAAGTGTTACTGGCGCTAATCTCTTAATGATGGTTGGCGGAAGTTGTTCATACTTTCCTAACATTTCTCTTAACTTGATGATAGTGTGAATCAGATCTTGATTTTCAGACCGAACATTTCCAGAAAATGCATAACTTCTTTAGTGTGTGCAAGATAATGATCAAGTTCATTTGATGCTTCATCACGAGTCTTTTGAGTAAATCAAATATGACACCATATTCCTTTTTAACTTTTAAAAGTTCTTGTTCATATTTTGAGATTTGACACTTAAAAGACACGCTTTGATCATCCAGTTGCTCAATTTTAGGATCAGAAGGTTTTGCACGCAATCGGGCGATTTTGTGTTGAAAAGCAAGTTGTTGATCGTGAATATCTTTTTTGACACCAATTAAGACGCATCGTATTGCATTTGAAAGTTCGTTTGACAATCGCTTGTTTTCAACTTTAAGGACTCGACCAAGCACATTATCGTTCTCAACATTTACCACGTAATCAACAAAGACGTAGCAGAGGTATGATCAAATGCATATGACAAAGAATTCAATAACACAAGATTATGGACATCAAAGAGATGACATCTTCCAAGAGTCGATCAACATCTTTTCTCAACAGTTTCTTTTACGTTTAGTGTTAGAAATAGATGTTTGCTTTCTAAAACGACCTTCATCACTTCAAGTTCCTTATGAAAATCCTTTTCCCAAGCTAATGCACAATTTTTCAAAATTTTAACATTAGGTAAAAGATTTTTCTGAAAAATGTCTCTTTGTTCTCGCGCCATAGGCGATTGAAAATGATCAATTTTGATTTCAGAACGATATTCTATCTCATGTTGTAAAATTTTGAGGTCAACCATGAAGATGTCAAAATATCTAAGAATTTTTCGATTTTCAGGTTTTGAATTTACTTCACCGATGGAAGGTAAAGGACCATAAATTTGTGCATAATCTGGTTGGGGATTAACATTAGAAGACTGTGTGTTTTGATGATAACCCTTGGTGTGTTAGAAGAATCCGTTGGTGTGACGAAAGTGACCGCTTTGAATAGTTAAAAGGTTTGTTGTAAACAACTTTTTCTAATTTTGATCGACTCGCCTTCTCGCATCTAATTCCTCTTGACGATGATATTCAACAACATTCATAATGTAATTATCAACTTTATATTCTCGTGACCGAAACTTCGTGATTTGGTTTGAATGCTTTTGTTGAAAGCTTAGGTTTGTAATCGCAAGATTCGTCCATATCCATTTGGATTGGTTTTAAAGTAAACTTTTCAATGGTCAGACCGACTCGCCATGTTTGTAAACAACAGCTTTAAACTCTTTCAAGAAGATCATCTATTCGCTTCGCTGAATGCTTTTTGTATGCAGAGAACTGTTTTTGACAAGTTAACAACTCAGCCTTAGCTTTTGATTTTCCAAGGTGAGAGCGTTAATTTGCTTTTGATGTTCATGTTTCAGCTTGTTCTATTTCGCATAACAAAGCATTCTTCAAGCGGCTAGATCAATGATCCGCTTTCTAAATATTTTTCGCTTTGATAAGATTTGGCAAAGGTCGCTTCAAAACCGCTTCATGCTTTTCTTGAGTTTTGAAAAAGTTGAGTTGCTTTTGTAAACATTCAAAATCCTTGGTTAGCAGTGCATTTTTGCATTTCAAGTCCTGATTAATGGCATGACATTCTTCCACTATGGTTTGTTGGTCTTGTATTAAACGAGCAAAATCTAGATGAGGCAAAAGTTCGGCGTGTTCAACGTGAGTCTCAACATGATCATTACTGAGATCCTCAAGTAACCACGAGTCAATTTGATTATCAAGAGAAACCGCTTGGTCATCTTGATCGTCCAAATATAACTACGGGTCTAGTTGAAAATTTTCGGAATGAGATGTGGATGTCTCATTTTGAACATTCTCGAGCCTTGCCGATTCGAGATGTTGGCGTGAGATATGAGATCGAGATGAATATGGTTTGTTCACCGAGACAAGCCATCGTCATACACCGACCTGCGGTCACTCATGTGTAACTCATGCATATTAGCCATCAACATAACTGCTGCATTGGCCTGCAAGTCCTCCATATCATCATCCGAGTCTGCATTTGCCATAAAACTCGTTCTTTGTCCTGTGAGAGTTCCACCGCCTTCATCCTTAAGAGCCAAAAGAAGAGCCTCTTTGAAATAAGCACCCCCTAGTCCTTGGCTTTGGGCATGCATTAGCCAGGTGTCCCTTCTCATTGCTTGTAGCATCGGACCATTCAACCCATTTTGAGCATTTCCCTATTCCACCACTTGAGCTCTATTGTTATTTCTACCCACAAAGATTAAACCCTTGACCACCCCCTCCACCCACCATAACCACGATTCTCAACTTCAACTCGCCCATTGTTCACAATGCTTGATTCCTTGTATTAGATGAGGAACGAATACTGTTGTTGGATTTGTTGGTATAACGGCTAAAGGCATTAGCAATCATAGCAAATCCTTGTTGCAAGGCTTCAACGGATCGATTCTCATTAGCTGCAGCTTGAGCATTGTTGTTGTTGTATGGAACCAATTGAGTTTGTTGAGATGGAGGTTGAAGGATCATGTGGTGTGATTGTAGTGCTTGGTTGAGTTGCCGGTTGAGGAGAATAACTCTTTTGAGCATATAAGGCAAGTTGTTGATTTTCCGGATGTGTCGGTGGAGCAATTTGAGCACGGAGAATCCTTTCCTATCAACTTCCTTTTCATGAGGCTTCAAGTAATCGCATTAAACAATCCGTAGGTAGACTGATGCATGTTTTTCGCTTGACGGAGAAAAATGACATACTTCTCCCATTCAAGACCAAGACTACTTAGGAACTTAGTATTCACTGCAATTCTTGGCATGTGGATGTTGTGTTTATCCAAATAATTGATGATGTATGAAAATCGGTGATGATAGGACTCGAGTGTCTCTCCGTGTTCAATCATGAAGTGTTCATACGCCAAGTAAATTTTGGATTCCAAATCTTCCCCGATTGAGTACGATCCTTCCATAAGAGGCGAATATGATCCCACATTTTCTTTGCAGCCTTTTGAGCATCAACACTACGAAGAATTAGGTTTGGTAATCCTAGGAGGATATATTCCATTGCAAGCTCATCTGCTTCATAGTGTAGAAGTTCTTGAGGATTCAAGTCTGCAACAAGAGCAATGTTCGTTTGTTCATCTCTTGGTGGAATGGCATTTGGATCTCCGCGTACAATGACAGTAGGCATCTCAAAAGGACCTTCCAAGATAACCTTCTTTAAGAACTTTCCATGTGGCTTCTTTAGATCACAAAATCTAAAGAACCTTATCACCCATTGATCGTAGTTTCCTTGAGTGAGCATTGGAGGTCTATCAAGTGATCCAACCTCATGAATTGATTGTTGGCCGCTTAAAGTTTCAAACATCTTTGCAAACCAAGTGGGTTCCCTCATAGTGATCCTTGATGGATGTTGATTAAATTCATTTGTGTACGGTTGAACTTGAAGACTTTGTGATGGTTGAACCATTTGAGGTTGTGGATTTGCAGGAAGTTGTGGAGTATGTTGTTGGTTAAATTGTTGTTGATAAATTGCTTGTTGTTGATTCCATTGTTGATGTTGTGGAGTTAGTTGTTGTTGACGTTGAGGATGAGGATAAGTGTATGGGAAATAGTTAGAGTATGGTGGTTGTGACATGTTGATAAACTTGTGTTATAAAATGGATCTTTGTAGTCGAATGAACCTTTGTTGATGAAGTGTCCTTAGGCGTAGAAAAGACAAGAACCAAGTAGCACTTATGCGTAAAACACCAAAGTTACGCGTAACAATAATGAGTTACGCGTAGGATTTAGCTTACGCGTAAGTAGGAAAAGACACTAAAGTTAGGCGTAGACAAAGTTAAGTTACGCCAGAAAGTTAGGCGTAGGATTTTCTTATGCGTAAGACAAGGCTTAGGCGTAAGAAAGATCTTAAGCGTAGGATTTCTACGCGTAAGCTTATGCTTATGCGTAATTTTAGGGTTTTTGCCCAAATGATCTTTTACACTATCACAAAGCAAAAGATATCCAAAGTCGACGTATTTTCAGACTTATCCAAGTAAGAAAACACGGAATAAACCACTAAAATGAAGATCAAACCAAGGAGGCACTTATGCGTAGATTAGGGTTTTACTACGCGTAAGATTACTCGTAATTTTGATTTCGGCCAAAAGTGTTTCTAAACCAGTTTTTGTGTGATAAAATAGCTTCAATAACACCAAAAGACACAAAAGTGTGAAACTTGATGAATCAAAACCTCTAAAACGGTTATGCGTAGAACTACACCCACGAAGAAAAAACTAGCTCAAAAACAATGATCCACGCATAAAGTTTGAAACTTTTTGCCAAAACAAGTATTTTAACACCTTAAAACGTTGAAAGTACAAGAATCTTAGATTAAAAAGTGTAAAAAACAAGTTTTTAAGCGAACCAAAGAATACGGTAACTCTACGCGTAAGACCAAGAAAGAAACCTTCAAAAAACAAACTTGTTCACCCAACTATTTGGCGATTGATACCACTGTTAGGTCACAAGCTTTACCACACAAGCTTATAAGAAAGATAGAGAGGCGATTGAACAAGTATCCAAACACACACACGATATAGAGTATACGGTTATGCGTAGAGAGTGAGTGAAAAGAAAACTTGAACAACCAACCTTCAAATGAAGGTTTACAAGGGGTATTTATAGGAGGGGAAGCTAGGGCAACATTCCTAGTTCCCTTCCTTTCCTTATTGGGCTAGGCCTAGGCTTATGGGCCTTCTACATAAGCCTAAGGCTAATAACAAACATAAAGGCCATAATAAGCTAACTATTACATATGAGTAACTAACACTTGAATAAAGTTTAGGAGTGATTCCAACAATTTAATTTCTTTGCTGATGAGACATATATAATATAATGAGTAGCACCGGTATCAAATAAAGCAAAGACAATACGATCACTAATATAAAGGATGCCGATAATGGTACCTGAAGAATTCGCCGCTTGGTCCCGAGTAATAGAATAAACACGGCCCATGGTCGGAGCTGGTCTGGCTGTGTTTCCCGGTGCAACATGCCTTCCTTGAGGACAGTCCTTTACCTTATCAGCATTGGACCCACAGGCAAAACATCCTCCAGTGGCCTTGCGACAAAAGCTCGGATGGGGCTTTCCACAAGTAATGTAGAGTGGAGAAGGAGGGAAGATCTCAGTGGGCCTCCTATGAGATGAAGAAACTGCAGAACGGTCATGATGGGAACCACGAGAAGACTGGTCCCTGAACTGCCGTTGACCACCGTTATCACGACCCTGACGGTCATTCCCCGATCTACCACTCATCCGCTGATCCTGACCTCGAGTATCCTGACGCCTCGAGTCATATGCCCAGTCCTGACGACCTTTAAACTCCTGAACGTGGTCCTGGCAACCCCGTTGATCAGTACCATGGTCCTGGCGACCTCTGTTCTCATACCTCTGATCATTGCGACCCCTATGATTAACCCTGTCGCCGTCCCTACCTCGCTTATTAAAACCCCGGTCAGCATGTAACATCTCAATATTGCGGGCCGCGTCCGCTACCTGTACTACCTCAGCGTAGTCATTGTTGATCAACCTATCCAAAACCCATCTCTTTAAACCCCACTTAAAATGTCGGGCCTATCTCCTAGCATCCCCTGTAATAGTCCTAACAAAACCTGCCAGCCTCATAAACCTCTGCATATACTCATGAGAATTCTCACGATCTAACTGATAGATCACATTGTAATCCCGCTCATATTGCTGTTGTTCAGACTCCGGGAAGTACTGCTTATAAAATATCTCGCGAAAGGTGTTCCACGAGTAGGTATCAATGAAATTTTCCTCCTTGGATAGGAGGTACGCTTTCCACCAGTTAAGAGCGTCGCCCTCCAGCTTAAAAGTAGCAAGCCTGGTCTAGAACTCATTTGCACATCCCAAACATTAAACAATTTTTCCATATGTGTTATCCAATCCTCAGGGCGAGTGCCAGATCTAAAAGGAATAGGCTTGAGTTTGTTGAAACGCTTGATCCAGACATGAATTGGAGTAGGTGGATTGGCACCACCACCACCACCTCTGCCTGAAGAGCTCGCATCATTTCTGATATTGTTGGTGATGGTAGTGACCAACTCAGGGAGGGCGTTAGCCAGAGCACTGGCTATCATGGCTTCAAAGTTGGGGGTAACGTCCCCATTAGCCTCACCGTTTCTACGTGTAGCCACGATCTGAACGATCATCAAAATGATTATCAAAGGTCAGAAAACAAGATGAAAAGCATGAACGGAAATG
This sequence comes from Chrysanthemum makinoi, assembly GCA_910596185.1. Taxonomy (NCBI): domain Eukaryota; kingdom Viridiplantae; phylum Streptophyta; class Magnoliopsida; order Asterales; family Asteraceae; genus Chrysanthemum; species Chrysanthemum makinoi. The sequence goes on from OU343220.1 coordinate 153,220,586, forward strand.
ACGATAATTAAACCTAAAGTCTACTCAAAACCTCACCAGTCAAACCTAAGCTCTAAGGGTCAAATCTTAAGGTCCATATGTCACAGGTACTAACTACAAGTCGTAAACCTAGGCTCTGATACCATAATTGTAACACCCCAACCCGATAAGGATATAAGTATCACAGTATGGTGTCATATCAAAGCATACACAATGAACATAAATAAAACAGCGGAAGTCTTAAATAAATAATCAAAAGAAATTCAAGCCAACACGGCTTAACAATACATAAGTTCAAATGAAAAAAAACTACTCCAAAGACATAAATAATCATAATCCAATGTCTAAGCAAATGCCAATACATAATCAAGCGGGAACTAAGATGACTAAGGGCATAATCTCCATATCAGCTCAACACTCAAACCCATAGCTAGATCCTGGCTCCTAGCATAATTACTTGCTGCAGGAAAAGAAAATCCCGGCTCCTAGTGAATAGATATATAACAATGCGAATAATCGAAGGGTAATAAATGAAGATAACATAATCATAAGGTGCAATGGGGAAATATCATGAGGTATAACAAAGGATAATGAACAGGATGGAAAAGGGTCAGTCATCTACCACGAGCCCATAACATATCATAAATATATCATATCACAGTAACCGTTGTATTTGGAGGGGTAACCTCGGGATACCATATGCAGTAGGAGGGGAGACCTCAAGTAACAAGTGGAGTAGCTAGCTCCTAGAATGTGAAGACGCGTATTGCACACGACATCATTCACCATATAAATCATATCATAAAATATCATAACAGAACATATCTAGGATGCATCCATACGCCTCCGCAGAAACATAGTGGCCAAACATATATCTTGAGCTCATAATCATATAATAGAAAGACGACGGTGTGTAACATCACTCGAACATACTAGAGTCATGCCATTGGTGCATCAATGACATGGTCATGGTACCTCCATGACTAGGGAAACATATTTGGCTCGGGTATCAAACTGAAGGGTCAAAGCGTAGTCATATCATAAGGGTTCATATCAAAGGTTCAGAAATCAAAGGTTCATATCACAGGTCCATAGAATAGGTTCATAATCAGAGGTTCATATCAAAGGCTCATAATCAGAAGGTTCATAATCAAAGGTTCATAATCATAAAGTTCATATCAGAGGTTCAACAAGGGGGTGCATAGCAAAGTCATAGGGAAGCCCTAATAAGAGGCTCAGAGTAAAGGCATAATAATCAAATCTAATATCAATGGATGTGTACGAATCATGAGAAACCTTAAGAAATAAGGTCAGAATATATGTACCTTATTACACAGCAAAGCAAAACACAATAGATGGAAACAAGATACAATAAAAGATCACTCCTTCCTCGAGGGATCTACAAAAGTGAAAGGACATACGTTTATCAGATGAGGTTCAAGTATTTCATTTCAGATTAAGTCCTTTAGGTTTTATAAGTCTTTCCATTTTTAGTAATTTTCCAAATATAGTAACATTCCTTATTTAGTAAGTCTCCACTTTAAGTAGTTTAACCATTTTAAGTAACTTACCATTTTTAGTAACTTTCTATTTTAGGCAGGTTTCCATAATTAGCAGGTTTTTATATTTAGAAGGTTTAGTCATTAATGATATAGTTAAGTCAATTTAGGTCAAAATGATGAAAATAAGTATTATCATATATTAGGGTAAATTATGACAACTTTTACAAGTTTAGGGTTTAAAGTGTCAATAATGCAAACTACAGGGTCAAAAATGTAAATATAGCAAATTTACCCATTTTACTCATTTAGTCCATTTAGTTAACATATTAACAAGTAAATCCATTAAGTTTCATAATTTACAAAACAACCTTTTACTTTATTAACTCATGTATATATACAATCCTTTAACATATACGTCATGAAACCATTTAAGTTCGATTATAATAAGATTACACATTTCCTTGTGAACACCCATCTTAGGTCGTGACATAACCCACACATAAAAGCACCATATGACCCATTTATTCCATGCACGAATTCCCTTTTCCTTTTCTTTTAGTCGACACATATTAGGTCAAATATGTTTGTTTCCTAATGCAATGCTTTAGCTTGATACATAAAATGTAAAACACATGCATGGTCGTGAATCATATAGGTCAAAACAGATTATATTTGAAGGTTACATGTCCACTTTCTAAACGATATATACAAGGTTTATAACATGATTTTATGTGGTTCTTCATTATCATTTTATGTGTTCGAATTAGACGAGTACATGAGACTTAAAAGTAGCCCAAACACCACGACATACCATCCAGAAAAACATGATTCTGGTCGAATCAAAGGAGGTCAAAAATAGATTTTGTAGACGCAGGTACATGGTCGAGTAGGTTTAGATTTTCATGCATATATATATATATATATATATATATATATATATGTATGTATGTATGTATGTATATATATATATGTTGGTTTCAAGTGACATTTTTGTGATTTTATGATAACAGAATGGCCCTTAACTCTTTTATTTATATCTTTCATGTGACATTATCATGCATGCATTTGGTGAGAACCCCACGACACAGATTAAAACAACAAGAAGGAAAAGATGAGACACATGATACAATACTCTTGTGGTGCGCGAGACGAAACAAAAACGAATGAGCCAAGACCCAAGACCAAGCCTCCCTTGGCTTGTAGAACCCACGACATGAGCACCAAGAACCCTCGACAGGAATTAAAACCCACGAACAGCTCCTTTTTCGAATCACACACGATCACAAATCACCTTCTTGGGACACCCTTCTTGTCTAGGATTTCGAATGGAATGAGGGAGATGGTTTATTGCCGTCACTTTTGAGTTGGGAGGATTAGGGTTTTATGAGTGATTTTTGAATTTTAGGAATAGGTTACAAGAGACTAAATTGGATAAATAAATGGGAAGAGGAGTGTCCAAGGTTTGCGAAACAAAGGGGAAGAGATCTTTGATCCAATCAATTATATTAATTACAATATAAATGATTAATATTTAGTTTTAATTGTTTTTGTAATTAGGTATATTTAACTTGTAAAATGTGTAATATTCTCCTAGTACATAAAGTTGATTTAGCATAAGTCATGTTCGAGTTAAGTGTCAAACGTAATTAACGAGTTTTACGCATTTCACAATTATTACACTCGAGGGGCAAAATGGTCATTTAACACGTTTACGATTTTAGGGTCTTACACCTAACAAATATTTCTCATAGCTTGTTACACAAATGAAATAGGACAAGACAAATGATCAAGGATAAGTATAGTTTTAAAGTTACCGTTTTATTCTCCCTCCCTACACTTAAACTGAACATTGTCCCCAATGTTCCTCGAAAGCATCAAAGTTATGATAATGGAAGGTAATTAAAAGAGAAAGAAACTAGTACTCCCCTGATTAGCTCGGTAAGATCCATGCAAAGTAGTGGTTAAATTCTTTCCCAAGAAGAATGTGTGCGTGATAAGCTTCATCCAGTGTTATGTTTCTTCTTCTTGATAAATAAAACCTGCACACTTTAAGAAAATAGACGAAACATTCGCGTAAAATAGGCGGTAAAATTATATATGACTCTACTACACTAGGATATAATGCTTGTAGAATGTGTTGGGAATAAAGCTAACATTTACCACTGATACGCTTGTGGTTAACACTGCTAAAGATAACACTAACAGTGGAAACTCATTACCACTGCCAGTACATTATTACCACTGCTATTATGATAATTGTTATGTATCCGTGTATTGATAAGTATAGAAAAGATCTTGTGTATATTCTATATTGTTAGGATTATACTTATCTTGTAAAGGACTCCTTATGCTATAAAAGGAGATCCTAGGTCATTGTTTAGAGTACAAAAATACTCACATAAGCTTCAAGGTGTAACCCTAGTGATAAGCAAGATCACTCGTATTATTTCTTAATAATATTGGAGCTTTGTGTTAAACTGTTCACTTATACTACATCACATAATCCATCTTCTAAGTATTACTAAGTATATTCCGCGTGCTTATTAATATAATTCAAAATATCACTAACACAAGGTGTGTGTTAAGATCCATCAAGTGGTATCGAAGCGAAGGTTCGATATTTTGATTTAGAAGACCCAAGGAATAAGCTTAACCTACTCACTCAATTCAATGGAGATGGAAACAACTGTCCAACTCGCTCCAAGGCTTCCTAAGCTCAAACTTAATGAGTTTGAGATGTGGAGGATAATGATCGAGCAATACTTTCTCATACAAGACTATGCTCTATGGGATATCATCTTAACTGGTGATTCCTTCAAGTCTGTTACGAAGACTGAGAAAGTTGGTGACACAGAAGTTGTAACAGTTTATGTACCTGACACTAATGATGAAAGAGTAAAGAAGAAGAATGACCTGAAGGCCAGAAGTTTGTTACTAATGACTCTTCCTAAAGACCAGATCATTGCTTTCAGCAAGTACAAGACAACAAAAGAACTTTTTGAAGAGATCTGCTCAGTGTTTGTTGGCAATGATGCTACAAAGAAGACACAAAAGACATTGTTGAAGCAAAGTTATGAAAACTTCTCTGCTTCAAGCAATGACTCACTTGGCAGCATCTTCACCAAACTCCAGAAGATTGTCACACAACAGACTGTGTTTGGCATTGAGGTAGAAAAGGAAGACCTCAATTTGAAGTTTCTAAGAAGTTTGCCTTTTGAGTTTCATACAAATGTTACAGTCTGGGAAAATAAACCAGAGATTGAAACTATGAAGCTCAATGATCTTTACAACAACTTCAAATTCATTGAAAAAAGATTGAAGAAGGCAGGGAAACTTGGTACAAGCTCTAACAGCTTGGCACTGTTGTCAACCTCTGTTGACTGTGATGATTCTGAAGATGACAATGATGATGATTTTGTCACTGCTGGTTCTACAGTTTCCACTGATAATGGTAGTGTTACCACTGCAGGTTCAAAGAAGAAGGTTGCTGGTATTGGAGATCCTACCTTTTATGCTTTTATCTCCACACAAGTTAATGGCTCTATTTTAACTCATGAAGACATAGAGCAAATTGATGAAGATGACTTGGAGGAGATGGACATAAAATGGCAGATAGCTCTTCTTAGCATGAGGGCTAGGAAATTCTACAAGAAGACTGGCAAGCCAATTCACATCAATGGTGGTGAAACTGCAGGGTTCGATAAAAAGAAAGTAGAGTCTCTCAACTGTCACAAGTTGGGGCATTTTGCTAGAGAATGTAGAAGACCAAGGAACCAGGACGAAAGGCCTACTTGGTACAAGCAAAAGAAAGAACCAATTGTGTAAGAACCAAAGGCAATGTTGGCTATTGATGGTGTGAGCTATGATTGGAGTTTCATGGCTGATGGACAAGAGGAACAACCTTCAGATGCTGCTCTTGTGTCTACAGAACATGCTCTCAAGGCTTTCTCTGACTCTGAGGTACAAAACTTTGAAAGTTGTTCTCAAACATGTAGGGCTTCTAAAGAATGTAAAAGGCTTAATGAATTATTTGACAACCAAAGAACAGAGTTGTATGCTGCTAATTATATTGTGTCAAACCTTAGAAGAGGCATAGCTGTATTAGAAAAACAACTAGAGCATTATAGAGCAAATGAGTTAAAATATAATGATGATATGATTATTCTTAGAAGAGAGATAGATCATAAGACAGCAGTGAATGAGGCATTAAAAGAAGAGTTTGAAAGACTTAAAAAGATAAATGAGAATGTCAATTTAACTGTTGACACTTGTTATTATCAGTCTAAGTCAATTGATGAAATTTGGAATGCTCAAATTACTAGTAAAGTTAAGTCTGGTATGGGATACAATACTGCTCCTCCACCACTAAGGGGTGTTCCATCACCTCCTGGCATAGATTTAGCTCATACAGGTCTAGAGGAATTTCAGGATCTGAATCTTGAATATGGTCCTCCCAAATTTGTGAAAAGTGGGGAAGAGGTTAAGCATGAAACTGATGTTTTTGAAAGTGCTAGTGACTCATCAGTTGTAGATGAGAATGTTAAAAAGAATATAGAGGCTTCTATCCCAAAAGTTGTTAATACTATTATAGAGGAACCTAGGAAACAAGTTAACAAGCCTAGATCAACTGTAAGGTATGCTGAGATGTATAAAAACAAGTCATCAGCTCCTAGGGGTAACCAGAGGAGCTGGAATCATGTAAAATCTCAACAACTAGGTAGTAATTTTGTGATGTACAATAAAGCATGTTATATCTGTGGTAGCTTTAATCATTTACATGCTAATTGTGACTATCATGTTGGGAGAAGGGAAGTCCATGGGAATAAAAGGGTGGAGTCTAACAAGTTTCAAAACAAAATACACCCTAATTCATACAGCAAAATGATCCCAAGAGCAGTTCAACTAAGAAGTGGTCTTAAAACCTTTGCCACTGCTAAAACTGTTAACATTGCTCACCCTAAATCACTTGTTACAAGTGCAAAATCCAAAACAACTTTTGCAAAATCTGCACAAACAAGGAAAAGGTCTTTTTCTGATAAAAGGGTTAACTATAACCAACAGTGGGTACCAAAATCTAAACCAGCAGTTACCACTGCTCAATCAAAAGTTCCCACTGCAAGGGTTGTAAACAAGACTAGGGGAAACATGGGAAATGTTGTGAAGGCCTCAGCATGTTAGGAATGGAAACCTAAAGGAATTACCTCAAAAACCAATCCTAATGGTGTATCAATGACCTTTGATAGATTTAACTATATTGATATACGAGGCAGATCCAAGTCAATCATGGCTTGGGTCCCCAAAGGAAACTAACTTCTTTTTTATATGTGAAGGAACATCCAAGAACAAAAAGATCAGATCAAGGCTACACAGATAGTGGATGTTCAAGGCACATGACTGGCAACAAGTCCTATCTCTCAGATTTTGAACATTATGATGGACAGTATGTCAGCTTTGGAGGTGGAGTTAATGGAAAAGTTGCTGGTCAAGGGGTCATCAAAACTAGTAATCAACACAAAGCTTTTTGCAGATAAAAGAAGTAAATCACAACCAGTATGATGCAAGGAATTTAAAGCAAAAGACATGGATTTTTATTATTATTAAACAAATCTGCACACAGAGTGCAGAGGGTACATCCATTAGTTACAGACAACCAGCATCATTACATAAATGGAAAACAGAAAACATCATACAACTACCAACTGATGACACAAGCTTCACATTCTACCCCAACCCTACCCCAACCTAACCACCAACTACCACCTAAGGCTTCTTAGGAAAGGCCCACTCAGGCATCACTGTAGGCGCCATTCCCCTATCAATCACCCTCCACACCTTTGGGCATGCAAGCCCCATAACCATTTTATAAGAGATTGTTATTAGAAAAGGCTAATCCAAGTTGTCAAAATTCATACTGATGACAACTATGCTGATTTATTAACAAAAGGACTTGATGTGGGTAGATTTCAGTACTTGGTAACAGGTATTGGAATGCTAAATCCATAAACTTTTTGTGTCTAATGGTCTTTGGTGTTGAGAAGAAGTTTTTGGGTACTAAAATTGTTGTATAAGTTTGTATGTATTTGCTTGTATTTTTGTTTAACCTTTATGCAGCAAATATGGAAGTTGATAATAAAAGGTGTGTATCTGAGACACACATCAAATGGTTATTGATTCACCATGTCTAATCCACATAAGAATCAACTAGTCCAGAGCAAACGGCTACTGGTAAAGACTTAACAAATCCGTTTATGGTTGATAGTTTACCAAAAACTATATGGTTATCAACTCACCATATTCTTTATGATTAAGAGTTGGCTAGTCCATAGCAAACAGCTCATGGTAAAGACATATCAAATCCGTTGATAGCTGGTAGTTTGCTAAAAACTATGATAAAGAGCAATCCAATTTTCATATGTTTTTCTTTACCACTGCTCTTTGAAAATTTTTGTGAAAAATTACAACTGCTAGTTCACAGTTTCCACTGACAGTGTTATTTTTACCTCTGTTGATCTAGCCGTTACAACTGTTGTGTCAGTAACAAATTTTTTACTAGCCATTGAAGAGAAATTGCTTTCCATATATATAGGGTAAAATTTTTAGAAGATTATCTACTTTCCTAATTGCTATTTATCCTCTAAAGATAAATCTTTTCCTTAGATAATCTTTCTTGCGCAAAACTCTTAAACCCTACCGCTATATATCTTACTCTCTCAATTGGCGAGTTATTTATTCAATTCTTACTGACATAATATAATTTTTCATCAAAAGATTTTATGGCACCAATCACCTTTGCAAATGAGTATAACCAAGTGGCCTACTTGGAAAAGTCAAACGAGAAGAGTGGCACTGTTTTTCATCAGATTGTGGACTTTGTAAACACTACCCATATAAGGTATGCTTTACTTCTTAATCCCACAATCTATATCTCTCAAATCAAATAGTTTTGGACTTCTGTTCAGTCCATAACCATTGAAAATAGAGATACACATGAAACAGTTGATGCTCTTAGAGCCACTATGGACGGGGTAACTATTGATGTTATTGAGGCACCCTTGAGGAGAATTCTCCAATTGGATGATCTCAATGGTATCATCACATTACCTATGCCAGAAATTCATACACATCTTTCATCCATGGGGTATGATACCACTGACAAAAGGCTACTTTTAAAAAGAGTGGTTTCTGTCCTCATTGGAGATTTTTGATACATACTCTTTTACATTGTCTTAGTCCTAAGAAAACATCTTATGAGCAATTCAGTTCAACAATGGCTTACCCTTTGGTTTGTCTAGCCACTGATAGGATTTTTAATTGGTCTAAATATATTTTAACAAGTATGCAAGGCAATGTAAAGAGTTCAACAAAAAGTTTGATGTATCCAAGGTTTGTGCAAGCAGTGTTAAATGAATTTCAACTGCAACCCTATACAAGAGTTTATAAAATCCATTGTCTTAAGCCTAAAGTTTTTCAAAACATGAACAAAGATGGCAATAGGATTATTACACCTCTTTTTCCTCAAATGCTTGCAAAGATTACACAGGTACAAAACTCACCTATAATCACTGTTCCAAACATTTACTCTCCACCAATTTCTCACACCTATGAGAGGAGGCAAAAACAGCCAACTCCTCCCATTACAACACAGCATGTCCCTAATCCTTTTGGTTTAGGAATAAGCAGTGGTGGTTCCAGGCTTCAACCTAGTCCAACTAGGGAGGAATCTGAGCTAATGCCCTATGATTCACCTCTCCCAACATGTCACACAGTTGGAAGTGTTGAGGGCAGTGGGCAACAAATGGAATTGATGGAACTTTGTACCAAATTAGCAAAGTAGGTTGAATCTCTGGAGAAAGACTTGGCACAACTAAAGGAGCAACATGCCAAGGATGTTACAAATTTGAAATAAGAGATTCAGACCTTGAAGGAAGAGTTGCATGGCTTGAAGCAAAGGAAAACTACAAAGATTGTGATATCATCTCCATCCTCACCTGATAATGGTGATTCAGAAGGTTTAAATAAAGATTTGGGAAATTCTCCCAAACATGGGAGGAAAACATATGCTAAAACCAAGGGGAGGAGAATTGACTTTGGAGATGAAGGTGTTTCAAGCAAAGGTACTGAGGAAGCTGATACTCAAGAAGTTCCTCAACGGCAACTAGAGCAAGAAATTTTCAGTACTGCAACCACTGATTTCATTCCCACTGCAGAAGAAGTTACCATTGCTGATCAAGCTATTACCACTGCATAGGAAGAAATCAAGAAGAAGAAAGGTAAAGCAGTTTTGCAGAGTGAAGAGCAACAAAGAAGGAAGATTTCAAAGAAAGAACAAGCTCAAATTGATCATGATGAAGAAGTTGCTAGAAATATCAATGAAGATCAAGTTGCTAATAAGAAAAGACTGGAGGAGATAGAGATTGCAGACTTCATGGAGGCTAAAAGGCTGGGCAGAATGGACACCACTGATCCAATGAATGTAAATCTAGTTTCCACTATTCCACCTACAATATTTAGAGAAAATACTCTAGAGTTCAGCTATGTACCTACAGAACAAGAGATCGAGTTCTTGATTACTAATGATCCAGTGATCAAGAAGGCAATTGACCTAGTTGCAGATAAGTCTTTAACGGAAGAACAAAGAACAGCTTAGTTAAAGGACTTCATTCAAATGAAGAATTATCAAGCACTTCAAGATGCAATTGTTTCAGTCATAAAGGATCAAAAGAAACCAAGACAACCAACCAAGGCACAAGTTATCTCAAACATGAAGACTTGTTGTTGCAATGTTGGTGGCTGGAAAAGACATCAGTTTAAAGGGATGACTGATGATCAGGTTGAAGGTATCTACTACAGAGTTAAAAGGAAAGACTAATACTTTATTCCTATGAACTCTGAATATGAAGAAGAAAGAAGATATCCTAATCTGAAGAGAAAGGCCAAAGATAGTGAATCTCAGACATTTAAGAAGACAAAATTTGCTGAAGAACAAGAAGTTCCAACTGAGAAATTCACTGAAGAATAGCTGGCTAGAATAATATTGATTGAAGAAGAAGATTTTTATCCTGAACCACTGCAAGTCAGACATCCTATCCTTGATTGAGAAGTGTTTACTGCTAGCAATTTTGCTCCAACATGGAAGATTACAAGGCTAGGTGGTGAAACTTCATCATTCATTAAATTTGAAGAACTCATCAAAGCATGTGACAGACATGATCTGGATACTTTGTGGAGATTGGTTCAAGAAAGGTTTGATGCTGAAAATCTCAAAGATATGAAGGAAATGCAGTTATGGGTTAATCTAAGAAGGCTCTATGGACCAGATACTAATGATGATTTCTGGAAATTCTCATGTTCATGTCCTGGTACTAAATGGTTTTATTATGATCCATGTGAAGTTTATCATGTTTCTACATCAGATGGAGTGGATGCATTCATGTTTGCTGAGAAAGAATACCCACTCAGAGCTGGAACTCTCACTGTGATTCTGTGTATAACAATAAGAGTTCATGAAGATAATGAGAAGGTCAGAGCATTGTTACTTAGGCTTCAAGATCAATGTTTAAGAGCTATTCAGGAGTTACGAAGAAAGTGAAGTGTTTGATAGAATTCCCCAAATCCTTACAGAAGATGCAGATTGAAGAAACTTATTGATTTGCAGAGAAATCATAAGTTTAGGGGAGGACTATTGGGAATAAAGCTAACAGTTACCACTGATACGCTTGTAGTTAACACTGCTAAAGATTACACTAGTAGTGGAAACTCATTACCACTGCCAGTACATTATTACCACTGCTATTATGATAATTGTTATGTACCCGTGTATTGATAAGTATAGAAAAGATCTTGTGTATATTCTATATTGTTAGGATTATACTTATCTTGTAAAGGACTCCTTGTGCTATAAAAGGAGATCCTAGGTCATTGTTTAGAGTACGAAAATACTCACATAAGCTTCAAGGTGTAACCCTAGTGATAAGCAAGATCACTCGTATTATTTTTTAATAATATTAGAGCTTTGTGTTAAACTGTTCACTTATACTACATCACATAATCCATCTTCTAAGTATTACTAAGTATATTCCGCGTGCTTATTAATATAATTCAAAATATCACTAACACAAGGTGTGTGTTTAGATCCATCAGAATGGATGTTTGCAGATTTTCTGGAAAATTAAGACCTGAGAATTTCCAAAAATTTATAAATAGCACAAAAAACGAGAGAAATTTTATAAGTTGTTTATGCTCCTCCTGACGTCGTCAAGTTATAATCCTGACGCCGTCAGGTTATCCTGACAGAAAATGGTCTGCTGCATTTTTCTGGAAAAATTCTGGAAAAATTACACCTTTAAAATATGGAAAAATTCCTGCAAAACATCCATTATGACTCGATACAAGCATTTGACTCTAACAAACACACATATATATCAATTTCAATAATCGTAGTTCTCATGTTCACGTTCTTTTAAAAACGTGTGTAATCTTCCCTACACGTATCCTTTTTGTAAAATATCTTTATATGTAATTAAGACAAGGTTAAAGACAAAATAAAGCATTTTCACAAATTCAAAATGAGAACATACAATAATAAAAAGATATATGACAGACAAACAAGCAAACAATTAAGCATGGGTTGCCTCCCACGTAGCGCTTTTCTTTATTTATGAGTCTTGTAGCTAGACTCGAAGTCGTGCTCCTACGTTGTCTCGTGCACGCTTACGTGCCCATATTTAAGCCATTCCAATGTTCTCTCACTTTTCTTGTATTCATCTCCTAACTCTAGGCATTGTTTATAGTACCTTTCATTTTTTTCATAAGTATGCCTAAGTCCCCGTTGTTTATCTCTTTCACTAAGTATTGGAATGGGAGCCATCCGATTGCATGCCTCTATATCTTTGTGCTTAAACCTAGGATGCGTACGGGGCATTTGATAGACAAAATCCTCAACTCCATCAGAGAATGTGACTAAACCATCAATCATCCGTTCATTCAACCTAGTCATTCTCTTAAAGGATGTTCCAAATATTACTTGAGTGAGGCTTCCATCAATGAATTCTCCTAAATCTTCTAAGACCATGAATTCAACCACATAGGCAAAACTTCCAACAAACACATCCAAGTAAGTGACCGCATCAACAACATTGTCCCCTTGATAGGCTAATTCATTCACCTTAATTTTATTATATAGATTTCTTGAGATTAAGTTTAAATGTAAGAATAAGTGCAAGTTAGCATCAAAACTTTCAAATCCTATCTTACAAGGGAACTGCATGTTAAAGGGGCCATCAACGTCAATTCTACACCTAGGGTCAAAACATTGGGAGGGGTCTTCCTCCATTTCAAAATTAACTTCATCGATGACCTCCCCGTTATCAAGTGCCTCGGCATAGTCAAATTCTTAATCGGAATCCAAGTCATAGAAAGGACTATGTTGTTGCTAATTTATTTCATTATGCCCCAGGTGATTTCCAAGGTGGTGAACGGGTGAAAGGTTTCGTGGGATTGTGTTTTCTATTTCGGGATTAGGAGGGGGATTGGGAGCGGGTAGTGCAAAGTTTCTACGGCGAAAGATGTGAATCATGGTGAGTGATGGGATTTACGAACAATTTCACGAAGAAGGGGGATAGACTACAAGGAAGCTAAAAATGAGAAAAAAGCTTACTTGATAGGAATCAGGCAAGGGTAGCTAAACGAGATAGAAATCAAACTAGTTATTCTATTCCCCGGCAGCGGCGCCAAAAACTTGATGCGCGTATAACGCGTTCGGGGTCAAAGGAACTTCCTTTTCATCGAGCAAGTTTTTCAACACCCTAGGCAGTGAACCTAATCGTTGTAGTGTAGTATTGGGTAAGCCTCGGGTATTGATATCGTTCTCTAGAGGAATAGGAATGCTAGTGAGAAGTGTACTACGCTAAGGTTGAGGTTGAGGAAGATTATTTTTTTATCTTTTTTATATTTTTTTTAGAAAGCTAAGGGTAAAATCTCGGGGTTTAGATTTGGGGGTTGGTACTTCAACCGATTACTTCTACTATCTAATTATCTAAACTAAGGGTATTCTTATGTCTATTCATGTGTTCTCGTATGATGATTAAAAATGTGTCTACCTAGATACTATTACTCCCTAGTTATCTTTTATTGGTGGTTGAATTGTCACGTCCTTATTCTTAACGCGTTGTGCTTTCTAAGGTCGTAGGGTATACTTTTCTCCCTAACTCTTTGAGACTACCTTAAGGTTATTTCCTACGAAATCTCTAGGTCAATCATAATCTAACTCTAAGGTTATCTTTGGATGTTTAGCCTACAAATCCGCTAAGTGACTCATAAACTAAGGTTCACAAAGATTACTCAAGCATTTAAACACAACGATGGTTTTATTGCACTCCTAAGCCAATTACAATTAAGATAAGAGACAACCAATCAATAATTAATAACTATGTTTCATAGATCTAAGCAAACACACAAGAAATTTAGCCGGACATGTTAAACACGCAAGTATACACACATACAATCGAAGACATAATGAAATCAATGAAGTAAAACACTTATCTTGATGTAAAATAGGGTATGAGAATCCTAAGATACTGTCCAAACCGGACTACAATCATTTTAGGTTTTTAATCCACAAGTCTACCTCTTAAAATTCTGAAAATTCGATTTCTATATAGAATTTTACATTCGCGATGGCGTCGCCTTATAGGTGGGATGCCGTCAGATCGCCGTCATTAGGGTTTCGTCTTGACCAAGTAATAGTTGGGACGGTGTCACATTGTAGTTGTGACGCCGTCGGGCTTCAGTAGTGATGTCGTCTAATTCTGGATCTAGGCTGTCTCGGATGAAAAGTCTTCGTAACGCCCTTCCTCTTCAAAGTCTGACGCCGTCAGGTGTAATTTAGCAAAAAGTCTACTGAGCCGTCACAAATTTAATTACATATAGAGGAACGGCGTCGCCCTTTGATTGGGACGCCGTCAGCTTCAAATTCAGTAGCTTGAGTGTCTTCGATCTTGACTTAGCCATTTTCTTCATATATTCATTCATTTTCGTCCAAATATGCATCATTCCAGCATTTTGCTTCCAAGAGACCTAAAAAGTGAAAAGGAATGAAATTAAGCAGTAACGAATATAAAAGTGGGCGATTAAGGGCTTAAATCACCCCTTAAAAGTGTATGTTTTAAATCTTTATCAACGATCAGTGGCACACCCGGTTGGACCCGCAGAATTCAGAAAGGTTTCGTAGAAAACGAAGCAAAACGATGGAAATTGTACCCACCTTCACTTTTCATTTGGATTTTATTAAAAATGTCAGATATCAATATCTAATTTTTGTACGACTTGTAGTTCTTACCTTTGTACTTCAGTTCCGCAAGTAACTTATCAAAAATTATTGTTTTTAAACATCAATAACCTTTAAATAGGAAAATTTTTAAGAATAAACACAAATGCTAACCACCAAAGGTCTTTGGTCTAACGTTATGTGAGTGGACTATCAACTAACAGGTTGTGGGTCAAGCCCCATTAGAGACATGTGAAATAGTAATTATGAGATACGTGATGTAGTTTTATACTTTTTCCATTCTGAAAAATAAAAACAAATGCTAACCATCATAAAAAAAAACCATGTCAGTTAAAACATGATGTAAGAATAACAATGAAGCCCCAAAATTGAACATTTAAAATGACTGAGATAGACCTTGAATGTTTGACGCAGATATGATATTCTTTATCTCCATTCGAAGACCTAAAAAATTATAGCTTACAGAAATTCCAATAAAAATTGTTGGCCGGAAAACTCCGCATTTGAAAATGCCTAACTTGTTGTTTAAATTTTTTGAAAAACCCTAATTGAAATTGTTACAACACATACATGGTTACATTAAAGATATTATAAAACAAAAAAATCATCTTACCATTTCCCATTTTTCTAGGACCGTGGATTGATGATCAAGTATTGATGATGAAGGACTGTGATGAATCCTCTTCTCAACTTCGATTTATTGTATTGGATTTGTTAAGTGGTGAGAAAATATCTACTCCCCATCTCAACTGCTCAATGTGTTTTTCCCCAAATAACACATTGATCACTGCTCATGAACTGTTAAAAATACAGTAACATTTCCCCCTCGAAAATGTTATTACATGCAAGGGTCAGTTTAAAGTGTTTCGTCGAAACTAATTATGATGCTTGGCACAGATCATTGGATACAATCTACCAAAAGGCGTAAAATTGAAGAGTTTCAGAAGATGCAGCTTTTGGGAAAATTATTAAGTATGTTGCCAATCAACATTCTCAAGCAACATTATCAAGTAAAAATATAAAATTCTAGTTAAGTGATTAATTAAAAGGCTGTAAGTCAGGATTACCGAACTAAGGCATTTTGTGCAGGAACACAACTAACGCCACTATCCTCAAACCATTCCGGGCAAGCAAGCCCCAAGAAACCCGCTGCAAGGCTGCAACATTACAAAGACCCCCCTAATAATCATTTACTCGCTGTCAAACTAAATGCCAAACAACATGTAACCCAAAGCAACCAACATAATGTGGTCTTATATTGTTAGATATTGGATTTCATAAACACACTAAACCAAAGATCAAAGAGGCTTATACTATGGTTTTAGAGAGAGAAAGAGTTAGAGGTTTTGGGAACTTAGTTAGAGAAAATGAAAGTATTATTATGAGCTCCAACTCTCTACCTTGGGAGTTAGAGAGTATTTATAGTTCTTACATAAATCGCCACCTACGGGCTGTGGATCAGGCATACAGTGAGTAAAGACCCGTCCGTCCTCCACGGTGTTACTTAATTAAATACTACTTAACATTAAATAATCTACGACTACGAGCTTTGTAACGATTACATATACTTGAGGTGACCGACTCTTTAATGACCGGATTTACTAAATCCTAACAATCTCCCCCTAAGGGAGGTCACCTCAAAAATACATTGAATACAAACAGATATTACAATATGATTGTTCTTGGATTCTTGTTAAAGTTCTTTGCCCTGCAGCTCGTAGTCATCGATTCTTTATTTTTGCATGTTTGGTGAATCCAAGTGGAGGTCTTTAACTGATCCACGTGATAATGAGTTTTGAGCCATCTTTGAGATCATCAACTATCATAAATCTCTGACTCTTCCATTGTGGTGTTGGTATTATGTGATGTTGTGACATTTTGGACCGACATGCTCACATTCTGGATCATGATTTCTTCTCATCAGAGTAGTGGAAGCTTTCGTTGATTCATGATATTGGCAGCAGCGTACCAGAAGCATGGAGGGAGAATATCAGAGTCATTGATGCACTAATCATGATTTCTTTTGAAATGAATGGGATGTGTGAGCATGCGGCTATGGATTGACCGCGTCATTCTGATCAGCTGCAAACATCGGGCGTACCTGCATACAACAGTTAGCAATAAAGCGCACGAAAGTGTCTTTGATCACTTTCGTTGAATTGAGGTACACGGCCCACGGTTCCCCGTTGATCAGTACAAGTACTGCCTGTGATCAGGTATAATTCCGAAGAATTTCCTTGACAGGGTTTCGCAGCTGCTCTAGTTGTTCCCAAACCGAAACGTCTCAAAGAAGATAACACGGAGTGAGTGAACCAATGAATTGAGATTCACTGATTGATGAAAAGAGATTTGAAAAACAATCGAGTATCGCACAATAGAAATTGTTTTTGCAATACAACGAAGGTTTTAATGAAAATCAATTATCAATCATAAACACCTTTTATTTTGAAATATTAGTACACAGTCGATGTGCTAAAGAAAATAATTTTTATGCACAACGACCAGTTTTTCAAAGGTATTCATCAATCCATAACCTGAACCAGGGTTGAATCATAATTATGACTCGCCCCATTGTTTCTGTTCAGTTGTCACATGGTTGATCTATTGGATAGATCTCACATGCCACCCACCTGGAGCTTGTTTGATGTTGGCTCCAGAAGGCTTTCCACCTTCATTGTGAATATGTTTGCATATCACTCAGATGTTCTGGCAATACCACAAGGATAATGCGTAGGACTCATAAGATATAATCTCTCTTTCCACATTGTGTGATACATAGAGTCTTCATATTCAAAGGTCCTAATGAGATTGATTTGATGATCTCGTGGCTCTAGACTCAATAGTGCACATTTGGTTCCTATGCCGGAGACTAGGGAGAGGGTCCCTTCTTCAATATCAACAATCTCTAAGAGAACGTCGATAGATTATGTCGGTTCCCCGTGAGAATGAAACAAGCCCTTTTAAGAGGAACTTGAGTAGCTTGGGAAGTTTAGTGCAGTGCGTCACTGGGTCCATGATGTCTTGTCTTCAATACCGATGTTACCTTGGTAACCACCAGTAGCATATGAATTGAACCCGGTTTCTGCCCTAAGGTTGAGTTAATGGAGGGCTATTTCTTTTCACCCTTTTCTCATTTCATTTCTTTTTCATTCTTCAACCCCTTCAGTGCTTACCGAGACTTCATAACTAGAACCTTGTTGGGTTTATTCCAGTTCTAGCTCTATCTCAGTCCGCACTTTTCCCATATCTCACTTTTCTCCTTTTTTCATCATACCTAAGGACTTCTACACTATCTAGTGGATTGTCCCTGGGTAGATCCCTCCGGTTCTGACGGATCATGGGAACAAATACCTAACCTTATCATCCTTATATCACCATACATAAAGTAAATTTGGTCGGTCTATTTGGTATTGTTCATCTGCCATTGGAACCAATAGAAAACCATTTGAAAATCAATTCAGATACTTGTGATATATTATCAAAGCATTTTGTACCTGAATTGTTTTTGATATTTTTAGAAACAGAGCTCCCCCTCAACATGTGCTTCATGTATTTGAAATCATTTTGGCACACTGAGGCAAGAGGAAGAATTAACTTCTTTGATTACCATTTTCTAAAAGATATCAACATCACTTCCCTGATCAAATCAAGTAGATAAAGCATATTGGGGAAGGATGAGGTTTTCATAAATTTGCTCCCCCTCAATATGTGCCTCGAGGTTTGAAATATTTTTGCACATATTAGAAGGAACCTGCACTTAGATACAAATCAATCACGTTTCCATTCTTTGTGGTTTTTTAAAAAAAGATGCTCCCCCTCAACATGTGCATGGAAAATTTGAAATCGTTTGGCACATGTGGGGAGGAAAGCTTACTAAACACTTGTGAAACCATTTATCGAATCATCAGTTTAAATCCAATTTAAATCACAAATCCTCCCCCGATCACAATTTTCAAATATTTGAGATTTGTGATCTCTATAGATTTAAATTGTTTTTGAGAGCTTTTAAGGAGAATTATGACTTGCTTATGAAAACATTTAACCGATAAGGATCACTTATGAGACTTTAAACTCCAATAACATGCATGAATATCTTTTGAAAACATGACAAATAACCTTTTAATTGAAATCATTCTCCCCTCAATCAATGACATAAGTTGTTGATTGAGAGATCGAGATTTTGACCGTTGTCAAGTCCAAGTGAATTTCAAAAATTTAGTCCGAGTTATTTTGTTTAACATTGTTTTCATTAGATAGCAAATATTTCTCAGAAGAATTTATAGAAGGAAAAATATTTGTGAAAGAATTTTAGAATCGAGCATGAGATTTGAAACATACGTTAAAGCATGGCTCTGTTCTTTCTTTGAAAAACGGGTTACTGCCTGAAATGACAATAAACCATAGTTTCACTTTCTCCCAAAAATATTTTTGATTTTTTGATTTTTTGATTTTTTTTTTAAGAACATTCGAACAATATCTAAAGTCCCGTGTCATTCTTTGAATGACAACACAAAGACCGTAGATATTTTCGAATCGAGAAAAGCATTACACAATGACAATATTTTTTTTTTGAAAATTTTCAAGATTTTTCAGATTTTTATGGATTTTTTGAAAGTTTTATATTTTTCTATTTTCTTTTTGAGGGTTTTGAAATTTTGTATTTTGATTTTCGAATAAATATTTACAAGATATGGATGAAGAAAAGACCTTTACTCCTCATCTTCCTCTTGAAGACGTTTGAGTGTTTCCGGTTGTAGACTCTTTAGACCAAGTCGTGGTAGGATAAACTCAAAACGTTCTCTAGGAAGAGCTTTGGTGAAGATGTCTGCTAACTGGTATTCAGTCCTCACAAAATAAAGTTCCACCACACCGTTTTCTACTTGCTCCCTGATGAAATGATGTCAAATGTCAATGTGTTTTGCTCTTGAGTGTTGAACGTTGTTGCATGAGAGAGCAATAGCACTTTTATTATCACAGTACAGAGGGATTTTGTTGAATTCAAAGCCATAGTCCGATAATTGGGATCTCATCCATAGGATTTGAGCACAACAAGATGACATGGCTATGTATTCAGCCTCTGTAGAGGAAATAGAATTACTCATTTGCTTCTTTGAAGACCAGCTCACAAGCTTATCACCCCAAAACTGAGCACCTCCGCACGTACTTCGCGTGTATCTTGACATCCTGCATGATCAGCATCTGCATAGGTTGTTAGTGACATACCGGTGTCCTTCGGGTACCAAAGTCACATATTGATGGTTCCTTGGAGATACCGAAAGACCCGTTTAACCGCTTCAAGGTGCTTTTAGTAGGCTTAGCCTGGTATCTAGCACACATGCAAACAGTGAACAAGATATGTCGGTCTAATGGCGTGAGGTACATCATGGATCCGATCATACTACGATATTTCGTTTGGTCTACCATGATCCCCGAGTGGTCCTCATCCAGTTTAGTACGCTCTATCATGGGAGTGTCAACAGGGTCACTAGAATCAAATCCAAATTTCTTTAAAATCTCATTTGCATATTTAGATTGATTTATAAAAATGCCTCCGGGACTTTGTGAAATTTGTAATCCCAAGAAAAATGACATTATTTGAAATTTGGAACCCATTTCATTTGAAAAACAATCATATTCATTGGGGTCAGTCGAGGCAAAAATAATATCATCAACATATATTTGAACGTGAATTAAATGTTTGCCTGACTTTCTGGTGAACAATGTCGGATCAACTGCTCCTTTGCTGAATCCAGTAGATAGAAGAAACTTTGATAGCGTATCATACCATGCCCTTGGAGCTTGCTTCAAGCCGTAAAGAGCCTTCTTCAAACGATAGACGTGAGTAGGATGCTCTAGATTCACAAAGCCTTCAGGTTGGCTGACGTATACGACTTCTTTAAGATCTCCGTTAAGAAAAGCCGTTTTACATCCATCTGATAGACTACCATGTTCTTACTTGCAGCATTAGCCAAGAAGATTCTGATTGCCTCGATACGAGCAACAGGAGCAAATGATTCTTCAAAGTCAATACCCTCTTCTTGACGGTATCCTTTTGCAACTAATCGAGCCTTATTCTTTGAAACATCACCATGCTCATCAAGTTTCACTTTGAAGATCCACTTTAGAGCAATGATCATAGCACAATCTGGAGCAGGTACTAATTCCCATACATCTAGTCGATCAAACTCATGAATTTCTTCTTGCATGGCATTGAACCAGTTGTTTTCATTCATGGCAGTTTTAACATCTTTTGGTTCGACCTTAGAGAGTACGGAGTTGAAGAAGCACCATAAGGCATCGGTTGCAAGTTGTTTCCGTGTAGATACTGGACGAGAAGGGTTTCCAATGATGTTTTCCAATGGATGATCATGTGTCCACTTTCTAATGCGTTCATGTGGTTGTTGTTGAGGAACTGACGTAGCAGAGTCGATGTCTCCTGAAGAAGATGGTTCTGATGATGATTCAGGAGCAAATATGTTTTCAAATGGAGCATCTTCGGGAGTAGCAAAGGGATTAACTTCATCATGGGTGCCAGAAACAATTCAATGATGTACATTCTATGATTGATGATTTGTTGATGAGACAGAGTGATTAGCAGCAGGCGCTTCTTGGCTTAATGATATTGAAATAGAAGGGTTGACTTCATTGACAGGATAGGAGCGACCTCTGATGATGGAATTGACATTTCATTAGCATTTGGCTCATAGTGTTCATCAAACATTGGATCAAACAATTTATTTAAATCATCTTCTGATGGAGATACATAAGGAGTTGCTGGTGGGGGATTTGAAACCAGAGTAGAACTGATAGGACTACTTGATGAAAGTTGAGATGCAGGTCCAAAACTAGTTTGTCCTGGAGCCATTGGACCGGTCAGCTCATCAAACGTAACGTGAATTGTTTCCATTATACTTCGGGTTCTTTTGTTGTAGATTTGGTATCCTTTTCTGTTTGGTGCATATCCTACAAAAACTCCAATGTCCGCTTTAGCTTTAAGTTTGCCTAAATCTTGGCCCTCATTAGTTGGATAACACAATGCACCAAACACACGAAGGAATGAGAGAATAGGTTTTCTATTGTGGACAAGTTCATATGGAGTTTTTCCATGAGCAGTGTGAATTAGGGATCGATTTTGAGTGTAGCATGCAGTGGCAATGGCTTCAGCCCAGAGAAACATTGGAACCTTTGAGTAAATCAGCATTGTTCTTGCGGCTTCCACAAGAGTTCGATTTCGTCTTTCAACTACACCGTTCTGTTGAGGAGTTCGTGGAACACTTCTTTGAGGACTGATTCCAACACTTTCATAAAACTCACTAAGTTGTTTATTAACAAACTCAGTTCCATTGTCTGTTCGGATGATTCTGACAGTTTTGTTAAGTCGAACCTACAGCTGTTTGATAAGTTTGATGATGATATCTGGAGTTTCATCCTTTATCCTTAAGAACTTAACCCGGTGAATCGAGTAATCATCAACCACAACTAACACATATTTCTTCCCAAAGATATTCTGCACTCTCATGGGTCCACATAAATCCATGTGAAATGTATGAAGAACTTCATAATCGAGTTTGTAGGTTTGGGTTTGTGGGCATACTTCTTGCTTTTTCCCAATTGACATGTGAACAAAGATGATCCTTTTCATACTTTAGTCTAGGTAAACCTACAACTAAGTCCTTTCTGGAGAGATCATTGATGGTGCCGAAGTTCAAGTGATTGAGACGAAGATGCCATAACCATGACTTTGTTTTTGAAGCCTTTGACAACAAGCAAATTGGAGAAGACTTCATCATATCTTCGATCGAGATGGTGTATAGATTTGAACCACGTGTTCCTCTTAAAAGTTCTTTACCATCAAGTTCTCTAACGAAACAAGTATGTTTTCTAAAGGCCACTTCTAGATCGAATCACGAATTAACCGACAGAGAATAAGTTATGACCAAGACCTTCTACGTAATATAACCTGGAGATAACACTATCACCAACAACATAATCTCCATAACCCATAATTGCACCGAAATGATCGTTCCCGAATCTAACAGTTCCGATGAATTTACTCACGAAGTTCATGAGCTGCGACCGGTCTCCAGTCATATGCTTGGAACAGCCGAGTCCAGGTACCACGTAACGATTTGAACGATCAGCAGTTGAACACAAACAAGAATGGATAACTGGATAATTGGGAACCCCATACAATAATGGGTTCTACTTGGTTAGTAACAGTGATTGGAACACCCACATCAGAGGTAGAAACAATAGACTCATTAGAAATAGATGCAGTGCTAGTGTCCGTATTTGACCTATTCAAAGTATGTTCGCTTCTTAAGGGAATATTTCTACCAGTAGGCATCCATTTTCTAGTGGGCATTGATTTAGAAACTTTAGGGAAAAGCTCATTAATCTTACGGCCAGTAGGTATCCATTGATAACCTATATTACTAAATTTCCTTCCTGTGGGTTTCCACTATTTTCTAACTTTCTTTCGCCTTTGCCTTTTAGCCTTCTTAGCTTGAATTTTAACATTAATAGTTTTATCAGGGCATTTGACAGCATTAGACAAAACATTCACACCTCATTCATGATTAGTAACAAAAATCAAGCAGTCATCATTACATGGTTTGCGAATAGTAGCAGAATTCGAATTAATTATAGTACGCTTATAGCTAATACTAGAATCAACATGATTCGTTTTATTCAACTCAAACTTAATATTCCTAGGGTGATCTTCTACTCTCTTCCAATTCACATTCTTAGCTTGCGAGGTCCTATCTTGCTTGGTATTGCCTGGAGGCTTTGACCCTCTTGCTTTTATGTCACCGGTTACTCTGTAGAGGGAATTATGGGAACATTAGTTGGTTGATCTACCTTTTGCATTCCTGAACTAGACGTGCAGGGATTTGAACTACTTGAAGGCACATTAGTGTTCACTTTCTTAAAACTGGGCATAGAATGGTTTGTATGCTTGGCACTAGGCATAGAACAAGGCATCACAGCTTTACCTTTCGCACCTAAGGATTTAGGACATGTTACAATTAAACATTCTAGCAGCTCTTGAAATCGTTTGGCCTGAATGCAAGCAAACCTAATTTCTCTATCAAGAGGTTTATTAATGAAATTCTCTTCCACAATCTCACGGAGACATTCTAGACTATCCTTAAGGTGAGCACAATAGTTATGAAACACAAGTTCATTATTCCTAAGATGAGGAGGAATGTATTTAATACAGTATATTTTCGAGGATGACTTTGATGCAAAATTCTCATTAAAAACAAGTGGCGGTTCCCTTTTTCTGACTCCTCGATTCTCAATTTCCTTTTGTAAAGACGTTATTTTTCGTTGTTCTTGTCACGAGTGACTTTCATTGAATCATATAACTCTTTAAAGTGTTGTTTAACTTTTTCATTTTCTTCCAGAAAACTCTCGTTTTCATTTTGTAAAGCATTAACTAAGTTTTGAAGATGAAAAGTTTGAGAATACTGAGAATCTAAAGGAGGAGGCATTTGGGATCCAGTCACATTGTTCTTTTCACCCTTTAATTGAGATATTTGGGCTTTCAACTTTCTGATCGTGTTACAATGAGCTTGAATCTGTTTGTCACGTTTGTTTATCTGAAAAACTGCATCAAACTCTGGAACATCCGAGGATGTCTTGATATTTGAGGTTTTGACATTTTCTTTAAGATGTTGATATTTTAGTTGTAAATCAAAATGTTCAACTTCTAGTTTAGAAAGATGTTTTACCAAATTATCGTGATCATCCTGATCAATTTTCTCATTTAGTTTTGAGTTTTTGTTTTCAAGCTCAATGACACGATCATGGGAAACTTTCAATGCAATAGATAATTCATGAAATCGAGAAGCAGTAATAGAGTGCTTAGTAATAGTATAAAACACATCTTGAGCAACACAACTTGAAATCAAATTCTCATTTAAGATGTGCAAGTTCTTCCTTTCAACTTCATTATATTTGAGTTTCTGTTCATAATCATTGACCTCAACTATCATTGCATCAAATTCCTTTTCCATTTCTTTAATATCTGAATTTATCCCTTTTGAAGACTCTCAAATTGACCTTTTAATTGTTTAAAGAAAGGCATGACCTCAGTTAAGTAACATTCTTTAGTTTGCTCAAAACCCCTTTCCCTCAGTTATCCCTGTAGGTGTGATTCTCTTCTTACACGTTTTCTCAAAATCAATAAATAGTTGATAAACAACATACAGGCTGATTAAGGTCTTGCTATTAGTGGCAATATATCTAGGAACTAAATGCATTGGTGTATTAGGAGGATACACAGTTGCTTTAGGGAATTTCCTACAAGGGGGATTCATTTCAACAAGATTTTTAGCTTTTTTCATATCCATATCCTTTTTCCAGAACACTTGTTCAGGGGTCAATAGTGTCTGAGGCTTAAACTTGTTTAAGGATATCCAATTTTCCTTAGTGTAATCATGGGGTTTGATTGTTATATTATTCATTTTACACTCAGGATCTTCTAGCTTCATATTCAATTTTTTCCTAGTGACTTCATCTGATTTCTTATCTTCCTTAGTGCACTCAGCGCAACTAGGTTTCTGTCTAGGCTTAAGGATTTTATTACCATCATAAAGTACCTTATGAGCAGCTCTAGCCTTTTTAATGACCTCTGGATTTGGTTCCTCAACAAGGGGAATGCTATGCTTATCGCTTAAAACTCTATGCTTAGTGATCAAGTGAGCAGTCTGAATGGTATTCCCTTGTACGTGCAACTTATTTTCAAGCTTGTTTTTCAAAGTTTTTAGATTGGAAAAATCATTCAAAAGTTTTGATTCCTTAGCATTGAATTCTTGCTTCAGCATTTTAACATTTTCTTGAAGTTCTTGTTTTTGCTTAGCAGTTTTAGAAAGCTTTTCTTATAAGGAGTTTAACTCTTGTTTTAATACTTTTTCTATAAAATTACTTTTTCTAATAATTGTACGCATTTGGTCATCCATTTCCTGCTCACGGGTGGTCAACTCAAACTTAGCACATTGTTCATAAATAGCAACTTGTTCTTTATAGGCATTCAGTTCAGAGGTAACAGAATCATCAGGGGCACATGCAGTGTATTCATCAAAGATATAGTCATCATTGACTGCATTAGATACATCACTTGGTTCAATCGCACTTTAACATTGGGTCACATTGATCATATAGGACAATATTATCATTGCCCATATTAGCAATATCTGAATCACTAGTTTCCTGCGATTGAACCTTATCATGTTTCTTTTGCTGATCAACATCATCATATAGTTTTAATACCTCTGAGATGATTTTGTCTTTGGATGGACCAGTTTGTTGTGGTGGAGAGACCTTTGGAGAGACCATAGGTGAGATGCTAGCCATGAAGATTGTTTGGGCAGTAGGTTCATCATCGACATCAGAGTCAAATGCATCACAGTCAGCTACTTGAAATGCATTTTGATGATTATGACCTATCTCTTGAATTGGCTGTTCATCAAGATCATCATCATATGTCTTGGCATTACCCTCAGCAAGAAACAACAACTCCTCTTCATCCAAAGCGGCTCCATTATCCTGAGCTTGCACAAGCAACATCTTGTCTCTGAAGTATTCTGCATTCTGTGGACGTATTGGAGATGTGCAGTTCCTAGCAATATGTCCCTCACCACCACAGTTGTATCACTTAATTGGCTTTGCTTGACCTTGATTTCCAATCCTTCCCCTATTCTGATTTGCCACAAATCCTCTATCAACTCCAGCATTCCCATAACCTGCTCCAACCATCCCTTGTTCGTAATGTCTTCCTTGAAGTGGTTGCCCCATAACCTTTCCATCTCTGACAACAGCATGATTGTGTAGATTGGATGCAGTTCTGATCTCATTGTTAGTGTGAAGACTGTTGGTATGTGGACTAAGGGTCAAGTTTTGTTTAACCATAAGAGCCAGTTGATTAATGAAGTGTCCCATAACTGCATCAGCATCAGCTTGCTTGAACCTCGGATCAGGAATGAGTTTATAATTACCATTACCCGTGGGTATGACTTGAGAGGCTTTGGTAGTAATACCAACATTGGTGTAGAAGGCAGTTGAGTCATTTGACGAACTGGTTTCTCCCTGCTTAGATTTGAACTGCTCAAGAATCTTTTTTTCAAACATAGCATGTCTCTCATTCTGAAGAAGGAAGGCATATAGTTGCTCATAGTTTGTGTCCTTCAATCCTTTGGTTAGCTTCACAGAGGTGACAAACTTATGCCATTCGGGATTCATGTTGTTCACAAACTTTGAGTTTAACTGAATGTTTGGCATAGTCATTACGATATTCCTCATATCATTTACAAGCTTGTGGAATCTCACGTAGTATTCATAGATACTCTCATCTGGTTTCAACTTGAAGTGCTCAAACTCATCATACAGTTGTGATTCTCTGTCTTCCTTGGTTAATTCGAACCCGAGAGAAGCATCTTGACATTATCCCAAACTACCTTGGCTTCAGTGTTGTGATTGATAAGCTTGTAGATGTCTTTTGGAAGACCATGTAGTATGATGTTTGAGGCCCCGATATCAAGCATCGAATCTCTTTTTCTCCTTATCACTGAGCTCATCATACGTCTTTGGTCTGTCCAATCCAAAGATCATGGTTCCATCTGCAGCAGTATCAATTATGTCTCTTGTAGTCTCAATCTGATAAGGTCCTTCATCAATTGATTTGAGAATGTTGCCCCCATTTTCCTTTCCAAGACAGTACAATCTGATTCGTTGAGCCCAAGAGTCGTAGTCAGTTCTGTCAAGCATGGGTGGACGAGTATCTGAACCAGCTGCTTGAACATCCTCCGCAACAGTGGAGATGATTGTAGGTACGTTGGTAGACATGTTTACAGATTACACGGGATTTTATAACTCAATGATTAAACCGAGAAATAGATTCTTTCACCGGATTTTACTAAATCAAGAGAAAACCGTATTACAAACAAAAGATCAACCAAGTCGCTAAGAGTTATTGAACCAAGTTGCTAAGCCCAAGTCGCTAAGACCCAAGTTGCTGGACACAAGTCGCTAAAGCACCAAGTCGCTACACAGTCAAGTCACTAAAGAGCAACTCGCTAAGATCCAAGTCGCTAATACCAAGTCGCTAAGATTTATGACAACAAATCGCTAAGCACCAAGTCGCTAGACACAGTTAAGTTGCTCAAGAACAACTCGCTAAGATCCAAGTCGCTAACAATTTACACTACAACTCGCTAACAATTTCTGAAGCAAGTCGCTAACCTCACCAAGTCGCTAGCCGTAGTGGAGAATCCACTAACTTGTACTATTTGTCGGCTTGTCTCAATAGACAAGTCGCTAACAACTAACACTGTAACTCGCTAACTTTTACTGGAGCAAGTCGCTACGATGAAAAACACAACGAGAACCAAGTCGCTAGCAAGAAAAATGTGGAAAACTAGAAGGGGGGGTTGAATAGTTTTACCAATTTAAAACTTCCCTTTAAATATTTAGATCGACTTATGTCAAGCCATTTGATTGCTTATGTTGGACGTTGATAGATGGATATATAAACGTGAAATGAAATATAAAGAGTAAGAAGCACATCACTACAACACAAGTTATTTATAGTGGTTCGGCTACAAGGACACCTTCCTTGCCCTACTCCACTCCCCGAGTCACCTACTCGAGAGTTCGTAAGCACTACACCAACTCCTTGTGGCGGATAAGCCTTCACAACGTCGCTTAACCTTTTTCCGGTACAAAGCTAAATACCGAGTTCTTTCACACCAAGGCGAACCACACCTAACACAACATCGCCTACCCTTTATACGGTGCTAGGCTAACCACCGAGTTCTTTCACACCTTAGGAGAACTAATCCTATCACAACGTCGCCTACCCTTTATTAGGTACTAGGCTAAGCACCTTAGTTCTTTCACACCTTAGGTGAACTACACCTTCACGACACAACACCTAATCTCAAGGAGATCTACTCCTTGTTACAACACCATCAAGGATATCACCATCCTTGTAGATAAACAAATACACATATGTATAACGATGCACCTCATCGATTATACGACCTAAGCATTCTCCCCAAATGCTACTTGATTTGATCCTTTGGCATCCTTCACTAATGCCTTTGACACAACGCTTGGCACCTTCACTAATGCCTTCGTCTTGACACCTTTAGCATCCTTCAATAATGCTTTGACACGGATGATGAGCACCTTTCATTAATGCTTTCATCTTGACACTTTCAGCATTCTTCTCTAATGCCTTCAACCCAACATCTATGGAGAAAGGAAGAACTATCAACAAGAGAACCTTAGTAGTCTTGATGATGACGAAGCATGGCAACTCATGGACTTGAGCTTGCACGTCTTCAAGAGGTGGTGATCTCTTCTTTAAGAGGAACCTAGTAGATCACACAAAAACAAAAGACAAACTACATAGATCACTTAGATCTGAGGTTAGAGGGTTAGAATACTTTGGGGAAATATGTGTGAAAAACCATGTGTAGAGAGAAAGAAATGGCTCTCTATTTATAGAGAAAATTCTCTTATGTTCCCCAGATCCCACGGATCCCTACCACAAGGGATCCGGCTAGCACAAAGTTAGGGATCCGTGGTCCGCTCCTCTTTGCCCATGGGTATTTTTGGTTATGGGTCATGGGTCATGGGTCATGGGTTATGGGTTGATCCATGGTTTTCTTTCTAGATACAATGAACTTGGTTAAGTGGTATATATAAAACCATGGGTTATGGGTCAAAACCATTTGCTAGTATTTTACCCATTTAGTATATACTTGTATTTACCCATTTTAGCATACACTTAGTTTTTACCCATTTTAGTATAGTTAGTTTAAGTATATGTTTAACCCAATATGTAAACACTAGTTGTTGTACATATGTATCTAAATCATAAAATCACTTATACTTGTTTTAGTGTTTTATGTGACAACTTAATTGTGTTAGAAAACTATTAACTCAAACTATTTACGTATTTTATTTGTTTCGTTAAAATGATTTTACGCTTTTTATCGACAAAACATTAGAAGATCGTAAAATATAAATAAACGTTTTTACGGCTTATTTGTATTAACAATCTCCGCCCTTTTGTTGATGACAAAACATAAAATTATTTTAAGGAAAAAGCTAAAATTCATAAAAATTTGAATTTGTAGTTTTTACTTTCTTCTCCCCTTTTTGTCGAAAAAAAAGTGTTAAAAGAAACTAACACAATTTTTATAAGAAAAAATGTAAAAATGTAAAAGAGAGCAAGTGACGGGAATGGTACTCGTCTTAACTCCCCCTTGACGAGTCCATCCCTATGTAAGGGCGTCAAGGACATAGCGTAAAATAAACTAATTGTGTTTGCAACTAAGTTTGCAAATGGTTCGTCTAAGTGACGAGAACGTGCTCCCCCTTGAATATTGCAATGTTGCAATGGGGTGTCATGAAGTGTAATCCAAAATTGGATTAAGTTGCAAGCGATTTTTGCAATGTTGTTTGACACAAAGCTCCCCCTAGCTTTATGGTGTCAATATCTTCATTTGTATTTTGAATAACTACAAAACAAAGGTTAGAAAAACAAGAGTATAGTGCATAATTTCCTGCAAAAGAGAATCAAGTTAGTATAAATTTGTGCTCCTGTACCACGGATCCCACGGTTCCCTTTAAGAAGGGATCCGTCTAGTTATCTCGAAGGGATCCGGCTATCATTGGATATCTTGGCAGTGAAGAAATGTCAAGGAATGCTATTTTGAGAGAATGAGATATATGCACAATACAACACACAGAATAATCATAGCATATAAGTATTCATTCAATAAAACAAGAGATACACAACCAAATCTCTAAAAACTAAGAGAATTAACTTAGCCATACACGTACTACTAATGCTAATCTCATTACGAGACTTAAAATGTGACAATGTTCTTAAGTCTAGGGATGAGTGGACTTGTTGAATTGATCCAATTTTGCAAGAAGATGATTGAACATGAAATGTATCTCATTTCGTACTTCTTGAACAAGTCCTTGAGTTTTTAGACAATTTGGGCAAATATTGTCTTGGTTTGGCCCCGAAGGGAAAGGGATGTCTTGAGGGGGCTCAATGTGTGTTTGAGGGTCTTCATTTTGAGAAGTTGGGAGAGGTTCTAAAAATGAGGGTGGTAATGGAACTTCTTCCATATGATCAAGGTTATTCCTTGTCTCCCATGATGGGCTAGTTGGTGTTGTAGGTGGTTCCCGATTTAATGAAAAGGTTGGTGAATGAGAGGTTCTTGAAGGTGAATGAAATAATGAATATATGTTTGGATGAGGAAGAGGCTCATTCAATGAGTGTAGTCCATTCTCAATGAATGAAGGTTTTGATGGCTTGCTAGAACTAGACATGTTTGGTTTAGAACTGGATGATCCTTTTTCTAGTTAGAAAGGTTTGATGATAATCCTTGCGGTTCTCTTAGCTTTTGTTGGATGGGTTTGACAAGGTGGGATTCTAGAGTCATCATTTCTAATAGGAGATGTTTCGGTGGATGAAATTTCATGGATCATTTGACCCTTTCTTTTGGATGATCCTATGTTTGAGGAATTGTTGCTAAGACCCTTTGTCATGGTGATGAAAATGCTAATGTGAGCTTCTAATTTCTGAGTTTTGAAAGGTAATTGAGGATGGTGCCATAAACCTAAGAATGTTTGGTTTATAAAGAATAATTTGAATTTGGGAATTAAATTCTTGACCACTTAGAAGGCTAAGCATGCTCTTGAGGTTTTGATCAGCTCTAGGAGGTTAATTAATGTATGCTAAGAGTGGTTAGAGAACCAAAGGGTGATTTAATTTTGAATATAGAAGCGATTAATACATTGCATCTACGGATCCGCGGATCCCTCTCAGTAGGGATCCTTTGGTTAAAGACCAGGGATCCGGCTATCAGACAAGGTCTAGGTGAAATCATTATGCTTTTGTAAGGTTTGTCATTAATGTATTTCGAGGGTTTGACTTGATTTTGAAGTCTTTAGCTGTTGGATATCTCAAATCCTTAACCATAACAAGTAATGGTGATTAATGATGGTTTTGGCTAAGAACATTGACCTTGGGTAGTCTAACCATATGTTTGACAAGGATTCCTTTTAATTTGTTGTGGAAAAACAGTGATACTAAGTCCTAAAAATCAGATGATGTCCTAGGATAAATTTACTAAAATCTTTAAAAATAAGAAGAAATGAAAAAGTAGTTTTTGGTCTTAATTTTGAGTCAAAGATGATTAAGATCAAGTTTCTAAAATTGAAGGGTAGACCAAACTTAAGTGCTATCAAAAGTGATAGATAATGTGTGAGTGTTGGAGCGGAATTATGGTGAGTTTTGACTAATTGATAAGTAAACGAACTATTTCGAAAATATATCCTATATAAGCCATGGATGAGAGTGAGGTTTTCAACTATTAGCGGAAGACTTGGTTGTCTCTAGTGTATTATGTTTGACTTGTTTGAAGTGTTCTAGTGGACTATTATGATGTAGCCAAATCTGTTTTGTACATCAGGTGCATACGGATCCCACGGTTCCCTTATGGGAGGGATCCGACTAGTTCAAACTCTGGGATCCGCCAACTGCAGTCGAGAGCTTTCGGAAATGTGCAACTTTGCACTTTATAGTAAATGCTTTTCCTAGTTGTTTCTATGGGGACTAAATGCAAGAACACAACTAATATAACTTGTATCAAAGTAAGAAAAGCTTAAATTCCTAGAATGAGTGCGGACGACCATACCAAGAGGTCGTAAAATCTCATTTTCAAAGTACCTAAGTTAGGATTTTTAGTGCCAAGATATGGCAATATCTTCATACTACAAGCATAGTTTAAATTGTTTACAAACCATTGTTTGAAATTGTTCATCATGCACTTGATTCCTAAGATTTTACCTTTTTTTTCTCCTTCACTTCTTCACCCGTCCTCCACTCTTTTTCAAACCATCTTCACTTCTTCTTCCTCAAGAAATTGGCGAAGCATTTGAAGATTCCCTTGGTTTGTTGCCATTCGGGTGATTCATTTGGGATGTTTGGCAATTGGTTGAGGTAGTCCAAGGGGACAAGATCGATGTTTGCGAGTGGGTTGCTACTACTCCCTTCACCTCCTCCTTCTTCTTGCCTTTCCCTTTCCTCCGAGGAATCCGTGGGTGGGTGTGGTCTCTTGCCTTCCACCATAAACCTTGTTGTTCTACCTTCGGTCAATGGTACAATAACCTTATTGCAAAAGCTATGATCAAGAGATTGTGGAGAAGGGTCTAAAGCAAAGATGAATTTGGCGAGATGGGTTAAAAGCATTGCGTACGGAAGCACCATCTTGTCCATGCTTCTAACACTTGCCATTCTTTTGACCATGTAGTAGGCAAGGTTGAATTGAGTATTGGTCACTAGGCAATAGATCATGAAGCTTAGACATGCGTTGGGGTGGTCCTTGTTCCCTACTAGGCATACCACATTTTCTCTTATCACATCCTCCCACTTTCTATACAATGCATACATTTCCGAAAGCTCCATTTGAAAAGGATCCCTATGGATCACTTTTGACTTTTTTGTGACTCTTGATGGTAAGGCTCTTGGCATGAACACGGTGTCCCTCACCGTGGTTGCTTCCGGGATCAAATTGTCGTAAATATCATGATGATCAACCATTGTGTGTAGTTGTTCTAAAGACCATTCATTCGATTACATACAAATGCCTTGATATGGAACTCCTATAATTCTTCCAAACTCTATGAGTGAAAGACTAAACTCTCGCTCATTGATGGTGAATTCAATTGAGATGGACCCGTCATCATTTCTAAATATCCCCATTGTCTTGTAAAACTCAAGCACAAAGACCGGGCAAATTTGTTCGTTTATATCCAATAAACAATCAAACCCAATAGTTGCAAAAACTTCCCTTACGTCGGTATTTGCAAGAAATGATGGATCAACAACTCTACCTTCATGAAAGAGTCTCCTTTCGAGCAACTTAAAGGCCTTTCTATCGTCCGGACTTAGACCATTTTTCCTATGATACATGGGTATGTAGTGGGCGGTGTCTTGGTGTTGCTTGTTGCTAGGCATGATATTCCTAAACAATACAACCCCAATGTGGTGTTAATGGTGAATAGTAGCCTAGAGGGTTTGATTCCAATTTTGCTCTCATCATCTTTGTTGAGTTCAAGAAATGTGTTTAATTTGTATTAACAATGTTAATTCTTTGATTTAGATTATCTTAGAAAACAATGCGGTGACAAATTATAATAAACCCATTTGAACCCAACTCTTAAAGATGAAGAAATTGTGATTCTAAAAATCAAGGAATTAAACTAACAATGTAGTGAAGATTATACTTACACAAGTGATTGTTATACTTGAGGAGAATGATCAATTTGCTCCTATGAACGTACACTGGTTTTGTTCGTGAGTCTTTGAGGTGAGTATTATTGTGGACCATCCACAGTGATCGTTCTTGATGATATCTTGTCTTTGTTGCGGATCCCGCGGATCCCTCTCATTTGGGATCCGGCTAGTGTAAACTGAGGGATCCAGGCATAACAGACAAAAATCACTCAAACATTCCTTGATAACTAAGGTTTGGGAGTTCTAAAAAGCCTAATGTTTTGGTGTTTAAGGTTCTAAAACTTGTGATTTGAGGTTTTTGAAGATTCAATACTATTCCTATTAGACGAAGTTCCCTTTTTAAGAATTAGTCATAATTCTTGAAGCTTTCAAACATTATAATAAAATCCTATTTTATTATAACATAAGAATTTTCACATGGAAATTTATTGACATAGATGAAGTGTCAATAAATTCTTTGTGATGAATAATGATAATGGTTACCAAATAACCAAAATGTCATTATTACGAAGTCGAAGTGTAGTTTCTACAAATAAGTCGAAGAATACTATTTTTGATGTTAACTTTAATATAGATAACTACTAAAACAATTATTAATAAATCATGCAACTAAGATTTCAATAATAAAATTAAAAGCAACTGATTAGTAATCATACCTTGGCTAAATATTCTTTTTGCGAAAGGAAATATTTAGATAAGTTCTTTATGCTCTTCTTGGTGACTCCAAATCCAAGTATGGATAATGCTTGGCTAAATATTCTTTTTGCGAAAAGAAATATTTAGATAAATTCTTTATGCTCTTCTTGGTAACTCCAAATCCAAGTATGGAAAATGCTTAAGAAAAAAAATGTTAGAGCATTCTATCATTGTCCAACAATAAACAATATAGTGATTTTAAAACATGACGAAGATAATCCTTCTTTGTAGTTTTCAAACATACATGGATCGTATCAAGTTTTTAAAGTACAACATACTCTAAAAAACTTGGTAACGAAGCTCTGATGCCAATTTTGGAAAACTAGAAGGGGGGGTTGAATAGTTTTACCAATTTAAAACTTCCCTTTAAATATTTAGATCGACTTATGTCAAGCCATTTGATTGCTTATGTTGGACGTTGATAGATGGATATATAAACGTGAAATGAAATATAAAGAGTAAGAAGCACATCACTACAACACAAGTTATTTATAGTGGTTCGGCTACAAGGACACCTTCCTTGCCCTACTCCACTCCCCGAGTCACCTACTCGAGAGTTCGGAAGCACTACACCAACTCCTTGTGGCGGAGAAGCCTTCACAACGTCGCTTAACCTTTTTCCGGTACAAAGCTAAATACCGAGTTCTTTCACACCAAGGCGAACCACACCTAACACAACGTCGCCTACCCTTTATACGGTGCTAGGCTAACCACCGAGTTCTTTCACAGCTTAGGAGAACTAATCCTATCACAACGTCGCCTACCCTTTATTAGGTACTAGGCTAAGCACCTTAGTTCTTTCACACCTTAGGTGAACTACACCTTCACGACACAACACCTAATCTCAAGGAGATCTACTCCTTGTTACAACACCATCAAGGATATCACCATCCTTTTAGATAAACAAATACACATATGTATAACGATGCACCTCATCGATTATACGACCTAAGCATTCTCCCCAAATGCTACTTGATTTGATCCTTTGGCATCCTTCACTAATGCCTTTGACACAACGCTTGGCACCCTTCACTAATGCCTTCGTCTTGACACCTTTAGCATCCTTCAATAATGCTTTGACACGGATGATGAGCACCTTTCATTAATGCTTTCATCTTGACACTTTCAGCATTCTTCTCTAATGCCTTCAACCCAACATCTATGGAGAAAGGAAGAACTATCAACAAGAGAACCTTAGTAGTCTTGATGATGACGAAGCATGGCAACTCATGGACTTGAGCTTGCACGTCTTCAAGAGGTGGTGATCTCTTCTTTAAGAGGAACCTAGTAGATCACACAAAAACAAAAGACAAACTACATAGATCACTTAGATCTGAGGTTAGAGGGTTAGAATACTTTGGGGAAATATGTGTGAAAAACCATGTGTAGAGAGAAAGAAATGGCTCTCTATTTATAGAGAAAATTCTCTTATGTTCCCCGGATCCCACGGATCCCTACCACAAGGGATCCGGCTAGCACAAAGTTAGGGATCCGTGGTCCGCTCCTCTTTGCCCATGGGTATTTTTGGTTATGGGTCATGGGTCATGGGTTATGGGTTGATCCATGGTTTTCTTTCTAGATACAATGAACTTGGTTAAGTGGTATATATAAAACCATGGGTTATGGGTCAAAACCATTTGCTAGTATTTTACCCATTTAGTATATACTTGTATTTACCCATTTTAGCATACACTTAGTTTTTACCCATTTTAGTATAGTTAGTTTAAGTATATGTTTAACCCAATATGTAAACACTAGTTGTTGTACATATGTATCTAAATCATAAAATCACTTATACTTGTTTTAGTGTTTTATGTGACAACTTAATTGTGTTAGAAAACTATTAACTCAAAGTATTTACGTACTCTATTTGTTTCGTTAAAATGATTTTACTTTTGTTATCGACAAAACATTAGAAGATCGTAAAATATAAATAAACGTTTTTACGGCTTATTTGTATTAACAAAAAACTTCAAAAACACACTTTTCAATCCAAAACAAGCTCAACCACAGTGATTCAAGCTTACCAAATCAAAACCTAAGCACTTACAATGATTCTAAACACAAAAGTACACCCAAAATTCAAACTTTAACACTAGAAATGATCCAAATGATGCAAAAACCACTAAACTTTTTCAAACTCAAAAACCATCTAAAACCCCTAGAAATCCAAGAATATGTAAGAGAGATGATCAAACCATGACTCTTGATACCAATTGTTAGATATTGGATTTCATAAACGCACTAAACCAAAGATCAAAGCGGCGTATACTATGGTTTTAGAGAGAGAAAGAGTTAGAGGTTTTGGGAACTTAGTGAGAGAAAATGAAAGTATTATTATGAGCTCCAACTCTCTACCTTGGGAGGTAGAGAGTATTTATAGCTCTTACATAAATCGCAACCTACGGGCTGTGGATCAGAGATACAGTGGGTAAAGACTCGTCCGTCCTCCACGGTGTTACTTAATTAAATACTACTTAACATTAAATAATCTACGACTACGAGCTTTCTAATGATTACATATACTTGAGGTGACCGACTCTTTAATGACCGGATTTACTAAATCCTAACATATATAATCATTGAAAACCAAAAACATTAAGTAATCACTGTATTACTTGTTGGGTTTTATGTACTTCTCCCATTAATTCATTATCATGAAACATATAAAGGAACAAAAATCAAAAATCAATAAAGCCCAAAAAGCTGTAATTCATGTAAACATTTTGGCTACAACATTTGTACACTTAGTTTCATTCAATATAATGTCACCCAATCACCCCCTAAAATTATAATGCAGCCTTCTTTCAACAATCCAAACAGAAAAAAAACAATAAATTAACAGGGAAAACAAATCACATAATTGAATGGAACTACACTGAAATTGCCATTATGAACCTGCTCAAATTGAAACGTGCCATACATAATTTGGCCTATCCATTCTTATCACTAAGTGATAATGTCACCGGACATCACATCAGCCATATTAACTATAACAACTATCATGCATTTTTTTGTGGAGCAATGCTACATCCATTTTTGTGGATGTTAATTATAACTACCATCAGCCATATTAACTATAACTACTATCATGCCATTTTATTTTTGTGGATGTAGCATAGCTCTTTTTTTGGTCACTCCCCGCATTTTTAACCTCTTTTTGGGGTCACCATTCATTTGAGACTTTAAAACTCAATTTAAAACGTATAATCCATTTAAAACTCAAGAAAAGTATCATTGGACTTGACAGCTACTCAAATGACACGGCTATCTAGTTCGCCATATGAATGAATTTTAAAGTTAAACTCAGAATGGATATGGTTTACTACTCACACTCACTCACATATGTGGTCCAGGAATCACCCAGAAGCCAAAGTTGCTATTAACCCCCAATATCTAATTATCCGATATTAGCATCATGATCATACAAATAATCATTATTTTTATCAGTATCATACCTCCTTGTCACAAACCCTTCAACCTAATAGTAAATTAAACACACAATAAAAATTTAACAAAAAAAAATCATACTAATATATATGCACAAGTTGTTAAATACCCAAACCACAGTTAATCAAAAGTTTAAAGGGTTATAAACTAAGGAAAGTTATAAATTTTAAAATTCAATGTAATCACCTGTATGAGATCGATGTGGTTTGACCCGTGGAAGACCTCATAAAATCGGAATATAATCAAACACTGAAGAATTTTGAAACCTCAATTACTCCACTAAATCAAAAATTAAAGCTTGATATTAGGGGTTTTTTCTTGTTGTCTCGACGAGGAGATAGATGTCGACGAGAAAAAAGATTTTCCGATGAGAATTGTAAAATGGATTGAATATGAAAATGGTTATCCTGGGATTCCGGTTTTCCTTAAATTACATTTTTCGCCCTCAAATATAAAACAATAGCAATGAGGCCCATGTGTATTTTCAGATTTTTTTCACATGCAAGTACAAAAACGTTTTTCTAATTTTTTTTAAGCAAATATGGAAATAATTAGGTTCAATTAATTTTTTAAACCCAAAAAAATAATCAAATTAAATAAATTATTACTAAATAAGGTATGATTTGATTTTTTTGAAATGAAAAATTCTCATTAGGGTGGTGGCAAGCATGCCTAAGCCATTTTTTCATGCATAATCACCCACAAATAATATCCTTTCATCTCATCTCATAGCAATCTCATACCTAACAATAGATTTTTAGTGGCAACCATGCCTAACCCATACCTCAACTATTTTTTA
This sequence comes from Chrysanthemum makinoi, assembly GCA_910596185.1. Lineage (NCBI taxonomy): Eukaryota > Viridiplantae > Streptophyta > Magnoliopsida > Asterales > Asteraceae > Chrysanthemum > Chrysanthemum makinoi. Next base: position 153,259,627 of record OU343220.1, read on the forward strand.
TTTTTATTTTATTTTTTTAATAATTATATTAAATAATTTAATAAAGACATAATATTTTATTAATACTTAAAAGAAAATTACATCAACTAAATCGCATTAATAAAAAAAACGAACTAAAACACATATCTAAAAATCGCAAGTCCATCCATATTTGAGGATAATATTGAGGAGGACTCATTTGAGGAATGTATGGAGCGGGTTGTGATTGAATTTGTGGACGAATGGAACGAGAACCTCGTCCACGGCTTTTGGATGACGACGAACCATCTCTTGATTTTCTTGGATCTATGAGAATGTTTTTTAAAAGTGTAAAGAGATGTGATTGAATTTGTGGTAAAAAAAAATAGAATTGATTTTGTTTATTTATAGAGGGGGAGTAAAAAAAAATTTTTTAAGCATGCAACGGCTATAAGCCTTTAATGTCCAACGGCTCCATTTTTAAATCACAACGTCCACTTTTGTGCCATGCCAATTCGGTAATCTATACCGAATATTCACACCGATGGACCAAACCGAAGCATGCCGAAATTGTGGCATTGCCTACCCCGGTCGGCATGAATCATGCCTAAGCATGCCCAACCCCGGTTGCACCACCCTTAGGGGTTTTGTTTTATTATATAAAAGATATATGAATTTATGAAATTCTTTTTAAATAAAAAAAACTATAGCAGCAAAATGCGATTTTTTCCCCTTCTGTCTTTATATTTAGTTAGATTTGTGAAAAGATCTGGATTTTATAAATCCGTCGCAACTCGCGGGGACTAAATTCTAGTTCCTAACCATTTCATAATTATGTATTGGATTATAAATTGTTGGTCCAATTAACACGGCAAATTACACCAAAATACTATGCTTGCATGAAGTAAGGATCAAATGAGAAATAAAAGTAAAATGAGAAGAATGAGAAGTAACCACAACCGCACATTTCAGCTGCACATACAATAAAAGATACAACTCCTATGAATTTTTCCCTATTCGTGTAAAATGTGTGATTAAAATTATTTCTCATTCTTCTTATTATATTTTCTTTTTTTATTAGATCTCTTCCGTTGCTTGCATGAACTGGTGAATTAGAAAATATACCAGCTAAACTTGAAAGAGAAAAAGTTAAAGGTATGAATAAGTCAATCATGCATACTTTTATATGCAAAAAATAAATTAAACAATGTTGCATGATTCGTATTCACACTCTTGGTCATAAATTTAGATGTTCAACTCAAATTTACATTTAAAGTCTCAATTTAGGTATTCGGATCTTAGACTCGATACCATGTAAGTTAGAGTAATGATAGAGGGACCTAATTCGTATGACTAAATTTATGTCTAACTAATTAATCATGTGACATGTGGAATGCACAATTTCTCTTTCATGATCATCACCACTAATTTTGCCATGTGTCGTCATCTTAAAGTTAGGCATGTTTTTAGGCATGTAAATCATTTTCCATGTAAGTTAATGCGATAGATGTGATAAGAATAACTGATTTTCATTGACCGCCAATTACCATTACATCGTACATATATATAATAAATCAATATACAAAAGATTCTAGATTTCGGGCTTGGGCCCGTTACAACTACATAGTACCGGCTAACAGTATGATATATGTAATGTTTTTATGGTTTCATGTATCTCATGCATTTGTAAAAAAAATAAATAAATAAATAAACATGCTACATACATACATGCATGTCCATACATTTCTGGAAATGTATATACAGGTAGAAGTAAATGTAAATCTAAACCATAATAGAGTGATAATAACACACTACCTACAATAACACAATCTAACCTATATGAATAATATGATTTAACCTCTTCACTTAACCTACCTACTATCCATTCAGTTTTATCCTCCCCCAACCCCCTTTTCATCCACCAACAGCACCTCTATATGGCAATCAACAACCACCGGAAACTTATCCAAGAACAAGATTCCAACCAAAATGTAACATGTTCCGATTGCGGTCCAACATGTCGATACAAATGTAGCTACCCCGAATTCTATTGGCCACCGCAACCTCCACCATCACCAAAACAAATCACCCATATATCACCTTATGTGATCATTTTAGTATCCTTGCTAGGCAGTGCTTTTCTTTTTATAAGCTACTACCTCATCATGGTAAGATGTTGTACGCGCTTTAGACGAGCCCGGAACAACCAAATCTATGGAGAAACAGAAGACTTATCAGACGATGATCATGGACTAGAAGTTGATCATCATATATGGTACATCCCCACCATTGGCCTACAACCATCTGTGATTAATTCAATTAGTGTCATAAAGTTTAAAAAAAATGATAACTTAATTGAAGGGTCAGATTGTTCCGTTTGTTTAAGTGAGTTTCAAGATGAAGAGACGTTACGTTTGTTGCCAAAATGTAACCATGCATTTCATATTCCTTGCATTGATACGTGGTTAAGTTCACATACAAACTGTCCACTTTGTCGGGCTGGTATTTTGTCTAGCAGAATGAGTTCGGTTTTGAGTCTGGATGATCCAAGTTTTTCTCGTGGGGTTGGATCAAATAGACATAACCAGATCGAGAATTTTGATGAAGGTGGTGGATTATTGGATGGGAATGGTGGCCTGGATAGTGAAAATTGTGAGGATATTGAAGACTCAAAAACCGAGTACGAGTCTGTTATACCGGACAGAAGGTCCTTTTCCATGGATTCCGTTGCAGTTTCAGAGATTATTAATGGGGAAACTGAAGTTGCTTCTGGTGATTCAAGAATATGAAGAGTGCCTATAAATGCTCTTTTATTTTTAAGGAAGATTTATATTTACCAAATCGCCGTCGTAATGCAAGATTGTGAAACTTTACAGCTTGCAAGATTATACGTTAAGTTTTTATAATAATGGTTTTTGCCTAAAACTTGTGTCAAACATACAGTTTTCTGTTTCAAATACTTTTCTTTTGTAAGCTACAATTTGTTTTCTTGCATTTTTGAAGGACTTAAGTCTATTACTCAGGAGTACGAGATATCTTGTTGGACAAAGTTATTCGGATTGACAGTGGTCGAAACTAATTAGTGATAATAATAGATTCATTATTAAATCTTAAAGACAGCTTTGATTAGATATTAAAACTTAGAACATAATTGATGTATATTTTCATAGAAAAGGTTAGGTTATTAATTATGCATGAAAAGCTATCATCACCCGGTAGCCAAGAACCAAACGGCGACAACAGTTATAACAAAATTTCTTGGTAACCAAGATGAATTTGATGCATTACATTGTGGAATATAAGCTGTATGGTTATAATTATTATGTTACGTAATCCCATGCATATCTCATTAACAATAATCAAGATATATAGTATAAATGTATGGCTTGGATAGAAAGCTAAATGAAAGCCCTTAACAATACTAAACACAATAACTAGGCCTAACCATGCTAAAGTATTTGGCTAATATACCCTCGCAGTTAGAACGAGAGGCTTCTGAATGTTCAAACTGGAGCGAAATTCTTGAAATAATAAACTTTGAAGACCTTTGGTGAAGAAATCAGTATACTGAAACCGAGAAGGAACATGCAAGACACGCACTTGACCCTTAGGTCACGAAATCGCGAAAAAAATGTATATCAATCTCAATGTGTTTGGTTTGGTGATGTTGATCCGGATTAGCAGGCATAAAACAACACTAACATTATTACAATACATGGGAGTAGCGATGGATACAAGTGCATGAAGTTCACGTAATAAGTTACGCACCCAGGAAGTCTCGGCAACAATGTTAGCAACACCACAGTATTCGGCTTCAGTACTCGAACAGGGAAAAGTAGCATGGCGTTTAGCATACCAGGATAGTAAGTTATCTCCAAGGAACACATAATATCCGAACGAAGAACGCCATGTGACCGGACAACCAGCCCAGTCAGCACCAGTATACGCACTGAGTTGAGCAGTAGAAGAAACATGTATATGAAGGCCATGATCAAGAGTACCACGCACATAATGGAGAATCCGCTTAAGAGCAGTAAAATGAGGCTCATGGGGGCCATGCGTGTATAGACACACCTGCTGAACTACAAAAGAATAAGAAAAATTAGGTCTCGTAAATGTAAGTTACTAAAAAGCACCAGCTAAATTGTGATACGAGGTAGCATTAGAAATGGGGTCCCCATCAGGACCAAGTTTGGTCCACAGGAGTCCGACACGGGTTACAATGCAACATGTGAGCCCGTTCAAGAATCTCCTCAGCATATGTGGCCTAAGAAAAAAAAACATGAAGATGAACAAACAGTATAAATGCCAAGAAAATAATTAAGGGGTCCCAAATCCGTCATGGCAAATTCTCCATGAGGAAAAGAGATAACTCGTTGTAGAAAAGCTGCAGAATAAGTAGTAAGTATGATGTCATCAACGTATAGCAACAAATATGCAATATTAGTCTCCAGATGATCTATGAATAAGGAAGAATCTGTTTTGCAGTGCTGAAAACCAACTCTAGTAGCATAGGTAGTAAAGCAATGAAACCAGGCACGAAGGGCTTGTTTAAGCCCGTAAAAGTGGCCGCTGCAAATGAAAAACATGATCAGGATGACGTAGGCCAAAAAAACCTAGTAGTTAATGCATATATACCGGCTTAGAAAAATATCCATAAAGAAATGCATTCTTTACATCCATCTGATGAATTGGCCAATGTCGAGAGACGGAAAGGCTCAAAACAGTGCGTATGGTAGCCGTTTTGAAAACTGAACTAAACATCTTATCACAATCAACACCTAACTGTTGACTACGTCCATTAGCCACAAGACGATCCTTATACCTGTTAAGTGATCCATCTGCATTTAAACTTATGCTTGAAAAGCACATAGAATGCATAACATTCACATTAGCTAGATGAGGCATAAGAACCCACCTTCTATTAGTAATTAAAGCATTATACTCATCTAACATAGCTTTTTCTAGTGATGGTCACGAAGGGCATAAACGTGAGACTTGGGTATAGGAGACATAGTGGTGATGTGAAGGGACATACCCTCAAGAGGTTTGTGAACACCAACTTTTGCACGATTGGCCATGGAGTGTGTACTATACGCAATTTCAGGGGTCTGGTTCGGTGGAGGTAATTGTTGGGCCGGCTGCTATGTGGATGGTTGTGTTTGGGCCGTTTACTTGGCTGGTGGTTGTTATTGGGCCGGTTGCTGTTGGGGCAATTGTTGGGCTGTAATGGGTCTAGGCAATGGTGGTGGGTTTTTTAATGGGATACTTTGGGCCATGCAAGGAGAAGAGTGTGGGCTGGTGGGTTGTGCCAGTGTTGATTGTTGGGTAACAACAGGTGACCTGCTGATAGGTTGAGGAGAGGCAGTGGTGGTGGTGTCGATAAAAGATTGGTGATGAGAAAATCCTAAGAGGGTGGCTGAGACAGTGTCATGGAACAAAAAGGAAATATATCCTTGTCAAATAAGACATGATGAGAGATAATGATTTTATTGGTTTCAAGGTTAAGACACCATAGCCCCGATGACTAGAAGGGTAACCGAGGAACATGCACGGGGTAGTAATTTATTAGCAATGTGGAGGTAAGGATAGTGCAGAAAACCAAACATACGAAGATCATTATAAGCGGGTTGTTTGTATAGAGTTTTGTAAAGGGGATGTCATTTGGAATGGCGGTAGAGGGTGGTATGTTTATAAGGTGTGTGGCCAAGTGAAAGGCTTCTATCCACTAAGGGTATGTGCTTAAAACAAAAGGTCACGAATGACGTTGTTAATGTTTCTAAGCATGCATTCCGATTTCTCATTTTGTTGGGAGGTTTTAGGACACGAAAATCAAAACTAAATGCCATGCGTGCGAAAAAGGTTATAAAAACATGTGTTGTCAAATTCATCCCATGTTCACATTACAAAACTTTTATGTAAGTATTTTGTTTATTTACATAAGCACGAAAAGTAACAAAGATGTCATTGATCCGCTTCCAAACGGTCAAGTTTAATCACACAAGCTAACCACTTGTGAATGGTCAACTGTAATAAACTTAAAACAGCTTAGAAAGCAAATACAATTAGGATCAGAGGAATATAGTGGATTCCTGGGTCGTTAAGTCCCACGGAGGATGAATGGTGTTCAACACTTTCAGATGTCGAATAATCACTAAGGATAGTGATCATGGGATTTTGGATTATTTATACCTAAAGAGAAAGTTTTGTAAATTACAGGGGCTTAAATGCAAATTAAAGAAAATCAAAAAGTTAAAATATATTAAATAAACGCTATCACTATTTTTACAATGATGTTTTTGTGATTTATAAAACAAAATAACTTAAATAAACTATTTTAATTAAAACGTAAACTTAAATTACTTAAAAACGTGACTTAAAATGAAAGCGTCGTTATGTATAAAAATTACACGAGTCGCAAAAAAACGTAAAATTTATAAAATAAAAGTCCTACAAGTGTAAAAACAATTTTCTTACGTACTATATGACAAAAGAAAATTTTAGAAAAAAGATTTATATTTTTTTGACTTTTATATTTTTTATTATGAATTAAATACTATTTTAGACTAATTAAATGATTAAAAATACTAAAACTATTAAGAAAAATCTGAAACTTTTTTTATAAAATACTTTATATCAGTACAAGGCTAGGAAAAATACAAAACATGTAAAAGCTTATACAAATAAGCTGCTAAAAGTCGAATAAGCTAATAAGCTATAACCTAGCAAACTACCTTATATATTTAATCTTGCAAACTAAAACCAAGAAAGAAGGCAATGGCATCTGAGTACACCAATATCACTCTCAAAGGCTGGGAGGTCTCAGGTTCGAGCTGCCTCCCACCCTTTGCTCTTTCATTTTATTTTTGATTTTTCTTTTGAAACTTATTAAGCTAACTGAGATAAGCAATTTTCAAAACTACAACTTTTTATAAAAACCACTAATAAGCTCAGTTTGAGCTTATTTATCTCAACAGTTTTGAGTATGAGCTTATATTGATGTTTTAAGCTCAAATAAACTTGCAAATTGGAAATAAAAGTGAGATAAGCTAAAACAAGCTATAAGCTACTTATATTAAGCTAGAAAACACAAATAAGCATACTGATAAGCTGGAATTAAGCTAATAAGCAATATCACTAAACCTTCTATCCAAACAGGCCTTCAGAGATTTTCAAGGCCAAAATAAGCTAAGGGCAAAAGCTCCTAAGATCAAAACAAAATTTGAGTCAACAAGCTGGCTAGGTGGGCTTCCCAAGCCAAAGCTTACTTTACATGGGGACAAGCTGGAGAGCTTATAAAGAACTTGTGAAAAAGGGTCAGTTCACTTTGCTCATTAAGGGAGCAGTTGATCCTGAATGTTGGACAAAAATTAAAACCACTAGCAGCCCTATCAAATGAGCTACAAATTGAAAAGCTAAGGTTGAAACTTCAAGATGGCTATGTCAGCTTCCCAAAGAACCAAGAATCACAAGCTATGATTAACTAATGAGCTTTTTGCAAGCTTGTGAAAATGGGCTTAAAAGCTGTACAGGGCATTATTTTGAAATAGGGTCTTAAATAAGCTAAGGTTTAAGCTACTAAATAAGCTATCTGAAAATTATAAAAATTACTAAGATAGAGATGAGCAGCTAGATTTTTATATCGAAGGCTCAAATCATGAAACTCAATATTTAATCCTATATAAAATAATCTATTTTATTCAAAAATGACCAAATGGAAAATTTTGACTTTTATAAAAAATGAACTAAGTTGACTTTGATGAAGTTTAAATCAATACCACTTACTGATTATGATATATTAAGGTGTATTAAGACTGAATTAAGCAATTATAACAACTTATGAACAAGAAATCATAATCATGGATCATGAAGATCAAACAGACAAGAAATAAGGTGAGATCAAAAGGTATTTTGACTTTTTATGTAACAAGCACTGGTTTTAGATTTGTTTGAGTTATTAGATGTGTATGTGACACAGAACAACAATAAGCAATAACACAAACAACCTATATCCTAATTAACTCAGCAAATCCAAACAACCTTTAACTAAACTGTCTTTGTGATTTTCAAAACAAAACACTGATTAAGACCATGCCATGGATTACAGACCTCATGTTATCATTTAATAAGACTAAAGAAATACTAAACAACAGCATTAACAACATAAAACCAAGAAATTACACTTATGCTAATTTAACTGTTTAAAATAAGATTTTTATTAACTATAAATTAAAAAGAACAAGTGAATGATTTTAATTCTTAATTATACTTAACTATGACTAGTAAACATGAACAAACAAAGATTTAAGCTATTGACCAACTCATACAGTGAAATGCAAGAATAGCTTATAAAGGCTTACAACTTGTATTGAGCTGAAAACACAGAACAAGGTCCAAAGATCACCCCTATTAGCTTACCACTAAGCTTCTAGACCCAAGGCAATCTTGTATTTACCCTGCTCCAGCTTTCTTCTTCATCTCCATGGATTTTTTATTTTTCAACTAATTTTTTAGTATTTTTGGTATTTTTCTATTTTTGATACTAGACTGATTTTTAAAGTATCTAATAGCTTTAATAAGCTATATGGGAGCTTATGTGGGCCTATTCAGTCCAAGACAACCATTGATAACATCCTTTGATCATATTTGACAATTTGAATTTTTAAAATGCATAAACTGAAATTTGAACTTAAACACTGAAATTACTTATTGCAAAAGTTGTATAATACACTGAGCATGAGAAAAACAGTAATTGAAAGCTAAGAAATACACTGGAAATTCAAAATTAATAAAAACGACATAAACTAAATAAGATTACACTAGATATATTGCTACATTGCTTCTCTCCTCTTTATAATGATCTCTTAAGCTCTTGTCGACATCTCTGATTGTAACCCACTCATTTCCAGCCATTGGATTGGTCAATATCATCAGAATCGTCCATTTGGATTTTTGGCGCCAAAATAGTCAAGAGCAGGTTTTTGTGATTAATGCAATTGGATGGATGTGGAGGTGGAAGGGGGGTGGGTATACAGCTGGAAAAGGTGGTAGACAGGTGGTGGTGAGGTGGAGAGGTGGGGAAAAACCACCTGGTTTTGGGATAACAGGTGATGGAGAAGGGGATGAACAGTGGAAGCTGTTTGGGCGTGCTTTGACTTGTTTTGACCAGTGGGTATTAATAAAGGGGGGTCCAAATTAGGGGGGTCACAGGTATTGACAGGGGTCTATTTGATTTGGATGGGTTTAAAATACAAAGGGGGTCCTTTTTGGTATGTTAACTACACAAGGACCATTCTTGTAATTCTGCCAATTTGAGGGACTGATCTTGACAAGTTTCCAAAGTTATCACAAGGGCCTATCCTGCCAAATATGAATAGTACAAGGACCATTATGCATAAAATTCCATTTTTAATAAATCCAAGGACTATTTTTGTCATTTTAAAAACTTGAGGGACTAAAGTTATAATTTTGCAATTTTTGATTTTAAGGACCAATTTTGACAACTCATGAATCCCTAAGGACTTAAAATGATATTTTTCTTTATTTTGATTTACCAGGGACTGTTTTTGACAACTTTTTAAACTTGGGGGACTAAAACTGCCAATTATGCAAACTTGATAAGTTTTTCATCTGATTTTGATATTTTTGCATTTAAAACACATAAAACACTTATTTGTGATATTTTTATCATTTTGATGCATTTCTGAGTGTTTTAAGATGTTTTGGCATTCTAAACAATACAAAAATGATGAGTATTTAGACACTCATCAATCCCCCACACTAAGATATTGCTAGTCCCTAGCAATGATTTGAGAAACATTAATGGATTTCAACTTTTACCAAAAGCCATTACTTACGGGTAGCCAATTGTTTAAGTTCAAGTAAGAACCTTGGTACAATGATAACCAAATGATTTTGAGCAAATCACCGGCTTTCAACGGTTTTGATTTGTCTTTACCGAAGCCGTTTGCTATACGGACTAGCCAACTCTTAGATAAATTATCAATATTATCTTTGGTGAGTCGATTACCAATTATGGTTTTCCAACTGCCTTTACCACAAGCCATAAACTTGCGGGCTAGCCAACTCTTCACTAATTAAAGATATGGTGAGTTGAACACCATACAATTTTGGGCAAATTGCAAGCCATAAGCGGATTTGAGATATCTTTACCAAGAGCCGTTTTCTCCTGGATTAGCCAATCCTTATGTGTGTTAGACATGGCGGATGATTACCATTTCTTGAGTAAGTGAAAAACACTTACTCCAAAAAAATTTGGCCAAAAGGGGGTGGGTGGAATAATTACATGATAAAATTCGTGAGAATTCTCCCCACACTTAGAAATGAATATTGCCCTCAATATTCAAAGTACCGGCGGTTATGCCGAAACATAGAACATAAAATGGAAATACTACGGCCATTATTTTGTTTTTGATATATACACATTTTTTTAGAGAGCTTATATACAACAGCGGGGGGCAACTCCCCACACTAGGGTGGTAGAAAGTAGAAAGAAGTCAGAAATATGGGTGAACACCCATATGGTGTGTCTCTTGTTTTTATTATCGAGTCGCTAGCTTGACTCGATCCCCGCATTCATTGGTTCATGGGGAAAGTTTGTAGATCCGGGACAATCACAGGTGGAATGTCCTCTCCAAAGTAGTGCTTTAATCGATGACCATTCACTTTAAAATTTGGACCATCAGGTTGAGATAACTCAATGGTACCATAAGGATAAACCTTAGCAATAGTAAATGGACCAGACCAACGGGACTTGAGCTTACCTGAGAATATCTTCAATCTTGAATTGAAAAGAAGGACTCGATCACCAGCGTTGAAAACGCGGTTCTTGATTTTAGAGTCATGAATCTTCTTTGTCTTTTGTTTGTAGATCAAAGAGTTCTCGTATGCTTGATCACGGAGTTCATTTAATTCATTCATTTGAACTTTTACGTGATCACCAAATGCGAATATCGAAGTTTGCATGTTTCAAGGCCCAGTATGCCTTGTGCTCAAGCTCAATCGGCAGATGACATGCCTTTCCGTACACTAGCTTGTATGGAGTACACCTAATGGGTGTTTTGTAAAGGTATGCGGAAGGCCCGAGTCGTCATCCGTTTATCCGACCGGGATGCACGATTTTCGCCTACTGTCCTTTCTAAAATTCTTTTAATACCACGGTTGGAGACTTCCACTTGCCCACTTGTTTGAGGGTGGTATGCAGTAGAAAGACGGTGGGTTACACCATACTTTTGCATGATACGATCAAATTGGTCATTTCAGAAATGCGTACCACGATCACTGATTATAGCTCGTGGAGTTCCAAACCTAGCAAAAGAGATTTTAAGAATTTCACAACAACTTCGGGCATCATTTGTAGGTAAAGCTTTCGCTTCAACCCATTTTGACAAATAGTCAACGACCACAGTATGTATTTGTTACCTCGAGAAGATGGAAATGGCCCCATAAAATCAATACCCTATATGTCAAAGATCTCACAAACTTGAATGGCATTTTGTGGCATTTCATTTCTTTGAGAGATATTTCCGTGACGTTGACAAGCGTCACAGGCTTTGACAAAATAGTGGGCATCCTTATAAATCGTGGGCCAATAAAACCCGGAATCAAACACTTTTTTGGCGGTGTAGTTTGGACTATGATGGCCCCCGGTAGGTCCAGCATGGCAAGCTTTGAGAATGTCAATAGATTCCTCTCCATAAACACACCGCCGGATGACTTGATCCGCACAGATTTTGAATAAGTAGAGGGTCGTCCCGAGTAATGTTTAACATCCTTGAAGAACTTGTTCTTCATGTTGGGTCGACATCCCTTTCACTATGAAGTTACCCGCATGGTAATTTGCGAAGTCAGCAAACCATGGGGTGGTAGAGTTTCCACGAAAAGAAACCGCATTGAGTGTCTCGAGAGGAAATGTTTCATTTATTTCCTTTTTCTCGAAAACATCATGGTGAGGGTTTTCTAGGCGGGACAGATGATCGTGCAGCCGATTCTCGCTCCTTTTTATCACGTATAATGATATCAAATTCACGGAGAAGGAGAACCCAACGGAGCAATCTCCGCTTTGCATCTTGTTTTGCAAAGAGATATTTGAGAGCCGAGTGATCCGTATATACCACACATTTGGTCAAGATTAAGTAGAAACTTCTCAAACGCATACACCACGGCTAATAGCTCTTTTTCTGTGGTGGTGTAATGAGTTTGAGCTTCGGTCATAGTCTTACTTGCGTAGTGGATAGGCTGAAAATGCTTAGCTCTACGTTGCCCTAGGGCTGCACCGATAGCAAAATCACTTGCATCGCACATGAGCTCAAAGGTAAATCGGTCGGGAACAGCGAGAATGGGTGCTTCAGTAAGCTTTTTCTTTAATGTTTCAAAAGCTTTGATGCACTCGGTGAGAAGATAAAAGGAGCATCTTTTTCAAGAAGATGGGTCATAGGTAGGCGATTTTAGAGAAATCTTGTATGAATCTGCGATAAAAACCGGCATGACCTAGAAAACTCCTAATACCTTTGACGGTAGTAGGATGAGGCAATTTAGCAATAACATCTACTTTTGCTCTATCTACCTCAATCCCGTTTTTGGAAATCTTATGGCCAAGGACTATGCCTTCTTTGACCATAAAGTGGCTCTTCTCCCAATTTAGACAAAGATTGGTGTCTTCACACCGTTGAAGCATTTTTTTTAAATGGGAGAGACATGTTTGAAATGAGTCCCCAATGACCGAGAAGTCATCCATAAACACCTCCATTGTTTCCCCGATCATGTCGTGGAAAATGGCCATCATACATCGTTGGAGCGTGCGGGAGCGTTACATAAGCCAAAAGGCATACGTCTGTAGGCAAAAGTTCCGTATGGGCAGGTGAATGTGGTCTTCTCTTGATCCCGTGGATCAATGGGGATCTGAAAATAACCCGAGAAACCATCAAGGAAACAATAGTACTCATTCCATGCTAATCTCTCAAGCATTTGGTCCATGAAGGGTAGAGGAAAATGGTCTTTACGGGTGGCGTCATTCAACTTAAGATAGTCAATACAAACCGCCATCCGTAACCAGCCGAGTTGGAATTAACTCGTTATTTTCATTTGTGACAACAGTAATGCCACCCTTTTTAGGAACACAATGAATTGGGCTAACCTAAGGACTATCTGAGATTGGGTAAATCAATCACGCATCAAGAAGTTTAATAACATCATGGATTTTGGATTTACTCTTCTCGATGTTGAGCTGGTTTGAAGTCATCCTCCATCAAGATTTTGTGAGTACAAAATTTAGGGTTGATACCCTTAATGTCGGAGAGTTTCCAAGCAATTGCTTGCTTGTGTGACTTCAAGACCTTTATGAGAGCAGTCTTTTCATCTTTACTCAAATCTCGAGCAATAATGGCGGGTAATTTATCATCACCTTCAAGAAATGCATACTCAAGATGAGGTGGCAAGTCCTTAAGTTCGACTTGGGAAATTCTTGATTTTCTCAAGCTGACTTGACTTCCTTGTTATGAAGTTCGGCGGGAGGGAGTGATGATGATGGATCATCATTAAGCAACTTCTCAATGAGAAGTATGTCCCCCTTGATGTCGATGGGAGCGTGATCAATTTCCCATGGAACTGAATCACTGGACAAGTATGCTTCAATCTCTTCCAAGATGAAGTCACTTTCCTCAAATGGAGTGAGAGAAGGAGTAGAATTGGCAATGATGGGTTGAGATGAATGAGTGATATTATCACTCGAAGAATTATGATCATAACCAAGAACTTCTTGAGAGTACTCTTCAGAAGCAACATCAATGATATCTATTCGGTTAACCGATTCAGAATCATAGTTTGCGGAGTACCTCGAAGTTTGATCAAGGTTAAAGGTGACAGCTTCATTACCCACACGTAGTGTGATTTCTTGCTCAAACACATCAATGAGAGCACGCGGCCGTTCTTAGGAATCCTCGTTCAACAATGAGAGGAACCCGTGGATCGACATCGAAATCAACAACTACAAAGTCGGTGGAAAATGGAACTTTCCTACTTTCACAAATACGTCCTCGGCAATGCCAAGAGGCCGGGATATTGTACGATCTGCAAGCTCGAGAGTCATGCATGTAGGAATAAGGTCAGGAAGAAAGTTTCTTCCATACTTGAATAAGGCATCAGGTTAATGCTTGCACCAAGATCCGCTAAGGCAAAGCATTCAACCATTCCTGGAAATACACAAGGTAAGAGAAATTTTTCAGGATCTCCAAGCTTTTCTGGAAGCTTCTTCAAGATAATGCTTCTGAGCAGTTCTTGTTCAAAGGAGTTTTAGCCATTTCAAGCAGCTTTTCCTTGTTGCTTAACATGTGTTTGAGAGTTGATGCAAACTTGGGCATCGGCATGATAGCATCATAAAGCTTATGTCAAAATGTAGTTCTTGGAAAATTTGAAAAAATTTGTCCATTTGATGACTGGCTTTTTCGCGGAGCTTTTGCTCATTCAAGCGTGATGGGTAAGGAATAGAAGATTTGGATTTGGTATTTTCAACGGGAGCTACAGGTGGTTCAAAAACAACTCCTGGGTTAGATTTGGGTTTCTGGACAACTTGAGGTTGGACTACCGAAGGTGGACGCGTGTCTGGTACCGTGGGCTTGAAAATGCACCTTGTCCGTTGTATCCTTGGTAACTTGACTCATTGCTCCTAGTGGAGGAGGCATTGGAGTCGAAGGTTCATTGTGTGTCTTAGGTTCACTTTCTACTACCTTAGGGAGAGAAGAAGAAGAGGTAGTAGGAATATCAGGTCCATCATATGAAACACCACTTAGGTTGTGATCGCCTTTGCATGCCCCTCGGGTTAGCGATCGTGTTGCTCGGAAGTTTTCACGAGCCGAGGGTTGATCATTTAAAGACTTCTTAAGATCGTGATCGGACGACCAACAACTGTTCATTTCATCTTGGGATTTCATGAATTGCTTCAATAACTCATCGGATGATGTAATGCTTGGAGTTCTTGGAGGGAAATTTTGAGGTCGGATGTTTTGATTATGACCTTGTTGTTGAAAATTCCCTTGGTTAGGATTTACATTTCCTTGAAATTGATTCCCTCGATTGAAATTGTTTTGATTAAGGTTTCCTTGATGTTGGAAACCTTGATTTGGTCCCGAATAGAAATTACCTTGGTTTTGATAACCTTGGTTCATTCTAGGTTGGTTTTGATTCGGTTACGTATGTTAGGATTACGGCTAAAACCGGGTGGTCCACGATAAGTGTTAGCACGGTAGTTTGGTTCATTTGAGGGACGGTATTGATTACCTCCCTGATTTGAAGTACCGGCTATAGCATTAGCTTCAAACGGACTACCATCGGTGGCGATCTGATTGTAGTATGCATGAGGACCACCACAAGTAACACAAACTTCAACTTTCTTCACTTCACCATGTGATGGTGTCCGTGTGAAAGTGACTTTCTTTTGGTTAGCAAGAACCAAAGCCTGAACAATATTCGTGAGTTTGTCAATCTTAGCATCGGTGCTAGATGTACTCACGGGTTTAGAAGTAGAAGGTCCGGCATTAGGCCGAGTCGATATGTCTTTGTCGGAAAGAGGCGGACCAGGGGACTTGTTTTCAATGATTTGCAAGGCTTCTTTTGTGGTCTTGCTAAGGAAATTACCTCAGCGGAGGCATTAAAGAGTCTTGGTCACCTTGGTGCAGACCATTATAGAAAGTATCCATTTGCATTAATTCGGTAAAACCATGATGCGGACACTTGCGGAGCAATTCTTTGTAACGATCCCATGCCTCCCAGAATGATTCATCAAATCTCTGAGAAAATTTCATTATCTCATTCTTAAGACTTGTAGTTTGGGATGGAGGATAGAATTCGTTAACGAACTTGGTGACTAGATCCTCCCATGTCTCAATGGAACGAGGGAGTTGTTTCTCAAGCCAATTTCGGGCTTGTCCCTCAGAGAAAATGGGAGCAGAAGAAGCTTAATGGCTTCATGTGGGACATTTTTGTATTTGATGGTTGATGCAATCTTGTTGAACCATCGAATATGTGCATGAGGATCCTCCCGCTCAAAACCATAGAATTGGCTTTGGGTCACCGATTAAGCAACCGGTTTTGAGCTCAAAGGTATCAGCCACGATGGCTGGAACAACAATGGCATCTCCGTAACCCTCGATGGGTGCTTGGAGAAGCTCATTCATCGGCTTGTGTTCTGCCATTACGACAGGGGGTGGTGGTGGTAGGCGTTCCTCGATCGCGGTGAAGGAGCGAACGTCCTCTACGTCTACGAGGAATTTTGCAAGCTCGAGAAAGTGGACTTGTAGAGTGGAAGAACGAGTCGCATGCACTAAGTTTAAAAATCAATTTTCAAAACAAATGTGAGGCAAAACGACAAGTGAACTTAACCAATAATCACAAATGAAATGGCTTCTTTGAAAAAGGTACACCAAATCACAAGGACACAAAGGCAAGTTTTAAATCTGATGTTCGGGAACTTATTATGGTCACACCCCCCAGTTGGTAGGTCTATGCCTTGATTTGCGGTGGTTGATTTTTATGTATTTAAGTACCACTGAAAAGACGTAGGTATAGATTTGTGCAAAGAGTTTAAAAACTTTTGGACAATATTTTTTGTATCGTCTCGTTTAACCAAATCGTATCTCTTCAAGAATCACCTTAAAGAAAATACAAGATAGAAAACGTTCCGATTGTTTTGTTGTTTTATATTGTTTTGGTGTTGTTAACACTTTAGGAAAAGTGTTAATGAACTTTTTGGATTTTTGATAACTTTACAAAAAGCTGTTTACAAAGCGGTGGTATATGTGCAAAAGTGCGGAAATGCTTAAAACACACTTACAGCCTCCCCGGCAGCGGCGCCAAAATTTGACCCGCTTCCAAACGGTCAAGTTTAATCACACAAGCTAACCACTTGTGAATGGTCAACCGTAATAAACTTAAAACAGCTTAGAAAGCAAATACAATTAGGATCAGAGGAATATAGTGGATTCCTGGGTCGTTAAGTCCCACGGAGGATGAATGGTGTTCAACACTTTCAGATGTCGAATAATCACTAAGGATAGTGATCAGTAAGGATTTTGGATTATTTATACCTAAAGAGAAAGTTTTGTAAATTACAGGGGCATAAATGCAAATTAAAGAAAATCAAAAAGTTAAAATATATTAAATAAACGCTATCACTATTTTTACAATGATGTTTTTGTGATTTATAAAACAAAATAACTTAAATAAACTATTTTAATTAAAACGTAAACTTAAATTACTTAAAAACGTGACTTAAAATGAAAACTTACGTTATGTATAAAAAATTACGCGAGTGTGCAAGCAAAAACGTAAAATTTATAAAATAAAAGTCCTACAAGTGTAAAAACAATTTTCTTACGTACTATATGACAAAAGAAAATTTTAGAAAAAATATTTATATTTTTTTAACTTTTATATTTTTTATTATGAATTAAATGCTATTTTAGACTAATTAAATGATTAAAAATACTAAAACTATTAAGAAAAATCTGAAGCTTTTTTATAAAATACTTTATATCAGTACAAGGCTAGGAAAAATACAAAACATGTAAAAGCTTATACAAATAAGCTGCTAAAAGTCGAATAAGCTAATAAGCTATAACCTAGCAAACTACCTTATATATTTAATCTTGCAAACTAAAACCAAGAAAGACCCAAGGGCGCAATGGCATACAGGTACACGAATATCACTCTCAAATTTGGGAGGTCTCGGGTTGAGCACTGCCTCCCACCCTTTTGCTCTTTCATTTTATTTTTTGATTTTTCTTTTGAAACTTATTAAGCTATGAGATAAGCAATTTTCAAAACTACAACTTTTATAAAACCACTAATAAGCTCAGTTTGAGCTTATTTATCTCAACAGTTTTGAGTATGAGCTTATATTGATGTTTTAAGCTCAAATAAACTTGCAAATTGGAAATAAAAGTGAGATAAGCTAAAACAAGCTACAAGCTACTTATATTAAGCTAGAAAACACAAATAAGCATCTTGATAAGTTGGAATTAAGCTAATAAGCAATATCACTAAACCTTCTATCCAAACAGGCCTGCAGAGATTTTCAAGGCCAAGATAAGCTAAGGGCAAAAGCTCCTAAGCTCAAAACAAAGGTGAGTCAACAAGGCTGGCTAGGTGGGCTTCCCAAAAAGCCAAAGCTTACATTGTGGGGACAACTGGAGAGCTTATAAAGAACTTGTGAAAAAGGGTCAGCTTCACTTCGCTTAAGGCTGAGCAGTTGATACTTGAATGTTGGACAAAAATTAAAACCACTAGCGACCCTATCAAATGAGCTACAAATTGAAAAGCTAAGGTTGAAACTTCAAGATGGCTATGTCGAGCTTCCCAAAAGAACCAAGAATCACAAGCTATGATTAACTAATGAGCTTTTTGCAAGCTTGTGAAAGTGGGCTTAAAAAGCTGTACCAGGGCATTATTTTGAAATAGGGTCTTAAATAAGCTAAGGTTTAAGCTTCTAAATAAGCTATCTGAAAATTATAAAAATTACTAAGTTAGAGATGAGACTAGATTTTTATATCCGAAAGGCTCAAATCATGAAACTCAATATTTAATCCTATATAAAATAATCTATTTTATTCAAAAATGACCAAATGGAAAATTTTGACTTTTATAAAAAATGAACTAAGTTGACTTTGATGATGTTTAAATCACTACCACTTACTGATTATGATATATTAAGGTGTATTAAGACTGAATTAAGCAATTATAACAACTTATGAACAAGAAATCATAATCATGGATCATGAAGATCAAACAGACAAGAAATAAGGTGAGATCAAAAGGTATTTTGACTTTTGATGTAACAAGCACGGTTTTTCGATTTGTTTGAGTTATTAGATGTGTATGTGACACAGAACAACAATAAGCAATAACACAAACAACCTATATCCTAATTAACTCAGCAAATCCAAACAACCTTTAACTAAACTGTCTTTGTGATTTTCAAAACAAAACACTGATTAAGACCATGCCATGGATTACAGACCTCATGTTATCATTTAATAAGACTAAAGAAATACTAAACAACAGCATTAACAACATAAAACCAAGAAATTACACTTATGCTAATTTAACTGTTTAAAATAAGATTTTTATTAACTATAAATTAAAAAGAACAAGTGACTGATTTTAATGCTTAATTATACTTAACTATGACTAGTAAACATGAACAAACAGAGATTTAAGCTATTGACCAACTCATACAGTGAAATGCAAGAATAGCTTATAAAGGCTTACAACTTGTATTGAGCTGAAAACACAGAACAAGGTCCAAAGATCACCCCTATTAGCTTACCACTAAGCTTCTAGACCCAAGGCAATCCTGTATTTACCCTGCTCCAGCTTTCTTCTTCATCTCCATGGATTTTTGATTTTTCAACTAATTTTTTAGTATTTTTGGTATTTTTCTCTTTTTGATACTAGACTGATTTTTAAAGTATCTAATAGCTTTAATAAGCTATATGGGAGCTTATGTGGGCCTATTCAGTCCAAGACAACCATTGATAACATCCTTTGATCATATTTGAGAATTTGAATTTTTAAAATGCATAAACTGAAATTTGAACTTAAACACTGAAATTACTTATTGCAAAAGTTGTATAATACGAGCATGAGAAAACAGTAATTGAAAGCTAAGAAATACACTGGAAATTCAAAATTAATAAAAACGACATAAACTAAATAAAATTACACTAGATATATTGCTACATTGCTTCTCTCCTCTTTATAATGATCTCTTAAGCTCTTGTCGACATCTCTGATTGTAACCCACTCATTTCCAGCCATTGGATTGGTCAATATCATCAGAATCGTCCATTTGGATTTTTGGCGCCAAAATAGTCAAGAGCAGGTTTTTGTGATTAATGCAATTGGATGGATGTGGAGGTGGAAGGGGGGTGGGTATACAGCTGGAAAAGGTGGTAGACAGGTGGTGGTGAGGTGGAGAGGTGGGGAAAAACCACCTGGTTTTGGGATAACAGGTGATGGAGAAGGGGATGAACAGTGGAAGCTGTTTGGGCGCGCTTTGACTTGTTTTGACCAGTGGGTATTAATAAAGGGGGGTCCAAATTAGGGGGGTCACAGGTATTGACAGGGGTCTATTTGATTTGGATGGGTTTAAAATACAAAGGGGGTCCTTTTGGTATGTTAACTATACAAGGACCATTCTTGTAATTCTGCCAATTTGAGGGACTGATCTTGACAAGTTTCCAAAGTTATCACAAGGGCCTATCCTGCCAAATATGAATAGTACAAGGACCATTATGCATAAAATTCCATTTTTAATAAATCCAAGGACTATTTTTGTCATTTTAAAAACTTGAGGGACTAAAGTTGTAATTTTGCAATTTTTGATTTTAAGGACCAATTTTGACAACTCATGAATCCCTAAGGACTTAAAATGATATTTTTCTTTATTTTGATTTACCAGGGACTATTTTTGACAACTTTTTAAACTTGGGGGACTAAAACTGCCAATTATGCAAACTTGATAAGTTTTTCATCTGATTTTGATATTTTTGCATTTAAAACACATAAAACACTTATTTGTGATATTTTTATCATTTTGATGCATTTCTGAGTGTTTTAAGATGTTTTGGCATTTTAAACAGTACAAAAATGATGAGTATTTAGACACTCATCAGTCATATAATTCAAATTTATTACGAAGAGGATTGACGCGTGGGTTCTGGGTCGAAAAACTTCCTTTTTCGCGAGCAAGCTTTACAACCTACTAGGCAGTGTACCTAATCGTTGCAGTGTAGTATAGGTTAGCCTAGGGGATTGATCGTTCTCTACGGGAATAGAGATGCTAGGTAGAGATGCATGACGAGAAGGTATGGTTGATGGAGATTGTTTTTGGTCTTTTTATGTGTTTTAGAAAGAAAGTAAATATCTCGGGGTATAAGAGTGGGGGGTGGTACTTCTACCAATTTTAACTACTAAGTCTTTAAACTAATAACTAGTTAAACTAATGAAAAAGAAAAGATAGGCTATGTATTGAATGATGTGTTCTTATGATGATTAAAAGTGTTTTTACTTAGATGTTCTTACTCCCTAGTTATCTCTTATTGGTCGGTTGAATTGTCACATCCTTATCTTAATTGGTGCGTTGTATTCCGTGTGGTCATAGGGGGTGCCTAATTCCCTAGTTCTATAAATTGTAACTCTCCTCTAGCTATCCGAGATCGCCAAGTACCGTAATATCTCCCCCGAATACTCTATTATCCTAAAGCTACAACTCACACAATAAACACAATGATGGCTCAAGTGCACTCTCAAGCTTTATGTTATTTAGGACGTTCAAGCTCGTAACAATTAAAGAAGAAGCCAGTTTTCCTTACTCTAACGTCTACCAATTAAAAAAAATGACAACCTAACAATAATTAACAACTAGGTTTTATAGATCTAAGCAAACACAATAGTAATTTAGCTACTCATGATAGATAAGCATGAATACACACAAACAATTGAATATAGGATAAATATGGTGATAGTATGGATTAATAAACTTATCTTATGATGTAAAGAATGGTTTGGAACCCTAAATAATGTCCAAGTCGGACTACACACGAACTAGGGTTTGCTCTCCAAAATTTTACCTCTTTAAACGCAGAAAAATCGAATTCTATATATAGAATTACAAGTGTGACGGCGTCGCCTTTTGCTGGTGACGCCTTCTGGTCACCATTTTTAGGATTTCGTTTAGGCCAAGTCATCGTTGGGACGGCGTCATTTGAGGAGTGTGACGCCGTCTGTCTTCATGAAGGACGTCGTCTTGAGATGGTTCTTGGACGTCTGGTGTAGAAACTAAGGGAGACGCCTTCCAGATTATAGGCGTGACGCCGTCAGGTTGTAGAACCACTTTTTCACCTGAGCCGTCGCTTGCATTCAAATTAGAATTCTTCCTTAGGGACGGCGTCGTCCTTTGGGTTGGTACGCCGCCAGGCTTGCAAAACAGCCTTGGATCTTGACTTTGCCTTTTTCTTTATGTTTTCGCACCTTTTCGTCCAAATATGCTTCATTCCAGCATTTTGCTTCTAAAAGACCTAAAATGTGAAAAGGAACGATTTTAAGTAGTAACAGATATAAAATGTATCAATTTAGGGCTTAAATGACCCCTTAAAAACGTATGCTTTAAATCCTTATCAAGGATGTGTCCAACAAAATGATCAAAAAAATAGCATAGTATTTTATTTCACTTACACTCGGAATAGGGGATGTCCATATGTCCGAGTGTATAATTTCAAAAACAGACTCAACAGAAAACTAAGAACTATAGAAAGGAAGTCTAGTATGTTTGCCTAACTGACAAGTAAGACATAAAGCGGGCGACTTTGACTCATTACAAGAAATTAAATTTTTAGACTGTAATCTACGAAGCACATCATCTCCAGGATGGCAGAGGCGTCTTTTTCATGTTGAATGACTAAATGAAAGAAATGCAACTAGTAGATAAGGATGGTTGGTGATTAACTAGATAAGGATCTCTGCTGCTATCACAATAGAGAAGGAGCTTGAGAGTCTGGTAATGCTTCACAGAAAACCTAAGTTCATCAAATTCAACATAAAACCTTATTATCACGAGTGAATTTACGAACAGAAATCAAAATTTTAATTATGTTTGGTGTGACAAGTATATTATACAGGTGAAGAGGTTTGTTAGGAATTGGAAATACCATGTGAAAGTGTCGGTCACCCCAATTATGGTCTAGCATATGTTAGCTCGTAGGCTTGAAGTTATTTACGTTGTTTTATAGTTAATTAGTTAGATAGTAGCGTAGATTAGTTTAGAGTAACACCGTGGAGGAAGGACGGGTCTTTACCCACTTTATACCTGATCCACAGAGGAGGTCGTTTAGTTTGTAACTATAAATACCCTTCCCACTAAGGGAAGGGTGGTTCTTTTCTCATAATCTAACATTACATTTGTTTATTTCTCTCTCTAGAAAACACCCTCTCAACTCTCTTCATCTCTCTAAAATGGCTATCTTGTTTAATCATCTACCTAGACCACCCGAATCATCTAAACAACACAAATATACAATCCTACAAATGGTATCAGAGCCCAGGTTATGTTGTTTTGTTGATTCAAATGGTTATTAATGCGGATTTGTTCGGTTGTTTTGATGCGGTTTGGTCATGATTGATGTAGTCGTGTGGTGGTGTTGTTGCTATTATGTTGTTTTGATGATGGTTTCATTACTGTTTTTAAGTTTCTGGTCCAAAACTGGATTTCTGGTATGCTGCTGGTCGTGTTTATGGAATCTGGTTTTAGTATTCTGGTTGAATTTATTGATTCATATGTGCAGTTTGTGGTCATATTCTTCGTAGAGAATTGTCTAACTTTTGTCCAGATTCAATGAACCTTTAGAGGTTTGTTAACTTTTTAAAAAAGTCAAAGGCGACTTGTGTCATAATCTGTCCAGATGCAAAGTTTTCTAAGCAACTTGTCTATTTTTTTAGCGGTTTGTATTATTCATGAGTTTTGACTCATGGAAGCAAGTTGTCAAACTGGTTCATGAAGCGACTTGTCAAACTGTTTATGAAAGCGACTTGTCTCTTACGCTATCCTACACTCATGAAGTGACTTGTGATAAGGAGAAGAAGATTCAATCAATAAGTTTTTTTCTTCAAAAGACTCAACAAATACTACAACAAGATCAATCATCATTCTATAAACTTCATTTACACATGTATCAAACTCATCACCAATTTCGTAAATCATATCCTTCAAAACTAAATCTACATCAAGAAACGACTAATCTAGATTCGAAATGAAAATTAATATGAATCTCAGAAATTGTTTCGAGTATATTCAAAGCCAAATAAAGACCCTCAATGGTCTATCATACGAAACATTTAACATCACAGATTCGAGTCCAAGCTAACAAAAATGGAACAAATATCTCAAAACTTCTCTTCGTGGTATCACTAAGACACAACAAAACCTTGAAGGTTTGTATTTACGACATAGTTTCAACATCATTGATCTTAAAAGCATTAACTTTGTTTCGACAAAAATTATAACTTCGATTGTAAGGTATTGGAAGATCTCATAATTTTTGTGGGATAAAGATGTGTCGATGACCTTTTCAGATCCATACCATCACAAAGAATATTCATCATAGATCCAAATTTTTTGATAAATGTACGAAAATAAAGATGTGATTTTAACAACTATGTCAAAACCAAATCTTTGATTCGTTTGACCTATGACACAATAACATAAATTACTTTCATTGAAAACACCTTACCCGTGTCTTAAGCCATATTAAACCTGAAACCTACCTTGAATCATCAAGCCATCCCTGTGGCAGTTACAAGATCATCATGCCATTCCTAATGGCAGTTACAAGACGCTCATACCATCCTTGTGGCAGATTATGTCCTCGTCTCAAGCCTATAATATTCAATCATTTATCACAAAAATAGATGGGGGAAGATTTGGATTCGTGATATGTGGACGAGTTGTGAGATTAATTTGGAGATGGGGGCGGGACTGATACAGGTGTGAGAGTACTTTAGATTATGGTTATTTGAGCGACTTGTTGATAAGATGAGATGGAGGCGTACTTTGCTGAGAATGAGTTTAGGGTTGGTATGAGAATTTTTAGGGTAAGTGAAATATTTAGAGTGTTTTATACGAGAATACTTAGGGTTGTTTGTTAGTTGGATCGGGTATCAATTAACATGGGCCGAACAGTTTTCTTGGTATACTCCTCATGGGTCGTGTATAATGGATCAATGTGAAATTGGGCCGCGTGATGTTTTATTGGGCTAACTCAATGATTAGTGTTGTGGTTTCTTGTTAAACGAAACATTGTTGCATCCGTCATTATTTGGACAATTGGTATTTAGGCATATACAAGATTATTGTTGATAAGTACGGATACAGGCTCATGTGGCATGATTAGTCGGATTGAACCAAGGACATGGACTGAATTATTGTGATGGCTTTGTGGTCCAATGAAATGGTGATAAAACAGTTGTGTTGTCCGAATATTTTATCACAAGTAAAATATTGGATACATAACTCTCGATACTTTCTGATAATGAGTATTTTGGTCATAAACTTTCAACAGATGATATATTTGTTAACGGCTAATGTTGGTATATCATTTTGCTAAAAGGATGAGCTTCTCAATATTGGATCGTATTTATGAGACTTGGATAAGCTGAGATTTGTTGATGAGATTTATGATGAGATTTGAGACGTGCGTGATATATATTGATCATGAGAGTTGTGACTTGATGAGATTTAATCATGAGTTTTTGATAAAGAGATTTGGTGTGTGATGAGATTTGATGGTGAGATTCATTGTGTGATTGATACTTTGATTTATACACTTTCACGGAAGACTCTATTTCACGACTTGAACTGTTTATTGAACAAAGTCGACTACGGGGTTGGTTGTTTTCTCCAAGTGGTCATTGCTATAGCCGTCAGATCGAATACGTGAATGATGTGTTTACCAAAGGGCTGAATGGTTGAGATGTGATTAGCAATTCTCATGGGATATTCGACGCCACTGAATGTTTATGATACTTCACAGTCTAAGAAAAATCTTTCAAGAATCTTCAAACGTCATACATGATTTTTTTCAAGATGTTTGCTTATGACATGAACTTCTCATATAAATAGTCGTACACGTTATGATGCTTCCGAAAGTTCAAAACCATCATGGGGGAGAAACGTGTACTTTGATGTCTTACGGTCAAACTCCAGGGGAATTAGTGCATACTACTTGACTTAGTATGGTTTGTGAAGTTGTCTACATATGGGTTAAGAATTGTTGGAGATATTGTTAATGATGGAGATTGAATCATTGATGAACCGCTGCATGTTCCCCTAAAAACAGATATTCACTGAAACCAAAGTTGTCATAACACATTCAAGCTGACATTGTTTACTGTTTTGTCTTGATTTTGTAAAATCCCGCGAAAGAATCTATTTCTCGGTTTAAATCATAGACTTGTAAAATCCCGTGACAATGGAATCATCCCGATGTAAGTAAAGTGCATTTCTGGCTCAATCTCACGGTTTATTCTTGGTTTTATAAAATCCCGTGAAAGAAACAATTTCTCTGTTTAAACCATAGAATTGTAAAATCCCGTGATGATGGAACCATCCTGGAGAAAGGAAAGCATATTTCGGGATATTATCGTCTTTGGTGCTACGATTTCTACTTCGAAGAAGGGATAAAAGGGTGTACTTCATGTATTGGATGTGTGTTTGGATTGTCCTCATGGCATTTTGGTAATTATTTGGTTTTACTGGGTTATGTGCATTTAACCATGGTCGGGATGTAACCATTATCATAGCTCACTTAATACGTAAAAGGAGGCTAGATTAGAGCTTTTAAACACAAGATGTGACAACGGCGTTAATTCAGTATTGTTTATTTGAAGTTGAAGTGAAATATCACGGGCGAGTGTACTTAGTATCTGAAGATATCGGGGATGGTTGGATGAAGATTCTTCAAGATCCTTGTTCGAGCTTCTTATTAAATACGAAGACTTGGAAATCTAGTTATTGTTTGGTGACTTTTTCCTTTTCTTTTACCACTTGGGGGAATTGGGCTCTTACCACCACAAAATAACTATCACTTTAAGGAGTTACGTTGTAGAGCTCAGTGTCACATTCAATTGTGGATTTTCAAGAGGTGATGTACGTCTTATACTTTATGGTTGGTTGGATGAAGAGTATAGAGTACTTAGAAAGTCAATGGAGGATGAACTCTCGGCACCGCTCTTTGTTACATATGTGCAAGTTTAAGTCACGAGTTTTGGTTAGTTTACTTCAAGGTCAAATTCATCATATTGGGTTTTCTCCATCACAACAAAGAGCCAACTGAATGATAATGGGGTTGATTACAAGTTTGCCAAGAGAGACTGAAAAGAGAGAGATTATGACATTTGAACACAACAGTTGAATCCTCGTACTCTAAAGAAAAGAAAAGTGTACGTTTCAGTGCGCTTTATCATCCAAAGAAGAGAAATCTTCTTAAGACGTTTGAACACAACAGTTCAAGCCTCGTACTCTAAAGAAAAGAAAAGTGTACGTTTTAGTGCGCTTTATCTTCCAAAGAAGAGAAATCTTCTTATGATGTTTGAACACAACAGTTCAAGCCTCGTTCTCTAAAGAAAAGAAAATTGTACGTTTCAGTGCGCTTTATCTTCCGAAGAAGAGAAATCTTCTTATTAATGACCATTCTCATCAACATGCTTCATACTTTTTCCACGCGATTTCAGTTATCAAGTGATATGGGCTACCGATGATTGTTCTCTTATTCCACTTGCTCAATTATAATGACGATGGCGACATCATATGCTACCTTTGAGGGGGAGAAGTGTGAAGAAACTACATTTTAAAGATATTCACTTGTTTAATCAAGAATGGCATTTTCGTATGAAATTCTTGAGGGGGAGAAGAAGTATGATAACTCTACATTTTGAGTTACATTTGAGAATATATGGTCAAACGGCTCCTAACTCATGTAAGAACCGAGCTTCTTCTTATCGGATCATCTTCACATGTAGTTTCTTCTAAGAGCCGTTGGTTGACATCTTCACACGGGCTGATATGATTAAATGACAAAGTGCTTCTAGTTGCTGGGCTGATTTCTTTAATGAACATATTTCTGTGCTTGTTTGATTGGGAGGGATTTTAGTTAAGGAGATTTGCTACATATAAGGTAATTGGAACACATTTGGTGAGATGAAGATGTTAACTTTCTATTCCACAAATGGACAATCTAGAAGAAGGTCGAGTCTACAGTCTGTTCTACATTTTCTGCTACATGTTAGAAGACTAAAAGACGAGTTGCATTTGACGATCTAAAGACTTCTTCTTAATTCAAGTCATTTATCAAACAGATTTTCGGTTTAGGGGAGAGCACTAATTGGGGGAGGGTGAAATGTCTATTTAATCCCCAATTAGACTTGCTCAAATTTTACTTCAGCAATTTGATTCCCACAAGATTTCATATGTTCTTCTCAACAGATTTCTAGTATACGGGCTTACAATGTGTTGCTGATTTTGAAGTATCAAAACCAGAAAGGGGGAAGGAGACAAATATCTAAACGCGAGTAAACATTGATGAACTTAATACTTCTAAGTGATTGAAGATATCCCGGGAAGACTAATGTCATTACCGCAGAGAAACTCAAGGTTTGCATCATGGCGTTTAGTGTTCTTATTCCAACTATGTGGGGGAAGAGATGGAAGTGTTAGTTTCTGGGGATAAAAGAGGTACACAAGTATGACATATTCAGGGGAGATAAATGTGTAACATGAGGGAGGTGTTATCAGTTTTTCTCTCTTTGGGAATGTGTGTACTTCGGGTTCTTGAGCTTCATACACGATCATCAGGGAAGAAAAATGTGAACATTGGGGAGGTGTTTTCATTCCCCTCATGATGTGTATTCGGGAGAGCTCTTGGGTATTGGTGTACTTCGGGTTCTTGAGCTTCATACACGATCATCAGGGATGAAAAATGTGAACATTGGGGAGGTGTTTTCATTCCCCTAATGATGAGTATTCGGGAGAGTTCTTGAGCATTATACAAAGAGACTGACTGCATCAATTCAACTACTTGGGGGAATTGTTCTCTTGACACCTTTTGGAATGGATCGCTTCAAACTTCAGCGGAAAAGGAATTTGAGAAGATTATTTAAATGTGGGATGATACGTTGCTGTTGTTCTATTGGATGATATAACCTCGAACGAAGAATCACGGTGATTATTCTTAAAAAAAGCAGCAAGATTGATGATAATGGTGTGCTTCTTTGTGCACCTGGCTAATGGAAGCTTGAAAGAAAGCTTTGAATCTGCTCAGCAAAAGGATTTTCAGTTTGAGGGGGAAGCTGCCAAAGTCTCACTTTCAGATGGTTAAATTTCTCTCAATTTAGGAGCCTCGAAAGCTTTGGTGGTGAATGTTTAAGAGATGATGACTTCTATCTTCTACAACGGGGCTGCTCGATATCCTTATCTCGGTACTCGTATCATCATCTTCTTAAAATATATCATCTACTCTATCTTTGTAAATATTTTTCAAAAACCAAATACAAAAATATAAAACCAACAAAAAGAAAATAGAAAAATATAAAACCAACAAAAACCCATAAAAATCAGAAAATTTGAAAAAGACAAAAAATATATTTTCTCAAGACATGTCTTTTGGTATCGATAACATCTACGGTCTTAGAAATGTCATTCAATAATGGCACGGGACCATAGATGAAGTTCGAGCAGGAGGTGTAAATATTCTTTTTCACAACATGTCTAAAACTATGGCTTGCAGTTACTTCAGACTGTAACCCGTGCTTAAACCATGGCTTGCTGTTATTTCCGATAGCAACCCGCTCTTCAAGGAAGGAAAGTGCTGCACTAAACCAATTTTCTAAAAATCCGTGCACTTATCCTAAAACAATTTGAGGAAAGTATGTCGAAGGACTGCTGTTCCTACTCAAATATTTTTCCTTCTAAAATTCTTCAGAAAAATATTTGTTTTAACAAAATTGGTGGAAATGAGTTGCTTGAAAAACAATCAGTATCAGAATGTTCATAAAATTGAAAACTCAATCAATGACTTCAGCACTTTTAAACTTTTCAGAAAATAAGTCATTGATTGAGGGGGAGAATGTTTTCAAATTTATATCATCTATCGGGCTTTTCTAATTATCCTCGTGCTTAACTAAAAATGATATTTACCTATGTCAAAGGACTAGGAATTTAGGATATGAGTGTTAGATTAGATGATTAGAGTTTGATAAACACATAATTCCCATGCCTTTTATGATTTGATTGATTTGTTGGTTTGACTTTTACTAGTCGATTGCTGTTTGGGTGCTGTCGACCACCATATATCTGTTTGTGTCCACTAACGTATGCAGGTATATTGGTATATAAAAATGTTCCCGATCTGGATCCCACAATAAAAGATGATTGGATGCCGAAAGGAAAGGGTAACTATATCTTGGGTTGACAAATGAAGAAACGGAGCTTAATTTGACTTCTATGGAAAGTTTGCATGAAAAAATGCAACGTAAGAGGTCTCACTGCATCAGCAGACGGTTTTCTTCGTCATCAAATGAAGAAACAGAGCTTAATTTGACCTCTATGGAGAGTTGGCATGATAAAATGCAATGTAAGAGGTCTCACTGCATCAGCAGATGGTTTTCTTCCAAACCTCCAGCAACAACAACAAAAGCAGCTCAACCACCTAACGTATCTTTGTGCAGGATAATAGTGATGATACCATTTTTAAACAAAATTTGAAAATATTGTTTTAAAAATGGAAAAATATTGTTTTGAAAATAAATTGGTCTTAATTTTAGAAATCACCGGACTTCATTTTATCAAAACTTAAGTCACTCAATCATCGACTACGGTCATCGATTGAGGGGGAGTGTGATTTAAAATAAAATATTTTCAAACGATATTTCTCCATAAAAGTTCCGGTGTATACGTAATAAAGTGGTGATCTAAAGATTTAATGTTATGTCTTGGTATGATTTTCTTTAAAACTCAAAGATCTTACTAAATGAAATTTTTTCTATTCTTGTTTGAATGTGAAATTATTTTATTTTACTTAAAGATCTATTAAAAACTATCATACCTGACACTAACAATCTTTCATGTCTAAAATTGATCCGTATCAATCATTTTTCAAAATTAAATCAAGCCACGTCTTTCCCCAAAATCTTTTAAATGATTTAAATCAATTGGGATCACAAATCTCAAAAGGTTTTAAATTTTTGATCGGGGGATAGATCGTGATTTAAATCTCAAATTTGTTTAAATGGAATTGGTTTTAGTCCTTTAAAGGAATTCCTGCTTCCATGTGCCAAACGATTTCTCATACATAATGCACATGTTGAGGGGGAACATTTATCCAAAAACAAGATGAGTATTTAAACCAGACCACATATTCTCCCATGTTTTCTAAACCTAATTAAATTACTTGGGATCCAAAATCTCAAATGGTTTGATATTTTTGATCGAGGGAGAATTTGTGATTTAATATGAAATTTGATAAAAGATGATCGTTTTGATTCAAAGTGCAAGTTCTCTCTAATACGTGCTAAACACTTTCGTATCTCGAAGCACATATTGAGGGGGAGCATTTCAAAAGAAAATAAACTCTCAAGGTACAAACATTTCTATGCTTCAACATAAAGTACCTTGATTGATTTTCTAAATGGTTTATTAATGGCCTTCTGTGATCGTGGATGTACTTCAAAAGAACTCTTTCCTCAATGTGTTAAATGATTTCAAACAACCAACGCACATTTTGAGGGAGAGAATTTACCAAAGAAATTTAAATGGCTTTTTCTAAGGAAATTGTGATCAAGAAATCAATTCAAAGAACTCTTGCCTCCATGTGCTAAACAATTTCAATATCATATGCACATGTTGAGGAGGAGCATTTATAAAAGATCAAAAAAAATTAAGGTACAAAATGCTTTGATATTATATCACAAGTACCTTGATTGATTTTCCAAATGATTTTTCAATTGGTTTCAAGAAGGAAAGAACAATACCAAAAGACCGACTAATTTACTTTATGCATGGTCTTATAAGGATGGTTAGGTTAGGTATTCGTTCCCACGATCCCGCCAGAGCCGGAGGGATCTACCCAGGGACAATCCACTATATAGTGTAGAAGTCCTTAGGTATGATGAAAAAAGGAGAAAAATGAGAATATGGGAAGAGTGCGGACTGAGACAGAGCTAGTACTGGAATAAACCCAACAAGGTTCTAGTAATGAAGTCTCGGTAAGAACTAAAGGGGTTGAAGAATGAAAAAGAATTGAATGTGAAAAGGGTGAAAAGAAATAGCCCTCCAATAATTCAACCTTAGGGCAGAAACCGGGTTCAATACATATGCTACTGGTGGTTACTAAGGTAACACTGGTATTGAAGACAAGACGTCATGGACCCAGTGACGCACTGCACCTAACTTCCCAAGCTACTCAAGTTCCTCTTAAAAGGGCTTGTTTCATTCTCTCGGGGAACCTACATAATCTAACGACTTTCTCTTAGAGATAGTTGATATTGAAGAAGGAGACCCTCTCCCTAGTCTCTGGCATAGGAACCAAATGTGCACTATTGAGTCTAGAGCCACTAGATCATCTATAAATCTCATTAGGACACACTATTCTTGAAGGCTTGCTGTTTCACACAATGTGGAAAGTGAGAATATATTTAAAAGTCCTACGCATTATCCTTGTGGTATTGCCAGAACATCCGAGTGATATGTAAAGTATTCACGATGAAGATGGAAATCCTTCTAGAGCCAACATCAAACAAGCTCTTGGTGGGTGACATGTGAGATCTTTTCTAAAGATCAAGCTTGTGACAACTGGATAGAAACGATGGGGCGATTCAATCTTGAATCAACCTTGGTCCAGGAAATGAATTGACGAATACTTTTGGAAAAACCGTTCGATGTGCAAATCTTCTTTTCTCTAGCACATCGAATGTGTGCTCATGTTTTCAAACACAAAAAGTATCTCTGATTGAAAAAATACTTTTGGAAAACCCGTTCGATGTGCAAATCTCTTCTTTTCTCTAGCACATCGAATGTGTACTCTTTTTCAAATACAAAAAGTATTTTTGATTGAAAATTGATCTTTCTCATAAAACCTTCGTCGTATTGCAAAACTCTTTCTTCAAGCAATAAGCGATTGTTTTCAAATCAATTTTTCATCAATCAGTGAATCTCAATTTGCTGGTTCACTCACTCCGTGTTGTCTTCTTTGAGACGTTCCGGTTTGAGAACGGCTAAAACAGCTGAGAAACCATCAATGAGATTCTTCGAATTATACGATCACGGCGGTACTTGTACGATCAACGGGAAACTATGGGCCGTGTACCTCAATTCGACGAAAGTGATCAAAGACACTTTCGTGTGTTTTATTGCTAACTGTTGTTTGCAGGTACATTTGGACGGTTGAAGCTGATCAGAATTGAGAAGTCAATCCAAAGCCGCATGCTCACAGCATCCACAATTAATTGAAGAAATCATGACTTGTGCATATCTACAGAACCTGACTCTGATATTCTTATACTATCTTTCTGCTACGCTGCTGCTAATATCTTGAGCCAGTAAAGCTTCCGCTACTCTGATGAAAAGATTTCATGATCCAGAAAGTGTGAGCATGTCGGTCCGAAAGTCACAACATCACATGAAGGAAACACAATAAAGGGTGATCCAGAGATATAATGTGGCTGATGATCTCGAAGAAAGCTCGAATATCATCAAAGATGTGGATCAGTTAAAAGCCTCCACTAAAAGTACAAAACTATGCGGACTTTGAAGAATCGCTACTAAAGCACAAAGATTGCGGAACTTGAAGAATTGAAGTCTATGAGCTCAGAACTAAAGACAAAGATAGAATGCTAGGATGCAAAATGTATTTCATGGGGTGACCTCCCTTAGGGGGAGATTGTTAGGAATTGGAAATTCCATGTGAAAGTGTCGGTCACCCCAATTATGGTCTAACATATGTTAGCTCGTAGACTTGTAGTTATTTACGTTGTTTTATAGTTAATTAGTTAGATAGTAGCGTAGATTAGTTTAGAGTAACACCGTAGAGGAAGGACGGGTCTTTACCCACTGTATACCTGATCCACAGGCCGTCAGGAGGTCGTTTAGTTTGTAACTATAAATACCCTTCCCACTAAGGGAAGGGTGGTGCTTTTCTCATAATCTAACATTACATTTGTTTATTTCTCTCTCTAGAAAACACCCTCTCAACTCTCTTCATCTCTCTAAATATGGCTCACTTGTTTAATCGTAATCCTAGACCACCCGAATCATCTAAACAACATAAATATACGATCCTACAAGGTTTATGAATGGTATACAAAAAGCTATGTCTTATGTTGGTAACGGGAATGGATTGACTATTGCCAACAAAAATAGACGGGTAAATGCTTTTATTACAAACGAAAGAGAGTATATATGTGTTGTCCGCCAAATGTGAAGATGCTCATGTATCCATATTCCAAGCATGTCCGGTAATGGCATCGTATGAAATGCTTGAAGGAGCATGGTAGGTTTAGAGTTAACCTATGTTGAAACATGAACCAGATATCCCTTACTCAAAATACCAAAATGTGTCGATGGGTACACAAATTGCACATGGGCTGCCAAACAGATAAATGTGCATTCGGTTTGGCCTGTTGGGCTGAATGGCCTGTGTAGACAGTTGGTTAGGCTTGGTGGGTTGACTGACCCGATACAACAACTACAAGATGGGCTTGAGCAAGTAGTGTTGCCAATGCGGTTGCTGAGGCCGAGTATTGTGGTGTTGCCAATTCAGTTGCTGAGACTTTTTGTTGAGGAATTTGTTACGCGAGCTTCATACGCCTTTGTCTTCCGCTACCTTGGTATATTATGATAATGTTACTGCAGTTTATTTATCATCTAATCCGGTTCAACATCAACGAATGAAACATATTGAGATTGATATTCATTTTGTTTGGGATTTAGTTGCTCGAGGTCACGTTCGGGTTCTTCAAGTGCTTTCTCGCTATCAATTTTCTGACATTTTCATAGAGGGGCTTCCTCCAGCTTTATTTGATGAGTTCCATTCTAGTTTGAAGGTTTGTCCTATTCCCGCTCCAATTGAGGAGACTGTTAGTGAGTTTTTAGTATTAGTTTAGTATTACACTAGGCTCATTGTATTTTTAGTAGGCCTAGCTCGTTTTACCATTATCTATATTTGTATGGGCTTATTCATTCTAATCAATCATAATTACAGTCCAATAGTTTCTTGTTGACTATTTAAATGTTAAAATGTGATAATATTGCTTAGGGCCTATTTGGTACATGGGTTTTTATGTAATAGACGTAAAGATTCCCTTAATCAATAGTTTGTTATATTTTTTACATTTAGTTTTTGACTCAACCACATATTATTTTTTTCTATTTTTGTTTTTTATTTTTATTTTAAACAAATATATAAAACTTATTAAACATATATATAGTTTAAATGATAATTAATTTTCTCTTCATTTTATTATTTTAAACCTATATCAAATCCTAATCTAACTAAATCTCACTAGAAACCAAATGGATCCTTAATTGTACATATATCATTTGTAAAATGAATAGATGATATATATTTGCTTGAAATATATTATTTTTATTTGTCCTGACTTATAAAATATCGTATATATTGATATTAATTTGGTTTTAGATATTTGGTTATAAAATACCTGAGATGTGATTTCGGTAGGATCAAAATCGGCCACAACAAAGAAACGCAAGTTGGTATCGGTGACCTGATCCTTCAACAAAAGGAGTCTTCTAGATATTTGGGTTCGGTGATACACAAATCAGGGAGGATAAATGATGATGTAACCCATTGTATTAGAAGAGGCCGGGTGAAATGGAGAGCGGCTTTAGGAGTACTATGCGATAAGAAAGTCCCCTTTAAGCTAAAGGGAAAATTTTATAGGGTGGAAACTAAACCTGTTATGCTGTGCGGGTCAGAGTGCTAGCCTATCACGAAAGCTTAAGCAAACAGGGTGGAAGTGGCGGAACCGAAAATGCTAAGGTGGACTTGTGGTAAAACCATGTTTGACATGATTTTGAACATAATTTTTAGTGCAGTACTTGAATTCGAATCTATTATCTCGAAGATGGAAGAAAAAATGTTGAGGTGGTTTTGTCATGTCAGGAGGAGGCCATAATCTGCTAGTAAGGAGAGTCGAAGTGCTAATAGTCGACGGTTTGAGAAGGAGGGGTAGACCTAAACTTATGTGAGAGGATAGACCTAAGCAAGACATGAATGAGCTTCTCTTGTTCGAGAATATGACCTCAGATAAGAATGTCTGGAGAGATACGATTAAAATCTGCGGGTAGTTTGGGCTAGGTTGTTTGACGGTGTGAGGTAGTTGTTGCATTTAGGCCTTATAGGAGTCTCTTAGTAGCATTGCCCCTCGCGTTTTTAGATATAGAGCCCCCTAACTAGTTCCTTTTACGCTTTAGGCGTTTAGTGGCCTTTCTTGTTTCTTTTGCTTTGCCTTAGCTTTAGGCCTCATAGCATTGCCCTGCTTAAATCTCTGTTGCTTTCTTAGGCATTGGTCTTGTTTGCATTTAGCTCCCTTTTCTTTGCCTGCTTTTTTCTTGGTGCTCTTACCCTTCTGTTTTTTTGCGTTTTTGCTTTTGTACTTGTATGTTTTGCTCGTGTCCCCTGCCTCTTTAGCGTTTTATCTTTTCTATTTTTTGAGTTTCTTGCGGTGTTTGCTTAATATGTTTATGTTCTTTTCTCTTATGTTCTTTTGATGGTTTGTCTACTTATCTCTTATGTATGTTTGTATGCTTGTTTTTATCCTTTTGTTTTATGTTTACCTTTTGCTTTATGTTTGTTTATCCTTGTTATTGCTCAATTTCACAAATGCACTTATTTCTGAGCACTCTTACCGCACACATTTGCCGGAGGTTTTTCTAGAAGCAGTCTCCTTATTCCTGGGGTAGGGGTAGGATCTATCTAAATTTTACCTTTCCGTATTCCATCCTGACAGGAATGTGTATATTAGTGTTGGTGTTGGTGTTGTTGTTGTATACTTGTAATGATATTAATTTGGTTTTTACGTTTTATGTATTACTCCCTCCGTCTCATTTTTATTGTCCACTTTGACTTTGACCGGTCTTTCTTATTCAACTTTGACCATTAATATATTTATTTGTGTTATATAATACTTGATGAAAATTATACCAATAAAAAATGCATTTAAAACCCAATACATTCATGTATTTTTCATCAAGTATTATATAACAGAAACAAAAATAATTATGGTCAAAGTTGAAGAAGAAAGATTAAAAAAGTCAATATGGGACAATAATTTTGGGACGGAAGGAGTACTTTCTAATAACCGCTTAGATAAAGAAGCATGCGGCGGCATATGTCTCGACTTATAAAATGTCGTCGATTATAATAAAGAAGCATGCGGCGGCATATGTCTCGACTTATAAATAATGTCATCGATTATAATAAAGAAGCATGCGGCGGCATTACAAGAATCTTGTAAGCAAATGATTAAACTTTTTAGGAAGATCTATCGCTAAAATCAAGAATCTTTGCCTCCAATCAAATTTGATATTCTGTTTCGATGGATATATTGATTTTTCATAGGGTTAATCTTATCGATATTATTGTTATTCTAACACAATAAACATAAATATATATATAAGACAAAAGTGAAGAAATGATATAAAGAGCGAAGAACAGTATGCATGTTTCAATATTTCAAACAAAATCTATGGATCAAATAAAGTTTTCACTAAAAGAAATTACCAAATTTCACCATAAATGGATAGTTGTTGTTGCTCTTGTCCTTGTGTTAGTAGCAGCAAATGGTGCTCGCGCCGCAGAAATCCCCAACGAACCACCAACTGCATCACCTCCAAAAAAAACCGGGCCAAAGATAAATCAGCACATATTGATTGTGTTGGGCTGTGTATTAATTCCCCTATTGATAATTTGCTTTTTTTTCTTCTGCATTCAACGTTGCGCTGAAAAACAGCTGGCACTAGCGGCCAACACTGGATACCATAGTCAAAGGAGTTCCATGAAGATCACGATAGCACGTGGGCTTGATCCCGCCGTGATTGCAGCGTTTAAAAGTTTTATGTACTCAGCTGTAAAAGAGATCAAGCTTGGTCAGCATGTGTTAGAATGTGCCGTGTGCTTAAATAAGTTTAAGGATCATGAGGCCCTACGCTTGTTACCGGAATGTAGCCACGTATTCCACCGAGAATGTATAGACGAGTGGTTGGGATTACATGTCACCTGCCCTGTTTGTCGAGCAAGCCTTGTTCCTAAACCTAACAACGAGTCTGAGTCATGTTGTGGCCCAAATGCGCCACTAAATAGCCATGTTTCGGTTAAAGTGACTGATTTGAAACATGACATGTTACCTAGAAGAAAATTCTCCCGTTCTTATTCAATGGGACATTTGGTAGTGAGACAACCTGTTGGAAATGTCGAGAAGTACACTTTAATGTTACCACAAGAGGCTCAATACTTTCTGGACAACTCGACGGCTAATCCGACAACGAGCCTTGATGTGATGTTTCCAATGGAAAATGAATTGAAACATAGTCTTAAGAGTGCAAGTGCAAATTTCGTTAGAGGATCGGATTATTTTGACTATGAGAGGCTAAAGACAATTGTATGAACGGATCGGATAACTCGGGAGCACAACAATTCTTAACATCTATCAAATATCGAACAAAAAAAGACTTGTGGTCATTGTTTCAATTCTGTGCTGAAAAATCAAAAACTCACAAAAATTGTCCTTAGCAAACTGATAAATTTCGTAATTTGCACAACTGGCCACATTTGGGCCTTCACTTTCAATTACCTAATCTTATGGTCAATGTTTAAAAACTTACCTTCATTTTGGGTCCATCCAAAATCAAAAGTTGAGAATATAGTGTAACTTATTCACAATTGGGATTGTATCATTTTATACAAACAAAAATGAAAAATGGACATTGCAAGGTAAAAACACACATGAAATCAAAGCATGATCCTAATTTGATTCTAAGAGCAAAAACACGATAACACAAGGTAATACGTAACACATGTGGAACTAGGGATGTAAACGGATCGGAAATGGATCGGGGAGAGATATTCATATCCATTTATTTTTTCTATGAAACATAAGTATATTTCAAGGGATGGCAAAGACTGGCACTGTCAAGATTGAGGAAAAGGAAATTGAGAGAGAAAAGAAAAGTGCCAGTGATAATGTGCACCTGATGTAGGAAGCTCACAACACCCTTGATCTATATCTAACTAATGTAATAACATAGAGATGTACTTATGTACCGATATATATATACGGAAATATTTATATATGTAAAGTTACAATCGAGCTATGCTAGGACCTTTTAGTTTAATTAGGCATTTGCTCGTTCTCAATGTTAGGTTTTTAACAAAATCGCAAGTAACAAGAAGGTTGGGTTTCGGGACAACAAACTTTTGTATTTTACTTAAACGCTTTTACTAAACATCATAAAAAAAAGTCTTAACTTTCATATCATTTTCACACTTTAAAGTAGTAATAAACAAGTATATTATGAATGGAGAGCGGGGAAGGAAGAACAACCATTTTACTTTGGTGTACAGGGAAGTAAAATTAACCAAACATTTACTGTTGGGCTTTAAAATAAAGCTACTTGGGTTGGGGTTCCGTCGCCATTATATTGGGCTTATCTGCTCACCTTATCTATATCTAACTAGAATTGTGGTTTGTAATAACATGGAGATATACTTATGTACCGATATATATATGCCGAAATATATATCTATATATGTAGAGTTATAATCGAGCTATGCTAGGGCTGTTTAATTTAATTAAGCATGAGCCCGTTCTCAATGCTAGGTTTTCAAAAAAATAGCAAGTAACATGAAGGTTGGGTTTGGCGACAACAAGCTTTTTGTATTTCATTTAAGCGTCATAAATAATTTTCTAACTTTCATATCATTTCATACTTTATAAGTAGTGATCAACGAGTATATTATCCATACTTTATGGAACAACAATAGGACCCAATACTGTCAAAGTGAAGTATGAAAGACGTAGAAAACCCATGTAAAGATGGCTTCCAGGACCACACTTGATGAACCAAACAATATATATACTAAAAAAAAAAACACACACAACAACTAGAGTAAACTACACCGTTTGTCTTTGTGGTTTGAGTTGACCAACGAGTTTCGTCTTTTGACAAAAAAAATGCACCATCCGTCTTTAATTACGAAACGTTATATATCGTTCGTTCTTCACTCTAACGGCTGCAACTAACGCCCGTTAAGTCTTATCAAATTAGGGTATTTTCGTACTTTTGCGCTGCCACTAGCTTTTATCAATAAAATATTTTAATAAATTACCTACACACCATTTTTCTTTCTTTGTCTTCTCCACTTATTTTTTTTTTGACAAAATACAACTAACATAATTTCACTATTCACAACCCTCTAATCATCGTCATCTTCATCGTCATCTTCTACACTCATTTTAATTAAATAATAATGATATTTTAGCATATCCCCACCCAACAACATCTGTATCTTCCTTGTTCCATCTACCACCATTTTCGTGGATCTAAAATCACCACCACTAGCACATGGTGACGCCACATCATCCGACGACCACGGCACCACCTGCGCATCCTCACCCTCACTCTGACCATCATCACAACTACCATCATCATCTTAATCATGTATGAGAGTAGTAGTAATGAGTATTGTACCATTGCAATTAGCAAAATTAAAACAATTCTGATGTGTCGTTGAACTAAGGTTTAATAGTTTATTTAACCCAATAATTCTCTTACAAGTGTAAGAAGGGTTCCTGCAAACGATTAAAGATGAAGCAGGTGAATGATGTTTAGGTGGGTGCTGCTGTTCTTGTGATGTTTGAGTGTTATACTTGTAGTAATGTAGCATATATCTGAATGTAGATCTTGGTGGGTTTGATATATCTTCAAGAATAAAAGGTAAGTAATGTGGATTGTTGAAGATGGATGCTGTTATGAAGATGGTATTTTGTTGTTTATGGATTTTTCAGAGTTTATGTTCTTGAGTGTTACACTTGTAATTTACTTTTTTATATGATAATTTATTGAAGAAATAAAATGAATTAGAGGTGACTGTTGTGGAATAAGAAAACCAAAATTACGTTGCGTGTCATGTTGGGTGTTACATTCAGGTGGTTGTCTGGATCGAATAATAAAACCAATTAAAGTTATAAAAGAAGTAGGGATTGTGCAGATTATAATCGTGGTATATGGTTTTAGGATTAAGGTTTGAAATGAAGTTAATTCTGGTTTAGAAGAAGTGGTGAATGGAAGAAGATGGTGTTAGGTGACAGGTGACGGTGGTTGAAGATGAAGATGCATAAAGGAAGAAGATGAGGATGTTAGAAATGAGTTGGTAAAAAGACCAAAATACCCTCACATGTTAGAGTGAAGGACCAACGATATATAACGTTTCACATTTAAGGACGGATGGTGCATTTTTTTGGTCAAAGGACGAAACTCGTCGGTCCATGCAAACCACAAGGACGAACGGTGTAGTTTACTCAAAAAAACTAGAGTAAACTCCAAAATACATCCCTGTGGTTTGCCCCATTTCACACCATACATCCCTCAGCCAAAAGTTCAGACATATACATCACCCCGTTAGTAAACGTTTGACTATATACATCCACAAGGACGAACGGTGCAAAAATTGGGTCGTT
This sequence comes from Chrysanthemum makinoi, assembly GCA_910596185.1. NCBI lineage: Eukaryota > Viridiplantae > Streptophyta > Magnoliopsida > Asterales > Asteraceae > Chrysanthemum > Chrysanthemum makinoi. The sequence continues at coordinate 153,300,898 of OU343220.1, forward strand.
AACTTGGACACGTGGCAGTTAAGTGAGGGTAACTTGGTCATTTTATCTTCCCCTTTTTAACTTCTCCTGCTACCTCACTGAAAATCAAAAACCCCAAATGAAAAACACAATCAAAAAACAAAAATCCACAGAAAGATAAAAACACAAACAAAAATCATAATCACACATCAAAATCAGCAATAAAAAACACCAACCATCAACGCATTTCCAGTAGACGAACAAGATTCAGTGATTGCAATGGTGGTTGCTGAATGGCGTATCCGTGATTATGATGATCCAGTGAACGAACAAGAAGCATATAGTAAGTTTTCATCTTTGATCTTTCTAACTTTAATTGTAATAACATTGTAAGTAATTTTATTGATTGAAACCCTAATTTTTTGAATGTAATTTGGTCATTGTAGGTGATTTTCCAAACATGTTCTCAATGAAGATACATCATGGTGGTTTCTTTAACTGAAATTCCGTAGAAAGTACATACAAGGGACTTATAATTATATAGATTTTATAGATGTTGACCTGTTTTCAGTTATAGAATTGAATGACATGATTCAAAAGTTAGGTTACAAGAGGAAAGATTGCATTATGTTCTATCATTTCAAAATACCTAACAATGATTTGGATTATGGGTTACAAGCACTAGGAAATGATGGGGATGTGTTGAACCTAGTTAGGTATGTTGATAAATATAAACTTATTGAGGTTTACATTGAGCATGAGCATACAGTTCTGGAAACATATTGGAAATCACCACAGAGAGTTATGATTGAAGAAATAGATGATGATGGACCTAGTTCTACATTAGTTAGAAAGCCTTTTAAGAAGCCTGCTCAGAGGACAAATAGGATGCCTCTATTGCTTGATATGGGAGAGGGTTCTGATCATGTTTTAGAGGTACCTAGATTAAATGTTGATGTGGGAGAGGGTTCTGATGGTTTAGATGGTGATGGTAATACTGTTGGTGATGAGGGATCTGATGAAGCAAGTTATACTGAGAGTGAGCATGGTGTTGAGGAAGACAATTTTGCTGAGAGTGAGAGTAGTAGTGAGTCACATGATAGTGAAGATAGTGACTATATCCAGGATGATGACCATGTTATGAATGATGTGGAGGTGGATATGAAAGAATATTATCAAAACATAGACAAAGATGCAGAATGGGTGGGATCACAGACTGCAACATGGGTGCATGCTTGTTATTGGCTAGTAACTTGGGAGAAGCAATATAGCTACACCATTAACCCATGCAATGGACCAAGCTTGTGGAAGAAACACCCTAGCCCTAACACTATCATTCCACCAAAGATTCAGCCACAAATTGGAAGGCCACCAAAGAAAAGGAGAAAGTCAGCAGTAGAGCTTTCAATTGGAAAAATGACTGCAAATGGTAAACTCTCAAGGAGTGGCAAAACTGTAACATGTCTCAAGTGCAACAAAACAGGTCATAACAAAAGGACATGTAAAGAGCCTTCTGCTATGGGATCACAGTCTTCAAGAGTTGGTGGATCACAGTCAAGTGCCAAGGGGAATCAAGGGCCAAGGGGAAAAAAGGCAACTCAAAGTTCAGCTAGGAAGTGATTTTAGTGTTTCTTTAACTTCTGTTATGAATTTAGAAACATGAAGTAATTTAGGGCTTTTGGAAACTTGTTATGTTCTGTTAGGTATTAATGAAACTTGTTAGATAACTTATGTTATGTTATGTACTGGATGGTATGTACTGGTTTAACTTAAGTTGTTATGTACTGGTTTAACTTATGTTGTTATGTACTGGTTTAACTTAAGTTGTTATGTACTGGTTTAAGTTGTTATGTACTGGTTTAACTTAAGTTGTTATGTACTGGTTTAACTTATGTTGTGATCACAGTCAACCACATTCAACCCTTTTCAGCCACATTCACCCATTTTAACCCAGTCAACCACATTCAACCCTTTTCAACCACATTCACCCATTTTAACCCATTTAACCACATTCAACCATTTTCAACCACATTCACCCATTTTAACCCATTCAACCACATTCAACCCTTTTAACCCATGCACGAAGATAACAAAACATAAGACATATTAACCATTCATTACAAATGCATAAAAAGGAACCAACTTCATTGATAACAAAAGATTACATGAACCAACTTCATTACTACTAAAACCTAAAAGACACAAAGGAGTGCAATCCTTTGTTTTCATTTAAACATCAGATACACAATAAACATGAACCAAGTTAATCCTAAAAGAAACTTCATTCTTCTTGCTTTAGACAGATTTTCCCTTGAAGCATCTTCTAGCTGGTTCATGTTTCTCAGCAATCCAGGAATAATTTGAACTGATCTATCACACATGGGTGGATCAAACCAATCATAAAACCCACAATTTGGTTCCTTCAAAAAAATGGTAAATCAGACAATCAAATAAATTGAAAATTAGATTGTAAAATATAATTATTCGACACTTACGGGTTTTGGACAATAAGAAACCGTCGCCCAGGATTTCTTGGTCTCCATGATGTTTTAAGGATTGTAGGTAACCCACATCTACAAGTTTTAGGGATGAACATTGTTGTCTGTTTGAGTTAGGGTTTTCCAATTAGGGGTTTTCAATTAGGCGTTTCAATTGGGGTTTCAATTAAGGTTTTAAATTTGGGTGAAACATTGGATTTGTGTTTATGCATGTGTGTTTTGATTTAGGGTTTACCATTTGGGTTAAATAATAGGTTAAAAGGGTAGTGAGGTAGCGGTGGAGAAGTTAAAAGGAAGATAAATGACCAAGTTCTCACTTAACGGCGGTCCAAGTTAACGACCAATTTTTGCACCGTTCGTCCTTGTGATGTATATAGTCAAACGTTACTAACTTGGGGTGATGTATATGTCTGAACTTTTGGCTGAGGGATGTATGGTGCGAAATGGGGCAAACCACAAGGATGTATTTTGGAGTTTACTCAAAAAACTATATATGAAACCATAAACTTTTATTAATATTTTCGTTTATAACTCATAACCCAATTATTTTCATTTAGTTTAAATCGTGTTTAATACTTAAATTTTTAAAATTTTATTATTTTTTCTTTTTATAATCTATAAAAAAAATTTATCACTACAACTATATTTCGCTATAAAATCTCATTATTATACGCAAGTTATTAACCAAAACATTTACTATTGGGCTTTAAAATAAAGCTACTTGGGCTTCCGTGCTCATTAGTTGGGCTTACCTGCTCACCTAACATTCTAACAACTCCAGTTCAGTAGTCTTGTTCTTCTAGTTGCTTCTACGGATCAGACAATCAAATTGAAACTAGGGTTTTTCAAAACCTAATTAAGGTAATAATTTCTTAATCTTAATCTCTTTTTTTTTAATTTGCACAATTCTTCATTTCTGTTAATAATCTGCTTCTTGTTTTGGTACTTAAATTGCAAAAATAATTCTGTTATCAAAGTCTTTTGGTAGATTGATCTCATATTCATTCAGTTACTACTGTACTTGGATTTTGTACTAGTCAAATTAGACGTTTATAAGAAGTTAGGTTGTATGATTGAAAATGAAATGTTCGGCCAAAAGGTCGGAAACCAAATTTGAGTCTCAAGCCCCGTGGATTAGTCGGTTAAAAGGTCGGAAGACTTTAGCTTATAACTTAGAAGTTAAGGCTATTTAGTTTGGTTATGAACGAATAATTGATTGTAATATCTTGTTGAGCTGTAGAAGACTTACGAAGAAATAGGAAGGAAATTTTGTATGAGATAGGTTTCGGATAAGTTTACACAATGGATATTGTTAGATTTAGGCCAGCGTCATTATCAAACATTTGGGGAAATGAATGATCAACTGTTAACAAATAAAAATAATGATTGGGTCTTTCATGTTTTGGAACTGTGAGTATAGAATTAATGTATTGGATGAACAGTTTTTATTTCATAACGTTTAGGCTCCTCTGGTAGAAGCTTGGGATAAAATGTAGATTTATTACTTTTATTTGTTTGTTCATGAAATTGCATATGGACGATATTAGCGCCTATGCAATGCTGCCTAGATGAGTAAGTGACGAGTATTTTCGTAACTTATTTTGGTTACTGCTGCAACCAATAATGAGATGCGCTAAGAGATTTGTTAGGAGATTATCTACGTACTAAGAAGATAATAATACTTGACTTATGTGGGTTTTATACCAATTATATTATGAGCTGTAAGTAGCTCATAAAGACATTGGATTGCTTTCAGGTCAACTTTTCTCAAAGACTAATCAGTGACTATTTGGAAGAAAAAATGGCTGACGTTTATCAAGAGACTAGTGTAACAATGTGGATTTTATGGTGATTAAAAAATCTGCACTTAGAGAGGTGGGTGCAGTCAAGATCTATAAGTTTTATATGGCATGCCACGTCAATATTTTCCCTATAACACCACTATAACATAAACACCCTCCCTCACTCACAAAAAGGGAAAAATACGGATAACACCATGCCAACCCAACCACATTTGTCCCTATAACACCAACACACGGTGCAGTTTGGCGGTGCCATAGGTACCAAAAAAACCCTCTGGCATGCCATAGGTACACTAGGTACACTGCACCCATCACTCTTAAGCTATGGTGATTCATTGAATTTAATATTTGAAATCTATTAGGTTATGGAATGCTTATCATATGTCTAGATATTGAGTATGAGATTATAAGTTCTGCTAGCATCAATGTAATGTTTTCTGTTTATTTGTATCTAGTAAACGATCATATGTGAAAATTTGATTCTCTTATCTGCCTTTTTTCTACTTTTTCTTGTTCTCAAGGCTTCATCATTATGGTCAGCACAGGAGAGCTTTTAGCAATTTCCCAGTCTTCCCTTTTACTTCCACAATATCGTTCCCGAGCTTTGGTTCTAGGACAGAATTGTCTTCCGTGCTATAAAGTGTGTACCAAAGCTTCAGTTAGTGCCACACCAAATTTCTCGCTATACCGTCCAATTAACATTAACCAGCACTCTAAAAACCGATTTTCAAGTGTAATAAGAGGAAGTGTAGTCCCTGAAAAAGCACCAACATCGTTTTCTGCTGATATCATAGAAGGAACTGAAGTCCAAGTGGATAATAGTGGTGGTGGTGGTAACATTGGTGGCGGTGAAGGAAACAACTGGGGTGGTAACGGCGGGGGAGGTAGTGGAGACGGTGAAGGACCATCAGACGACAGTGAAAAAGAACCTATAAAGACCGGCATGTCGATGTCCCAGAAGCTAACCCTCGGTTATGCAGCTTTAGTTGGTTTGGGTGGATTGATGGGTTATTTAAAGAGTGGCAGCCAGAAATCTTTAATTTCTGGTGGTATATCTGCAGGGTTACTGCTCTTTGTTTACTCACAGCTTCCTGTGAATCCAGTGTTTGCATCATGTATTGGAACTGGTTTGTCTGCTGCTCTTCTAGTAGTTATGGGCACACAGTTCAAGAAGTCGGGCAAAGTTTTCCCAGCTGGCGTGGTGTCTCTTGTGTCGTTTATTATGACTGGAGGGTACATACATGGTATCATGCGCGCCTTCCATTGAATGTGCCCAAATGTACTCGAGATTTTAGTATCCTTCCACCTTTGACTTTGAATATGTGTTGAATAAATCGTTACATAATGTGGAGAGTTTTCTCGAGATCTTGTTGTGATGGAATTGTGAATGCAGTTTTGTTGTTTATCATGGATTATATTCAGTTACTTTGCAGGTTGACAGAAATGGGAAAAATTATCACTATGAATGTCTTTTATATGACAAATAGGTAATATGCAAAAGAATTATTTTCGCAAAAGCAAATGTACTTTTTGCCTTTTTGGACAACAAAAATTTAGGGTATAAGTTTTCTTGAGATAGGGTAAACGCTCACTTATCTCATGATTTAGCAGTTGGATTAGAAATCATCCTCATGACTCGGCGATGGTTACTTTGGTAGTTTGGTATGATGGATTGGTTTTTGGATAATTGGGATTAGGATTGGGGTTAAAAGTTCTGTCCTTGAACCTTAGTTACCTGGGTTTTGACTTGATCCCAACTTTGTATTGTCATGTTTATGCAAATCCATGTTTAAAGCTGTTATATTGCAATTCAAAATGCAGACAATTAGTTCAATAATGTTTGAGATAGTAAGTTAAGTCTCTCTGATCTCGCGCGCAAGGGGTTGTAATTGTTTATAGATGAGGTAGGCGAGGCCAGCTATTATGGTGCTTGTTTATATGTTTCTCGGAGTTTTATAGTCTAGCATGAACTCATACAAACTCCCAACAAATAATTATATGGAATAAGAGGTGCACAAGGCGAGCTCCTAATCGTTATACAGCTGGTCTTAAAACGAAAGTGAAGTGTAGTTACTGAAGGGTTGGTCATGAATTGATAGAGTGAACACGGCATTGGTTATTGAGTTAGAATGACTCATTTACATGAGTGATGCATGAATCATGAAATCCAGTAGTGATTATGTACAAAATAAATCTTTAATAAATGATATGGCGTTCGAATACCTTAATGAAACATTTGACTTTAAGGATAAGCTGTGATTGCTAGTAGTCTTTTTAGTTATGCTACAAATTTTGTTTATGAAACATTTGACATAGGGGATAAGCTGTGATTAGCTGGTAGTCTTTATAGTTATGCTACAAATTTTGTTTATGAAACTTTTGACATAATAAGTTGTGATTAGCTTGTAGTCTTTATAGTTGAGCTAGAAATTTGAAAGCTTGTTTAGAGTACGTGTTTCTGAGATAAAGATTATGTCTTCGTTGAACTAAGATTGACTTGAGATAATCACTAGGTAAACATTTGGTTGTTGCCAAAGAAATGGTCGGAAATGGTTACGAGATACCTGGTTAGGCCGCGTACATCTTAGTTAAAGACTCGTCTTCTCTCAGTATCCTGAACATGAAAAACTTTATCCATAGCTATGACTAAAGAGCACTACTGAAAACATTTGATTGAAGGAAAGAGAATGAAGAGCCAAGTTCAACACTACTACAAACCTAATATCGGTATTTGTGGCGATCAAGATTACTTGACGCATTTTTATTGTAAAATTATAGCCTTTATTGTCCACTGAAAAAGTTGGCATGTGTGATTGTAGTCATTTTTGTACTGGTTAGGCTCGTCACAGTGGGATGATAAAAATCGGTCGCTCGAAGGTTTCGACCGACTTCAAAGTCGGTCGACGCCACTGTGGATTTTGGGTTGCATGTCGGTGGAGGGGCAAAAAAACACAATATCGGTTCTTTTTTCAACCGATTTCAAACACACTTTTTTATTACCGTTTTATTATTTAAACAATTTTTTTTTAAACTTTACCACTTTACATCCTATAAATACCAACCTCAAACAAACTTCTAAACACAGAATTCAACCTCAAACTACTTCTCAACACAAAATTATTATGGCTTGTCGTCTCTCCCATTCCATTGAAGAAATGCAAATGTACGTTAAAAAACAATGCGAAGAAGATGATGAGGCTCGAAAAAACGCTATTATAGACGTTATCAAGCTGTTTGATCAGGCAAGGGCAGAGAAGCAACGTATGAGAGAAAAATACACGATTTGCAACGACATTACACCCGAACAAAAAGCGTGATTGACAAATTTTTTATGGTTGAAGCCCGCAAAGACGACAACATTGCTGACATGCTGTTGGGGTATGTTCAACAAATAAAGAACAACATCAGCACCAAAATCAGTTGGAGCTATCGGGAGAACAAAACCGATGGTGTAGGTGCATCAAGTTCATCTGCTAGATTTGTTGAGCAACCTCTGCTAGACGATGAACGTTTGGCTTACATCGAGGAATTTGCTAGTTATCGGTCTCCTTCGTATGATTCTGCATGCGGGGAGCATTTAGATTAGGATTTATGATTTATGTATTTCGTATCGTTTTATTTTTAATATATTAATGTTTTTATTTAGTACTTTTTATTTTTAATGAATTTTAAATTTGTTATTTAAAATGTTTGAATTAAAAAAACCTTGGTCCTCGACTGTGGCAACTAGTGCTGAGCATCAAAGGTCCAAAACCGAACCGGACCGACAAAACCGACAGAACCAACAAAAACCGAACCGACCCGACAGCCCGTCGGTTCGGTTTCGGTTTCATGTTTTACATGTTTTCGGTTTCGGGTTGGTTCGGTTCGGCCTTAAACCGACGAAAACATACCTAAATACACCTAAACCGAACCGAACCGACGGCCCGACATTAAATCGAACCGACCCGCCCGTCGGTTCGGTTTCGTTCGAGTTTTTCATGAATTTCGGTTTTCGGTTTTATCGGTTCGGGTCGGTTTTGGACCGACGCTCAGCCCTAGTGGCAACTTGGTCGTGTCTGGTCGTCGGAGAGAGAAAGCTGATGTGGCAGCGGCTGGCCTAGGTCACGACTGTGGGCAGCCTTAGAATTCGTATAATGCAACTTCATACGATAACTTATCTACTTCCATAACCGATAAACCTCTTTGTAAGAGTTAAAAGATCGTTGTCTTAGAAAAAAACTATTGAGTTTGCAAAATTAAATGAGACAAAAATAGCGGTAAATTTCTATAACGTACTTTTACACCATTCACTATTAATGTACTTCATCACAAAGAATTACTTATTTGAATTATTCGATCGCATTTTTTGCTAATGAAATTCGACTCAACCTAGTTAAGATATCAAATGGATCAAGTTTTTTGTCCAAAGAATAAACTGGCAGAATAAACCTGCTTCGTTTAGTTGAAAAGCATGACTTTTTCTTTGAGGCCTCGGTGCAATTACCTTTATGGCATGTCACAGGGTTTTTTAGCACCCATGACACCGCCAAAATTAACACCCCCTTCCCTCCCGCCCGAAGAACAAAGCAAAGAAGGAGGCTGAATGGATAAAGGAAATTGACAAGGGCGGTCTTGCTTGGCGCGAACTGATGGTTCGGAGGTAAAGTACAGTACTAAATGTCCTCGGACTTCCAGGCGGTTTTTATTTTGTGTAGCTGTTCACCGTTGGATCTCGACAATACAACCCCCTATATAGTTTTCGTTACCGAGATATTATTATTATTTTTTCATTGTTCCTAGGCATTCAGTCAAATCTGAACTTAACCTTGTCGCTCTTATTTCTTTCCGCCATATACATGTTATTCGTCCCAGAGCCATCTCCATCACATCCAGTTATACGCTTTTTTTCCTTTTTTTTTAATGAGTGAGGTATTTTTGGTGGTGTGTTATAGACTTTTTATTGGTGAGGGTGTTCATGTTATAGGAGTGTTATATGATAACGTGACGACACATATAAAATTTATAGGTGCCCACTCCATCCACCACTCTTAATTAAGCGCTAGCGCTGATACTATGTTCACTCAAGTATATTAACAAAAAATATGTAATAGATAATAGAAATGATTTAAATGTATCATAACTGAGAATCTGGGTTTTTTCACAGAAGACCAACTCAACTGCAGTTACGACATAACTCTCAATTAAAGTTACGCCGTAATCATCTAGGTTATGAAGTATTTCGCGCCTCCATCAACTACGCCGTAACATTCTCACAAGCATTACGAGGTAACAACCTTCTGTTAAGAGGACGTATTAGTTACGGTGTAACTCTCATCAACACTACGACGGAGCTGCAATTACGGCGTAACTATTCCTTATGTTATGCCGTAGTCACCTTTACGAGGCTTCTGTTTAGAAAATAATTAAGTTACGGCGTAACTCTCAACTAAAGTTACGCCGTAACTGTGATCGGGCCTATAAATACAAGCCCTAAAATCTGCATTTTAGATCATTCACTCATAACTCAAAGGTAGAGAACGTGAAAAGGATTCTAACCAAGGGAGAAATCACACCATATCGATAAGCTTTAGCGATGACTAATATCTTTTAAATTAATTCATGTCTTCAATTATGCTAAACATTTTTATTGTATCTTTTAATATGATCGGCTAAGCACCCTTGGTGCTAGCCTAGTTATGATTCCTTGATTGAATTGTTTGTGTTTTCATGCTTCTATAAATTGTTTCTTTGTGTATGCATGCATAATTCTATGGTAGTTACGCTAGCTTCGGTAGTTTTGAAGTGCAGTCGTATCTAGTTGCTTAGGAGAATTGACCAATTGACCCTAAATAAGTAGGTAGAGAAGGGGCTGGTAAGAATTGACCAATTGACTACCTTTCCCTCTTGTGCGAATTGACCAAAGGATCACCGTTCGGATGGATGAACTTACGAAGTTAGGGATGAGTGTCTAAGATGCTAGCGCCCGGGCACTCATTATTTCGAATCTTGCATGTAGTGTACTTTATGACTTGGCTTAGGTTGCTTGAGACCCTCAACTCTCCAAAGGGTAGGCCTTTGACGTTGGGTAGGAACCTTTGTTGATAGGTTAGGACGAATTGACCAAATGTTGTCCTAGCGACTTAAACCCTCACTTGAATCAATTGGAAGTAATTAAGAAAACATAGACATTACATGATAGGAAGATTTATTAGGTTAGCACACTTTCTCACCATTGTTCACGACCTTAATTTACTTTTCGCAATTTATTTCTTGTTTTTAGTTTAATTAAACTTTTCAACCTTAAAACCATTTAAAACAAGTGACACTTAGACTTAATAGGATTCTCATCTACATAGCTCTTGGGAACGACCTCGGCTTTACCACCTTCTATACTACGCACGATCGGATTCACTGCTCGTTAGTACATTAGGTAGACCTTAGGTAGACGAGACTTATAAATATTAAATCCTCGTCGAAATACTTGCATCAAAAAGCAATAATTACATTCACAAATTAGGAGCAATACTCTAACACATAAACGTACCTCAACATAAGAATACAATCATGCTTATTTAATAACATACAAATTCATTACTTGCTTGCTATAACATGATCCAACAACACTATAACATAATTTATACTATAACAAATTCATTGCTGGTGTACTTACCGTAATTCATCAATTTAGGTTTTACTTGAAAGTTGCTACAAGCTCCTTACTTGCTTCCTATTATGAAATTAGCCCCAATTAGTGACCAAATCAATAGTAGGATAATAAATTAACAACCTTTAACCATTTTACTCAACTCCAATTCAAGAACCTTAATTTTAAATTAACAACTTACTTACTTGTGATGTTTTAAGTGATCAAGGGTTCTATAGGGCTTCTTTAACACTTCATACTTGATCAAATATACACAAGGATCAAAACCAGCTTTCCTTCCTTCTTTTTCTTTCTGGAAATCGACACCAACAAACACCCTCTTTAATTCTCAGCTTTTCTAGAAATATTCAGGAATTGGATAATTATCTAATAACTTATCCATTTTTCTAATAAAATACATCCTAATACAATATTATGCTATTACGTATATAATATAATAATACCTTTACGAGTTTTGGGTGTAACAGAAATAATCTGGGTGACTCATCTTCTTCGAGAGCTTCATGTCTTGCCTTCTAGACGTCCCACTCTTTTATGTGACAACCGCAACGCTTTGTTCTTGAGCCAAAACTCGATCTCCCACAAGCGAGTAAAGCACATTGATATTGATTATCATTTTGTACGGGAATTGGTTCTCTCCGTCAAGCTTCACATCTAATATATTTCTACCCACCTGCAGTTAGCTGACATTTTTACCAAGAGTCTTCCACGTCCGATGTTTGAAGATTTTAGGTCCAAGCTTTGAGTTGGTCCTCATCCTCCTCTTCGCTTGCCGGGGGAGGGGGAGGGGAAGGGGGGTAATAGATAATAGAAATGATTTAAATATAACTTAGCAGATAATGGATGATTCGTTTATATCCTAGAGATTTTGTGTATCATGGTATTCCAGGATAGTTTGTTGTAACTTGTATCCTATATATTGATTAATGCATAACTCTGTCAATTATAGTTTGTTGTAACTTGTATCCCACTAAATAATTTAAACTAAGCTTTTACCGTAATAGATAACAGAAATGATTTAAATGTATCCTAGTTGATAACAGGATGATTCGTGTATATCTTAGAGATTTTGTATCCCAATATTTCGGGATGGTTGGTTGTAACTTGTATCCTATATATTGATTAATGTCAACTAATAATGTAAACCAAGCTTTTACTGTAAGTGGGTATGAACTATGAAATAAAAAATTAAAGGTTGGCATGAACAGGTAGGATATCAGTATATAAAATATTCGTAAAAGATCGATGTGGCGATTTAATTTGCATGTTTTGTCTAAAAGGAATAAAGACACGATAAGGATAAGTACAAAATTGAATATTGAAGCTTAGGTATGCTGCTGCATGACTGATTACATTCAGATTTAGCTATATATCGATAGTGAAAGTTATTTATTTTTTTAGTATTAAATCTTTTATCTGAATAACATTTTTAAGGTTGTATTACGCAACTTGATCATGTTTTGTCCGCATAATATTTTTATTAGAGGAATTTTCATTTGCATACTCTTATTTTGGTGCTTACCAAGGGACAAATCCCCACCTTCTATTTGGATTGATCTAATGGCTGTAATTAATCTAAGATTAAATACTTTTAACCTATTTTTTACCCCCAATATATATACCGTTTTTTTTTCCCCTCATTCATCACTCTGTTTCTCACACACTTTTCACACACTTCTCTCTGTGTGGATTTCCCTTCATAAAAAGGTTCCGTCAATCATAACAACCAGGTCAACCACCACATCATCCACAGGTCATCACCGTACAACCACCGTCATCTCCGTCACGTCTTGCACTTTATCCCACCGGTAATTCTTCAATTCTTCATTATTTTCTTCAATTCTTCATTATCTTCTTCGGTTTTCAGTAATTATCTTCTTTAATTTTGCAGAATGGAGATCATTGATCTTAATGAAGTTCCTGTTGGAGAAGATTCAATTGATTTAGATGTTACGAGTTCAATTTGTGCTTCTAACGTTGATGATAATGCATCATGTGAGTTTTCGTTTTAATTCAGCTTTTTTTATGTTAATCTGTTTATTAATTAAGCTGTTTTGTTAATTAAGTGTTTAATTAAGGTGTTTAAGCTTTTTATTCAGTTGTTAGTTTACTCTGTTTTGTATCACCTGTGATATTTAGCTGGTGTTATTAGGTTTTTTGCTTATTCATGAAGCTGTTAGTTTGATTTTGCTTTTATATAAGCTGTTAGTTTGATTTGTTTTTGTTCAGTTTAATTTGTGTAGTTTCAGCAATGATATCTGAAGTTGATTATAGTTTGTTTTCTAATTAAGGTTTTAGAGTAATTTGCTTCTAATTAATTTGCTTCTAATTTTAAGCTTTTTACTGAAAATAATCGTAAATGTAGTGTACTTGATTTTTACTTCGATGTTCTGACATTTCTATGAGTAGGCTGTTATTGCTACAGTTGTTGCATAGTTATTCGAATGAAGAAGAGTGATAGTGTTGGTGCTGATAGTTGTACTGTTAGTGTTTTTTGTCTTGGAAGCGTTTTCTTTGTGTAGTCAAAGTAGTCGTAAATCTAGTGTTTTGGAAGTGATTTGTTAAAGCAGATGTTGTATGTTTAAGAAGAGTAGCGTTTTTTGCAGTTGCATATATTGACTGAAATTGAGTTATAGTTGTTGTCAATTTTATGTTTATTTAATTCTGAGTTATAGGTTTTTGTGCTTTTTGTTATGATAGTGCTTAAGTATATTAATGTAGATGTTATATTACTTTTAAATAAGCTAGTTAGTTTTGATTGGATGTGTTGTTTGTTCTCGTTTAGTATTTTTGTACAATCATCTGTTATAGTATCACCAGTGATATTTCAAATAATGTATATTATCACCAGTGATATTTTAAGACAAATTTTGAAGTTATTGTGTTATGCTTTTTGACTTTGTGTTTTATTACCTTCTTTACAGCTTCTATTGGTTTGAAAACTCCTTCGTCTTTTATTCATCATGATTTTATTGATACTCCTGGTGGATCGGTTTTTTGGGTTCCTAGAGTTTCGCTAGTGTGCGCCAGTTTTGTTTAGTGTTTATGATTCTGTTGAGGATTGCATTAGTATGTACATGAGATATGCTTCAGAGGCAGGATTTGGTATTAGAAAGTCTACTCAAAAAAGATTAAGGGATGGATTTGTAAAAGAGAAGTATTTAGTTTGCAATAGGGAAGGGTGCCCAAAGAAAATTCGTTTGAATACGTTAGCTCCTAAGAAAGGTGACAAACAAGTGAGGACTTCAAACTTTAGAATTACTGGTTGCAAAGCACGTGCAGTTTTTCATATGATGCCTGGTAATAGAAAATATAGGCTTACTACGTTCGATGTGGAACATAATCATGAGCTAGATCGTGTTGAGTATAAGCATTTGTCCAAGAGTGTGAGGAAGCTAACATACACTGGCGAGCTTGTTTATAATTAAAGCTTCAATTATAATAGCGACTAGAGCTCATAGTTTGTATACCGGGTTGAAAGGGTCCTCAGCACTTGTTCATGGTACAGAGACTGAGTTTAACAATCTATTTCGTGGTATAAACTGTTTCATAGGAGATAGCGATGCACAAATGCTTATTAACCGTATGGAAGATCGGATGAAATTTACATCAGACTTCTCTTTTGATTATCTTGTTGAGAACGCCGAGTTTATTGGACTCTTTTGGCGATCAAGTTGCTAAATTGAATTACAAAGAGTTTGGCGATATCGTCTCATTTGATGCCACATACAAAACTAACAAGTATGTTTTTTGAACCTGTTTTAGTATCTCTTGTGATATTTGCATTTGCTTTTTCTACATTTTTGTATATATTATCACCGAGATACTTTTTATTTCTCCGATAACGGATGGTTTTCGTGCCTTTTACTGCAATAGATAATCATAGGAGATCTGTGATCGTTGGTTCTGGTATTCTTAAGAATGAAACCATGAATCTTATGTTTGGTTACTGCAAGCATTTAAGAAAGCGTTTGTTCGTTCTCCAAATATCATTGTTACTGATCAAGATGGTGCAATGCGTAAGGCTATAGTGAAGTTCTTCCGATTCAAAGCAGTGCTTTGTATGTGGCATATCATGCAAAAGCTTCCGTCTAAGGTATCTATCTGTGATATTTTGCATCTTTTATCTCCTGTGATATTTGCACTTTTTGGATTGTATCCCTTGTGTCACTTTTTGGATTGTATCCCTTGTATCCCTTGTGATACTTTTTTTCATTTGCTGCCTATAATGATTATCTTTTTCTTGTTTTCGTGATTGTATCGAGAATTTATGATGATACTGATTTTAAGAATAAATTTCACAAGATTGTTTGGAACATGTATATTGGCCCTGAAGAGTTTGAGTTGATGGTTGAATTTGGTCTTTTAAATCATAAGTGGTTGAATAAGATGTATAGGATCGTGGCGTCATGGATTCCTCGCTTTTTGTTGATTCTCCTCTATGTGGACTGATGAGGACCACATCTAGGTCAGAGAGTGAGAACTCGTTTTTTTTCACATTTCACGTCTCCTACTTCTACTCTTGTTAAATTCATGGTATGTTATGAGTCTGCAATGGAGAAACAGAGATACATACAATAAAGATTAGATCATCACCGATTGACTCATTTCCTGGTTTGTTGACGCCATTGGCAATTGAAATTCATGCAGCAAGGTTTTATACTCGTAGTTTTTTTGTTCTTGTTCGAAAGAGATAATTGCTGGCTCATGGTTATGTTCTATCAAGTCTAAAAGTTGTGGTGAAGGTTGTGATGTTTCTCGTTATATCCGAGGAAAAACCGGATGCGAGATTGTACCAAGAGTGGTTGATGATGAAAGTACGACAATACCGGGAAGAGCTTAATTTGTATCAAAAGACATTGGAGAGTACAAGGTACATTTCTTTTTGTTTTTACAAGTTTTTTAAGTATCACAGTGATATTATCTATTACTTTCTTTGTTTATAAGTCTATATCCGGTATCACGGTGATATTATGCATGTAAAGTTCATAAAAGTTGTTATTGTTTTAGTATCACTTGTGATATTGTGATATTTTTTTTAATATCACCTATGATATTATGTTTTTTTTATGTTTTATATGAGGTATCATCTGTGATATATTCAATTAAAGTTCATAAAAGTTTATATATATATATATATATATATATATATATTTTTTTATGAAGGTGTTGTATAACAAAGTAGATGGTTCAGTTTCTTGCTGTTGTCGTACTGTTTTTTCGATGTGGTATTTTGTGTCGTTACATCTTTTGTGTGTTCAAGAATTGCAAGGTTGTTTCTATCCCGTCAGTATTTACGTAGGCGTTGGTCAAGGGATTTGATTCCTGCTGATTTGAGGAGGCAAAAGGCTCGTTATGGTCAGAACAATGAAGAAATAGAGAGGCTTGCAATTGAGGCAACTGGGTTAGTTGAGTCGTGTGTTCATATGATGAGTAACAATAAAGGAAAGTTGACTTCTTTTGTAGACAAGTTGAAGAAGTTGAAAACTGAAGTTGAGGCTGATTTGCCAACTGCTCCTTCCGTAATGTTTCAAATTGTTGAAGAGTTTATGGGTATAAAGAAGCCTACTAAAATTTATGTTAAAAATCCATCGAAAGCGAGCAATAAGGGGTTTATGAGGGGGCGTATCAAGGGTGGACGTGAGAAAGCATTTGATAAAAGCAAGAAGCAAAAGAAGTCGCGGCAAGATATTTGTGGGTCGACTGAGCATAACAGGCTACTTGTCCGACAAAGGTAAATATTTGACTAATAATGCTGAAGTAGGCGGTCTACTGGGGGAGTACTGCAAGGTTGAGGTGGAGTCATCTGCAGCCACCGCAATAGAGGACATGGAGGTTGAGGTTGAGGTGCATTCTATCTGTTATGTCTTATCCAATTTTATCACTTGTGATTATTTTTTATTTGTTTTTACTTTTCTTCCATTTTTTCATTTTTATCACTTGTGATAAAGCATACAAAATTGATGAAATGCTTATACCTTTTTATGAGTTTACTTTTTGTGACTTTATTGAATAATTGATATAAGTTTTTTTGTTAATCTAGTTCTATTATATTGTTATGGCATGTTATTTATTGACATTTGGATACTTTAATAAAGTTAACAAAAGCAAGGTTGAATTATGATTTTCCAAAATCTTTCAACTGAATAGAAATCATCATTGTTTACAACTTTGACAACGATAAAGATAATTGTTTTTACAAAACGATAGTCTCGCCATCGATTAATAAGTAGTCGAAGAGGATTACTAATTGTTGTTACATGAAACCAAACATAAAACATTATGCAGTCGGTCAATTGTTGTTTAGTTCTGCATACTTTCTCTTTATTGCCTCCTTGACAAGCTTCTTTACTTCTTTTTCGTCCTTGTTTTCTGCAAGAAAATTTAATGCATAGTCTGACATCATCTTCCATTTTTCGTTCATTTCATGAAGCAACATCTTTGTTACGTATCTTGATCTCATATTTTCTATCTGAATTCGATGTTGTTTGTGTGTTTCCTTTAGAATGCCTGTTTGCCATCTTGATCCAATTTTTCCTTCGTAGAGTTCCATGTGTATCATCATGTACAAACCGCAATCTATCTTTTCTGCTTTTGTTTGCCAATCCATATTTAATATTTCTGGTTCTTGTGTTTGATGCATCATTTCATATCCTCTGCTGGATGTTCATATGTTGACAAGTGTCTTACAAAAACCGCCCTCTGAAATTTATAACATAAAATGTCAATTATAGACTAGTATCCCTTGTGATATTATACTGGTAAAACATAAATAATCAAATAATTTTTCTTACCACTAACTCATAATTTTCTTTGTACTTTTCTTCGTATGTTGCATCTGAATCGCTGTTGTCAATTATGACAGATGTTCCTTTAACGATGTCGAAAACTATTAGATAGTAATGTCCATGTGCTATTATTGGGAAGAATACCTGTTATCATGAAAAAGGTATTAAATTTAAAATTATATACTAAGTTTCTTGATTAATTTATATAAGTAATGTAATATACCAAGTTAATATCATCAAATTTGAGTCTGCTTGTGTCTTCTTCCATCTGAATAGCAATCAAGTGTTCAAACATATCATATTGTTTATCTACTTTGTCATGAACAATTTCGCTTATCTTGTAATACTCCTGGTAGCTAATTGACAATTAAAAAAAAATATATTATTATTATTATTAATAAATAAAAGTAAATACAGAAATACATTCATTTTATATAAAAATTTATCTTACCATCATTGATGTATAAAAGTAATGCCGTTTGATCTTTCTATCTGAGAACAATTCCTCGTAGTTTAGGATACCAACAAAGGTATCTATCACAAGAATTTCAATTTTCAAGGTTGGCGCTAGTGATTGAACATTCATTCTCATTAATCCTAAACCTTTATCGTCTACGAAAACTTGTTCTCTGTTCACAATATCACAAGTGATAAGTATAAGGAACTGTGTATATAGGTAAATGTTTTTGTATCATGGTGATAAATATAAGAAACTTATATATGTTTTGTTATCAGAAGTGATAAGCATAATAAATTAGATATTGAAATTTTAAATATAAACTTACGCTTCGTTTCCTTGCATATAGAAGATGCTTCTTGCCAAGAGTTTTTCCACCTCTGTTAGATTTTTTGTCGTGCTTACCTTCTTGTTCATGTATGGAGATTTCAGGCAATGATATTGTTTTTCTTCATCACTTGATTTTGACTGTACTCTTGGGCTATCAAATCCTAGATCAAAGCTTGGTGAGACCCCTGGTATAAAGACGGAACTAGGGCTCTGTGAAGATGGACCTGTTTGTTCTTTTTCTTCAAC
This sequence comes from Chrysanthemum makinoi, assembly GCA_910596185.1. NCBI lineage: Eukaryota > Viridiplantae > Streptophyta > Magnoliopsida > Asterales > Asteraceae > Chrysanthemum > Chrysanthemum makinoi. Next base: position 153,319,623 of record OU343220.1, read on the forward strand.
ACTTTTCTGTTTCTTAAGGTTGTCACGGTTCTCACTTTGTGCATATCTGTTCACTTCTTCATTTCGTTTTGCATCCATGGTGGCTTGTTGCCTTTGTATTTCTCTCAATTCATTTCTAAATTCTTCATCAGTTTTGTTTAGTAAATCTCCAAAAATATCATCATCAATATCAAAAGGTTTTCTTTGATATTTAGCTTCTTCATTACTTTTTTGACTTGTAACCTTGTTTGTTTCACCTTTTTCCCCTTCATTTTTTTCTTCAGCTACACCCTTTTTGTTACTGTTCCCATCGATGTTTCCCACAGCTTCATCCTTTTCTTGTCTATTCTTGTTGTTGTTTTCATCAGTTTCATCATTTTTGGTATTACTTGCGTCTTTGTTTCCACTACTGCTTAACTTCATTCTCATTATAGACTGATTCTCCATTTTGGTCGTTTGCTTCATCGCTTTTGGACAAAGATCATTAATTATCATTGATTCGTCATTTTCATCTCCGTGTTTCGTATATTGTCCGGCAAATGGATTTTGTACTTCATTATTTCCATCTTCATCATCACTTGTGCCAAATTTGATGGAGCTTGACTCTGTTGATGTTGATTTAGATCTTGATGATAAGAATGGACTTTTTCCTTTGAAAATCTTTTTTATTCTTTCTCTAAATTTCCGAAGCCTTTCATCCCCTTTGAATTTACATATGTATTCTTTAATTGTTTCTTCTAGCATTTCTTTCTCACTCAAAATGCTATCTATCTTATATTCTAGCATCGATACACTTCCGTGATTGAATTTCAAATTTAAGATCATATTAGTTATGCATCATCAATAGTGATATTATTGTTTTCTTTTTTTTTTATATATATTTATCTGTATTATCACAAGTGATATCTTGCATAATTTATTTTATCACTTGTGATAGGACATAAAAAATAACTTAATTTTTTATACCGACGCTTTTGAATATCTTCTTCGTTTTTATTCATGTCTCCTATAATTTCCACCATTCCAAAGTACTTGTTGAAATCAATTTCCAGAATCTCCCTACTTTTTAACAGACTTGTGTTCCAACTTTTTAGAGTTAGTATTCTTCTCGGCACATTCATTTGATCAAACTTTGTGTAATGTAAATATGCAAGCTGTTTCATCAACAATTTTATCAGTTCAATGAATGTATATTTTTATAACATTTTATGTTAGGAAGAAAAAATAATTTAAAATTTATTACTTACCATCAAGAATGTAATTGGGCCGTAATACTCAACCTCTGTCCTATTATTCTTTCTTGAAGACCAATCATGTTTTGTTGAGCTTGCACAATCAAAATATATCTCACCGTCTATATCTTTCACGTTATCTCCTTCAAACACGTTTTCCAACACCGTTTTTGTGACAACAGAGCTTTTATCGCATCCTCCCAATGTATTTGCAATAAGCATTAAAATGTTCATTCTGAACATGAAATCTGTGTTTGTTGTTTTGTTATCTCCTTTGATATGGCATTTGTTGTCAAACTGTTTTCGTGTTTGAATTGATCTTTCCATTCTTCAATAAATTTATCGTTGTATTGTCTTTGGCCTTCAACTCTTTCTAGCGTCCTTGATCCATTTGGTAGTCTGAGAACTTCATGCACTGTTTGTGGAGATATTTTAAATTCCCTGTTGGAAGTCTAAGGTTCATTGATTCGTGTCAAGGTGTCTACCACAAAGAAGGCAAGCTTTGTCGGTATTTCATTTATTGGGAATTCTATCAAGTCTCCAAAACCCATTTGTGTTATAACCTTCTTTCTTTCTACACTTAACCCACGCATTGCCTCAAAAAGTGGCTTAACTGATGCCCTTCCCTTGACTATTGTGTACATCTTTTGTTTCTTTTTGAATCTTTTCAATCTCTTCGTTTACATCATCTTCCATTTCACCAATTTTTCTTTTTCTTTCCTTTTTTCTCTTCACGATTATCTTCTTTATTATCATTTTTGCAGCAGCTTTCTTTTTCGATTTTTCTGCTTTTTTCGTAGGGATTTTCTTTTTGACTGTTTCATTTCATGTAATTTTCTTTTTCAGCTTCTTTTGCATCCTGTAGTAAAAATAAAATAATAAAATAAATTTTTTTGTTATTTATCACTTGTGATATTTTAGCATTTATCACTTGTGATTTAGCATTCACATAACTATCGCAAAACACTTTTTCATATACCTGTTCTGTAGCTTTTTCCGATGCTTCTTTTTCTTGCTTAGGCTTTAATTTTGTTGCTTCTTCCTTCATCATCTTTTTTTTTCCTCCAACCCTTTTTCTTTTCTTCCATTTTTGATGCAAATCTCTAAAACATTTTTCTTACTTGCTAATTGTTTTCTTTTGGTTTCTGCTCATCATCGTATAATAGCAAATCCAGTTATACATTGTTTGCCAATTTCACAGTCATTGAATCTTCAAATTAACCAAATTTGGGTAGACGCTTAACAACCAAACTACATTTTCGTTTCTTTTTCTACATGTTAACAACCAAATCACCTTGTTTTATAATGAGCCCAAAAAAAGTTTCAACGATCCCAAAACAGTCACATTTATGTCCCTTAGTTTACAAGTTCACTCAAAGTAGTTACAACTTCAAAATGTATAAACTAAGTTCTTTTCAAGATGCATTTTGAATGAAGGTGTAAGCCCAAAACAGTTAGCTGAGCTTCAATCAAACTACAATCAAACTTCAATGTGCCTCAATTTATAAATATCCCAAAACTACAACTATCTTAGTTTCTACAATTGTAAACATCTAACAATCAATGACATGAGCTGTCACTATTGTAACTTCTAATTCAATAGCATAAAATTTTGTCTTCAACATATTTTTTAAATCACGAAGATAAATTGGTATATTACATATATCTTGAACAATCATTTCATTCTTTTTTTTTTTTAAATATATTACGTAATTTATTATTGTTTCAAGACATCTTAAAATAAGCAAAACATATATAAAATATGCATATAAATCTCAAATAAAATACGCATACGAGAAATAAAATTCAATTAATTTTTAAATAATATCGAAATGAGTGTCGTACCGTTATCCATATTTTCAACAGATTGTTTTCCCTTTTCTTGTTGAGGTTGCGATTCCTTCATTTTTATGTATTTTTGATTTTGGTTCAACGGTTCGTCGTTTATTTTTTGAAGGATTTGATTCTTGGTGTGTGTTTTTTTATTTGTGTGTGTGTTTTTCCAGATCTGGGTTTTATTTTATTGAACTTTACATTTTCAGTCCTTATATTTTTACTTAATGTAAACTTTTTGCTTTTTTTAATTTATATCACTTGTGATAAACAATTAAATACATTTTTTGAAAAGTTTGTATATACGAGTCAACTGAAAATTTTCACAGCAAGGACATACAAGCTCACATCTCAAAATACATTTTGGAAGTAATTAATCCTTACTTGTTTTTTGCTTTTTCTTTTTTTGTTAGATGACATTTCATAACAGGTTATATAATAAACTTTTAGTTATATCACTGGTGATATGTTCTAATATCACAAGTGATACATTTAAAAAAAAAAAGAGAGAAAAAGAAAATTTTGTTGGTAGGCTAGTTTTGTGGTGTTCAAGATATAAATTTTGTTGGTAGGCTAGTTTTTGTTTACCAGTTTTAACATGTTTTTCACAGAGTATGTCATTGCAAAAATAATCAATCTCTTTATTTGATATACACGTTAAGGAGCAAGGCGTCTTGGCAGTCATCTTATCATTTACCAAAGTATCATTTACAAAAATTCATCATAATCCTAAATTTACTGATCTTTTGTTCACCAATTCAATTTATTTAAACTAAAGGTAACTGAGTAGCGAAATCTTCTATGAATTATCCAACAGTATAAATATATTTAGTGATAGATACATGCATATGTCAGCAGAAGAACATAAGCAATGTTATATTCATATTACCCAAAAGTGTTTACTTCCATCTAAAATCAAGAACAAAGCGTAAAATACATCTAAAATCATACGTCTGCATTTCCAACAAAAAGATGCAAATTTCAGAGCAAAATGTAGTACAATCTCCCACCTGTGGAATGTGATTCGTGTACCTAATAGATCCACCCATCTACTTAGGTATTTCCCAAACTTGGACACTGTCCGTCACATTTCGTGGTCCGGCAGTCCTACTTGCATCTAAAATGCAGAACAAAATGTAAAATGCAACTAAAATATGCAAAATCCAAAAAAAAATGTAGTTCAATCTCCACAGGGAATAATTCAGTACCTAATAGATCCACCCATCTACTTAGGTATTTCCCAAACTTGGACATTGTCCGTCACATTCGCGGCCCAAAACCCTACTATTGTTTTTGCATATCGATTCTTAAACCTACTTTAATCCATCTACGTTGTTTAGAAATCTAAATACTAAAACAAAATGTAAATTGTTTTGTAATAGCATTAAATAGATTTAATGCTTGTTTTCTTCAGCTATCTTCTTCCTGATAGCGTCTTCAACCACCTTTTGAATCTTCTTCTCATCATGGTTGTGTTTTTCAAAGAAACTTGATTGCATATTCTGACATGAGTTCACTCTTTTGATTCACTTCATGTAACAGTATCTTAGCTGCATACCTCATCCTCATTCTTGTCATTTGTTCAGCATATCTGTGATTCCTTTCATCAATGATGTTTGGCTTCCAACTTGGTCCTGCTTCACCTTCAAATGTTTCCATATGCATCATCATGTATAAGCCACAATCAATCTTGTTATCCTTTGTCCTCCATTTCATCTTTAACACAGTTGCGGCTGCTTCTTTCAACATCGTATTGAGGATTGGGTGTGAAGCCTTGATCGTAATTAACAAGAATTGCCGCAAATTAACAAAATATTACTTGCTACAATTTATCTCTAGTGAAATAAGTATTTTAAACGAGTTCGGTTCGGACATTGCTTACCACAAAATCGAAGTTGGGTTTGTATTTATCCTTGTAGGGCGCATCTGAAATGCTGTTGTCCAAATTACAGTATTGCCCTTCTCCAGATTGAAAACTATGACATAGTAATGGTCGTGAGCAATTATCAGAAAGAAGACAAGTTTCACATCTTTCAATTTCCGTTTTGCTTCTTCCTCAGTCATGAGTTTTTTCATCAGTATTTCAAAATTGTCACAATCGCTTTTTTTTCATCTTTTACTTTCTTCAGAATCTCGCGTACTGTATGATAACAATAGATTCAAGATAATTTAAAATACATGTTATATAATTTTGAAACGCATGGATATATTATTGCATTTTTTTGGAAGTTTTAATATCTTACCACGTGATCTGTTGGAAAGTAGTATCTTGTCTTCATTTTTCCAACTTTGTCTTTTCTCTCTTCATGATTCAATAGTGAATGCATCGATCACCTGACTTTCTATTAGCAAGCCCGGGGCAATTGATTGCATTACTATTCTTGGTAATGGTGTGCTCTTGCCATCATTGAACACCTCTTCTCTGTTTTTTAATATCACAGTTGATAAATTTTAAGTTCTTAAATATAGCATATCACTTGTGATAAATAACATAACCTTAATACTAACAACAAATTTAAATCTTACATGATATCTCCTTCCATCGAAAATAAGCTGTTAGCTAGCATTGTTTCGACTCGTTAACGGTTCCATCGGGTCTGCGCCTTCTTGTTCATATAAGGTGATTTCAAGTACACCGATGGTTTAGCAATCCTTTTCCTTCCCTCTTTTCATTTTCTTTGTTGCTTTGTTCAAGCAACATCTTTCTCGAGTCCTGAATGCCTTGTGTTGAATTTATGGGCTTTGAAATTCTGCAACTTTAGCCCTTTCTTCTTCTTCTTGTGCAACTTTGGTCTGCAGCGTCTTTTTTTTGCGTGTTTTTTAAGTATCTAATAAGGTTTAGATATGAAAAAGTTCTGCATGGTGTTTTGTTTAAGTTTATATGTCTAACGAGCTTTATTTTTGTTTCGCTTATGTTTAAAGTAATGCTTATTTTTGTTTTATTTTTGAGTCATATAAGCCTATAATTCTGAAAATAAGACAAGAAATGAGTGATACTATAATTGTCTTAAAATATCAGTGGTGATACTATACATTATTTGAAATTATTTGAAATATCACTGGTGATATTTTAAGACAATTTTCAAACCCATTCATGTGAAGAAAAACTATGCAATGCATAAGAATGAATTGGGATTTATGCAAATCAGAAGAAAGCATACATTCACCATTCATTCTTAAAGTTTGGAGTTCCCTATTTCTAAACTATGCAATACTAGTTATTACAAACCATAGATCATAAGCTTTTTCGCAAAAGCATGCACGTGAACAAAAAGCATGCAAATGCGTAGGAATGAATGGGTACTAATAGTAGTTCAACTAGAAGTGACTGAAAATGGCTCTTCATCAAAGGCACCAAGATACATCGCCTTTTCTTGCCTATTTTAAGCAGAGCAACTATCTAACCTTTTCTCTTCTTTTCTTAGCAAATTCTTTTGCAGCTTCTTTTCTTTTCTTTTTCTGCTTCTTTCGTTTTGTAGCCTCTTCTTTGGCACTTGTTTTCTGCAGCTCTTTTTCAACCTCATTAATGAAAAATTAACGAATAAATAAATTTAAAAAAAAAAACTATCGTATTGTATGACTTTGTTATATTTAGAATTTATCACTTGTGATATTACCTTTTCGGCTTCTTCTTTCTTCCGAATGCTTCTTTTCAAAGCTTCTTTTCACCGCTGCTTCCTTTTCACCGCTTTTTAGCCTCTTCTTGTTTTGGATTGCGCTTCTTTTTCGTGCTTGTTTTGTCTGCAGCTTCTTTTGCGTACCTGCATTAATAAAAATTAAAGAATAAATAAATAAATAAAAACTAAATAAAAAAAGTGTTGTATTGTATGACTTTGTTATATTTAGAGTTTATCACTTGTGATATTACCTTTTCCGCTTCTTCTATCTTCTTCTTTTCAGATTCTTCTTTTTCCACCGCTTTTTCTCAGCTTCTTTTTTCGTACCGCTTCTTTCTCACTGCTTTTTGCAATTGCTTCTTCTTCCGGCTGTATTTTTACCATTTTGTTATGTAAAAATTTATCACTTGTGATATTGTATACAGATAAATACTTTAGATTATAATTATCTAACCTGTTGTTTATCTGTTTCTGCAGGAGTCTCTTTTGTGGTTTTTCTTTATCGTTGTTTCCTTCTTCTCCATTTCCTCCTTCGATATCATCATCATCCTCATTACTGAGGAAGAAAGGATCACTATCATCACTTTCATCATCACTTTCATCATCTCCTCCTCCTTCAGATTCCCGCCTTCATCATCTCCTCCATCTCTTCGCCCGTTCCTTCTTGATTATCAATCACTCTACCATTTTCATCTATTTGAAGATTCCCCTGGAATTGTGTGTTGTATTTTTCTACATATAACCTTATTGTTTCATCTCCCGGGTATATCTCCATGCTTACCCTTATAAAATTTTCTAACTCTTTCTTCTCATTCAATACTCTTTCAAACTTTTCTTCGCGACTTCATATAGTTTGTGTTTTAATTAAATAAAGCAATTATTATCTTTTTATCACTAGTGATATATTCAAATTTTTCATATTAATTACAAGTATTTACCTCTTTCTGTTTCCTGATATCTCCTTCTTCACTCTCATCCTCTTCCTCAATTACCATGACATGACCAAACCCTCCGATCTCCATCTCCATGTCTTGCCTTTTCTCAATCGACTTTGTGTTCCAATTTCGATGGTGGCCATTTTCTTGACATATCCATTAGATCGAACTTTGTGAAATGCAAGTAGATAAGCTGTTTTCAAGAAAAAAAACAATCATTAAAACGTTTACTTATTAAAAGAAGTGGTAGATTAATCTTTTTATAGTATCCCAAGTGATATTGTACATGGCATCTATTTTTTTAAAAACAACTTGTAATATCACTGGTGATAGAATACATTTTATATGTCATTAAGTTAAAGTATCACTTGTGATACCCTACATCATATTTGTTTTAAAGATAACCTTTGACTTACCGTGAATGCTGCATGAGGTCCATAGTACCAATTTTCCATTGTTGAGTCATCCCAGCCTTCCTTGCTTAATTTCATACAGTTCCAAATGTATGTGCACCAGTCAATTGTCGGTATTTCCTCTGGTGTCTTCGAGAATTGGAGGACGTGATACTTCAGATCGAACTGTTATAGCGTTCCCAGACGGTTTTGCAAACAGCATTAGGAAATTCATCCGGAAGGTGAAGTCTGTTTTTCTTCGCAGATTACTCAATCACCTTTGATAATGCTGTTGTTGTTATTCTTTTTTTTTCCGGGAATTGTGCCATAAACTGTTTCACAAACACGTCATCGGAATCCCTTTCGTCCGAGCAAAGTGTTCTCGGACCCATTGGTATCCCTAGAACTTCCCTAATCGTTTTCGGTTTGATTTTTATGACACCCCATTTTGGCAAGTTTATTTGCATCTTTTCCATATCCATATGTGTCAATATGAGTAGGCGCTTTCCAGGGGATTTTTTGCAACGGAAATCAATCATTGTTCCAAATCCCATTGCCATGACCATTTTCCTTCTTTCTGGGCTCAGCGAACGTGTTGCATCGTAAAAACGGTTGGACGGTCGTTTTAGCTCTCAACGACTTGAATGGAATGACATGTTCTTCTTCTTCTTCCTCATCTTCCACCTCCATTTTTTCCTTGCCTTTCTTCGTCTGTTCATTCTTTCTTCTTTTGCTTCTTCCTTCTTCCTTTGTTCTTTTCTTCTTTTTGTTTCTTCTTCTTTCTTCTTCTTCTTCGTTTCTTTCATTTTTTTTTGATTTGTTGCCTTTCCTTCCTTTTTCTTTTCTTCTTCTTCTTCCTTCTTTTCTTTGTTTCTTCCTTCTTTTCTTTCTTGCATCTTCACTTTTTTCTTCCTCTCTTCTCTTTCCTTTTTGTTCATGCTTTTGTTTTTGGTTTGTTGTTTTTTGATGTCTGATCTTGTTACAAAGAACTGGTGAATCTGTTGCTTGTTCTTTTCTTTTCTTTGTTTGCTTGGGTTTCAACTTTGGTTTTGCTTCTTTGGGTATGACTGGTTCTTGGGGTGTCGCCTTGTTGTTTTGGTTGTTTTTTCGTGTTGGTTCGGATGGTGTCGCTCGGTGTTTTGGTGGGGCTTTGGTGGTGTTGGTGTGGTTTCTATGATTGCTAGAGTTGTTATGGTGTGTTTTCGGTGATGTCATTTCGGTGATGCTTGATTTAATGGTGTCACAAGCCTTGATCGTGTAATGGTTGTTATCTGATTTGTGGGTGTCTTTTCTAGATAGGTAGTTTTTATCGATGACTTCGTGTATTTTGTGGTTGTTTTCTGGGGTGAGGGTGTAGATGTTTCTTTGTTGTGTTTTTGTTGTGGTAGTGTTGTTTGTGGTGTTGGTGTTTCTGTTGTTGGTGGTTGTTTTTTTCTTGATATGGTGCTTTTTTGAATTGGAGTTTGTTTCTTGCTTCTTTTCTTTTTCATTTCTTTTAGACTTGTATTCAAATCTGCACAAAAGAAATCCCAAGTAAGTTTTCATGAATATTTATTGCTGATAAATATAAACTCTGAATGTTTATGCGTCATACAATTTTATAACATTCTACTGCAAGTATGTCATATCAATTTGTATCACAGGTGATATAACACATAAGCTAAATGTCAAAAACAAGTATGCCGCATACATACAGGGTTTATCATAGTTGATATTTTTCTATAGGAGACATGCTTATATGTTGGAATTTACCTTTTTCCTTTTGAATCTCTGGAGATACGCTCAAAAATTTGCTTGTCGACAAAACTGCATTTACAAATTTTTTTTTAGAAACAAACAGAATGTCTGCAATTTTTATGTTTAAAGTTTTATTTAGCAGACAAAAACTGACCGTTTAAAGCTTGTATTGTCTCCAGATGCTTGTAAATATCATCTTCTACATTTTTTTCAAAATCAAAATTTTAATGTCTTATGTTATGTAAAACAAAAAGACACTATAAATTCTAATCAAAAATATATTTGAAATATAGCTATTTCACGTATAACGGCTTATCATCACAGTTGTTATACTATCAAAAAAAAAAATAAATAAATAAATAAATAAATAAAATCACTATATCTGTTTCTATCACTGGTGATATACCATTAAATATACAAGTTATTCTGGTGTCGCTCTTCATCGTCATCAGTACCATCAGTACCTCTACCACTACTAGTAACTCTACGACTACGAAAAGTGATAACTAAACCACCACCTCTACCACAAAAAACACTAAAATGTATCGGTTATCGCGCTACATGATCTCTAATCGTGTGACAAGTAATCAATTTTCGCTACATCTGTTTTTATCACTAGTGATATACCATAAAATATTTACGTCACACTAAAACGCGATCATAAGTTACATCAAAATTATACTCGTAACAAGCTAAAAACATATGCATTATCACGAAGAACGCTAAAAGTCAAATCGACGTTCGCTACCACTACTACTATCACTACCACTATACCCATCAGCATCACCACCACCACTACCACTACCACCACCACTACCCAAGATCAAAACTAAACCACTAAGACTACCAAATCACTACCACATCTACCACAACTGTTTTACAGATGATGACACCTAAAACACCTAAAAACATCTAATATCAGCAAAATCTTCATAAATTTCTTCTTCTTTTTACAAGATGACAAAGAAAATCTCAAATAAATACATAATCATCAATTGCATGTCATTAATACAAAGAAATAACATATAAATAATTAGTTTGAAGCTTTTTCTACGTACCTTCGTTTCTGAGTTGGTAGGTTTGTTTTTTTGATCCATTTTTTTGTGCTTTTTCTTTTTCGGTGAAGATTGATGTGTTTGGTGTTTTTTTGATTTTGACGGTTAATTGTTTGTTGATTTTGATAGTTAGGGTTTGTTTTTAGTGAGAGACTTTAGAGAGAGAAAGGGACGTTTTGTTTTGTTGATGAAAATGAAATGCGTGTTGTTTTGTGTGGTTGGGGAAGTTTCACGTTTTGGCAATAATATGTCCTCCTGTTTTTATCATTAAAAATGTTTTTGATCCAACAATGCATACTTCAATTGGTAAGTAGGGGATTGTTGGTTTCTAAAATAAAGTCCCTCATTTTTATTAAAGGTTTTGTTAGTTAGTGTTGTTTAAGATTACCTTAAATAATTAAGTTTTCAAATGTAAACTCATAATTTCCATAAATTCATGATTTTAATACATACAATAAGGTAAGTGAGTTTAATAATATATGTATTATTATAAAGTGAGTTCATATTTGAAAATATTGTATTATTAAATTTTAAATATTTTAATATAATTATCTTTTCTCATTACATTCTTTCAATCAAATATGCGTTAGTATTTGCAAATTTCAATTCCGTCAGATTTTAAATCCTAAGGATTTCAATTTCTAACATTCCATTCCTTCACATTCCAATTCCTTAAACAGATTCCAATTCCGTCAAAAACATTCTGCGAACCAAACGAGCCCTAAGGCTTAAAAATACTCATTGAGCGATTGTTAACAATTAAATAATACTCCTCCCGTCTCAATAATAGTGTTCATAAACAAAAATAGGTAAATTACGATATGTATAATTAATGCTATTTTTTATTGATAAAATGTTGTTTTTACTTTCAAAGTTAATATAGAAATTTGAATTGAGTAATCAATTCATATTTTGATTGTAAATGTAAAGTAAGAAAACTAGTAATAATTACTATCCAAAAATAAAAACTGAACATTTTTTAGACTAAATATAAATAGTAATATGGACATTTTTTATGGGACGGTTGAGTAATGTTGGTTGGTACAAGTTCATAAATTGCGAGCAGAATTACAATTTAATACTAGTATTTGAGAATCTACCTCATTTTTGGCCCTCAAAGTTTAGACCTTAAAAAGGCAACTCAATAATAACTACGAAGTGAAAGCTTATATACTCCTACGATTATGCTGATGAACCGTTAGTTTGATCCAGTTCCAAAGATGGTCGAGAAGTTTGTTTGTCGTTCTTCAACGTTTTCGCGACCTTAAATTCCCCATAGAAGTAAGAAGTAAATCCCCAAAGAGACAAAACGAGTGCAACACCTTTCTCGGCTTGAAACTTCTCTTTGTAAAAGACAACAGCTAATACTTCTGTTACTGGAAGGAGAGCAGCGATTATGACCCCTGATAACAATGAGGATGCGCAAAATATCACTCCTATGGCTCCTAGAAAGAAGCATTGCCAAAGTAAAGCGCTAGCACACAATATTGCGTAATATTTTGCTTTCCCTAGTTCAAAATCGTTTGCTTCCCTTGGGATCACCTACCAAAAACATATGTGCAATTCAATAAAGGCCATAGTTTGAACAAAAGGCTTTTACACGTACTAAAATATATAGAACAAATTTACGGGCCAATGAATCAAGTTTCGGCTGCTCTCATTACCGGGGAAACCCTTTACTCATATTCAGTTTTTGGTGTATGTGTCCCAAAAATCTAGTATGCATGCGAAAATTCATTTTGTAATATATTTATCCCAAAAGGATTGACCCAAAGCATTTTTCAATCTTGTTATACCGTTACACAAACCACTACCTCGAACATAGAGGTACCGAAACCTGGTTGATATTGATTTAAAGCAGCCAAGGAAATACATATTTTGAGATGAATAAAATCTTTTAACACACTTTTGGATTAAGAACAGAAGTAGGAACCTAAACTTGCATAGTTAAGATTGAATATATAGGTAACCCACTTATTGCTTGTACTAATATTACGTAAAATCTCTGACTAGTGTCTTGCTAGTGGTTTCAATGAAAATATTTGCCGTTCGAATTGAAGTTAAACTAACTAGTAATATTTAACAGCATCATAAGTATGTTTGAATACAATTTTCTCGCTTTACTACACAACCTATACGTAGTTGTAGGAAATTTTCTTTTGTTAAATAACAAACTTCATAAAAAAAAAAAAAAAACTATTAAATCATCTAGATGATTGAATAAGAACACTAATTAACTAAGGGTGCTTGTTGGGGTTGGGGTATGAACCTGTAGAAAGTATTCAAAAGCCACATCACAATAAATTGATGCTTGTTGGGAGGAGTAAGGGTTTGACACCCGTAGTGAAAGGTAATGAACCAATATAAAGAATTGGAGGTAAGGTATTGATTACCCACCTCACTCATTCCTTTCAGATTCCTTTCCCTTTCCCTTTTCCTTTCCCCACTTTGAACCAAGCGGACCCTAACTACCCACTAAACCTTCTGATATGTTCCACTACATTCCCATGTTTATCATGTTTGAAATGTTGCCACTCTTTTAATGGTGGCCTAGTGGGGGCAGACAATATATGGTCACTTGATTTTGGAGAGACAAATTTCAGTTAAAAAGAGAAAGTTGTGAGGTCGAATGAGAATCTAGAAGCCAAGTTGAGTTTGGTCCAACCAATGTTGGACATAATGGATTCCTACAACCATTTGCTTTAGATCAGTAACTTTATGTACTATGGAGTAGGGTTTTTTTTCTTTTTTTTTTTTTTTTTTTTTTTTTTTTTTTTTTTTTAATCGCAATTCATAATACTTATAAAAAGTTCATACTACCGGAGGTGGCAAATTATATTGCACCAAAGAACACAACATCTTGGAGGAAGTTGATAATTACTTTTGGTCGTCCTTAGGAAAGGATCAGTTAGACACTTAGGGTGCGTTTGGTAGAGAGAAATGAAGTAGATAATAAAATCTCAGAGAATAGAAATCAGTGGAGAATTTTGTTTAATTCTAATGTTTGGTAACAACAGAGACTTGATCCGAGAAATGAAAAAAAATTTATTTAAAAAAAAAAAAAAATTCAAAAATAATTTTTTTTAAAAAAAAACTTATTTAAAAAAAAAAAAAAACTTATTTTAAAAAAAAAATATAATTTAAAAAAAATATTTAAAAAATAATAATTTTTTAAAAATAATTTTGAAAAAAAATGTATATTTTAAAAAAAAAACTTATTTATTTTAAAAAATGTATGTATTTATTTAAAAAAAAAATTAAAAATAATTTTTTAAAAATAATTTTGTAAAAAAATGTATTTATTTAAAAAAAAACTTATTTTTTTAAAAAAATATATATATTTTTTTTAAATATATTTTTTTAAAATGTAAAAAAAAAAAAAAAAAAAAAAATTAATCCATTTCTCCAATTTCTCCACAAAATTAAAGGAAATGAAGCTCATTAAATTACACTAGCCAACTCTCTCCATTTCCCCACCAAAATCTCATTTTCATTTCTCTCCCTTCATTTCTCTCTACCAAACATGATAAATGAGCTTATTTCCATTTCTCTCCTTTCATTTCTCTCTACCAAACACACCCTTAGGTGTGTTTGGTAGAAAGAAATAAGAGGGAGTAGAATGGAAATACCTCCATTTCCATTGTTTGTTAAACCAAAGAAAATAAAAAGTGGAGATTTGAAAGTCCCTTGAGAAATTGTCTTTGTAATTTGATTTCTCTCAATTCTTTCTGATTGGAGTGGAATTGTGAGTTACACTAGAGAATTTGAGGTGGCAACAAAATAAAAGAACACGTGATATCTCATTTTCACTTTTCAAACATTTATATAATACTGTAACTAATTAACTATATAATAATTAAATCAAAGTATGTTTTGAATAAAACAACTCGAGCAAAGTTTTGAGGTGATTATACTTGCGTCAAAATTTGTTTCGTTCATATGACTAGTCAACAGAAAATCACTAGAACAGTAGATATTCAAATTTTGTTTGTTTTTTTATTTTTTTGTATGTGATTTTCTCATTAAAAAAAAGTATTAAATAAACAATTTTATTTTTTATTTCTCGAGTTAATTCTCTGTTGTTACCAAATAGTGGAATTCATCACAATTCTTTACTGATTTCTATTCTCTGAATTTCTAATCTCTGCTCCATTTCATTTCCTTGAATTTCTCCCTACCAAACGTGCCTAGAGTTTTTTCACCGATCTAAACTTAACTTCTGAGTACTTATTCAGTCAATTATCAAACGCCATTTGGTAAAGCTAAGCATAAATTATTTGTTTTGACTTACTATTCAATATGATAAGTATCAACCCTACAATATAGTGTTCGTAAACGAGTAGTACCTTGAAGTCGCCATTTGCAATCATACCAATCACACAAAATATGGTCGCGAACAAACACATAACCATTTGAATCTCCACAACCAACGTATACGTAATCTCCTGTTTCGCCTTATTATAAGTTAACTCAATCAACGGCAAAACAAATCCATACAATAACCCCGCGGCAACTGTCATAACAAACCCCAACGTATACTCCTTCTTACCCTCACCTTTCGGCCTATCATTATTCGTGTGCAAAGCCAGCACACCAGCCCCAACTGTCAATAATACGACCGCATTAACTGAATAGGGTGTAAACTTTTGTTTCACAAGAATGTAAGCAAAGAAAGCCAAGAAAGCGAGATGTGGGGCTAGGATTAAGGCAGATGTGGAAATTGGGAGGCGAGCGACACCATAAGCGTAAAGATAGTCATCAAGACCCGTTATGACACCTATAAATGCCACAGCGAAGAATAACCTAGGGCGCATGTAGACTAATGCTGTAGGTTTGTTTCTTTGGGTCATACGGCGATGTAAGTATAGGATTATGAGGATAATGATTATAACTGGCCAGCCTGCGGTTTCAAGGGAGGATGATAACCAAACACGCTTGCCGCCGTGGATAAAGTAGAGCCGTGTGATCAATGGACCACCGCAGTTTCCGATAGCTAATAAGATACAACTAAGAATAAGAAGTGTCTTCTTAGCACCCGGGCTAACTTTAGCCGTTATAGGCGCATTCGTTGTTTCTTCATGGTTTTCCATTGTATCTAAATGATTGAAAAACTAATTTGGCTGACTAAATCTAGTAATTAATTAAGACCAGTGTTAGGACAAATAACATAAGCATATGGGGATGTTATGATGCATGATGTCTTTTGGATTATTGATAGAATTTTCCATATTTTCTGCCTGCTATCACTATCAAGAAGGAAAATATCTACCTTAGTGGAGTATATAGATTTGATTCGTCTTAAATTTCAATGGGTGACACTTTTTCCGTTATACTAAACTGAAATAATATTGACAATGAATCACATAAGTGATAGGGTATACAATTGTGTTGACGCTACACCATAGTACTAATGCTAGTAGTGCATATGATGAACAAGAAACTTCATATATTTTGGAGTGCTTTCGCTTGGAGAAACCGTATTTTGCATGCTTTTTCAGACGAAGAGAGGTCCAGTGCTTTACATGAAGATATTTTTCCCGTGGTTCAAAGAATGACGCTTTTATGGACTTCGAACAGGGCCCAAAGAATTGTTTTTCATGGGCCAATTGGATTTTTTGCTCTATTGAGCTTTTAGATCCTTAATAGTGTTCTTGTTTTGGTTCAAAGAATGACGCTTTTAGACTATCTTTATCAACAACCCATCACAACCCAATCTTTTAATAAAATATTATTTTCTCTTTCCTCCACCTACACAACCAATACATACAACCAATCTATATTTTTTTACAATTTATCAACAACCCAACCAATCTATATTTTTTAATAATGATATAACATAATATAAGTACTAAAAAGAAAATAGAAAAAGGAAAAAAAAAACAAGTATCCATTCATGTGGCAGCATGTTGCGTCAGTTGTCTGTACAATGGGTGCTCACCCGAACTGGTTGGAGAGAAGGGTTGCATCATTTTTATTAAAATAATATTATTTTTGTATGCATAAAGT
>OU343220.1:153336508-153375465 GCA_910596185.1 Chrysanthemum makinoi
CAAAACATTTCCAAGTATTAGCAAAACTTCTCTCTCTTCTTGCTTCTTCATAACCGGTCATACATCAAGAGCACAAAGGGATCAAAATTTTTCTTGAGTTCAAGTGTTATAAAATCAGGGTATACTCTTTATATGATTTTGAAATAAAAACCAAGAGTATTTAGGATTATCCTTGTTACTTTCACCTCATCATTTTTCATTTTGTAAGCTTGTTTCTTTCATTTTCATGTTTCCTTTTTCATTTCATATGTACCTTTTCATTTTTTGGAGCAAGTATGCATGATATGTGATTTATACCATTTATTTCATGATTTTAGAGTTATTTATATACTATGGTCATCCTATAAATATTCCCTTGGTATTCTTTGGTCTTGATGATGTCTAGGAACCCATGACACCCTAAGAAGGTGTATGGTAGGATTAGATTAGTTTTGGAGTTGATTTGAAGGGAGTAGAATAGGTTTTGTCCGAGAAAAAACTATTTTCGATAAGTATATATTGTGTTCTGTCCTTGTTTTGATTTTCTGGAAAATCCGACAGTAGGCACGACTTTTTGGCCTTGATATTTAGAAAATATACTTTAAAACGAATCCGTGGCCGCTTGAACGGAATAAAACGGACTTATAACGAAGTCGTGGTGAATTTTTAAAGTTTGACGACGGAAAATATATTTTTCAGAAATTTCAGCATACTATATTTATTTTGTCCGAGTCAAAAACGAGCCTTAAGCTTCACAAATTATTTCGACTTATCAAAAATATATTAGTTTACTTCGATACGAAGCTAAGGACGTATAAAACGTAGAAAACGGATTTGAAACGACAAAAGATATGCACTTTTCATAAAACTTGCCGTAACTATTATTTTTGAAAATCTATATTATTTTACGGATACAAGTATTTTAATAGCTGTAACGTCCCTGTTTGAGGCTGTTTTTAACAAGGTTGTGAAACTTTTTGGAACGAAATGTCTTCTAGTAAAATCAAGTTCACCGGCCATATTTTTCAAAACAACAAGCTGTTTGTAAAGCGGAGTTATAGTAAATTAATTACGGATGTTCAAACTTGGCCGAAACTCATTTTCTGCACAACCATTAGCCAAAATCACTATCTTAAACCCTTAATATCTTTATGATCGAGACCTTTTGGACGAAAACTCCTGAACTGAAACTTTTAGATATCGATACAAACTTTCCAAAACCGTCGAGTTCGTTCTCTAACGATCGACGTACGCCGTTTTACGACTAGTTTTCCAAAGCCATTTTTGTTAATTTCATGAAAATTCCGACGACATTGTTTTACGACGAAAAGTGAAAATTTCACTATAAATCATTATAAAACCATTGTAGGATGACATTTTGACGTAAAAACTTGAAAAGTGATTTTTGATTGGTCAAGACGTCAAAAGAGTATTTTTCGACAACAAGTTATATTTTGCAAAACTCGCAAATGGTATAAATAACATACGAAATGCATGCATAACATTACATTGCAACTCATTACATATCATATCATTCGTAATAGGTCCCGGTTAACGCATCACATTATACCTCGGTGTACTCACTTTTGCCATTATTCCAGTTTACCAAGTGAGTTTTCATAGCCCCGTTTTACATGCTTTTAATTATTTTCAAACCTACGGGGGAGAATACATTGCACAACATTTTTATTACGATACCAAGTACATTAAATTCAATTACATTGCTTAAGTTACCGCATTTGCCAATTGAAAGTCCCCATTACCTGAACATGAACTGTTAATCTTTGAAGCGAGGATGAGTGGATAGATCTATCGAGGGTGACGCCTCCATCCGAGTTGGTGAATCCCAACTTGTCATACGGATGCATTTCATTGATGATAACATTACGGGTTGTTCTGGCAAACACTCTGCAGGGGCATACATTATGAACAGTCTAGTTTCGGGGTCATGGGCTTATTGCAATTGTAACATTTTTACGTGACTTGAGGGTCATGCCTGATTTATACTTGTGTAGTCGTATAAAACATTTACATAAACCTATGATTTCTCACCAACATTATTGTTGACGTTTTTAGCAATGTATTTTCAGGTAACTGAGGCATTATCATCATGACATGGGTTAGGGACCTACATTTTGAGTCGCGGCGTCGACTTACATATTTGTACATTATGGCACTTTATTTCAAAACATCGTTTGGAATTGTAATATATTTGTATTTCCGCAAACTTTCTAAACCTTTTGGGACCATGTAGTAACTCTGAACGCTTTTTGTTAAATATCCAACGATGTGTTTTTAAAACGACACTTTAGGTCGTTCAATATAACTGTGATGTGGTGCTATGACAGTCAATCCCCCAGGAATTCCATTCCGCTGCAAAAACAGGTAAATTGGGGGTGTGACATCAAATGTTCCTATTATACCTTTCTCATTCATGAAAAGGAATAGGATTGAGTCTCATGCTTCTCTCATGGAAAAGAGACTTCGTTTGTCTTATCAGTAAATTATTCTCGATCAAACATTTGTTTGAAAGCAGAGTGGATCAATTTACTGATCAAAGACTAAACCTCGTTTACGGTTAAATGTTGCATTTATAAATTCAAAATAATTACAAAATTCAATTTTAGTATTTTCGATAACTTACCTTTTCAATAAAATTAAATACACATGGTTCATAAACATATAACCATTTAATTTTCACTGAAAACTAGGATCCAAATTGTCATAATCTCATCACGTCAATTGATCTGCTAGTAATGAACCTTATACAAAGTGGTAGAGCTTTTGCTCAATTGCCAATTTCAATTGTGTTGGGTTCAGTAAATACCCAAACCCCTTAAACTAGGATTTGAATAGAAAATATCCTAAGTATTTAATCCGTTAAACACAATCAGGTCACTGAGCGCATAGTCTCTCAGTGAGCTATCTTCAGGACACTTAGTATGAGGCGAAGAAGGAGCCTCTCCACTCTGCAAGGCGGAACTTAAAGGGTGAAGACTAAGTCAAGAAGAAGATAGTGAATTCAGTGAGTGATGACAATAACTCACTGAATCCCCGACTCCTCTCAACTATTAAAACACTGAAGACAAACAAAGGAAGAGACTGAAGACTTTAAAGACTGAAGAATGAGCTGGATTAGGCGGGAAAGTTTTACCAAGATAAAACTAAGTCCCTCAAGTGTCTATCCAGTCTATACACAGTCTCAATCTATCAAGATCATATCTTCCCATTTATAGTAGGCGGCGATTCTCTATCAAGGAAAGAAGCTTCGCGCCTACTATAGAAAGGTGACAGTAACGAAATATATCAATATTGTGTTTCTGTGATCCATGTTTTTGTCTTCTAGGATAAAGTTAATAATCATACTTGTATAAATAGCATAAGAGAATGAGTGAAAAGTTTAAGCTTGTGAATTGTAAAAACACACACACAAGCCAACTTTTCACTCCTCCAAATACAACTTTATCCTTGAGCTAGCTCAGTGGGTTCTAAGAGTTGTGCTCAGACTTAGCCTGAGCTTAGAGAGGAGTCACCCAAAATTTGTCATTTCAATCCCAAGTACTTGGGTAACGTATTATTTTGATTTATTTCTAATAAGAATATGATGTTGAAATTACTCTGTGTGTTTTACTTATGTTAACTTCAGTCATTATTCACTGTTAAATTGCTTTAAGTACTTAATTGTCCTTTTTTAACAATAGTGAATAGGGAATAACAAATTACAATTCCTAGATTTATGGGATTTACATATAGCTAATTTCAATTGCCATGTAAACATGTTTTATCCCATCTTATGCCTTGAGTTGTCAGTTCTCACTACAAAACTCAATTAAGTTGTCCAACTTAAGAAACTGCAAAATCGTCCATGCCCGTTCTCACGACACGTGGACATTTTACCCTTTGATTACGATCTAAGTCACGATCTCACGCAAATAAAAAGTATCTTAGGTGTTTCCGTTTCGTTGGATGGCATATAACTCAAATTAAAAGGTAATAATTTTGATGTCAAATCAAATATGTACAAAGATGTCATGCATTCATCTTCGTAACATAGGTTTTTATTAAAACATTTATATCTTGTTTTAATGTATAAGCTTTTCTTCATCAAACTTTAATTGGAGTATTGGATTCCAATCAAGGAATTTAGTGTTAATTATCATCCATTCTACCGTACTTTTGCATAAGTGTAAACACTTAGTGTTTCGGGTAATTACCACCAAAGTGGCGCATGGAATTAAAACTAATTCGCCCTTAAGATGAGCTTGCACATTTAATGGCTTACTAAGTAGCTCCATTCGAACTTACAGGGGGCAGAGGACCAGGTACGTGCTAAAGCACAACCTTAGACATCCTTTCAGTGTGACTGTGCGCACTTCTTTATTAACCCCTTTATAGTTCATTCTCATGGGTGAGCATTTCAGACCATTTGTACCAAAGTCATCAATCAATTAAACGATTATGATTACTATGCTTATAAAATACATGTTTCACCATCGTTTAGGTCAGTTTATTTTTCTTGTAAAAATACCCTTGTTACAAAAAACAAAACAAGCAAGTATTTATAAAAATAAACAAATAAAACAATGCATAACAAATATAAAGTCATGCATATCAAATAGCCACATGCAAACGGTTTTGATAAATCCTATTAAAAACCAATTCTAGATCTGTCAATATGTATTTAATTAAGACTTTCACCCGTTTTCAGCTATGTACAAGGTGAGCCACATGCATCGATTCATCGATTGCGTAAGTCAAATAAATACATACCACATAGCACATAAATGATTAAATTAATAATGATTGAGGTCTTCCCCAATTTTAGATCTATCATAATTTAGTGTATATCACTTAACCAAGAAAGACATACAATAAAAGCAGATCCATGATAAAACATGCAGATAATTATCATGGACAAAAATTACACTTAACAATTAATGCAATTAAATCAGAGTTACACATATACACATAAAGTTGCATGCATCTTAGGGTTTCTAATCCAATTAAAACAATAGTTTACAAAACCCTAATTAGGGCACCAAATAAACGCCCCCCCTCAAAATTAGGGTTTAGGTTTTTCAAACCCTAGATCTAAGCATACAAATAATAACACATTCATTTTTATTTTAATTATGTGTTTCAGTAATTAATTACTTGTTATACAAGGCTCGTGATGCCACTGTTGAGTTTATAATATATAAAACATACAATAAACATATAGACATCAAGAGTACACAACGGAAGACTAAAGATCACAACAAATAAATTAATTAACTGAAAGTATGCGTAATGTACCTCTTGCGAATGTCAGATCCCTTGAGCAAAACAAAGAAGTGGTTTGAAGAGTTATCCCTTACCGTTCTACAACTCAAACCAATTGGTGTAAGAATAATGTCTTACAACCACGTTCTTGTACAAACGAATTAACCAACGAATCAAGCGATTGCTAGATCTAACACAAGTCCTAGTTTAAGAAAAACGAAACCAAACTCCCTACAAATGGGGTGTTCGGCCGAAAATGGGACAAGAGAGAGGAGAGGAGAGATCTAGGGTTAATTCAATGCACAAGTGTGTGAAACCCTAGAACCTAACCCTCTTTATATAGTAGATGGAATACTTTGGGAACAAGTTAGGAATTAGGGCTTGAGAAAGCCCCTATGGCCGGCCACTATGCAAAGCCCAAAAAAAAACCCATAACTTTTCCAAGTTTTCCATTTCTAGTCCTTTCTCTTTTCATTTAACGGTCGTTAGTCATTTTTCCGTTAAATACTTAACGATCGTTAACCGGACTTAATGTGCAATAATTAATCGTAAACATAAACATTAATTATTAACTTTAATTCTCATTCGCTAATGTGTGCAATCCCGTGGTCACGAGTTCGAATCCGGACATTCACATGTTTGTAAATATATACATTTCCAACACAAATATCCTGTGAAGAACTGTGGGGATTATTTGATAAGACATGCCACCTCTGAGGAGTACCGGGTAAATAAATATTATTTTTATTTAGGTATTGTATCAATAACTAGTGTAATGTTTGCGATAGTGGATATATAGTGTAGTTAAGATCTGGTCTGATTATTTGGTTGTGCAGTCTGCAATATTAAGGTTTCTGTCTTTGGGTCTGTTTGGGTCAGCAGTGTTTTATCTAGTCTACAGTTTTGATTATACAATGTGCTTGGGTATGCAATTTCGTTAGTTGGGTATGCAATTTCGTTAGTTGGGTCTGCAGTTTGTTTTCCACATCAGATTCCTAGTTGGTAAGGATTGTCTTTTTGAGATTCTTGTATGTCATTTTTGATATACATATTGAGTGTGGTATTGGTCTTTTAGTGATTAAGTTAGTAATGTTGGTAGTTAGTATAGAGTTTTGATGTATGTCTTTGTTTTTCTCGGGTCCACTATTTTTAATCATCTTGTTGATATAGTATATGTTTGTAATTGGTGGTGTTTTGCTTATGTATATATTGCCTTTCAAAAATAATAATAATAATAATGACTAGTGTAATATTTCTGAAGTCAATGTATTGTTTTTTGTTCAACAGAGTATAGTAGAGCTTAGGGCTGAACATCTATGGGAAAAACCAATTCAGGAGGCCAGTTTAATTGAAGTAGTAAGTATGCAAATCATAAAAACAAGATCATTATTGTATTTTTAAATTTTATTTAGCTTGATGTTTAATTTTGCGTAGGACCATGATGACTTGGTGGAGCTGAGCAAAGAAGACAACTTTCATTGCATTGTCGCTGTAAGTCCATCTTGCTTTATCTTTTAAAGTTCAATCCTAATCCACAAGCCGAAACTGTTTGAAATACAAGCACATAATTCATAGCATCTTATGTTGTTATTATGTAGTTTTACTTCTGTTCTAGCTACGAATTCATCTCCTATATATATATATTTTTTTTGATAAAGGGTTTATACCCGGTAAATATATAAAAAATAATGATGTTCGTACAAGGGAGAATGGACATGAACCACTCTTCGAGACGAACAAACAATATGCTTGAAACAGATTCACAAGCACATCAGCCCAACTAATTAACCAGAGAACTATTAAAAAACAAATAAAGCAACAACCAAAACAATTCTCTAGTTCCAACAAGAATTAGCTTCCATTGTGATCTTCTTTTGCTAGCTTCTAGGTCTTCCTCATCTTGTCAACTCTAAAGTTTTTCTTAAAATGAATAGATGCAAGCTTTAAACGAACCGTATCAGCTATAATCTTAGTAATGTGCTCGGGATTCCTTTCTCCATTCCCATGAATACGATTGTTCCTCTCTTGCCACACGAAATAAGCTGTTGCAGCCACAACTAAACGACCCACTATAGATGTCACATTATCACGTTTGGAAATAGGGAGTAACCAGTCCAAGATATCAGCCCATATAGGTGAAATATTAGGAAAATCAGCAACCTTAAGCACGCGATACCAAACAGCAGCTGAAAAGAGGAGCATTCGAAAAACAAATGTTCATGCTAGTCTCTTTTTGTTTTGCATAAAGGGCACCTAAGCGTGCTTAAATCAACATAATCGCCTACACCCCATTGCTTCAACCTGTCTTGCGTTTTGCGACGTTTTCTCATCATGAGCCATAAGTGAGTTGCGCGCCTCAGAATACAAAAACTTTACCAAACCAAATGAAACCAATCAATCACATCTCCACGTTCACGGATAGTTTGCCATACATTTGTGATAGCAAACTCTTGCACAACACCATCATTCGACCTCCATATTAGTTTATCATCCTGCTCATTATTTAACAAAGGAACATTGATATGACTTAATATTGGGAATAGGGTGTACCATGCTACGGGCCACGACCAGTTTCCATTTGAAACCACATCCATACCTTCTCTTGACGATTAAAACCCGCTTGAGTCACCACTATATTCGTCAAATGATTCATCAATGGGCAATACTCATCCCAATTATCGAACCAAACCGAAGCCTTTTTGCCATTTCCCAGCTTGTAGCGAATATGAGGTCTTATGATGTCTCGCTTTTGTAACAGTTTTCGCCATCCCCATGTAACATTAGCAGCTAGTTGAACATCCCAAAAACTACTCCAGCTTGTTTTGCAACAGGCCTATAAATAAAGTTAGTCTTTGGTTTAAATGCGACATTTCTATCATTCTGTTTCTTACCTTTGTTACGACTCTTCACCTTTTGAAAACCATCAGCTTGTACCTCCCCAGTTTTCTTAGGCAACTCTTTAACAGTAAGTGGACATTGATCATTTGAGTGCCCAAAAACTTGGCAAGTAGAACATTGAGGCGGCTTCCATTCGTATTCAATCGTAACAGTTTCACACGTATATCCCTCACCTTCTAAATTTGGCACAACCACGATCACCGACTCCTTGAGCTCACTTTCTGCATGGACTTCAATCATGGCTCGCGCGTAGCTACTCCTCCCCCACGAGTCATTGCACATAGTACTAGAGTACGAATCTAGCATCAATGGATTTCCAATCTTTGTTGCAATAATACTTAGACCATCCGCCGTAAATGCTGCCATGGGCACGTCATGCATCTTCACCCAAACCGGAATACTCTTATGATTATCCTTAGTAAGCCTAGCCGTTGGTGACCATTTGTTTAGAATAATAGGCATGGTACGTATCATCTACGGATCATTCTCGAGCACATCTTCTACCCCTTTTTTAGTTGCAAACTTAGAAAAGAAGAACCCTTTTGCATTCATCATGACTTTTTGAATACCATATTTGCCCCAAGCATTGTACACATAATTTTTAACAACAGGGAATGCGATTCTTTTGCCTATAAAGTAACTATAAATCGTGTTACTTAGTCTATTGTTCACCTCCATGACGGATGAGATGGGTATCATAGCTTCATAATCACCTTCATTTGATTTTGAGGTTTCTAACTTTCTGAAATTCACCTTAGTTATTTCTGTTTCAGCAGTAACGACATTAGCAAATGATGGTTTAGTTACATTGGTTTCTTTCCTCGTCGACTCGTGTACCATATGTAACATATCTTCCATGTTCTTGTCCACATTCGAACCCTCTGTGTTATTTGGAGTACTCTCCACATTCACATTATTAGGTAGAGACACGTCCACATTTGCATCAGTCACGCCAATAGAACCAGTATGGATCGAATCAAACACATTGTCATCATCTTGAGTATTCTGGTTCACGTTACTCTCCTCGCTAATGCTTTGGTCGCCAACAACATTCATACGTTACTCTCACCCCCACCCATATTATTGTAAACCCTTTGTAATGTTTGTTAAGTTAAATTTGAAACAATATTATTTATGTCTTATTTGTTATGGGTCAAAACGGGCAAAGACATTGGGTTGGATCCTTGTATGATCCAAACGCCCCGTTAACTTTTAGTTAAGTTTGTTAAAGCCTGTTAAATGGCAGTTAGGGAAACGGTTACCCACTGAAATGATACAACGTTTCACTCAAACAACCATGGTACCGTTTCATAGTCTTTAAATAGGGTCGAGTCATGTTTAAGTTTGTACAACAACAATTTACTTTTATCAAGTCTTTAGTTTATATCTTTGTTCATACTTGTGTTATCATTATTTTCGTCAAGTATTATACTTTGTCTCAAACTCTATTGCGCAACAAATCATGGTCAATTACAAGGCCGTTATGTGTCGAAGGTGGCTTGATTTAGAACCTGTGAAGAAAAGCCAACAATTATCAGACGTTTTCCTACTCATTCCCATAACCATAACTTCCAATTCTAATCACACCCACAAACAACACTTTTCATGAGAGGACTTTTATCAAACAGTTGTGTGCACCAACAAAAGTCACTGATTCAAAGGTGTTAAAAAGATAATCAAACTGAAGAATTAAAAGGGGTTTGATTAAAAAAACATGTGTATGAAGGTGTGATTTGATTTTGGGATATGGAAGAAGGTTCTTTAAGGAAGAAGGCTTTGACCAGTTATGCTACCCTTCTGTATGATTAGGTGGTCCTTGTTAGCCATCTCCTATCTTTTTGTTTATAATCTATTGAACACATTAGTTGACTAATAAAATGAACCCTGATTTTACTTTATGGGTTGTTATCATCAGGTTAGCAACAAGGCTGAACCTACAATTAAGGATTCAATCTATGGAGCACTCACTCTCAAGGTTAAAATAAACGTACCACAAGAGTACACCTTCTTAATTAACGACAATAAGGTATATCAAAATTCTGGAGTTAATCAAGTGCTTTTGTTCTATCCTAAATTTTTCTGATATCTTTCATTTTAAAAGTGGATATCCGACGAAGAGAAAGACGCCCATGTTTGTGATTTGGTGGTAACACCGCGTCTGCAACGACGTCAAATTGGAACAAACTTGTTGCTATATGCAAAGGAGATTGCTCTGATGAGGAATATGGATAGGCTTATGGCGTATACAGATAAGGAGCATGTAGTCAAATTGAACAAGAAAGTGGGGTTTTAGGTATGCAATAACAAATTTGTTCTGTTTTTTTCACTAATATATTTATAAAACATTTTGACTAACATGTCTGATTGTTAACTTTTTAGGTGATTCCAACTGAATTGACTAATGAGACCGTTATGGGATTACACTTACCCAAAGTGGAAAAGGAGAAGACTGTTGGTGGAAGTTAGTGATGGTAAATGTCATTTGAAAACGTTTGTGCTTAGTTTACACACTTTGTTTTTGAGAGGTAGAGAACCTGATATACATAATGTACTTTTGAGAGGTAGATCAGATACCTTACCAAAATGGATAGGTACATAGATGACATGTAATTCATACTCCATAGACCATAGTAGTACTATTTTTTGTTTTTTCAGTTATGTTAGTAAATCAAAAAACCATACTTTTAAACTTAATACTCCCTCCGTCCCAAAATTATAGTCTCATTTTGACTTTTCTTTTCTATTACAACTTTGACCTTGAGTATTTTTTTTTTGTGTTATATAATATTTGATGCAATATATATGAATTGATTGGGTTTTTAAATGTATTTTTATTGGTATAATTTTTATTAATTATTGTATAACACAAATAAAAATATTTAAGGTCAAAGTTGAAATGAAAAGACCGAAAAAGTCAAACGGGGACTATAATTTTGGGACGGAGGTAGTACTAATTAATTGAATAGTAGGTTCTTATATTCTCTAAAATGCCAATGGGATGGTTTAATAAATACTAGCATGCTTCCCGTGAGATGCGGTTGCGGGTATCAATAATTTATTTTATTTGTACATTTTTTGGCAATAGCTTACTGATTAGTTTGTTCGTTTAGGGACAATAAGCAATGGCAAAATTTTGGTGAAACTTTGTTTAGATTGTATTATTTTATTTGTTTGTTTTTTGTGTTTAGTAGCTTGCTTGGTTTGTACAATGTGTTATTTTAATTGTATTTTTCATTGAAAGGGGGGTTTTTGAAGTATCAAAAATTAGCAACTTGCATTATTTGTTTTATGTATTTTAATACTTGTATTTATCATTAATTATGAATTGTATATTAATTATGCATCAATGAATTGTAAACATTGCGTCAATGCTTGTATTGCTTGTAACACCCCTAATTTCGTGATACGCGGCGGAATTCAAACTGGGTGTTACTTCATGGCATAACAGTTATAACAATAGAAAACGAACTCTAATGGGTGTAGTTTCAAATTCTATATCCTTAAAAGATATATTGCAAATTAGAAATTTCCTTACAAATTTTTTTTTGGAAAGAGTTCCCATTAATAATACAAGGTATTTTTGACATAACTCAAGGTACGGGTGCAAACAAGCCGAACTTTTATCAAGCAACTCGAGCTCGAGCTCGAGCTTGGCTCGATCGAGTCGAGCTTTTATCGAGCTCAAGCCCAATATATTGGCTCGAAACATATAATGAGCTGAGCTCGAGCTTTGGATAGCTCGGCTCGAGCTTTTATCAAGCTTTTTCGAGCTTTAACTAAATAAGGGTTAATTTGAATATTAACTTAATTATAAGGAATAACTTCATAAACAATTAATTAACTATATACCCTTCAAACCCTAATTATTACTACGTACCGTTTTGTATTCTACAATTTGTAAAGTGCACCCTTCTTGGCCATCACCTCGTCTACATCAGCCATCAGGTATTCTTTTTTTTAATTATTCAACTGCTATGTACTAACGCCCTAAGTTTAGAGTTAATCTTTTATTTGAAAGAATTTGAAAGTTCATTTATCTTCAACTTTTATTTATGTATGTTTATGTGTTAATTCTAATGACTGTGTTTTTCTTATCTTGTTCGTTTTTTATTGTCTTGGAAAATAATTACCATGCTTTAGTGAATGTTAATATTACAATGAGCGAATGAAATTTATTACTCAATATGGTGTTTCATACTTGTTTTAAGTTTTAAGTAAGATATATAGAGATATTTATTTTGCTACATGTTGAATGATTATATGTTGGCAACTATGCAAATATACCCATGAAAACGACAATATACAACAATTGTGAACGAATGATATATCTAGAGTAACTACTAAATGAATTTTAGTTTACCAAAAACGTAACTGACATATTACACTTCAACGTCAATAATGTTAATTAGTATACACGAGAGAGGTAATTAACATTATTTCATGAGATTTATAGGTTATAAATTGTTTTCTATCTTAGTGGAAAGTGCCTTGCAATAAAAATCGAAAGTGTATTGGTCAATTTTTCTTTGTTGATTATGTTTACTTTTATCCTTATGATTCATTGGTTCGGGTGTAAATGTGTAATCATGTATTCATATACATATATTCGAGCTTTTCAAGCAAAGCTCGAGCTTTGCTCGAAACTGAATCGAGCCGAGCTCAAGCATAGATGGTTAAAGCTCGACGAGCTATTGAGCCGAGCTTGAGCCTAGTTTTTTTTTTCAAGCCGAGTTCGAGCCTTGTCAAGCTCGAGCTTGGCTCGGCTCGATTACACCCCTAACTCAGGGATGAATGACTAAAACTGAAACTTAGGACCATGAGAGTGTTGCAAGACTGTACTAAACACATCTTTCTTCAATGCTTTTTTGACTTCCCTTATACTGATTATCAAGACATATATGAAATTCATAGACACCATGCATCACAATCATTATGGATACATGACATAAACATCATGCTTCACGTATACCTGGATAGGAAACAAATTATACCGTTTTAAATTTGTTTATTTTTATATCATTAATAAGTGCTAATTTAGCCTGCAGATTTTTGACACAAAATTATTGAAATTGGGTTGTTGTGGACCTAATGGAAAAAGATGTCTATACCATACTAACTGTAGCTATTTGTCCACACATGCCAAGATCTGAATGCACACACACATTGCTGTAATCTTTAGTATTGGTATCAGAAGTAACTTTTACTTAAACAATATCAACAACATGAATCCAAATGCAATGACATTCAATAATCTTAACTGCTACTCTATTATAAACTAATGCATACCTATTAATAGTCTTATAATGTTCCTTTACCAATATCTGCTATTCTGAGTAAAAACCCAATAATTTGAATTCGAGTTTATCAAGTAGCTAGGAAAATAGACAAAAAGTAAGTCGAATTAGCAGATTAACTAAAACTAATTAATTGAAGACAACGGAGTTCTTTTCGATGGCTCTCCAACGGAGTTCTTTTCGATGAAGAGAGGGTTGAGACAAGGCGACCCTCTATCTCCTTTCTTGTTTAATATTGTAAGCGAAGGTTTAAATGTGTTGCTTACCAAAGCTGTTCAGGTTGGGTTGTTTACGGGTGTAGATGTTGGGCGAGTACAACCTTTCCCGATATCTCACTTACAGTTTGCTGATGATACACTAATATTCTGTCGCGCTAATAAAGAAAATATATTAAATATAAAGAGGGTTCTTCGATGTTTTCAGTTGTCGGCGGGATTAAAGATCAATTTCTTAAAGAGCACGCTAATTGGAATTGGTATAGAGGAGAACCTGGTTAATTCATGGGGCAGTGATGTCGGTTGCTCGGTTGGTAACATCCCTTTTCGATACCTCGGATTGCCGGTTGGAGCTAATCCTGTTTTTAAAGCTGTATGGGATCCAGTTATTCAGAGACTACGAGAGTGTTTAGCAAAATGGAAGTCTAGATTCATTTCTAGAGCGGGCCGAATTGTTCTATTAAAATCTGTTTTTAATAGTCTTCCACTTTATTACTTATCCATGTTTCATGTTCCAGAGGGCGTGGCAGATGAAATTGAAAAGATTCGTAGAAGTTTCTTTTGGGGAAAAGATCCTGGTGAGCGAAAGCTATGTGTGGTGGACTGGAATAGTATTATCAAAAGTAAACGAAATGGGGGTCTTGGAGTCGGGAATCTTCGAATCAGAAATCAAACCCTACT
The DNA here is from genome assembly GCA_910596185.1 of Chrysanthemum makinoi. Classification (NCBI taxonomy): domain Eukaryota; kingdom Viridiplantae; phylum Streptophyta; class Magnoliopsida; order Asterales; family Asteraceae; genus Chrysanthemum; species Chrysanthemum makinoi. The sequence continues at coordinate 153,350,838 of OU343220.1, forward strand.
TTGCAAGTGGTTATGGCGATATGGCAACGAGAAGGAAGCAATTTGGAGAAAGTTAATTGATGCTAAATATGGTAGACGAGAGTTTAGTCTATCTCCGTTGAGTCCAAAAAAATCTTTCGTGTCCCCTGTTTGGAAGAAGATTACTGAAGTTGTTAATTTACAGTCATGTTCTGGTATTATAGCTAGAAGGGGGTTGATGCACCATGTTGGTAAAGGTGATAGTACTAGGTTTTGGGACGATCATTGGATTGAAGGGCATATTTTTAAGTTATGTTTCCTAGAATGTATGTGTTAGCATATCAGAAAACAGGCCCCGTCTGCCACTTTGGTTTTTGGGAAGGTGGTAATTGGAAGTGGGATGTTAAGTTTAGAAGAGGTTTATTTGATTGGGAGGTAGGTCAATTTGATGACTTAATGTTTGTGTTATACTCGATGGTGATGACGGCTTCAAAGGATGATAAAGTTATATGGTCTTTCGAATCTTCAGGTAGATATTCGTGCAAATATTTTTCGTATGAGGTGGAGAATATGACTTACAATAGTAATTATCATCTATCCATGATATGGAAGTTGAAAGCTCCGCCCAAGGCTCGTATTCTTTGTTGGCAAAGTCTTCTCGGTAAACTCCCAACTCGAGATTCACTCTTCAAATTCGGATCCATCTCTGAATATCAACGTAGTTGCCCGCTATGTAACTCTAAGCCAGAGTCTATTGACCATCTATTTGTTCATTGTAAGACCTCTCTTTTTATACGGTGGTCGTTAGTATGATGGGATTTATTGGGCGATTCAGGACTTGGTAGAACTGTTGTGTGGTGGATGGATATGGCTAATTTTTCGAAGTGTAAAGAAGTATGGGGAATGTCATTCTTCTCCGTCTTATGGCATATTTGGGAGGCTAGAAATAAATCTGTCTTTTCTAATAAGGAAACATCACCCTCTCATATTTTAGACCTTGTGAAATTCAAGACAGGATGTTGGATTAAAGCCTTCTTTCCATCATGCTCATCTTCACTATTAGATTTTTATGTAGATATGTTCTCGATTTCAATGAGCCATTCTCATAAGAAGTATGAAAACCTTCTTAGTTGGTGTGCTCCTGCTCATGGAGATTTAAAATTTAATGTTGATGGGTCAGCTATGGGTAAGCCAGGTTTAGCAGGTATTGGTGGGTTGTTACGAAACTTCAAGGGGGTTGTTTTGGCTATTTTGATACCAGTGGGTGTTTTGGATTCAAATGTTGCTGAGGTGATGGCCATTAAAAAAGCATTTGACATGATTAAAGAGAAGGAGGAGTTGAGGTTCGTTAATATAACTATTGAAAGTGATTCTCTAAATGCGGTGTCTTGGGTTAATCGTCCAAATGAGAGACCATGGAGGTTGCTTTATCTCTTTCACGAGATTGATGCTTTCCTATCTGTGAGTTCTAATAGATTGGTTATGCATATTAAGCGAGAGCGTAATAATGATGCTGATAAGTTGGCCAAAGAAGGTGTAGCTCGATCAGTTCCTTTGGTTGTTTGGCAGATGGCTTGAGTGTCGTTCCTCGAGGTTTGTTTTAGGTTGGTTGTTGGAGTATTGTTGTTGTAGGTCTTCTGTATTGTGTTTGTTCGATGCAATTTTAATAAATACATCATCTTTCAAAAAAAAAAACTAATTAATTGAAAAAAAAAGTTTTCTGTTGATTCGATCCAAAGTATTATTAGACTGTTCACAGTAAAGAAGTAAATTTTAATAATTGAAAAGAAAATTTGTACCATAATTGTTGAATTGAGTTATCCGAGAACAGACGATCGATTAAGAAGTTGGAAGAGTATAATGTTGGAAGGCAAATTGGGGAGTTTAGCTAAGCTTAGGTTGTTTTTTTTTTTTTTTTTTAAACAAACCTTTTTACAGTTTTAACCCGAAACTATTATGAAATAGCTATCAAGTACATGTGTGTTTTTTTTCTTTTACCTACATTTGAGCATATGAAACCGAATTTACAATTAGTTTTGCCAAATCGGGAACTAATTAAGCTTTTTTCATTAAAAATCTTTTAAAAAATTTAATAATAATAATTCATTTATTAACTAATAAGGAAAGAATTTATTTTTTGAAATACGAAAGTCTCCATTTGAAGTTTTATTTTATTATATAAAAGAAACCGTTCAAAAACTTAAATAATATTTCATAATTATTAGATTAGATTAGGGCAGAGCAAATCCATCCGAAAACCGATCCGAACCGACAAACCGATCGAAACCGGACCGAACCGAACCGACTTTTTTCGGTTCGGTTTCGGTTTTGTATATTTATTTCGGTTTTTGTCGGTTTCGGGTCGAATCGGTTTTTGTCGGTTTTTTCTGCTCGAAACCCGAAAATCGACCCGAACCGAGTTATTCGGTTGGGTTTCGGTTTTGATATATATATTTCGGTTCGGTTCTCGGTTTAAGTTTTTTCCTTTTTCGGTTTTCGCTTCGGGTCGGGTTTGACCCGATGCTCATCCCTATATTAGATCAATAGGTACCAAAATTAGCTTGAAAGTCACGTATAATATCATCAATACCCAAAAAAAAATGTGGGTTTTTGACAAAGATAACTTTGGTACTTTAGAGTGCTCGGTACGATAACGCCGACGGTTTTGCGTTGAGGCGCGTTATCATACCGGCCACCTCCAATGCCCAACGTCGTTTTGTCCCAAGTTGCTGCCAAAACGTGCGTTGTAACATAGGCTTGCATCTTCTTCTTTTTTTGGTTATTAAAATGGAAGAAATAATGTTTTGTGTGTGTTTGCGGCAGGAAGAACACGACATTTATTATTATTATTATTATTATTATAAATCAACACTTTATTAAAAACTCAAAGGATTTACAAAAAATTAGTGGGGTAGAAATTAACTGGGCCCCCACACCTTTAGCAATAACAAATCCAATCCTATTAAAAATATGAACCGCAGCACGTGCCCCAATATCTTGAGTCATAGAGAATCGTCGAATGCGTTTCAGTAAGGTTACTGCATCATTCTCAAGTTCTCCAAATTGGACTTTGTGTGTGTTTGGGTTATTGGACATTGGGCTAGTGAAAGAGTATCACTTTTTTAAATAAGTTCAACTTTTTTTTTTTTTTTTTTTTTTTTTGTTAATTATATTTTTTGTTTTATATAATTTGTATTTTTATTTAATAAATGAAAATATATTTTGTTTAAGTAATTGGAAAAGAAAAAATAAAAAAGGAGGTCCCAAAAGGTGGTGTTAATGTGGTGTTATAATAAGGGTGAATTTTTAGTATTAATGTTGAAATATTATAGCTGATGTAGCGTTACTTTTTTTTGGTGTTACCAAGTTATGATACCTAGGCCTCTTACAACTATGTTTATGTTATACTATAATTTAACTACATAGAAAGAGTTATTGTGAACCAGTGAACCACTATGATGGTTATTATTAAAATTTAAAAGTATGGTTTTTCACTATTAACATTTGAGTGTGTACAATAGCTAATTTTCGATTTTGCATTTTTTTAGGGGCAATTCCATATTTACCCAACTTAAACATGATAATGTCATATTTACCCAAAACATGCTTTAACTGCATTGTAAATCATGCATTCAAAACTTGTATTTTGGGTATATATGACATTTTCATGTTTAGATTGGGTAAATATGAAATTATCCCTTTTTTTTAAAGCATGTGTCAAATTTTGACTGTAATGACCAAAATATATATTTATTGTCGGGATAATTCCATATTTGCCCAATTTAAACATGAAAATGTCATATATACCCAAAATACAATTTTTGAATGCATGATATACAATACATTTAAAGCATGTTTTGGGTAAATATGGTATTATCATGTTTAAGTTGGGTAAATATGGAATTGCCCCTTTATTGTCAAACGTTAATTATTAACGATAAAGAAATCAATAAAATTCTAAAACGAGATTCCTTTTTCTAATCTATACTATATAAAATGGAAAAATGGTCAAAGTGGAAAAAATGAAAAATGTTGAAAGTTGAATGTTGAAAACATGGTCAATGGAGAGAGAGAAATACATAATATAATTAATACTCTTATTAAAACACCCAATTACTTAAAAGTACAATAATTTATTCACATTGTACAACCAATTAAAAGCACATCTACCAAATTAAAAACAACCAATTAAAACACCATTTACTAAAAAGTACAATAAAATTTTCATAACGTGCAATTTAAAGAAGCTACCACATAATAGAAAATATAAAATAATTAAACACACTAATTAATGTTATTTTTTAAACACCCTAAAATTAAAAGTAAATGTTATTATACACATTGTACATATTAATAAAACACGCAAAGCTTCACACAAGCTAAAAAGTTGATGGTACATATAGTTTTGAAAATTGGACTAGACCGGACCAACGTGTTCAACTGGGAACCGATGTCACCACCGATTCGGCTAACCAATTAAAGCCATCCGAAAACGAACCAGAGAGGACCCGTTGAAACCGATACCAGGTTGACCCGGGACGCTTCAAACCCAGCGGGCTGACCCTGTTTAATTTGACATGTTTTCGACCCAACCTATCGGTTTGACTCGGTTTAAATCGACCTGTTTTTTTATCGGAACGGTTCAACCAGTTGAACCACCCGGGTGAAATCGGGTTTCAAATTTGACAAAATTATATGAGAAATGATGAAGTAGTTGTAGAATCCGTGACAATTTTTTTTTAAGGAGATACCAAGTAATTGTAGTTTTTGGTTTATTTTGCTTTGACACATGTAATTTGTCATTTGTATAATGTTATTTTAAAAAATGTTGCTCTTGCACCACTTAAGGGACTAACATATATGAATCGTCGTTTAAAAGTTAATATATATTGTATAGCTCTTTGTCCAGTGTATCAATAATGTTATGTAAGTTTATTAAAATCACAAAAAACAATTAGTATTGTTATATTTAGCGATAATTATTTGTACCTCAAACAAATAGCTTTGAACAATGCATAAATATCTATACAAATTGATAGTACAAAATAATCTTATATGGTGATATCAAATTTGCAAAGTTACAATTTTAAAAGCCCCACAACAAATGATAAACGCTACACATATAAAAAAAATAGTTATCACTGCCTAAATTACTGACAAAATAAGAAAAAGCGGTCACACATGTTGGCTATACCTCTTAAATACAATATAATATTGCTAACTACATAATACCGTTGCTTTTTGTAATGCTTGAATCTATTATTACTAAAAATCTAAATAACTTAAAACAATCCTATTAGAAAATATACTCACACACTTAGATCGACTCCACATAATTTTTTAAAAACTATATATTTATGCTGCTATGCAACCACGCATCAGAATTGTAGTTATTCGAAAACGATTCTCTAATGCTACAAATACAGTTTGTTGAAAGAAACTTATGGGTCGTCGGAACTTTGCAGAAAACTAAACATCGCTGCCGCTAGACGCGGGTACTCGTCTAGTAAAAAAGAAGTCCAAACTTTATCGAAATCAGTTTTAATTTGTTCAATTTTGTTTTGAAAAACCAAATCCAAACATTTATATATCTCATAGATATCTCAGAAAAAATAATATTGAAACCCTAGCGTCCCAAAGTTGTGTTTAGCGTTGTTGATCATTATGTTTTTGAGTTGTGGAAAAAATAAAATGAAGCATATTTATCATCATCCATCTACTCTTCAAGGTATATTCTTTTACTTTAATTGCTTGTTTTATATTCATATTTTTTTTTACTCGAATTAAAATAGTTTGTGTTTTGTTGATTAACTAGTCTGTACTTTTTCATGGGCATAAAAAAGAAAGAGTTTATTCCTTTCTTGATTATAACATATTAGTCTAACTTAATTATAATCTGAATTGATTAAAGAATTATAAAGAGATAAAGTGTACCTAAACAACACTAAGATTAAGCTTAATCAAGTTTTACTATTCTATGGAGTTGAATTATGAATTTGTTAACGACTCAAAGGCGGCAAAGTTGGTAAAATCTTATCATCGTTAAAATGTGAGACACCTAAGTTCAAATCTTGGTGTGTAAACAACTCTAAAGTGATCATGCCAATTTCTTCGAAATCGGTCGAAATTGGTCAAAAGTTAAAAACTATGGTTACAAGCTTAACTTACAGTCTGATTTGTTTTAAATATGATCTAAAATGCACTTTCACAGGAGTCGAATTTTGGGATTTTTAAAAGGATGCATCTTTTTAAATTAAGAACAACCCATGTATCCAGTTATTAATCCAGATTAGTTGCTCGTTGTTTAAACAACAACAACAACAACATCAACAACAACAAACAGTTTACTTTTTCTTTCCAAGCTCAAGTTAATCTCAAATAATAAAACAATGGTAAAGTGTGAACAGGAAGTGTTTGGTTTAGCCTATCTTGAGCGTATAGGCTTGTTTACATTAAGAAAACTATAATCTCACTTTTAACAAGTTATGAACATGTTAAATGTGAATTTATCGGTTTTTCCAATTCAATCAAGCTTATTGAATAAATCAAACACATCACTCATCACCAACAGCATTAAGTATCTAATATAAACAAAACAAAAGAGTTCATATTCTTTGAGAAGTAACTTTTTAGTGTAACTTTTTTATGCTAAAACATATATTTCTTTTGTCAGCTATATTAAATTGCAATTTCTTTCAATAAATTAAATTTATAAATTACACAATATAAAATAATAAAACAACGTAACTACGTGCACAGTAAAAAAAAATACACCACAACGCGCAGGATAATACTCATCGTATTAATCAAATAGGTGGATATGGAGTGATTAAACAATCAAGAATGAGACTCACTTGTGTGTAAAAACACAAATAAGCACGCTGAGAAATATGTCTTCGAATTAAAGATAAATCTTTGCGATTTGCAGCTTGTCGTCAATTCTGTCTGACTTCGAGGACAAACCATTGCAAAGCTTCAAATGATAGTAGTAATGTCAAAGTAATTTACAGTGTAGCTCCTTCATTGGGTCATGACAAGGTACTTTCGATGTGTGTATGGAACTACATTATCTTTTCCTTATTCATTGATCAAGATTTTTTTTTTTCTTCTAACATATATTTATATCTTATGAAAATCTATCCATGTTTCCTCATGTGATGGTTTTTCTATTTAAATACATGCACGATAAATACACAAAATCATTTTTAAGAAGAATACTTTAAAAAGTTGCTTATATATTGTGTTGGCTCAGTAAACTATGTTACTTACTTTTCATGACTTTGGCTTTTATATAATATTGATCATAGATGATGCATAGAGAATGCAATGCAAGAGTTACTTATATTTTGAGATGTCTTGAAAAGGCGAAACTTACTCCAAAGGTAAATAGAATATTTGGATTCGCCTGTTTGGTAGGCAACAATTATGTCTTTGATTTTCATCTGTATAATAAGTTAATCTGCAAGCTGGGATGAAAAAGTCATCTGATCAATTTGGACCAGGTGCATAAGGATGTAAGTTTGGTCTAATTTTGATGTTGTGGCATGCGTTGTTGAGGAGGAGGATACCTTAACAAAGTTTAATAAGGGGATCGTTAAAGTGTCTCATGAATCTTGTGATACAATAAATTCTCGTTTGTACTAATCATATGCATTATATATATAACATGCTTGCAGTTTAGGGGACTCAAATCATTCAACTTGAAAATATTAGAACTGCTACAATGGAAGAGATTACAAATGTGCATTCAAGATCTTATGTTTCCTCCCTTGAAAAGGTAATACATGCTTTCTTGTCAATTATTCTGAACAAAAGAAGAGTATCTGTAATTGCCAAACAGATGTTTGTTTAGTGTCGAATTACAAGTTTTAGGAAAACTGATTCATCTTATCGATTTCCGAGATATACCATCAAGATATTGAGGTGTCAGTTTTATATCAATTTCCACTTGACAAAACTGATTCTCTAAAGGTCAAATCAATAGGTTAACCTATTCACATTCTCCTCAACAAATGAACCTAAAATGAAAGAAATCTACTTTTATTTCACAATAAACCTCTTTTTTCCACCAAAAGGAGTATTTTTGGGCAGTAGCAAATCTAAACACTTGAATCTTCTGCAATAGCCAGATTTCTTATAGAATTTATTATTATTATCAAAAGAAAAAAAAAAAAAAAAAAAAACTCTCGAAATACACACATCTAAATGATGCTATTATCTGAATTTGCATTAACTTCTTAATTAATTGTTATATGCAGATAACGGAAGAGGCTAAGTCTTCAGAATCGGGTGTCGTACTCTTTGAAAGCACTGAACCCTCATACGTCACTGCCAAGGTAATTAGGTTATCTCATGTGCATGCACATTTATGATGATATTAATTTCTCGCTAAGAAAAGTGATAGTCGAGCTTAAGTTAATTTTAATAATTTTTGGACTTATCCAAGACGCTATAAGTTATCTGTATATGCATATGTATATTAGATATTTGTGTGTATTTGGTTATGTTGATCATGTGTCTTATAATAATTTGTGGGAATAATGTGAAAAATGAATGCAGACACTTGAAGAGTCTTTGGTTGCTGCCGGAACAGGTCTATCGGTGGTTGATTCTGTGGTAAGCCTGATTAATGTCTTTATATTTCAGTTAGTGGCCACATAATTATATTTTATATATCCGAGTAAAATTAAATAAATACAGTTATGTGTTCTAATCACATTATTGTAGGTGGCAGCATCGAAAATACGTGTGTACTCTCCAATTGGTTTCGCATTAATAAGACCTCCTGGAAATCATGCTGTTCCAAACGGGGAGCTGCCCATGGGACATTGTGTTTTTAATAATATCGCTATTGCAGCTAGATATGCTCAACATGTTCATGGACTAAAGCGTGTTTTCATAATCGATTTTGATGTTCATCATGGGAATGGGACTAATGATGCATTCCATAATGACCCAGATGTATTCTTTCTTTCAACTCACCAAGTAAGCAATAACCAACCAAAAGAACCTTCCTTCTTTTATTTACTACTTTCATAATTTCCCAAACACTCAAACATCTAATTAATTATCTGATAGTTGCAATTCCTAACAGCAGAAGTACATCTGATGTCAGTATTATTCAGTATCAACTGTCAAATAATTTCAGTACTTGTGTTCATTATCTGTTATTAACTATTATAACATCTTCAATACTAATCTAGGATGGACACTACCCTCATGATACTGGAAAAATTGACGATATAGGGTGTGGTAAAGGTGAAGGAACGACAATTAATGTCGCATTGCCTAAACTTACGGGTGATGTGGCCATGCGAAATGTCTTTGATGAGATCATTAAACCAGCCGTCAGAAAATTCAACCCGGACATTATTTTAGTATCAGCAGGGTGATTTTCTTCCTTCATCTACCAAAACACATATATCATTCCTTGCATTCATTTTTTTAATTCCGGTTTTTTGTTTGTTCTTAGATATGATGGACATGTACTTGATCCGGGGGGCAAATTCCAGATGACAACAGGAGGGTATTACACGTTAACATTAAAGATCAAGCAACTTGCAAAAGATGTGTGTCGTGGCCGATGTGTGTTTTTTTTGGAAGGAGGACACTATCTCACTACTCTTGGTGATTCGGTTGTAGAATCTTTTCGTGCTTTTGTTGGAGAAAAAAGCATGGCACCTGATTACAGCTTCTTCATGGATTATGAACCATCTTCTGAGATAAAACAAGTTATTCAAAGGATCAAGCACTTGCATTCTCTTTAGTTAATTATATGTATTTAGCCAGTAATGTAATGGGGCATAAGGGTCAAGTAGCTTAAGGTGTAGATAATTAAGCTGGTTTTTCTTTTTTTTCTTTTTTTTTTGAACAACAATTTTAACTATCTCACAATATTATCACATGTCCTAAGCAGGAAACTTGAACGCACGACCATTTGGTTGTGTGGAGTTTCTCACATAACATGGGTACCATTGAGACACAAGCTAGCCCTTTCGTGTATTAAGTTGTATTATTGTTTAGCTAATATTGTCATATGTTATTCGGTGGTTCACATTTAGTGACCAAATTAGTTAAAAGTCACATTAAAATTGTTGCTCATTATTTCATCATTTTTTCCTTCACGTTTGTGATCTTCTGTTTGAATTATTTTATGCTGTTGAATGTATAACATACATATTTTGCTCACAAAAAAGTTAAAATGTTAAAGAGTTAATTACATAAATGGTCCCTGTGGTTTGTCGGGTTTTACAGGTTTAGTCCATATACCTTTTTTTTGCGGATCTCGTCCCTTTGGTTTTGACCCGTTACTGGTTTGGTCCCTTGACCATATCACGAATTTGGTCCCTACTTTTTTTATTTATTTTTTTGTCCGAATTTTTTTATTAATAATATTATTAATAATTTTTTTTCCAAATTTTTGTGTCCAAATTTTTTTGGTCCCCGTGAGTGGTTAAATTTTTTTTTCCGAATTTTTCATTAATAATATTATTAATAAATTTTTATTAATAATTTTTTTATTTCAAAAATTTTTTTATCCAAAATTTTTAAGTAAGTTTTTCACATACTTTTTTAAAACTTTTTAGACAGATTTTTTAAAATTTTTTTGAACTTTATACGAAATTTTTTTTTATAAAAATTTCACAAAAAGCTTTTTAAAAAAATTGTTAAATTTTCGTCGTTAATTAATTCAGTTTTTTTTTTTTTTTTTTTTTTTTTTGAAATAAATTTTTTAAAAATTTTTTGACAAAAAAAGTTTTGACATAATTTATGTACAAGTTTTGACATAATCTGTCAAAATTTTAATTTTTTTAATTAAAAAAAACATTGTTCAAAATTATAAAATTTTTAATTTGTCAAAAATATTTAAAAAAATATTAAATTAAAAAGAAATGTTAAAATATTAGATTTTTAATTTGTTAAAGATAATTATTAAAAAAATATTGTTTTTAAATTTTTTGACATAATCTATTTAAAAAAAATTAAACTTTAAACTTTTAAAAAAAATTGACATAAATATGTGATAAGAAATAAAAAAAAATTAAAAAAAAAATGAATTAAAAATTTAGTACTAATGTTAATTAAAAAAATAAAATAAAATAAAATAAAATCCAATGACTAAATCTGTTATACGAGACAAACCACAGGGACCATATGCGAAGACAAACGAGGGTATATGTGTCATTTTAACCATCCTTGACGGTCAAACTAACAGAAAAAGTGGTCAAGAGACCAAAACCGTAACGGGTCAAAACCATAGGGACGAGATCCGCAAAAAAAAGTATAGGGACTAAATCTGTAAAACCCGACAAACCACAAGGACCATTTCTGTAATTAACTCAATGTTAAATATTGTCACAGGTGACACCAACAAAGAATGGATGTGAATTGTGAAATTTGGTTGTGATCGTTAGAGTTTTGTTACTTTATACTCCCTCCGTCCCATTTTTATTGTCCTCTTTGACTTTGACTAGTCTTTCTTGTTCAACTTTGACCATTAATATATTTATTTGTGTTATATAATATTTGATGAAAGTTATACCAAATGAAAAAACATTTAAAATCCAACATATTTATATATTTTTCATCAAGTATTATATTACATAACCAAAAATAATTATAGTCAAAGTTAAAGAAGAAAGACTAAAAAAGTCAATAAGGGACAATAAAAATGGGACGGAGGGAGTACTAGTTATAATAGTTGTGTACTTACGGGTTTTGAAAAAAAAATATTATATATTAATAATAATTATTGTGTCTTTAAAGGTAACTGAATATAATTATATAGTTATAAGTTTCGTGCACGCACGAAGTTTACACATAGATCAAATTTATTTTAACATTTTAGTTAAGTATATACACATATAAGAATTTGACCATGAAAATTGTGATATAAGTACAACTAATACTTATGCATGAGTTTTTCATTATGCATTAATATCTATTAGAATTTGGTAAAATATTTGTAAAATTTTTTGTTTGGTAACTCAAGATTTAATTTTATCTAGCTGACAAAGATGTTGATGTTATTTAAACTGATATTATGTTGTACACATGAAGCAAGTTTAATAGCACATTATGAGCGTTGATAAAGTTAAAGTATACTTCTTAAAGTTTTTAAAAAATGTTTTTCTAGATATTCTTATATAAATAAATAAGAATTACATGAGTCATTGTTATTAGTACAATCGCGTATATTTATTAATATACTCCGTATTAAAGTAACTCGTGCTTACACTTTGATAGTTATATTCATGTTTTCAGTAATTTAGTTGTATTTAAAATGTAAACTCGTGTCCACATAGGTTAAACTTTTAAAAATGAAATAAATGAGTCCTTATTGAACGTATATAGTAAAAAAATTAATATTTATAATTTTATGCAAATTTATATGTTGTTATTTCAAAACAACATATACATTATATTTTTAAGATATAAAGTATAAGGGGGTATTTGTTTATAATCTAAAGTTATTTTGATAACCGGTTACCATATTTCTGATAATGTAACAAATTTGAAAGTTTTGTATGCTAGATTGGTAATAAAAAAGTTGGTTTACCAGCTCGGGAAATTTGTGAAAGTTCGTTTTTATTTAGTGGACTTAACCCTTTATAATTTTATACTTATGTATTTTAAGAGAAATAACTTAATGTATTACCCTATTTAGTTACGAATTTGAGTTTATCTTAACTTTTGTCTTTATCATCGTATATGTCATCTTTTCTCATCTTCATGTTTTCTTTTCATCAAACTCCCCTTGATACATTTATCATCATAAGAAATATGGACGAGTACCTCTTAACATCATAATCGGAAAACATATAGATAAAACGTTAGCTGAAAATTTTAATTACAAGGTACCCGTCGTTGCAATGTGCCAGTACTGTAATTTAAACGTTAAAGCCACAAATAGCAAAGCCCTTATTAATTAAAGAGTGCCGATTTGGATGCCTAACTCGTATGGCTAATAATAGGAAAAATGTTGCCTAATAGTAACCAAGTTTCATCACTGTTTCAATTCAGTCACTCGAACTTTATATTAACCACAAAAATCATTCAAGTTTAAAAAGTGTTTCATTATTGTGTAAATGTTTAAAATAAGTGCATTGTTTGGTTGTACCTTGATAATAACCAATCACCCCCTGAAAATCACTAATCTCAACTAACTCGATGTACAACCAACTTATGCACATTTAAGAAAAATATAAGTCACTAACACTACTACACAAAAGCTTAAATAGATCACTTCAAATAGAGTGGTTTTCTTAAAAACTGATCTAACAAATGAAAAAGAGGGGAAAATGTAATAAATAGATTAGTTATTTAGATCAAGACCGATCTAACTAACTAATACATCAGGTATTAATAAATAAACGCTCTATTTAAGTCCAATAGTTTTAGCGGGATACAAATTTTCATTTGCCACTTCACCAGAATTACAACTTTTCATTTGCCGCTTCCCAAAAATTTAGACACACAAAACCCTATATACCCATTTCCCCATCTTCACACAAAATCCATCTTCCCCAAAATTTTCAATCCACCACCACCACACTCTAATTGGCCATTATAGCACCACCAACCGTCATTTACACTACCATCAGCGTTACCACCGGAATCAGATCCGTCACCAAACCCTAACAACGAGAGTCAACAGCCACCGTCGCTCAAACAGCCCTCTAAAACCGCCGCCGAACAAACAATATTCAGTGAGTGGTATTGATTTATTATTAAGCCTCTATATGTTGTAATTCTTTTTTATAGCTGATTTTGTTTAAAGAATTTTCTATAGTTTTGTCTTATTAAGAATTGAATGATAATATGCAAGTAGTGATGCTGAGTTCGATTAAGGAACATGTTTATGGGTAGGTTAGGTACGCTTGAGATATTATTAGGATAGTTTGTTCACCGAAGGGGTGTTTGGCGTTTGCTGATAAGAAACGATTTTTGCACATGTTAGATGAGGTTGGTTTCTTCATTTGTCAATATGTTGGTATCTCAGGACTTGTATATCTTAATATCCACCTTTTCAATCTGAAATCCTTTCATTTTGAGGTGAACAGTTGTCTGAATTCCAACTTTTTGTTGAAACATATTCTGTAGAAAATCTGACGTTGGAGTCACGAGAATGGACAAGTGGAGGCATTGGAGAATCTGCTTCTGTGATGTTTGAATGTATCTGCTTGTCAGAGGTGTCGGTAGCGTGATTGTGCTGGTGATGCATACCAGAGTGTCATTGCTAAGTGTATGGATTACTGGCCCTTAATGAAATGGAAATGGGGAACATGGAGTGAAGGAAGAGAAGATACTTGGCTATCGTTTTGAGCAAGTCTTAATATATTAAAGTAAGTTATCGATCTTAAGTTTCACGGACTGAATGTTGCTTGATATATCTTGTGTTATGGCCATATAATTAGGCGATAGTTATATGCAAGTAGACATATATTAATCCACGTGTTTATGTTTACTAGATAATATTCTATCTTTGCATGTATGCCTTTTTGTGTTTCCGAAACATTGCATTAGAGTATGCAGTGAATTGCATGTCAGTTACATTAGTTATATTTGATAATTATAAGTATATTTTTCGTCTATATGTTTCTAAAAACTTTTCATACATATGTAGCTTATGATCAAAGTATTGCACTCGACAACTATATTTAAATAATGATGGTACCTGCAACATAAAGATCATATATCCTTGACTGGGATATTTGTTGCGTACTCGCTTCATCCTAAAGAACCATAAAACAAATCTCCTTTTTGTTGCTTCAGAGCCAATGCTATTTTCGCTGGTTCTCTTGGTTAGAGAGTTTAAAAGTTATTTTATATCGGTTCAAGCTATTTTGAAAATGTTGTCTCAGTCGGTCCCAAACAAAAATCAATATGGGCTTTCTTTGATAAGAACATTCAAACTCAAATTAGCCTCATTTATGATAAATAATGTGCTCCAAAATTTAGATCTAAAGTTTCTATCTAGCTTATGTTTAGTTCTATTTCAGTGATATGAATTCGATATGTGTTGATTTAAGTGCTTGGTTGGAATCTGAGGCCCGTGACAACCATTTAATTTGTGAATATTTGTTGCTAGCTGACCCATCGTATACATTCTTTACCGCTACGTGTGTGGTAATCCATTTTGCATCATATGGTAGCTAATGTATTGAAAACTTTAATCTGTAGGTCCATGACTAGCTGGTCTAAACTGAAGTGGAGATGAGGAATGAAGAGTGAAAGAACGGAAGTTCATGGGCATCAATCCGGTTGAAATGAAAATCATCATTTCCCACTTTCTCAAAGTTTTGATTTCATCTACTAGCTCACTAAAACCACATTCTATATACTTAAATCCCTATCTATGCTAAAATACCATAAATGTGTCATTTGATCAGCCATACCTTTACAATAGATTTTACAGCAGTTGTTAAGTCTAAACATTGTTGGATGAAATCATTATGCAAATTTTGGAAGTAGCTTCTCTTTTTCTGTAAACTAAAGGTAATTGGTTTACGAAGTTTATCTCGTCTTCTAACTGTGTCCTTTTCATAGTATATGATTAACCTTTTTGTATTATATGATTAACCATTATTAGTATACATTAAGTCATTAAGTTGAACGAAATTCGCTACCTTAAGATATAGTTATACCATCCACAATGAATTGGTTGTCTCATGTGATGCAAGATGTACAATGGTGCCCACTTGGATGACAACTCAGTGAACATTTCTGATATTCAAGACTTTTCTATCAGACAGATCATGAGGTACTTTGACTTACAACTATTCCTGTTGTATACTTTTGTTCGAGTTTGTTACAATGTAACCTTTTCTTTTGTAGTGTCATATTGGATTGGTTAATTAATGGGTCACAACGGGTAGTTTTGTACAGGCCAAAGCAGGTTTGACCTGTTGGGATAACCGAGGTTTCTAGTTGACTAAGTTTTGATATCATCGAAAAGACAAAGTTCTTGATCCTGGTATGACATTTTTGACATATTGTTGATATTTACACGACTTTATGTTAATACAAATTTGACCTTATATTGTTCATTACTTCTTAAAGGTAACCATGTTTAACTCATTGTTTGTTCCCTTAATGACAGTTAATTGATATAGTCGAAGCCTTCATGGTGGAAAGCGGAAGATGAATGGGATTGCAACATCAGTGCATCTATCATTTCTCATAGTTAAACAGGGGATACCCATGGTAACAAGCTATCCAACAATTATCGTTCGAATTATGTTCTTGATTCGGGTATAGCTAAATGTTGTATTTTTTGAAGCCATTTGGCTTCGTATTGTAAGATGATTATTTTGTATTGGAATATTAGTGTATTTTGTGTGATTGAACAGAAATTTCTATAAATATGGGTTTTAATATATGTATATATTAATTTTTTTTCTTCTGAAAATTGACTTAATAGATCGGTTCTTGGGTATGAACTGATCTTTTTGTTGCATTAGTTAGATCAGTTCTCAACCGATCTATATATGTATCCACTCATAAAGATCACCCTTAGATAGAGTGGTTGGTAACCGATCTATATGAGGCTTTTTAACCGATCTAATTAGCTTTTTTTGTAGTAGTGTAAATAATAACGAAGTTTGAGAACTGTTCCGTTTTGCTCACTCAAACATAAAAGTTACACAAAAATGGAACACTTGTAAAACTTGAGTGGTTAAACCTCACAAACAAAAGTATGAGTGACTAAATTGAAACACTAACAAAACTTCATTACTATTTAAAACATATATTGTTACATCTATTAGTCGCCTCCCAATAATTTTTCTTAAAAAAAATAATAATAAAAATAAAAAATAACGGGGCTAAATTAACATTTATACCTAGTTACAATTAATTTGTTACCGTCGTCAACAATGAGAGCCGTCGTCATCGCCGCCGTATCAACGGCAGCCAAAGCTAAACAACTCTTCGGCAGACTTAACTCTTCTTCACTTTCAACAACTCGTAACTACTCTATAATGACCACCATCACCGTAGCGAACTCCGGTCGTCATCAGCTTATCTCATCCCCGTGGTCCACTAATCAGGTCCGATCCTTCAAAGCTGTTGGTGGCAATGTGAGTAGTTTTTCTTCTCAGCATTTGTGAATGATTACTACTGCTTAAGTTATTATTATATTAGTTTAGATATTAAATTCATAAATGTTTAATGCACATGGAGCATTATGCATGCAAGATAATATTTATTAAAAATGGGCCGAGTACTACCGCTATTTTCTGATGGAGTGCCAAATAAAAATGTACTTATTAGAGATGAAACTATAGATGGATTTGACTGAAATTTTCAACATACTAACTATTTGTAGATGCGAAAGTTTTTACATACAACAGATTTAAAAAGCCAAAAGTTGGGACTTTGAAAAGAATGAAATTATCTGTTTGAGTGGTGAATTTAGGGCTCTAATTAGTTATTTCGTGCAGATGAGACGAGGACAGGTTTTTGAAAGAAAAGGTTTGTTTTCATTTTAGTTTTTATATCTACACATGTCGACAATGATCTGCATATTTACTCACCAAGCTGTTTCCACATTTTTATGGGTGTTCAGGAAGACTATACCAGGTAATATTTTTGCTAATGTCTATCAAGTGGTTTGTATTTAAAGTAACTCCTAGTTTATATGCAAAGGTTGTACTGTTACTTATTGACTTACGTGACTTTGGTTTAGGTTGTGATATCACTACCCTCGAAGCAACCTAATGGAGGTGTTATCATTAGTGTAAAGCTCCTTAACTAATTTTTTTCATATGCTGAATTGTGATTCTTATTGTAGTATTGGGTTGGTATGTTTAACCGTATTGATCTTTGACTTATTATCCTAATTTGTATCTCATTCCTTTATATCATGGGAATATATTAGCTGCAATTTATTGTAGCCAATTGGCTACAATTTTACGCTATATAATGTGGGTCTCTGATTCTTTTTGTGAGTCCTGATTCTTTTCTGTGGGTCCCTGATTTATTGCTAGTGTATTTTTTATGAAGGATTGTAGCTAATTGACTACAAAAATTGTAGTCAAGCTATCCCCTTATATCATATGTCTAGTTATTTAAACATATTCTTACTATATTGCTTGAAATTATCAACAGGTAACCTCTATTGACATTGATAGCAGAAGCAAAGTGCACGAAAAGTTTCGTCTTGATGAGCCAGTCGGAGGTATGTCTCTTGACTTTCTGGTTTGATCGGATTTTGAAAATTGTTTTCTTGTGTGGTACTTATCTGGTTTGATATGTACGCTGAAGTATTTGTTGATCCGAAGTCTTTCACGTACCTACACATTGATGAAGAAACTGACAGCGTTGTATTGATGGAGTAAGATTGTCTTCCTCATTTTGCTCATTTTGCTTTTTAAAGAGCTTATTAAGCTTAAGATTAGAGGTGAGAGTTTTGACCTGTTTGCTTACGAATGGGTGATTCAGATTATGATTTATCTGTCATGGGTCAAATGAGTAAAATATATACAAATTAACCCAATGTGTTTTTATATTAAAAGATCCTGCTAAATCATTTTTATTCAATTTGGGGCCAACCCAACCTCAGAAACCACATTATAATGACCCGTTTTGACCCATTATGCCGTTACTCTACCTGACCCTTTTTTCCACCTCTAGCTTAAAACCCTTTCAAAAGTAAACTCAAGCAACAAAACCATGTTTCCCATCTTGTTTGTATTAGGCCTAAAACTTCAGTACAAGTGCGCATACCCAAGCAACTCTTTGGCGAATCTCTTGCATGTTTAGAAGGTGATCAACCAACTCTTTGTTATATTATGCAAAATTGCAGTCTCATGGTGTATTCTTGCTGTTTTTCTTGTTGATATTTCTTTTCCATTATTTTACACAGTTTGTGTTACTAAAATATGTTCCTTAATAAACAGATGGTGCCACTGTCTCTTTGGGATTATTTAATGGCGGGGCTACGCATGCAATTGTATCTAAACTAGTGACATGTACCGTGGTTGAGTCACAAGTCTCTATGAATGGCATGGTCGAATCACAAGTCTCTATGAGTGACATGCTAGATACCCCTCAGTATGTTTCTTCATCATGTTGCGTGTTAGTTTTGTCGAATTTAATATCATATTTAATACGAGTAGAATATCTTTTTTCATAAAATAGAACAAGTAGATTAATCATAGTCTCTGCATACTTAACTATATCTTTATTTTCCATCTTTAAAGCAGTTCAAAAAATGTGTTACTGGACAATGGCCTTACAGTAGAGGTATGTTCATACATATACTGAATACATTTTGTGCGTGTTTTTGGCTGAATAAGTTTTTATTTATAATTTTGTGAATTATTTGTAGGTTCCACCTGATATTGTAACAGGTGATAAGATAATTATTGATACCACCGTCAACGCATATGTAAGCAGGTGCGCTAGTGTCTAATTTCAGTTTTCAAGATTTATTTTGCACTGCTTCATATTAATATTGGGGCTTCATAATTCATATGAAACATGGAGTTCTTCAACCTAATGATTTCATGTGCCTTAGTTTAGAATTAGAAAGATTATGACTAGGATTCTAGGAGTAAGTCAATTATCCAAAAAGGTTTACTGACTAGGCAAAAGTTGGACAAGATTATATATAATTAAGTCGTATTATTTTACCGAAGAGTATGGAACATAAATATAGTAGTTCTTGGATGTACAGAATGCTTGTCGCGATCTAAGAAGTACGATTTACGTAATCATAAATTCACTAATTTATGCAATCTAACACCTTTGACTAGAAAATTAAAAAGAAAATTGTCAATTTAACTACCTTTTGTAAACATCGTTGCATCTGTCTTTCTTATCCACAACTTATTAGCATAAACAATGATCATACTTGATACGTTGACACTGTTTCGTTTGTAGCCCGTGTGCACCCTTAAGATTAAACCGATTCACCATTAGAGGGCTTTGTTATGTTGCTCTTTTCTATATTCAGTTTTCACCATGCCCTTTAATATTTTGCTAATTATTTCTCAGATTTACCACCCGTAAAGGTTTCTAATAGTATTCTTCATTGTTTCTTAATAGGGCTTGGGATCATATGGATTAGCAGGATGAGTGAATAGGTGATGTTGAAGCTTTTGGTGGTAACTTGTTACTATTTATTTGCCATTTGCATAGATACAGAATGAGCAGTTGAATTACATTCTTTTGGTGTATAATACATGCAACATTATTAACCATATTAAAGACCGCTTTTGAATCAGGGCGGCGATTGCCTAAGCTAATTAAGAAAGGTGCAATTGTCATCGAGTAAAGATACGGTAAACAATGCTTGCAGTCGTCAAATCTAAAGGAAGTTATAAGTGTCACGATTGTCACCTCTATTTTTAATATGCCAAACCAGACATCAATCCTTTTAAAATTATACAAAATGTCATTGAAGATTTTTATGAATGGCAATAAAGGTCCCTATAATTTGATTTTTGTTCAGAAATGGTCCTTGGAGTTTATTTTCTTTCTGAAGCAATCCTTATAAAATTGCAACAAAAATCTCTAATGTAAACATACACTTACAAAAACAGTCCTTCTGTTAAATCTTGAAAGTATTGTGTAACATAAAATTACACAAATGTCCTTAAAGTTTATTTACATTAAAAAATAGTCCCTAAAATATTGAATAAAAATCCCTACAGTTACTTGCGCTTAATTTAACATATCTTTAATTAAAGAGCTAATGTGGTGGGTGTTCCAAATGTGGAGCATGGGTAAAAAAGTCCGCCCTAACTTCTAACACTTAAAACCCCCGCCACAACACACTGCGCAAAACCACCTCGTTAAAGCACAAAATGAGACATGATTTCCTTTTTTGCTTAATAAATTAATAGTTTATTATATAACATATTTATCTTTGATCTAATAGAAGAGAAAGATACATAATGCTTTTTATTTACTTAAATTCTAAAGGTTATAGATGGAATATACACTCTTAGGAACAAATCTTTTACAAAATATATAAATAGTAAATTAAATTTGTTCAACCTATATGACATATTTTAGTTTGATAAATGAAAAGAATACATGATATTAAAGGGTTATTTTTGACATTTATTCGGATCTTTCATTTCTTTTTATAAAGGAAGAGTTATTTTGTTGTTTTCTTTTAAAGAGACGCTGAAAATCATCTCAGACATGATGTGAAGTTGTGAACTATGTGGTATTAGGTGTGGATGTATGAAACGCCCATATTTTTTTTTCTTTTTTAATTTAAAAATCTGTAAACTGTATACATTGATAAAATTAGCGGAAGCGTATTTTCTACATCATACGGGCTTATTCCAAACATCCTGTTAAAATACTAAACTTTACAAAAATACATAAGGGTGACTTTTTAAACTTGGTAAAGAAGCTGGTTCTTGATTTAGGGGCATTTCAAACTGATAACAAATGATGGAAATGAGAAGCTCGTTACCTAACCCGCGAGCTACACCATTTTAACCCATTACGCCCCATTTAGCATGTGCATGGTCTCATCTTGCATACCTACAAAAATATAAACTGGGAACGGTAAGTCTATAAGACTTATTGAGATAACAGAACTGTATTAAATCATAAACTGAACATAAGCATGATGTTGAATAAGTATATATAGTACTATTATGACTACATAAATCATAATATTAACTAACTGCATAAGCAATGCACTGACTGATTAAATACATGATACATCATGTTACAGACCGAGTATATAAGTATACTGAGTGCACAACTGACTGCATAATAAGCACATACTTAGTGCATAACTGACTGAGTACATAAGCACATAGTGAGTGCGTAAGCACATATTGACTGAGTGCATAAGCACGTATTGACTAAGTGCATAAGCACATACTGACTGAGTACTTATAGTACTATACTGCCTGAGTGCATAAGCAGTTAAGCACATACTGACTAAGTACTTATAGTACTATACTGGCTGAGTTAGAGTACATAAGCACATACTGATTGAGAACTTATAGTACTATATTGGCTGAATACATAACTGACGAGCCATATAAGCATATTAATCATCCATATAGGATGTCTGACTTCTGATTTTGGAACATTCACTATTCTAAGTCTCGATTCTCCACTAAGGAGGTCTAAGTTCCAACTTTTTCTGGAACACATGTGTGATCACATAACTGACTACATACTGATAGTACTAAATACATTGAGTAATGCATAAAGTACCATTCTAACTGATTAAGTGCATAAAGCATTTGGCGCGCCTTAAAACCTGCATAAGCATATACCTAATAGAATCTGACATGCATATATAAATGCATCGCATGCCAGAAGTGCATAAAGCATTTTGCACACATTACTAAACACATATAAAATTCATATATAATTTAAGGTTGAGCTAAATACTTAGGCTTAACTACAACATGATACTAAGCTAAGCTGGAGCTGAGACTAAGCTGAATACAGAAACTGAGCAATAGTATGGTTACGAGGTTAAACTAAGACATGATACTAAAATTGAATTAATTACTAAAATTTTACTATAACATAAACCAAGGTCGAGCTATAACTTGATACTATAGCTGAACTATAATATAAACTTGAACTACTATAAACATAATGCTGAGACCGCTATGACATATAACTGAGTTTTCGCTATAAATAATACTGAGGTTGAGCCAGAACATACTACTGAGTAAGACCAATCGGGTCTACTTAATACTAAATATGGCCAAACAGATCAATATGATTATTAATATGACCAAACGGGTCAACTTAATGCTTAATATGAACAAACGGGTCAACTTGATGCTTAATATGACCAAACGGGTCAACTTGGGTCAACTTTCTACTTAATATGACCAATGGGTCAACTTGATACTTAATATGACCAAACGGGTCAACTTGAGTCAACTTGATGCTTAATATGACCAACGGGTCAACTTGATACTTAATATGACCAAACGGGTCAACTAGGGTCAACTTAATGCTTAATTAGACCAACGGGGTCAACTTGATACTTAATATGACCAAACATGTCAACATGACCCAACGGGTCAACTTGATACTTTATATGACCAAACATGTCAACATGATACTTAATATGACCAAACATGTCAACATAATACTTAATATGACCCAACGGGTCAACATGATAATTAATATGACCTCACGAGTCAACATGATACTAATATGACCACACGGGTCAACATGTTACTAATATGACCAAACAGGTCAACATGATACTAATATGACCTCACGGGTCAACATGATATATAACTTGCATAGTACTTGAGATATAGCAAGGCATATATATACTAAACACACTTAATCTACTAAACATATTAACTAAAAATCCGTTACTCACCTAGGCCGTATAATGCAAGATGAATGATTCTGAATATGCCTCGAACACCTATATCATGATAGATGTACACGTATAATGTTAACACATAACAACTAGGCATGAATATAACATGATAATGCAACTATAAGCGCAACCAAGCACACATAAACTAACTATAATGCATAAACTCATAAACTAGTTATGGCATAAATCTCGACAAACATGCACTACTATGCTCGCGAACTCGAGCTAAGCTAACCAAGTGTTATCACTTGTATCTATACATTCATAACATGAATTATAATCATATAGGTTGAGAACATAAGCTATCATAGCATATAATCACCCAGGACTTGCAAAAACATCATATCATGTCATAATCATCAAAACACATAACAACGCATTTGCTGATTTTCTGTAGCAGCATGCAAATGCATCATTTTGACTCACTTAAATACTTAAACTGGTCATGAGGCTATTTTTCCATTAAATTATACTATTTTCCCTTTCCGAAAAGGTATGGCACGCTCCAAACGGAGCTACGGTCTATCCGGTATGAATTTTTAAAGTTTAGTTTGCTGCACATTTTAATATCAGCCCTTGATGTACCAAATCGCGTTTTCGACCAACTTAACTACTAAATAAGCAAAAAAATTATGAATAACAACTGAAGTAGACACCTTAGGCTTTCTGATGAGTATGCAAATACTCATCATTTTTGTACCTTTTAGACTGCCAAAAACATCCAAAAACACCCGTCAAAGCATCAAAATGATAAAAATATCACAAATAAGTGTTTTATGTGTTTCAAATGCAAAAATACCAAAAGCAGGTGAAAAACGTATCAAGTTTGCATAATTAGCAGTTTTAGTCCCCCAAGTTTTAAAAGTTGTCAAATCTAGTCCCTGGTAATTCAAAACTTGTAAAATATCATTAAAGGTCCTTGGGGATTCACAAGTTGTTATAAATAGTCCTTTGAAGTTAAAATTGCATATTTACAGCTTTGGTCCCTCATCTTTGAAAAATATCAAAAATAGTCCTCGGATATTTAAAAATGGAAAATTATCAAATATTACCCTTGTACTATTCTTATATGGCATAATTGGTCCTTGGAATAACTTTGGAAAAAGTGCAGGTTCAGTCCCTCAACTTTGCAGAAATTGCAAAAGTGGTCCTTGTGTATTAGCTACAAAACCAACCGGACCCTTTGTATTACTAAACCCAAAACACAAACCCAATCCCAAATCTGGCCCAGTCACAAGCCCAACCCAAATTAACTTGACCCTTGGACCATGAACCTTGAGCTTTTTGACCCTGCCAATATACCACTTGAACCCCCCAAATTGAACCCTT
>OU343220.1:153375565-153534579 GCA_910596185.1 Chrysanthemum makinoi
ATTTGTTAGATCAGTTTTTAAGAAAACCACTCTATTTGAAGTGATCTATTTAAGCTTTTGTGTAGTAGTGTGTGATAATAGATTTATAACATAGGTCATAAGAGAAGAGATCATTTACATACCATATATCTTTTGCATATAAATGAACAAAACTCGGTCACTCATATTTTTTATTGATAAAAAAGGTGGGAGATTAATTAACATATTAATTTAAAATGCAATTATACCCAGTTTTTATAATTTAAGTATCTCATGATCCGTTAATTGTTGGGCAAAACAGAGCATTTTATTATTTTTCAATAGACGAACACTTTCATATACTTTCGACGAATTAGTTTTTTGTTCTTTTACGCTTTTTTTCAGTATTGAAATTCGCATAACATATTACATGTGATTCAACACTAATATCGTTGTTCCAACACTAAATAACTATACTAAAACGGATATGAGTATGTATAAATCAAAGAACTTCCCCCTTACTTTGCAATGAAAAACACATATTCATCGCTTTCAACCCATATATCACACATTGTATTTGAATTATATTATAGCAGTTCATTTATGAAACTTCTATTATCACATGTGAAAAAAATCACATGTGATTGAGATCCGCGATAATAGGTAAAATCACATACTACATCCGTCCCATAATAATTGTCCACTTTTGACTTTTTTAAATCTTTTTTATTCAACTTTGACCACATATCTTTTTATTTGTGTAATATAATACTTGATGAAAAATATATGAATAGATTGGGTTTTAAATGTATTTTCATTTGTTATAATTTTCATCAAGTATTATATAACACAAATAAAAATATTAATGGTCAAAGTTGAACAAGAAAAACTCAAAAAAGTCAAAGTGGACAATTATTATGAGACGGGAGGAGTATGATTTTATGTGTTTTATCCAACTTTGACGAATTAATTGCAATAATCTACAATTCAAAATATAATATGTTATATATAGTTGAAAAGCTGTAAATGTGGAAAAAGATATATTTATTTTACTACATTTTTAAATATTTGACAAATTCGTGTTGAATCACATACGATTTTTTTATCCAAATTTTAACAACGAAAAACAAGAAAAAAAAATGAAAAAAAAAAACATGTAAAAGTGGCAAAAAAAAGTTTTTCGAAAATACATTAAAGTGTCCGTCTATAGAAAAACAATTAAATTCTCGTCGCGGTGGTGTAATTTTTACGCTAACGATTAACGCTTTAAGAGATATATTTTTTTTTAAATGTTAAAATGGTTTTGTTATTTAATATATAAAAAGAATGTCTAAAATTAATTTCTTAATATTCAAAAAACTTTTGTTACGTAAATAATCTCTCCTAATAACATAAAGATAAAAGATTTATCCTCTCATCTTTAGTAACATCTCTTTTCTTGATTTTTGTTACTTTAATTATCTTTTTATCCATATGTTAAGAATATTAGAAAAATACTCATGCATAGTAACGGGACTTTACAGCGATAAATAATTAGAGTTAGGATATTTTGATAAAGTTTTTTGTATAACGTTTATGTATAAAAGATTTCTAACTTTTTCTTAAGTAGAAGTATTATATATGTAGTTGAACTTGAAAAGATAAATATATATAGTGGGAAGAGATATAGTCAGAAGAAAATTTGAAATGAGAAGAATGAGAAATAGTTAGAGCCACATATTTTAAATGAGGGTGAGAAATTTAAGGGAAGATGCATATATATTTGTAGATGCATATGAAATGTGCGGTTGTGGTTTATTCTCACCCTTCTCATTTTAATTTTATTTCTCATTTGATCCTTACTCTATATATAATATGTACTAAATGTGATTGATCACATTTTAACGATTATTATATGGCAACATATTTTAAAACAAGTAAACTTTCTTATATGGGGAAGTGTAAAAAAAATAAAATAAAAAATAAAAGTATGATATTTAAATATAACACATCACTCATTTTTAACGTTTTTAAGTTTTAAGAATTATATGTAGTATAGATTAGAAGGATATATGTATATTAATGTTAATAAAAATAGGATTTATTACGTTTTTATATCTGGAGTTGCACATGTAGTCCTTTAATTATTTGCACAAACCGTCCCTAATTTAGAAATAAAAAACAACCATCCTTGATCCTTACTGCATCTAATAGTCTCTGTTAAACTCTTGAGTAAATTACACTGTTTGTCCTTGTAGTTTGCGTTGACCAACAAGGCTCTTCCTTTTACTTTAAAAAATGCACCGTTTGTCTTCAAATGCAAAACGTTATCTACCATTGGTTCTTCCCATTAGCTACACCTACTAACCATCGTTATGAATCAATACGTAAAGGTATAATAATAATTGGATAGGGATTCTCTCATTTTCATTTGAACATGAGATGTACTGTTATGCTTCTTGTGATTGTACATTGTTATTATTGCAACACATTTATTTTATTTTATTTTATTTAACGGTATAATCACAAGAAGTATAACATTACCTCTCATGTTCAAATAAACATGAGAGGATCCCTATCAATAATAATTTCATGTTCTTTTATTCTCTAACATATTTAACAACTAAATAAATAAATTAATAAAAACAACTCAACTATCTCTACCTACACCCAAACTTACCACTTTCTTTATCTCTTTTTCACTCTTCTTCTCTCTCTTCCTTTTTCGATAAATAAAATCAACCATCATCCATTATCATTAGAGGTGCACCAGGCCAGGTCAAGCTTAGACCAAGCCTAAAAAAGCCCAGGCTTCTATAGATAAAAAAAGCTTAAGCCTAAAAAAAGCTCGGGCATTAACCAAAATATTAGGCCTATTATAGCTTAAATGATCCGGATCGGGTTTTGCTCGGCCCAGAATCGGGATTTTTGATGCGGATAATTGTAAACACACAAAGTTTTACAATCCCTCTAGGCAGAGTATCTAACCGTTGTAGTGTAGTATAGGTAAGACACGAGAGATTGATCGTTCTCTAGGGGAATAGTGTTGGGAAGGCTTGAAGTGTATGTCGAATTAAGTCTAAAGGTTGAGGGATGATTATTTTTGGCCTTTTTGTATTTTTTAGAAAACAAGTAAAAATCTCGAGGATTGAACAATTTGGTTTTATAACTACTAATAAAACTAAATTAAACTAATAATGCAGAAAGTAAATTGGTGAACTCGTATGATAAGTAAATGTGTTTACTTAGAATCTTGTTACTCCCTAGTTGTATCATATTGATTAGTCGAATTGTCGGCTTCCTTGTTTTAGTTAGTGTGTTTTATTCCTTAATATCAGTTGTAGAGAGGTGTCAAATACCCTAACTCTATAAATATATACGACTCTTTAAAAACCTTAATGTCAGTAACCGCAATTCTCCAAAGTTTGAGAATGTATAGGACTCGTTAAGACTCTTAATGTCAGTGACCGTAATTCACACAATAAATACAACTAACAAACCATCTACTGCACTATAGTGGAGCGTTTAGTCAGACGTTCAAACAAGCATCCTAAGATATAGTCAGTTTTCCAGCTCCTAACGCGATAACAACTAATTAAACAAGAGATGACAATCAATAATCAACAACTAGGTTTCATTCAATCCTAAGCAAACACTAATAGATTTAGCCTAGCATGTTAAAGATAAGAGAAGATAAACAATTAATCACCCAACACATAGATATATTGTAATGATTAAAGAATCGAATAATTTATCTTCAATAAAACATGGAGTTTTGGGAGCTAAAAACCCTTACAATAAGCTGGTAAAATCATGCACCAAGAGGTCTCTCCAAAGCCTTACCAATACGTGTCACACATAATAAAATTCCTATGAAAATATATATAGTATTACAACTGTGACGATGTCACATTACAAATGTGCCGTCCGAACCGAAGATTAGGGTTTCATAAGCGCAGACTTAGTTGTGTGGCGGTGTCACCTTATGGGTCGACGCCATCACTCTTCACTTCTACGGTCATGGCGATGTCGGATCAAGACCGTCATCATCGGTGGCGTCACTTGTAAATTTTATAAGCGGATCATATTGATTCTTCAAGTAACGCCGTCCCACCTCCTATTCAGAGACTTTTTCTTGACTTTGTCGTTTTCTTCGTTTTCTTGTCCAAATGAGCCAAAAACACTTCGATTTCCTGTATTTTCTTCCCAAGTACCGAAAATTGAAAAGAAACAATTTAGGGTAATAAATGATCAAATATGTATGAGTTTAGAGGCTAAATGACCCCTAAAAAATGCATGTTTTTACACCTCATCAAATATCAATACACTTGAGATTTGCTTGTTTTCAAGCAAATATACTTTATCCTAATAAATTTACAAGTTAGGGGGCATTTAGCCTTTGTTTAAAGATAATTAACAAACAAATCATTATACAATAGCCAAAATAAGTACATAAATTATATACTTGCACCTCACATAAAGTGTTTGGATTCTCACATCTCTCAGGTGTATTGGTTGTACAACATGTATAAAAATATAAAAATAAAACACTCTCTACCTGTCATAGCACATTGATTACCATAGGCTTGATAAATGATCAAACCTCCACCGCTTTGCCGTAAGCACCTAGGATAAACTATCAAAGAGGACTTTTAAAGGGTAGCAACATTAGGTGTAAGGTTAAGGAAAACACGCTTTTGTGGATATGGGAAATTTACTGGTGTCAAGTTAATCATCTAAGTTAGTTACATGTACAAAGTGGCGTTGCTAAGCCAATACTCGACTCTCTAACTCTAACTCCTTTTGTGTGTTTTTCTTGACTCTTTCTTGACTAAAACAAAAAGTCGGGATGATAGTCAGTATGTTTTTCTATTTCTTTTTCTCTTTCTTTTTTTCTCATTTTTTTTAATTTTATATTTCATACGCTTGTGCCTTACTATCCGCAAAAGAATACATCAATACCCAAGGGATTTATAGTTGCATCCCCACTCTTGAATTTTAGCATAAATATAAACTAACTAATGACCCGAATTGCGAGGATAAAAATACGTGGAGTACTTAAACATTAACGTACATATGGAGGTAATAATTTGACTTTCTTCCCCATTACTCCATAAAAATAGTACTAAACTCATGAGTCCTAATCGTCCCAAAAATGTATTTACAAGATATGACTCGACTTAGCAATCATGTAATCAACTAAACAATTAACTAAAGGTTTACATAAATGTTGTAACAATAATGCACTAAAGATGAATGCATACAAAGAAGGCTAAGGCGATTTGAGTGTACATTTGGGGATGTATTGTAAACAATGTTATTCATTAATATTTCATAATCCACCGAAATATTACGAGAACCGCGAAAAGGATAGGCATACAAGATATGACTCGACTTAGCAATCATGTAATCAACTAAACAATTAACTAAATGTTTACATAAATGTTGTAACAATAATGCACTAAAGATGAATGCATACAAAGAAGGCTAAGGCGATTTGAGTGTACATTTGGGGATGTATTGTAAACAATGTTATTCATTAATATTTCATAATCCACCGAAATATTACGAGAACCGCGAAAAGGATAGGCTCAGAGGGGTTAAATATGGGTATCTTGTAATAAAAATAAGTACATAGCAAGGGTGTGGGGTAATTACTTGACCAAAGTAGCCAATGCAATTATAACAATCAAGTTTAAAAAAGGGTTATCCTAATGCCTCTTATCATTTAATCAATCGTAATCACACAAATGCGATCTGGGAATGCATCACTAAAGCAAGTTCTATAATATATATATTACCGGTACACTCATAAGCATTAAAGGTGAATGCTTTTTTCTAAATATCTAAAGGCGAACCTCACATTTTGGGGTTGAGATTTTTGAGTGGTAGTGTTTTGTGCTAGCTATGTAAGTTCTATCCATGAGACGCTTTATTAAGACTAAAGTTTCACACGTAAATGTCATAAAAAAATTTAGACTAAAATACACCGTTGGTCCCTAAACTTGTTCCTGCGCATCGCGATGGGACAAAGTTGGGCGTTATTATCGCTGAAGGTCCAAAACTTGGGTTTTTAATGCAAAAGAAGTCCCTGGACCACTAATGCCAAAGTCAATGTCTGATTTTTGTTTTGTAGTCGAGGGTATTTTAGTCCATACACATTTATATTTTGATAACACATTTATATTTTAGACCTTCATCTTTATTTTTCGTCGTCAACATCATCCTCGTCATCATCTCCCCAAGAGATGTTCTTAAGTCAATCAAGAACGTCAAGAACGTCATCTATTTATCATGAGTTAATTAGTTATTAAGTCAATAAAAGTTGTAATACTTGCATCGTTTATTTGACTTGTACAACATCAAACAGTCAGAAACACTTTAACACTATCTTAAGCAATTTTTGTTCGAAATTATCTGGTCAGGATTATTCAATATTGTCTAATTCTTTCAGATCACTGTCAAACACTGCTTTGTTAATTTAGTGAGCAAAATATATCGTGTTGAATTGCATTCTTGGTGTATTGGTGGTGTTTGTAAGCATGGAATTTGTAGCTTTAGTCTATATGTGCAGCTAATTTGGAATTTATCTATTATATGATGACAAATGTGTCGAAAAGTGGGTACGTTTTATGCATGCAGTACTCAGTTCGAAGACAAACTGTTTTTGTGACGGGATTGTTTGCTTATATGCTTTATGTTCGAAAATATACCCTGTTTGGCAGGTTGAGTTGGAGATTAGCGCAAAGCTTCTAGGAAGAAATGGGGCATACAAAGGCACTATTGTTGTTTCTAAGAAAAAAGCAACCATATAGATGATTTCAGTTTACTTTAAAATTGTAAGAATTTGTTTATGCATTTGTTGTTTCTTTCTTTTGACTAAAGGCTACTTCCTTCATTAGGCAGATGTGAGAAAAGTACCCATTTGACATGAGAGGATGCAGAATGGGTTAAGTTGAGTTCGAATCAAATTAAATTAGGTTGACCCACAAATATTTTTTATTTGTTTTAATAGATAGTTGATGCTTATAATATTATATAAGAACCATTTTATTATAGGAATCTTAACAATATAATTTATAGATAGCAGGCATATGATTATATGAAAACAAAAAGAATAAACAAAACAGTAAGCATTCTTACAACTTGAGGGCAATGAGAACCACAAGAAAAGAAAATTACTAAATCAATGGAGCTGTAGAAGGCAAACAAATGACCAGAAAGCGACACACATCAAATTGACAAGCGTCAAATATAACCATGAGAAATATCCTGAAAACTAAGAAAACAGAAGCCTAAAACCATCGGATTAGCAGGAGACCAAGGGAAAGCAACCAATAGAGCTCGAACATGAAGAATTAGCCAACTCTTGAAGAAGGGTTACTACACCACTCATTCCAAGAAAGTCCAAACTCCCTGAAGCGTTCAGATATCCATGTAAATGACCAAATTTGGATATCATAGAACTGATCGATATGAATCACACTTTTGATTTTGTTGAGCTCAAGGTTCTTTTCATGATTCCGTGCGATGTATGCTGTACACCAAAAAACTACGGTCCACTAAAGTTTCTGTTTTTCAGAGAAAGAAGCAGTACCTTCATCTTTAGTTGTCGTCGTATGGAGATTAGACTACCTGATGGTGTTGCTGATGACTTAGGTGAATCATCAAAACTCAAACTTGAACTTTGACTGAACCAAAACCTGCAAGAGATATTATCTTGGGGAGATTATGACGAGGATGATGTTGACGACGACAAATAAAGATGAATGTCTAAAATATAAATGTGTTATCAAAGTATAAATGTGTATGGACTAAAATACCCTCGACTACAAAACAAAAATCAGGCATTGCCTTTGGCATTAGTGGTCAAGGGACTTCTTTGGCATTAAAAACTCAAGTATTGGACCTCCAGCGATGATAAAGCCCAACTTTGTCCCATCGCGATGAGCAGGAACAAGTTTAGGGACCAACGGTGTATTTTAGTCAAAATTTTAAATTTGGTGCTAAAATTACCTTTACAAGTATTTCTTTCGGGTTTATTACACAATTACTTAAAAACAAAACAAATGAAAAATGAGTGACTAGTTTCTAAGGTGTCCTTTTTTACCCTCACTACACTTAAATTGAACATTATCCCCAATGTTCTTAAAAAGTATCAAAATTGATAAAGGAAAAAATAAAAGAGGTAAAAGAAACTAGTAATCTCATGATTTAGCTCGGTATGAACGAAAAACGGATATACGGTTAAATCCTCCTCCAAGAAAATAAAATTCTTCGTTGAAAAAATTATTGGATGATTCCATCTTCTTGTCCAATATAACATGTAAATCGATAAGAAAACGAACACAAAACCTCGCATAAAATCGACGGTAAACACTATATATAATAAGAACTCATCTAGAAAGCGAATAAGATATAATGCTCGCAAAATAAATGTTTACAGAAATCTAGAAATTTAAAATTTCTGGAAATTTCAAAAATTATGTTTCAACAGAAAAACAAAAATGGAAAATTTTATTGCTCTGATTACGGCGTCGTTAGGTGTAAACCCTACTTAAGTCGGTATGACTTTAACCAATTGTTTCGTTTTGTTTCCTGAAAATTTTCTAGAAAAATCTAACTTTAAAACCTAGAATTTTCTGTAAAACATTCATTGTGACTCGATACAATCATTTGACTCAAACAAACACACAAATAAGATAGAATATATGCTAATCATGAATTGTAAATTTTTATGTTCGATTTTCGTTCTTTTCAACAATACACTTATTTTTTTGTAAAATACATTTATATACAATTAAGACGAAGTTAAAAACAAAATAAAGCATTTTCATAAATTATTCGAAACATGAAAATTAAAAAATTATGATGAGGCATATATGAGACAAACAAACAAACAAAATAAAACATCAAACAAGTAAAAACATGGGTTGCCTATCAAGAAGCGTTTTTTTTTTATATTTATAATTCTTGTAGCTAGACTCAAAGTGATGCCTTATGTTCTTCTCAACATATATCCTCATTCAGTCATTTTAACCATCCTTTCATCACGCTTGTATTCTAGGCCTAAATTCAAACATCTTAGATAATAAGGTCTATTTTTCATGTGACCATTATTATTCTCCACTTCTTCACAATCAACCATAAAAGCTGGAATATTATCAACATCTAAAATAGTGTTTGTGTTTATTGCTAACATTAGAGTGAAGGGGTTATTTACTTAATTAAATGCTTTACGGATATTAACACATTAGTCATTTAATCGAGAAAGACAATTTTGTGCACCTTCCCATTAACATGCAATAAAGTGAAAAGTAAACACCTCCTCAATTTGCTTTAATTCCTTGCATTATTTAAAAAAAAAAATACATTTAACGTGTACATTGAAGATTGATGCGGATCACTACAAATGGGCACAACACTAAGGATAAGAGAACTACGAGAATACGTCCCATAGGATTGATATTATAAACTCAAAAAGATATAATCTTAGAAGCAAAAAACATAACAATGTTTATATGAAAAGAAAATCAACCCAAATAATAATAAAGAGCATACATACTTTCCTGTTTTTATGGACTTAAATTGAGTAGGAGTATAATTCATAATCAATATTTATCGTAACAAATAACTAGATAAAAAGAAAGAACGTAAAGTCTTCAAAATAGGAAATGGGAGATATCCAGCAACTTAAGATATGATGTCATGCCCCTGCTTCAAAGATGCTCTAAGTTACACGGCTCAAAATCCGAAAAGCAACACTTAAACTTGAAACCCAGGTTGATTAACTCTTGATTAACTTTGGGATACACTATTGGAACCCTCCCTATGGAGTCACATCCATAGGGAATATTCCCTTTGTCACATTTTTCTGATGCAAGCTTGATTTTTGTGGAGTTTATTCAGTATTTAAGCCGGTTTTAAGCATTTGGCTTATTAAACTTTATATTCTGATTCCATTTTCAGGTTTATAGCTTTTTGAAATAAACAAAATTATAAAAATAAAAAAAAAACAAAAAAACTAGGGGGGGTCTATCTAAAAAACTAGGTACCCTCCTAATAACCCAGCCCTTAACTTTCCTAGAGATTCCTTGCTTACCTGCCCAGATAAAAAATGCAACTCGGTCAAATTCTAAATTTATAATGAACTGGAATGCTAAATACATTAACCATAAACTTTATCAAATTAAAAAGACTAGCAAGGTGATAATGAAATATGTTAGTGATGACACATGGTTGTCAGAATAAACCTAGTCGCAACAATTATTGGAGCACGAATCTAAACGCATACGCCTTGACTGGATTTAGATTCAAATACTTAGGAAATAATTTAAGCTTCCTTTGAGTATCATATTACGACACCTCCTGACTCAGTCTCATATATAGAGAGCTTATATAATTGTAAACATGTTCACTATACGCGTGATTAATATAATGGGATGTTTGGTAGTACTAAACCGCAAAGAATAAGAAGTGATACAAAGTAGAATTGAATGTCTTTCGAAAAAGAGACATGATACTATTTTGTTATAATAGAGAATCCAGTATATGGTGAAATAGGCTATAGAATATCTATGGTTCTATCGTGAAAATAGTGCGGGTATGTATCTGGTTGTATGAATCACATAAATTATACAGTATGTCATTTACTGTTAACACAAGTTCTTTACAAAATTGCTATATATTGACTCAAATATATGTTAAATTATACACTTGACATTATCCACAAACAAAAGCATACATTTTTTAGGGAAAGTTACATGTCAACTATTGAGTTTGAATAAATGACAGAAAGACCATAAGACTTGGAGTTGTTTGTTCTCACACTTTCGTGAATGGTGCCACGTAATCTCACATATTAAGTGGTCACAAGGCACCGTGTTTATTTGAGATGCAAGATAAAAAGAAAAAGAAAAACACATCATCTAAAATGTTGTCGTTATTTATCATGTTGTATGATTGATGGTAGTTTTCATCCATGCATATGAATGAAAAAAAAAGGGGAAATAATCAACAAGTAAAACTTACTTGACATTCCAATGCTTCCTCAAGCTTATCGATTATGGTGTCGATTGTAGGGCGGTCTTTTGAATTGAGACTAATGCACTCATATGCAACATATTTAAATGTATGGAAAGAACGGCGATCCATTTCATTTATGATAAAACGATCAACCAGCACGTCTAGTCCATCATCAAAGTAGCGTCTTACCAGATTTATTAAATATTGTGGCTCATCACCTTTTTCGATCGTCTTTTCATAATAAGCCAACATCCCGGTCAGCATCTCAAATAGTACCACGCCTAAGGAGTACACATCAGACTCTTTTTGAAGCATACCGCTTTCCTGGTAGAGGGGATCCAAGTAAAACCGGGTACCTGCTGCTTTTGTATAGAGTTTGCTTTGTGGCTTATCTGTGGGACCTGATTTTGACAAACCAAAATCACAAATTTTGGCTTCCAAATTATCATCCAACAGTATGTTTCCACTTTTTACGTCTCTATGTATAACTCGGTTGTTTTCCCCAAGACCCCAGTGGAGGTAGTCGAGTCCCTTTGCTGCTCCTATGCAAATCCTGAGGCGCTCTACCCATGTTAGGCTACGTCGCTTCTTGTCTAGGACGTCTGCAAGATAATCTTCCAAGCTACCATTACTAGCATACTCATTAACAATAATCATCTCCTTGTCTTCATTGCAGTAACCAAGGAAATTAATGATATTTTGATGATGGAACTTGAACATCATGTTAAGCTCGTTCTGAAACTCGTTGTTTCTCTGGTGACCTTCTGGATTAAGGCGCTTGATGGCGACTGTGCAGTTTTGCCACCTTTCAGAAAATTGTCCCTTGTAAACCACACCAAATCCACCCTGTCCAATTATTTCACTGAACTTTCCTGTTGCCAACCTGATTTCTTCCAATGGAATTCTAAAATCTTCCAGTTTTTTATCTTTTTGGCTTAACTGGCTTCTCGTGGCAATGGTTGATGCGTCTCCCTGCTCCTGTGATTATAAAAAGTAACAACTTTATTGCTCAAAGGTGCCATGAATGTTATTTTGCAGTTTTCTTAATTAGCAATTGACAAAAGAACAGAGTAATTGAAAACATGAATCCCACTACTTCATATGATACATCCCCATATATCTTTATAGCTGTTATTTGCTCATCAGTATGGGCTAAATAAAGTGCGAGGAATTGAAAGTTTCTTTGTTTTGCTATAGCTTATTCGATAGAAGTCATCTTAAGAATTCAACATCTTACTTTATTGTGGTTAAACAGATGTACTAACTAGTTATAAGCTTTAATATTAAGAGAAAATTACCAAAAGAGGCCAATTTTTCAAGGTTGGTCCATTTTAACCCTTTTTTCTTATTTCTTTCTCAAAGATGCCAACTCTTTCAATCTTTCAGCCTAACTCTCTTGCTCCAGTACAAAGAATGACGCGTCAAAATTTGGGTGGAGTCGGCAGTTGGCGATCAATCAGCAGTTGCGGCGATAAAAATCAGCTTGATTGGCGATCAAAAGGAATGACCCGTGTCATAAAAATAATGGAGCTTTTGTACTTGGCGGTTGAAGCGAGTGGGATTGAGCATTGGCGGATTGGCGTAGCTCTTTTGGGAAAGAGATGACAAAAAAAGCTTAAAAATAGACTAACCTTGAAAAATTGATCTCTTTTGGTAATTTTCTCTAATATCAATTGGGTGATCAAATAGACAAGAGCACTATTTCAAATGGCAGTTGATAACATCAAATAAAGTCATATTTTCAAACTCACCTATCAAACAACTATCATTGGAAATGAATTCAGTCCCTGATTTTCAAACTCGTTTACCAAACGGCTCCTAAGTTTCTATGACAAATAAAGACATAACGTGTGAAGTGGAACGACCTTCAATATCTTGGATGAAAAAAAAAGCTAATGGACGCATTAATTTGATTATTTATCTCGTACCAAGAAAAACGATTTTTTTTTTTTTTAAATTAAAAGCCTCCCACCTAGTTTTCACTTCCAGTTCTAACAAATCGAGATGTTTTTCAAAGATCAAGATAAATGTAACAAACTATATAGTGCAATTTAAAAATTGAAATCTAATTTAGGATGAAGGGAGCATTTATCTAATGTACGAGCAAAAAGGAGACACATATATAATAGAAAATTATATCCTGTTCAAACATACATGATACTTTAATTTTCTTTCCAATCAACGGCTTCGTTTGTTTTTTTTCAAAGAAGCTCTTCTTTCCTCTTTTGTCTGCAGGCGCGCAGACGTTAGGCTTGAAGACCGTTTGTTTTTTTTCGGACATAAGAGGTTAGAATCACTTCTTTCCTCTTCACCTATGCAGACATAATTTAGGTCTTTTTCCACTTCTTTCCTCTACACCAATGCAGACATAAGAGGAAAAATGAAAGAAGTACTTCAATAGCACAAAAAAACAAACGGTCTTCTTCTTGCAGATGAAGAGCTTAAATGTACCTCTTCTTCTGCAGACATGGTTTGCAGATGAAGAGGTAAAAGCTCTGAAAAAACAAACGACACCTAAATGAGAAGACTTACTTGAATGCGCAATGCTTCCTCAAGCCTCTTAATGATCCTGTTCAATGAAGGACGATCCTTTAAATTCAAACTGATGCATTTACAGGCAATTTCTTTAAATATAAGGAAAGAACGAATATCAATTTGTTCTTTTATAAGCGGATCAATTAACTTGACCACTTCATCATCATATGAGTACCATCGAACCAAATTTATCAGAGGTTTTGGTTCATCATTTCCAATTCTTCTTTTTTGCCGAGCGGACATCCCACTAAACGTTTCAAAAAGCACCATGCCCAATGAGTAAACATCTGTTTCTGACTTGTTGATGCCACTTTGTCGGTAAATGGGATCCGTGTAATATACGTTATTAATAGAAGAATTACCATTGAGTTGTCCCTTATTTCTGTCGACAACCATTGAGAACCTTGAAACATTAATCAGGGATTCCATATTGTCATCTAACAATATTTTACTGCTCTTAAAATTTCTGTGTACTAGTATTTTGTCCCCCTCTTGACTCGCCTGGAGGTGCTTGAGTCCAATTGCCGCTCCGATGCAAATCTTCAGGCGTTGCACCCATGTTAGGCAACGCCTCTTACTCTCGTCTTCCAGATTAAGATCAAGGCTACCATTAACAGCATAATCGTAAACTATAATCATCTCACTGCCTTCGTCACAGTAACCAATCAATTGGTTGATATTTTCATGGCGTAAACTGGACGTCATCTGAAGTTCATTTCGGAACCCCTCTCCTTTGTCACTCTCCGGATACTGTCGTTTGAAGGCAGCTGTGCGATTTTCCCAGCGTCCAGAGAGTTGTCCTTTTAGACTGTGCCAAATCCACCTCCTCCGATATTATTTTCTGGGCTGAAGTCACCGGTGGCCAATCTAATCTCCTCTAGTGGAATTAGAAGATTTTCTAGGTTCTGATGTAGATGGCTTCTTATAGTTATGGTCGAAGCAGCTGCGTGGTTCTGACAATAGATAGACAACAGTATTAATAGGCATGTCAGCGGCCGATCATCTTGGGTTGGGTTTCAAGTAAATTGTATATATAAAATCTGGATCCATCGACAAGGATTTAAATTGAAAAGGCTAAAAAATGCTAGATTTTTAACTCCGATTCAAGTATTTCAAGTATATAACTCATTTTAATGTGATTTAAATTCAAATTGTGTAAAAAATAATTGAATCAATGTCAAAAATTTCACAATTTTGTGATATATGTACAATTGTGAATTATATGTACGTATTTAGTGAATCATTACCAAAGCCTATATATATATAGAGTAGGGATCCAGTGAGAAGTAAATTAAAATAAGAAGTGGTGAGAAGTGACCAAAACCACGCATTTGAGATGCAACGACTTGCATTAGATGCATTTCTATTCATATAGATGCAACATCTTGAGTTTCGAAAGTTATTTTGATGTATAGATGGTGCAAATTGATTTTCATGATTTCAGCACGTGCAGAGAAACAAAAAACAAGAGAAATCATGAAATGCATCTAATATACGTATATGCATCTGATTAAAAGCTAGAAAACACACTATAGTGCATTATAATGCATCTAAGATTATAGGGATGCATCTAATTTAGGTCGGTGCATCTCGGATTTGTGGTTATATTTCTTCTTATTCCTTCTCATTTTAAGTAATCTTCTTATCTGATCCTAACTCTACATAAATATATATATATATATATATATATATATATATATATATATATATATATATATATATATATATATGTATGTATGTATGTATGTACTAGTTATGATGCCCAAGACGCCGCGAGGTTTTTCTAAAATTTTTAATAGCGTATTTTTGTTTATTATAAAACAAATAGGTTATTTTTGTTTTCTATTTTATTACAGTTCTTAATTTTGTTTTATAATTATGTTTGATGTCGTTGTAAAGGTCATATATGTTATTTTCGTAGAGGGTAAAAGCTATAAAACGACCACACGTACTTTTAAGTTTTGGCCGACTTGAAAGAGTTACTTTTTTATTATCTAACTAAACCACACCAATATGACCCGTTTATATTAAACTATCAATTTGAAATGGATATATTTTGCCCTTGTCTTACATGATTTTCGATAGTATAATTGAAGGCGTAAAAAAAAATCATAATAATAGCGTCGTGTATGTACTTTTAATGATTGTTTGTATTGTATTCTTAGACTATTCAGATTCAAAGGTGCTTATGTTAGTAAAAATTTAACGCACTAACTTATTATTAAAAAGTTTTCACAAAAGTTATTTGTAAAAAAATATTAACTCATCCGACATGTCTCGTCTCCACTGGTTTTGACCCATCACCAAAGTCACCTATTTGCCACTTATGCTTAGCCTACATTGTTATACTTTTGGTTTCTGTTATATTCATTCATGTTCCTTGTACTTTCCTACAATTCACTGCTAAAGTCATGATATCAGTTAAATAAGGTACATTCATTATAGCAGATAAGCAAATTAACCTGATGCTTTCATCTAATTTATGTTATTCCATGGAGTATTAAACTTGTTCTTCTAGCCAATCACCAAGAGGTTGTTTAGTCATTGACTAAGACT
The DNA here is from genome assembly GCA_910596185.1 of Chrysanthemum makinoi. Lineage (NCBI taxonomy): Eukaryota > Viridiplantae > Streptophyta > Magnoliopsida > Asterales > Asteraceae > Chrysanthemum > Chrysanthemum makinoi. The sequence goes on from OU343220.1 coordinate 153,391,619, forward strand.
CTATCCAAGAAATTGAAGTATTACATGTGAAAATTTTGACTTGTTACTAATGAAATGGGTTAATTAAGCACTAATCCTCGGCGCAGAATATAATCCTAAAGTACTCCAAAGACTCAAATATAGTAAATAAAGAATGTGGTAAGACCATAAAAGAGTTCCCCGTACATCAATGTGGTTTTCAACGTTTCTATTCTTCATTTAAAACATGCTAAGATTTTCAATTCGTATTATAGATGTGAATTATAAATTTGTTACCAATTCTTTTTATAACTACCAATCTTTATCTTTCCCCGTTAATAACATGTTTAATCATTGTTGCCATACTATAATATTTAGATAGATAAAAGAGAGTACATATTGCCATATTTGACAAAATACTTCACCACCAGTGACATTTTTGGTTATGGCAACATTTACCATTGACAACTCTTCTATATTCATGCGGCAAACACTTTGATTTTATTAATTTCGTTCTTCGGTTATCAAGTATATTTTCTTCTTGATTGTAAAATATTGTCGCTTTGTTTCCCAATAAGTACTTTTTCCTCTTTTCTTCTTTTGTCCAGGTTTCTTGTTTGTTTTTGTAGACATAAGTGCTTCTTTTCACTTCTTTCCTCTTCTAAATTTCAGACATTATCTTTCACTTCTTACCTCTTCTTTCACTCCTTACCTTTTCTTTCACAAACCTTACATCTCTTTCTCAATATCTTACATCTCTTTTACATTTCGGTCTTTTTATTTACGTTTTCGCTCATTTTTAGTTCGTCCATTTTTACGTTTTCGATCTTTTTTTCGTTTTACGTTTTCTTTTTTCATTATTTTTCATCCGTTTTTTATCAATTTTTTCGTTTTCACGTTTTGTTATTTTATCGTTTTCTTACGTTTTACGATTAACCCATTTGAACCATATTACAAAAGGATTTATAGCGCAAAAAAAAAAAGTAGAAAATAAAAGAAGTACTTCAATAGCACAAAAACAAACGGTCTTCATCCATGCAGATGAAGACTTTAGATCTACCTCTTCTTCTGCAGACATGGTTTGCAGATGAAGAGGTAAAAGCTCTGAAAAAACAAACAAACTCACCTAGAGACTATAGTTTAAAAGTTTAAGCTCTTATAAGTTCTGATAAGCCACCTCCCAAACATAGCCTCACTACATAAGGGATTCCTTGCCATAAAGTTATGAACTAACAATGTAACCAACCATAATACATTAATAATTCTCTGAAGTACTTATCTAATACTCGATAAATATATGTTATACGGGTATTAGTACATGCGATTTTTTGCTAATAATATATAAATAAAATTTTAGAAAAAACCCCGTGCGTGCACGGGTTTATCGAGACCGCAATGATCTTAGCTGACTCAATAATTTGTCCTATTAGTTTTGTTCTTCGATATTGGGTACGTTTCATCTAGTTGATCAGTCTAGCTTTGTTCAAACCGGATGCACGCTTTTATGTTACTTTTCATAACTAAATGGAAAAGAGCACAAAAGAGAGAGCATAAAGAATTAAAGTTGAACTTAACCTGATCTAACCCACAAGAATAAACATTGACATGCAAATGCACCACCTCTTCTAATTACAAACGTATTAGATTATGGCAAATTAATCTTGGGTGGCTTTTCTAGTTCACAAAATAAACGGGTTGAGCAAGTTGGCTACCATGTTACAACACAGTTTACATACATTGATAGTGCATAACAAATTATGTTCAGTAATACAACACTATCCCAACACAGCAAAAACGAAAACTCTTAGCAACCCGATCTCTAACTTTCTATCCCCATCACTGAAATGACATTGCATCACAAAAGACAACACAGAGTGACATACAGGGATTCGAAGCAAGCACAACCTCATCACATAACATACATTGAGATTAAACCAGGTCTTTAGTTTAAAAAAGATAATGCAGACAAATTAAAAACCAGCTTCCAATAATAGTGCGAGAAAAGAGTATAAAGGGTTTATCAAAACGACACTGACTATGCTTCAAAAGACTAGTTTTTTGCAGCTTCATATTTCTTACATGACCTGACCAACTATGGAGTTGCATATACGTTCAACTTCTTTCTTCTTGTCCTCTATCACATTGATTTCTGCTACCTTATTCACATCAAGCCAATTAATTGCCTCCTCAACCACATTATCCATCTTCTTCAAATCTTCCAGAAATAGCTTGCGCCTGATGTTGCTATCCATTAATTTTGTTTTTATGGCATAAATGTAATCTTCCAATGCATTATAAGCCTCTGTCTTCTTTTTGTATTTTTGATCGTCATATTTGTATCTTTCTGCATCTTCCAACATTTTATCAATTTCATCCTTTGTAAGTCTTTCATTGTCGTTTTGGCCTCCATAATTGATATAATACTCAGGTTTAAAATAAATATACAAACCAATCAGTGGTTTTATTCCTCATTGAACAATTCTAATTGCTTCTAAAAGACCTATTATTTTTAGTAATGCACCGCTTGACCAGTAAAAGAGAGTTAAGCTACCAATCGGCTGTTTAAATTGTTAACCAAGAATGCATTTGTAGGAAAATTTAAATAAAACTTTCATAAAAAAATACAAATATAAACATGGTATTAAGAGATAATTGTGTTTTGAAATGATCAAATTTACTCCAATAGTGCACCGATATTTCTGCTACTCTATATAAAGTTATATTGACCATGTTTATCCTACTTTTCCACCAGTTGAAAATAATTTACCTCAAAATGCAATCCCAAACACCCTCATAAGGAGTTTGATCTTTGGACAGAGGTAACACAGCTTCATTCATCTTTTGAACCGTCTCGACCCTTCTCTTTTAATTCCTTTACCTAAAATATGTCATGGTAATTTACATCATGTTAATAATTGTCTTTCAATGAAATATAGTTATAAGGTTGTACACAAGGATTAGACATGAGTAAAAGTTACTTATAGGGTAAATCTAAGTCATACATAGGATAGGTAATTACTTATCGGTCCTTACTACAAAATGCCTGCCTAAAAAATACGGTCGCCACTTCTGAATTGCCAATGCTATCGCAATTAAGTCTCTTTCATAAAATGCCTTCAATCTAGCGCGAGATCCCAAAACTTGGCTGAAATAAGCAATTGGTCTAGCTTCTTGCATTAGCACCGCACTAAACCCGTACCCCGATGCATCCGTTTCAACAATAAATACCTTATTAAAATCTGGTAAGGCGAGTATTGGTACTTTGGTCATAGCATCATTGTGTCACAATCATGGAAAGGTTAACTAACTCGGAGCAAAGGTGTGTACGGGAAGAAAAAAAACTTAAGCTAACAGACACATAAAACTAAAATATGCAATGCATTTTAAAAAAAGATCTACATATAAACACAAACTCAAAATATCAAAACTTACTATCACAGTAAAATGGTTGTTCCAGCAATGCTCATCTTGGCACACTTTTTAGGTTGTAATTTACGGAGGCTATGCGTGTCTTATACATAATATATGTCTGGTTAACTTGAGTATCACTCCAAACTAACACAAACCGGTACTAAAACTCTACAATATTTAGTCTAAGGAAAAAAAAACACCATATTAATCAATCAGGTAACAATTGCTTATTATTGTTCAATCTTTAGTCATGCAAAGTGATCTAAATACTGTGACATAAATAGAATTTTGCAAATTTGACATTACAAAGAGTTGAAAAAATTATGATGATAATCTATACCCAAAGAAACCTACAACATAACACATCAGAATATAAAACAGCAGTCAACTAATTACTCATTATATCCAAAAATTTATGCAAGATCTCATTCATCAATACTTCAACAACTTGATTCTATTGTATAACTAACTCTTGTTACACCTAATGTGATTACTCCTTTGTTACTTGAGCTACAGTTGCAAGGTTTTTCTCTAGGTATAGCCTCGTGTTCTAAGAACTGGTGCTAGAAAGAACAAAAACCATTAATTTTTTAGCATCTTTTTTTAGACATAAAACAAACACTTGATGTGCATACATACTAAACAGCATAATAAACACCTTCATTCATCAATTAAACTAACAAAATAAAAAACCCATAACACAAAATCAAAACTTTGTTGGGAATATATTATGGAAACTAATCAAATCCTCCTGCACAATTTTCAAAACCGAAAATTAATATTGATTTACTTACACAATGGATAGATGATGAAAACCTTTGAAACCCTAAATAATATCATCTTGTGAAAAATGTTTTTTTTTCCTTCACGGGTTGGAGAAGAAAAGGAGTTTGGAAAGGAGGCATGAGTGATTTTTAGAAAGGATAGAATAGAAAGCTTTCTCAATGAGCTCGGTGTTTTTTAAAATTACATTTTGGCTTATAAATTGAAAAATAGCAGAGAAGCCCATGTGTATTTTGATTTTTTTATAAACGTGATTGTAAAAACGTTTTTTTATAGATTTTTGGGCAAATTAGGAAATAATTAGTCTTTTAATATTTTTTTACACTTAAAAATAAAAATCTAATTAAAAAAATATTACCAGATAAGGAATGAATTGATTTTTTTGAAATGAAAAATTCCCAAAAAGGGTTTTGTTTTATTATATAAAAGATGTATGTATGTATGTATGTTAAAAATCAAATAAAAAGACAAATATCCGTAAAAAGATAAAAAGATTTTTTTTTCACAAAATGTTCTCTAAAAATTCCAAAAACATTCCACAAGATCGGGTATGATGGTGCATGAAAAAGTTGTGAATGAATCTTTTCTAAAAGTGAATATTTTTTTCGAAAAAAATTATGAAAAAATACGTTTGTAAATTAAATCGTTTTTTTGTGCTAAAAGAATTGATTTTTGCACCAAACTTCGTTTGAATTTTTTCATCAAAATAACATGGCGCATCTAACTAAAACAAGTTGAAATTTTTGTGCATCACAATTCTTTTGCGCATCAAAATTCGTTTTTTGTGCATTAAAAAAAACGTATCAAAACTCAAAATTATAAAAACTATTTTCACAAAAGTTTTATGCACCAACTTACCCGATCTTGTGGAATTTTTTTGGAATTTTTGGAGAATTGTTATTTTTAAAACAATATTTTTATTCTTTTTACGGATATTTGACTTTTTATTTTAACCTTTTATATATATATATATATATATATATATATATATATATATATATATATATATATATATATATATATATACATACATACATATACTGATGAGTTATTTTCAGAAACACAAAAAGGTCGAGAACTGTGAGAACCAACGCTAGCCATTGATCAAAATAATCAATGATCAAGATTGAATGTGTCATTTATGTAAATAACTAAAAGATCGTGATTGTTGTTATAACTAGTGAAAGGATAATTATGAGATATCACAATTATATTTATATAAAAACGGTCCACATTAACAGGGAGTTAATGATTTGCTTTGACATAAAAAACATACACCGCCTCCTCTCTTATTCATTCCTTACCCCTTAATGAATGGAAAGTGATTTGCACACTCTCACAAATTATTAGCACACTCAAATTATGAGTGTATTGATATTTATACCCTCATATCATTTTTACTTATTTTTACCCTGTAAAGGTATAAATGTCAACACATTCATAATTTGAGTGTGACAATCAGTTGTGTGAGTGTGCAAATCTCTTCCCATTAATGAATTCATATATGAACACGAAACATCTTCCGATCTATAAAAGTGTTTTGTCAACTTGCGGTGGTTGTATTTTTTCGCCGACAGAATGTGCGTGTAGTGGTTTTGGTATGGAACGATTAGGGTTGCGAGTTCGTACAAAATTGAAATGGTTGAAGAAGCCTCGGGAGAGGATGAGAAAAAAATGAGCCATCAGTATCCCTCTCACCACCGTCATTCATAGTTCTTCACATGTTGTAAGTTTTTCGTTATGATTCGCTATAGGCTTTAATATGATTTCCAAAAAATTTTCAAAAAAAGTTCAAAAAAATTTTGAAATTTTTTTCGCAAAAATTAAAAAAAATTTCAAAAACTTCTTTTTTGAAAAAATTTTCCGAAAAGTTTTTTTTTGAAATTTTTTTTCGAAAAAACAATATGAAAAAGTTTTTGGAAACACTTTTTTTTGAAATTTTTTTCCGAAATTTTTTGTTTTCGAATTTTTTTTCGTCACATGTGAAGATTTTATTTGCGAAAAAATTTCACATGTGACGAAATTCGTCATAGTATTAGAGTTTTTTTGGTCGTAGGTAAAGATTCTATTTTCGAAAAATTTCACATGTGACGAAATTCGTCACAGTATTATAGTTTTTTCGTCACATGTAAAGATTCTGTTTTCGAAAAATTTCACATGTGACAAAAAAAATTTTATTCTATTTTCGAAAAATTTCACATGTGAAGAAATTCGTCATAGTATTAGAGATTTATTTTTCGAAATTTTTTCACACATGACGAAAAATGTGAAATTTTCGTCACATGTGAAAAAATCGACGTGTGACGGAAAAAATTTCTAAATTTTTTTTCACATGCAAAGAAAAAAAATTTCAAAAAAAAAAAATCGGAAAAATTAATTTTCGAAAATTTTTTTTCAGATTTTTTTTGAAAAAGTCTTTTCAAATTTTTTTTGAAATTTTGTTGAAAATTTTCCAAAAATTTTTCGAATTTTTTTTTGAAAATCTTTTGAAAATTGGTTATCTAATATTAGCCATTTTATCAAAATTAAAGAAGAATAAAATGAGTTGCTAGAATTTGTTCTCACAATCTCACCTAATTTAATGTGCTCATTTGAATGTGCTCCTATATATATATATATATATATATATATATATATATATATATATATATATATATATATATATATATATATATATATATATATATATATATATATGGAATATATTAGCTACAATTTTGATAATTAATTCACTAATTTTTGTGTGTATAAATGTGGTCTCGATTCTTTTGTGGGTCCCGATTATTTTATGGGGCTGATTCATTGGTTGTTGTGTATTTTATATGAGGGAATGTAATTGGCTACAAAAATTGTAGCCAAGCTATTCATATATATATATATATATATATATATATATATATATATATATATATTTATATATATATATATGAAATAATAGTTTTTCTATTTGATAGAATTTTTGATATGATAAAATAAATATGGTATTTGATCGGGAGAAAGATTGATTTGAAAGCTGAAATTACGTTTGCTTTGAAAACAAATAGATATTGTTAATTTCCATGCAATTGTTATTTGATTCAAATACTAAACATTTTTTATGAGACAACTTAAAAACTAGATAGGACAAATAATTTGGAAGGAAGAGATTCATAGAATTATTAATACTGAGAAAATTTATTGAAATAAAAATAGTGAGAAAAAATTGTAGCCACATATTTTAAATAAAGAATAAAAAATAATAGAGGGATATATCTATTTTTGTGAGCGCATATTTTCTTCTTATTCTTCTCATCTTAATTATTTTTCTCATTTCATTTTCACTCATATTAATAATACAGTAAAGTAATTCCTATGATAGTTTCAATCACTTACATGAATATCCAATGCTTCTGTTATCCTCTTGACAACTGTATGCATCGAAGGGCGACCGTTTAAGTTGTAACTGATGCATCTGTAAGCAATTTCTGCAAACGTATCGAGAGAACGACGATCAATTTGATCTCTTATCTGAGAATCAATCAGCTTTTCCAGTTCGCCAGTATCATACGTGTGTCTAACAAAATTTATCAGCGGTAGTCGGTGATCATCTCCAATCACCATATGATGACTAGCCGGGGTCCCACTCAATAACTCAAACATTACCACCCCAAACGAGTACACATCTGCCTCTGTCTTGAGGATGCCACTTTCCTGGTAAATGGGATCGATGTAACAAGAATCTATGTAAAATCCGATGCTCGTAAAGCTTTTGTAGATGTGTTGCTGATTTCGGCCGACTTCTATTGACGAAGCAAAATAACCGATTTTAGCTTCCAGATTCTCATCTAACAATATTGCATTGCTCTTGATGTTTCCGTGTATTACGACATAGTCCTCGCTAAGACCCAAGTGAAGATAATTAATTGCTTTTGCTGCCCCTAGGCAAATTTTCAACCGCTGTGGCCATGTCATTGACAACCTTTTATTGGGGTTCCAGAGATAATCAGCAAGTCTTCCCTTGATAGCATATTCAGAAACTATAATCATCTCATCCCCTTCATCACAGTAACCAATGAAAGGGATAATGTTTTCATGGTGAAATTTATGGATTAAATTTAGCTCATTCAAGAAGTCTTCCTTTCCATGGTCACTACGAGACTCATAGCGTTTTACTTCAGCTGTGCAGTTTTGTAAGCGTTTAGTGAATTGTACCTTGTAGACTTTACTGTAAAAACTATCTACGATCAAGGTTTCTTTGCTGAAGTCTTTTGTGGCCGAGCGGATCTCCTCTAATGGAATTAGAAGATCTACAAGACGTAAACCTGAAGAAGACATTGGTTTTTGATACTTGTATATATGTATTGTAATGGTTCGTTGAATTTTAATAGAAATGAGTTTGTTTAGATATGATCTGATCCACCCTTAGAGCACACAGTGTCCCCTTGTCGTCCAACCTCGCCGTCCACCCTGGCAAGCCGCCGTGCCTCGCCGTGACACCGGGGATCCTCGTCGAGAGAAATTACTGACACAAGTATATTAACGGATATATATCAAGAGGAAAAATGGTAGTGGTGAGCCCCAAATGAAGAGGTTGAGGTTTGTTATGAGTGAGGAGGGGGTTTGTTGTGGTTAGTTGTGAAAAAATGGGATGCTGATTTGGTGCTGAGGTGGCACGACGACGAACCTAGTGCTCGTTTTGACACCTAGTGCTCTTACATCTCTACTTATACTGCCTTTGATTATTAAAAGAAATTATAAACTATTGACTGGATCAAGTCCTGTATTATTATTAAATAAATCCGACGACTTATTTTACCACTAGACATAAGTTAGATGCGATAATTGCGCCATATGCCCTATAGAAATATATAAATTAATAATATGTTAATGTGTCTCAAAATATACTTGAAGAGGTACACCCAATAATTTGTTTCTATCTATATTATAAAAAGAATCCTTGATATTAATGTGGCCATTTTAAAATAGGAGGCGACATACATTTATAAATGATTGAGACACTTAAATTTTGAGTGTTTGGACATTTATACCTTTACATAATAAACATACCTAAAAATAATGTGAGGATATAAATATCCAAACACTCAAAATTTGATTGTCCCAATCATTTATGAGAGTGTGCAAATCACTTCCCTTCTAAAATTGACACATTAGACGACATATTTACACTACTACAAAAAGATCATAGAGCCCTGTTTAAAATGGTCATAAATCCCGGTTTTACATACGGGCTCAAAAGGGAGGGGACTATTGAATATGCAAATAGAGCCCAGTTTTGAAAACAGGCTCTATTCCTCTTTATAGAGCGCTGTTTTATATTTATAAACATGGCTCTATGTGATAAAATAAAAAATAAAAAAAATATTTTACGCCATATTGCATCCATTAAAATTATATCGAAAGAACAAATATTGTATTAATTCAAATCAAGAAGATTCTCTCATGTTACATGTTTACAAGTGACTTTCTATTGATATATTGAGATGAATCTTGCATAGCAAATAAGACATGAAAAACTACAAGCTATAAGTTAACTGACTACTTGAATGAAAATGTAAGCGAAAAATACATCGTTGGCATCACCGTAAAGTCTATATTTGTGCGTTGCCTGACCAAAACAGATGGGGTTTGATGAAGTTTGTGTCCACCCCATGATTGTTGCTGAACTTGTTAGCATCATTTTCATCCCCCACGAAACGCAAAAACGCCATGTAAATTGGTGATGTTCCTAGAAAAGCTTCAAAATGCAAGCAAAATTGGTATCCAAAGTTGTTGAAAACCCGCGTCCGAACAAGATATATCAATAATTCAATAGACTCTGCAACTTTTTCCAAAGCCAAACACCTTATATTTCTAAGCTCATGCCGACATATCAAGCAACTGTTTTGCTCGCAACACATAACATGTTCCCGTTAGGATACTGTACAAAAGATCGTAATTACAGCACAATTCATATAACCATATGCATATTGATATACACATTAACATGTAAATGATGAATGCTTAAGAATGTACCTAATGAATGGGAGGGCACATTATGTTTAGGCACACAAGACACTCAAGTAGCTTGTGCACAACACTATTTGGTGCTAACCCAAGCCTTGCACCAGCAGGACCACGTATTCTATGGCCACTTCTACCTTCAAGGCTTCAACATTAAAGACTTTACACCCAAAACATTGACCCGTTATAGATGCATACGCAATCCAGATATAGACATTTATAAGTAATGGGTTGGGATTTACATCTTTAGATATCATAGAATGTAAAATTATTTGCATACGTAATCCATATATAGACATTGATAATATGCAAACATTAACTTTCACTTAGATCCCTAAATACAAAGATACATAAGAGTAAAATACACTGTTGAGATACATAAGAGTAAAATACACTGTTGGTCCCTGATCATGTACCTTAATATCACGTTGGGACAAAACTTGCCTTTTTCATCGTCGGGAGTCCAAAACAAGTTTTTTATAGGCTAAACTCGACCCTTGACAATTAACGTCGAGGTCAACGTCTGATTTATGTTAGTTAGTCAAAGGTATTATAGTCTATACACATTTATACCACACCTTAGTTAATTCTAACTCAAGACAATTCCACCAACACATAAAGGGGTGATTGTTTGAGCTAATTAAACCATTACACCTGACATATTAAGTATGACTTTATAAAAGTAAACTGAAAAACAATGTATGATCTCACAGAATTTAACCCATAGGACAAACAAACAAATATTATACATAACTAACTATTTAGCAAGTTGACTTATAACAGTCAACTATATGTTCAATGTTTGATGCAACTGGAAAACAACTGAAACTAGTGAGTCATTGTCTGATACATGATTCTACTAACATTTCACAAAATATAAAAGATGATACAGTTTCCACTTCAAAACGTTCAACTGCTGAACCTTCAAATGGTCTACACATTAGTCGTGGATATCCATAAACTGCTGAACCTTCAAATGGTCTACACATTAGTCGTGGATATCCATAAACTGATGAACACACAAAACATCAACCTTAAAGTGATGATGATACTGCTACTTTGTCTGCAAAAACAAGTATGCAAACAACAAACATATAAGTTAGGCACTGTACTATTACAGCTTAAAACAATTAAATACATGACATGGTATTCATCATTGAAACATCACCTAGGATGGACTTTGGGCGAAAAGTGCAAGGACGCAATTTGTAATCCTTTCTCTGCTTCTAAAGGGTGTCTTAACACCGCTAAAAACATCAGCAACAGCACCACCAACCCTTTTAGCCTTCCCCTTCCCATTAAAACCAGCCAAGTTTTCAACATCAAAACCTGCAAACTTAACCATTTTAGCCTTCCCCTTCCCATCAAAACCTCGCTTAAAATGTTGAACAACTTTTTTCGCCATTTTTTTTTCTTCTACAAAACATCCTCTTCCTCAGGCAGCTTTCCTTTTCCTTCAATTTTCTCCCCATTTTTATTTATCTACAACCCCTTCTTCCTCTTTGATTACAACACCACCTTTCACTGTTGGTGTCTTGGTTCCACTTCCCTGCATTTTTTTCCTATCTATCCCCTGCCATTTACGTCTAGTCCTAAAGGGTGTTGGACTAACTATTCGAAAGTTAGCATCTTGCTCTACCCAACCCACAACTTCAAAACTTATGTTTTTTTTAAGTAAAATTGTGCTAACTTTTGGGGCTTGTGTGCAACAAAGATATAAACTGACTCATGTATTTCAGCCAGTGAAAACAAAGTATGAACATCATCATCAGTATGAATCAAATGCAAACCATTTTCTAGGGATTCTTTAGGATCACAGAAAAACAACGCTCATTTTTGTTCATTAATCTCTGATAATACATTATCAAGGCTTGAACTAAATATATCCCTATCACCGTAAAGGTACACGATTAATTAATGAACCTCCTGTCAGACCTGAGTGGGCTATAATCAAAAAACCCATTATAGTGGATTCTGAACAAGACCTGACCTCTTCTTCTTCCTGAACATCCTTAAAAGTTGACACGAATATGCTTCTGTCTTTCATGGTTTTACTTAGTGTTTTTACGAATGGGTTTGACTTGATGTATGTTTCAGTACATGAGTGTGGATGTATTTTAGGTTTGGTTTGGATTGGGTTTTCTTAATTGGGTCGGGTTATTATGAGAGTGTTTATGTTTCAGATCTTATTAGTTGGGTTTATTTGGTGTTTGGCAACACGTTAATTGTGTATAAGCGTATCAAGGAAGGAAAAAGTCAAGTTGCAGGGTAATAATTTTCATATGTCACAATTGGTCCCTAAATTTGGTCAGTTAACCGTTATTATGAGACTATTTGTCTTTTTATTAACTTCACAATTAGTCCCTGAATTTGGAAGGTCCCGTTGTTTTTGCTATTTATGGGTTAATACCCGATACCATTTGCATACCAACAATCAAAAATACATATTCTCAAAAAAATTACAACAATCTCCGAATGGCTAACTTCCCACGTCTTCAAGAATTCGCCAAAGCTTCCAACTCTGTCTACATCTTTGACACGATTTCTCTCTTTTATCAGAGAGAAAACAATAAGGACATGCAGATTGCTAATGGGCTCCAACAGACTTTGTCTGAGTTGATTCTTGGTATGAAGGAAACCCAAGAATATATCTCTGAGCTCGAAGGCTCTCGACCTTCGGTGATGAACTACAAGTTTCTTGTCGATCTTTGCAAGAAGCAAAAGGCAAATGTATTGAAGGCCTTGGAGATAAGAAAGATGATCTGTCAAACATACACTCAGGTGTTTGACAGGAACAACTTCCTTGATGATCTTAGAAAGGCAAAGTGATGTGAAGGAAAATCAAGTGGTTATGTTGTCTTATTTTTTTTTGGAAAAAAATGTACTGAATATTTAATGTTTAATATGAAATTAATGAATCTATCTTTTATGTTCTTGTTTTATAATTTGTTAATTTTGTTGTTAAGTTTTGTATTCTTCTTTGATTGTTGTTATATCTGTTTTGATTGTATTGGGTGTTGGTAGAACTATGGTCCTTGCATAAACAGTGTAAGAATATAGGGGACTAAGGTTTTAGTCCCCTATCCTTTCCTCACATTTGCATAAAGTTATATGAAGCACTTTATTCTTACATTTTACCCCAAATTTGAATTCATAAACCTAAATCCTCAATTAAGTTAAATTGCATCAAAATGGGTAAATCTAGAGCTCGTAGACAGATTAAATGTTCCAATTGTCAAATTGTTGGACATAATAAGTCTAGGTGTCACAAGGATCAAGTACCAAAACCAACAAACAAAACAAAGGTGCGAGATAGAAAAAGGCATTCTGATGGCAGAAGGCAACATGTATTCATTTAATTATCATTTGCATAACGATTTTTCTTGTGTGTTTACATTGTAGTTGATGTGCAAATCTATTACTTTTGCAGTGGATGGATGAAGATGATATAAGGCAGACTATGGAACAAGAGTTTCTTGAAGCTCTTTATGAGAAAGAAGAAGAATGATAACATCAAATAGTCATGAATATTAAGTGTCAATTTCCCCCGATAATGCTCGTTATTTATATCATTTATATGGATTTACGCTTGTTTTCCATTGTTTTCCACTTTCAGGTAAATTACGAGCATTGGAGCTAAAGAGACGCGGAAATGAAAACATTACTAAAGATTTATCACAGTATGCCTATTTTGAAGAAGTTATGGCGTAACTCCTCTTTCACATTACGCCGTAACTATTGCGTGACCCAGGATACCAACTTATCAAGAGGTTACGGCGTAACTCTTCCCTAAGGTTACGACGTAACTCCATTAGGTCAAAAGAGGTTCCACGCCGCTGTTATTTACGCCGTAACTACTGCATCACTTACGACGTAACCGAGTTTATTGAAGACTACGGTGTAACCGCTTATAAGGTTACGCCCGTAACTAGCGATCTAGTGCATTTACGAAGAAATAGAAGGTTACGGCGTAACTCCTATATTGGTTACGTCGTAACCCAGACCTGGCCTATAAATACCCCACGAATTCCAGCATTTCAAAGCATCCCATTCCACACACAACACTCTGAGAACGTGGGAAAAAGCTCAAGGCAGGTCTAGGGGAGCATACGGAGCTGTTTCCAAGGGAGAAGTCACTCCATTAAGATAAACTTTAGAGTTTTATATTTCTTTTACTTTCGATTCATGTATTTCGTACCTTTGAATAATGAATTGATTTGCATGATTAATATGAGTGGCTAAGCACCCTTTGGTGCTAGCCTAGTTATGATTCCTTAATTGTTTTGTTTGTGTTTACCTTTACTTCTGTACAATTATTTCTAAGTGTATGCATGCATAGTTCTTTGGTAGTCACCCTTGGTTCGGTAGTTTTGAATGGCGGTAGAGGCCAATTGCCTAGGAGATATGACCAACTGACCCTAGGTGAGCGGACTGAGACGGGAAGGGTAAGATATGACCAACTGACGACCCTTCCTACTTGTGCGATTTGACCAACTGATCACCTATCGTTTGGATGAACTTAAGAATTGGGGGGTGTAGTGTCTAAGTTCCTAACGGCCGGGCACTCTCTATTTAGAATCTAGCATGTAGTGGTACTTAATGACTTGGCTTAGGGGACCAGGAACAACAGGACTTATGACGATGCTCCTGATTTTTCTTGTGGTGGCATCTTTGCTGATAGGTTAGGGCGAATTGACCAAATGTTGTCCTCTCGAACTTGACCCCACCTGAAGTAATTGGAAGTAGGTAGACGTAGACATAACTAGCTAGGAGGATTGACTAGGTTAGCACCACTATTCCTTTATTGATTTCCCTTTACCATTTGTCTGCTTTTATTTTATTCTGCATTAGTAGTTTAATTAATTAAATCCCTATCGAAACCATTATTATTCTATGACAATTAGACTTAGTAATAATCCAACACACATAGCTCTTGGGACGACCTCGGCTTTACCATTTACTACACTACACGCGACCGGGTACACTACCCGTTAGTGCATTAGGGTAGACCATAGGTATAGCGAGACACTATAAATATTAAGACCTGGTCAGTAAAACCTGCATCAAAGAACACACAATGTTAGAGAAAGATGAAGAGCAGACAAGGATGGATGAAGAAGCATTCTAGCAGTTTTTGGAAGAGGAGAGAATGTACAAAAGAATTGAAGAAAAAGGAAGAGGAAAAATTAGCTAGAAGAAGCAGAATTTGAGGCAGCTTACTATGGAGTGGCTATGGAGGATTTATATCCAAGACATCCATATGTGTTGGATAAAAAATGTTGATCTGCTGTTAGTAGGTTGTAACCATTTATAATTTGGATACCATCATGTTTGAAATAAATTTATTTTTGTTGACTTTATAAGTCAGAATTGGTTACTCCAAACACCCCCTAAAATGCATATGTTGACTTGATTTTAAGCATTTATGCTGTCTTTACTCCCATCTACTTGTTCAACAACCACAAATCCCATCTACTTATATAATACATCTTAAGTCATCAATTCTTTATCATACCAACATATTATCACCATGGATGCAGAAAATGGTTGTCAAATGGTATGCCTTGAGTGTTGGGTTGAAAGTGAAAATAGGGTTAGATTGACCTTTTTTGCAAGGCGTCCACCTTAGAGAGATTTCATGTGGTATGTTTGTCCAGTGTGCCTTGACAGAAGGGGAAACACATCTTGTACTGGTAGAGGTAGTGTTATAAGGGAAAACACAACTACAACAGATAGTGATGGATATGTAATGGGTCTACATATTTCTGCATCTACTAGAGTTGGCGCTTCCTTGGGCAGTGATGAAGAAGAAAGTGAACCATCTGCAGCTGAAATACCAAGTGGAGAACGCCCAAGACAAACACCACGTGAAGCACCTGCAACTCAAAGACCAAATGGATCATCTGCTAGTCAATTAACCAAGTGAATCACCTAAAAGAAATGCTATGTTGTCTTTCACTCTAAATGTAACTTAACTGATATGTGCGTACTTCTTTTGTTATAAGAATTGAATTGTGGTTACAATTTGTATCTGTTGACTTTATAAGTCAAATCGTGTTATTCCAAACAGCCCCCTAAACTGCACATCCAATTGCAAACTGAACAACGTAAACAGCAAAACCAAAACTACAAATGCAAACAAAATATATTTTGAAAGATTATAACAATTCAGTGTGGTTAATAATTTTTTGGTTTATGTTGACTGTATAGTCAAAATGGATTTTTCCAAACACCCACCTAAACATAAGCAAATGTAAACTACAAAATGAAAACAGCAAAGCCAAAATATACATACACCACCAACTAATTATACCATATAAAACAAAATATACATGTTAACAAGTATCGTTTTGAGCAACCATCATCAGCCAAAAAATATACATCTTCATTACATCAACAACTAAAAATAACAGGTGAACTTCTTGATGGGAGACTTGATATTCATGGGGGGAGACTTGAGCTCCTTAGGGGGAGGCACAAAATTTGTAATCTTTTCCCTTGCTTTTGGCCTTTTGTGAACAAGGGTGGTAACAAGTTTTGAATTGGAATCATTGGGAGTAGAAGCCTTGGAAGCTTGGGCAGTGGAACCTTTCAAAGTAGTACTCTTAGAAGACAGGATCCCAAACTCATCATCGGATGTGTCTGAAATAATGATGACATCAACTTAATTTCCTTTCAATTTAGTGTCTGGAAAGATAGCCAAAACAGAAAGAAATCAGATTTCACCCATTACAACTTTCTTAGTTTGCAAACATTAAGTCTAACCTTTCTCAAACTCCTTATTCCCATATTTTTCCCACAAGTCTTCAAGTATCACATCAGCAGTTTCATCTCTTATTTCCCACTTATTCCCATAATTAGTCATGGCATACTCAATCATATCGTCAGATACCTTTAGTTTGCTATAATCCCTTTTCTTGGTAGATTCTGACACTGCTCGGATTTCTTGCAAATAAAATAGGGTTATTTATGCTCATTCCTGACTGGTAAACTTAAAATGCCAATAAAAAAAATACAAAAAAATGAACTAACCTTTCATCACTTCAGCTTATTTCGCAAATATGCATAAATCTTTAAACATTTCATCATACATTTCATCTTTTTGTAACCAAGTATTCCCATATTTGCCCTTAACATATTTTACCATCTCATCAGTTACTGCTGTAAAAGTAAGGTCCTTGTCTGCTGATATGTGCTTATTCACATATATTTTCTTTATCAAAACTGACCCAAAACAACCAAGGAAAAGCCGTTTATTGCTAATATTTGTGGTTTTCTTGAGTTTGTGCTTGTGCAGGTACGGATATGCAAAAACACACAAAAAGGATCCAAATCAGATGTAAATCCGAGCACGAGAGATCAAGAGAGTTTTAGCTGAGCCGGAAGGTCAGGATTGTGCATTGTAGAAGATTTTATTCTCTAAGGATGATTTTTGAAGTTTCAGCAAAGTTTGAAGAAAAGTCAAGTTCAGTCCCTGCACTTTCAATATTTGGCAGAAATGATCCCTTGAAGATTCAAAAGTTACAAATCTCACCCTTGGATTATTTGAAGTTTGACAAGATTGGCCCTTGATTAAGGTTTTCAGAAAGTTCACCTTTGGTCCTTTAAGTTTCAGCTTTTAACATTATTGGTCCTTGGTACAATAAGTGTTAACATTACAAGTCCTAAAGCCCAAAATGAATACTAAACAACTCTTGGCCCAATCCACTACCCGGTTTTAATACCTTTACCCGGATAGCTATATTAACCCGAATCCCAAACCCGGTGTTATTAACTCAAGTCAAAAAAAAACATTTATTACCGGTCAAATATAATAAAAAAACCCAAAAACCCACCCGCCTATTTTCCCCCAAATCAAGAAAACTAAGAACCCTAAATTACCCTTTATACAATTAAGCCAATCCAGTGCAATTAGAGGGCAAAACCGTACTTTCTCTCGACACCTTATGACACGACACATGGGGTGTCCAGTCATCAATCCGTGTGATATGCTCTCCTCTCATTGGTTGATTAGACGCATGCACATGATCCAAGGGCTAATGATGATGGGAATGAGTTGGATATGTATCTAAGGGCTGAGAATCCTCAAGAGAAAGCACAAGTGATCCTTCCAGAGCCTTCCAAGACCTCAACGGATGCTATATATACCCCCTTTGTATCACAAGCTTATTCATTGTATTTTCTGAGTAGTTTTTAGTATAATTAAGCTTGTTCTAATTCAGTATTTTGTATCTCTTTAAGTTTCTTTGTAACTTGTTTTCATTAATAAAATTCAGTTGTTGATTTCATTCCTAAATCTCAAATTTATTTCTATTTTTTTAGTTACTTATTAGCTTATTAAGTGTTTAAATCCTATTTGCATCTTAATCAAATTGTACTTTAGCTTATAAATTCGGTTTATCAAAATAACAAAAATATTAAAAAAAATCTCTTAAAAATAAAAAACATGTTAAATCTTAGTTTTCATTGATTTCATTTAACAAATCTGTTTTCACTAGCTCTTATAAGCTCCTCAATAGCTTATTGAATGATTGTTAAATCTCATACTCAGAATTTATTTTCAAAACAAATTCAGTCAAACTTGGTCAAACTGCAGTTGCTACATAATTTGGATCTGTGTTACTGTATTGATCATGGAAGTGGGTTGAACTCAGCTGGAATTGGGTTGAGATTGGATCTGGTTTGTGTTGAAAACAATAGGTTAGTGGTACTCATGTTTGGCAAACCATAGCGGTTAAGGACACGAGTAAGTCCTAAGAATCCTTTTCATCATTATTCACTTATTCAAACCTGTTGATTGTTTGATATTACTGATAGTAGAGATTTCTTTATTTAGCTGTATGTAGTCATATTAGCTTAAGGTTTAGTGATAAAATAGATTTCTCAAGTAAAATAGTGGTTTAATATTGCTTATCTGTTTTATAAGGACTGTTTGGATCAGTCCTTTGATTGAGAGTGAGCTTAGTTCAAGAGTTGATTTTAGCTGATAGAGTTTTATTTAGTCTTAACATAGTCATCTTATTCATCAAATTGTGCTCTATAAGTCTGAAAGTCAAAATTAGTTGGTAACTGATCTAGTTAGCATAATCTGTGAACATCAGTTGGTATAATTTTACATATGGGTGGATAACTTGTTAAGTGAGCTTGCTAAAGTTTCATTTCAAAGATATTTAATCTTAATCAGTCTAGTATTTTGGATCAAATCTAAATAAAGTCAAACATAGCATCTGTTTTTCAATAGTCAAATCAGTTCAAACCAGCTTTTCTCGAACTTGCGGCTTGTGCATTAGGTTCATTTCAAAGAATTAGAGCCTGAAATTTTGGTTAGTAGTAGCCTTCCTGGTGGTCTTGAGAACCACTTATCTGTTTTGAGCTTTTGCTTACTGAATAAGCTAGTGCAACATTAAGTAGGGCCCCGATTCAGAATTGGTAGAATAAGCAGTTGGTTTAGATCATTGTTCTGAGCTTTTAGCTTGTTAGGATTAGGTATTATTAGTTGCTTTTAGCTCATTTTAGCTTAAGATAGTTTTGTTCACTGTTTGGTTGCCTTTTTAGCTTATTTGCTTAATTTAGTAGCTTATTTTCGCATCTGTTGCACTATAGCTTCCATTTCTGTCACATAAGCTACTTGTTTTTTCATTTTTCATAGATTCTTATTATCATTTTAGAATTTTCCTGAGATTTTTATAATTTTTGGTCTTAATTTGCTATTTTTCTCAATTTAATTAGATTTTAATCAATTTTTAATAGGTTTTATTGCAAATTAATTGAGAAAAAGTTCCAAAAAATAATTTTTCACTTTTCATAGATTAAGAAAAATATAAAAAGCATAAAAAAGATTTTTCCATATTTTCCCCCTTTATTTGGTATTTTTCACCATTTTAATTAGATTAAATTAGTTAAAAAATTATAAAAAATAGAAATAAATCAAGAAAAATCCAAAAAATAGTTTTAATTCTAAAATAGTTTTCTAATTACATTTTTAGAGTAAAAGTAAATTTAGGCATTTTTAGGGTATCGTTTAGACGTAGTTGTATTTTATTTACGTTTTGTTAATTACGTTTTAGTTATATTTCGCGTTTAGGATTTCCCGTAGAATAGTTTTCCTTAATTACTTTCCCATTCCCGTAATTAATAATCATAATCTATAATCCTATTCATCAAGCATTAAATCCAAACCAAGAACGACGTTGGCAATTCACGCCTCGTTGGGAAAACGATTCGGGTTGACTAATCCGTACTCACGATCACACACGGGATTTGATTTATTATTCTTTTTCCTAAGAGAATTTGAATCATTCTTCGTGATTATTTTTGATATTGATATTAAGGATTTATCACCACACATAAGCCTTCAATTCAACGAATCAAATTTTGGCGCCGCTGCCGGGGAGGGCTTGCAGCGAGTTTTCGTATTCCGTCTCGTATCGTGTGCATTTGAAGATCCTTCCTCGTGAAGTTATCGTTGATATTTGTACATATCCCTTTTATAAAAAACCCAAAAAGATTTTCCTTTTCGAAATTTGTTTTAAAAACCCAAAAATATTTAAAAAACCAAAACATTCTTCCTAGAGTGTTTACAAAAACCATAAAAATTATAAAACCAACAAAACAAACCCGAACGTTGATTGTTACGTCGGCTCACCTTGAAGGTACAACCTATACACGGGGTTTAAGGAAAGTCTTGACATTAAATTGCGATGAAGAACGATCCACTCTTCGTTCCCGCCAGCGTACTTTTGAGAGCTACCGAGCACCGATTAACGTGAAGGTTACAAAAAGATTGTGTTTTCAAAATTTTCTTAAAAACCCAAAAATATTCTTCTTTTATCCTCTGAACCCGATAATTCTTGTCTTTTACCCTCTATATGTTTAATTCTCATGGATACGATCAATTATCGTCGTTGTCTTCATTGCCAAAGCCGTATGGAAGAGAAACAATTTCGGTGTTTGAAATGTATATGTGATTGGTGCGGAAATAATTGTCGGAATGGATTTTGTGATGTATGCCAGAATTTTATCAATCCAAATCCAGATCTCGCTCGTCTTTATGCACGGCTAGAACAAAAGAGTGCTCTAATTGAAGAACCCTCGATTCCTACTCCCTCTCCGGTGAGGGAGATCGAACATGTTTTTGAACCAGAAGTGACTCCAGAGCCTATCACAGAAACGGTGGAAATAGCTAACTCTTATCCGGATAATTCTTCGATTTATCAGCTCTTGTGCATATGGTGCAGAGGACCCGAATATGGTTGGAATTGTCCCGGTTGTAGCAATGGAAAATCAGGAACCGAGTTTCACCACAATCCTGACTATGAGCCAACCAATTTTCCTAACCAACCTCTGTACCATGAACCGGATTCATACTCTTGTGAGTACTGTGGTGGTCCTCACCAAGGTTTTCAATGTCAAGTTCAAATTAACAATTCAACCTTTGGTTATGAACCTTACCCGTATTCGTCACAACAATCATACTGTTGTGAGTATTGTGGAGGTCCGCACGTTAATTCCGATTGTCAGATGCAGAACCCTATCAGTTACGAGCAAGTTCCTTGTGATAATTACGACTATGCTTATAACCCACCTCCACAATACCAAGAAATTCAACCACAACCTTCACCATGTTCTGAAGAATTTAATCAAAAATTTCAAGAAATCATGATTGATCTTAAGAGTCTTCTTGAAAAACTTTCCCACGAAGAAAGAGATCCTAATCAGAAAACTTATCGTGAACTATTAGCTGAAGAGGCCGCGAAAGTGATCCAACATCGTCCAACTACCTATTATTATGATTCTGATTCTGATGACGATTATACTCCTTCGAGTGGCAATCCCACTCTCGTTTCTGAGCCTTGCATTTCCGACTCTTCCCCTTCACTCACGCCGGTTGAGAGAAGTGACGTTCTTTCGGAAGAGGTCGATGATCATATTTCTACGAACATTGTTGAACCCGTTGATTCTCTTATAATGGGGGATGAGCATCTTAGTACTATTCCGGAAACGGAAGCGGCTAATGTTGAGATTCTTATCCCAATCCCAAGAGAGTCTGGGGTTGTTGATGATATTTGTGATGAGCCTTCTCTTGAAATTTCTAATGATCATGATGAGATGTTCTCCGATTCCGATAATGATTCTTATGGAGACATCGATTTCGTCGACGATTTACCTTCTGAGCCCGTTCACATAGAAGAAGAAAATGATTTTGAGCCAGAAGAGGAAGAGATTGAGCCCGATGATATTCAGATCGAGGATGAAGCATTACGTCAAACATTGTCAAATGTTTATCTTCTCATTTCTAAGATTGAAGCCTTGAACGATAAATCAAGTTCGCATCCTATCTCCGTTAAAGATAGTGATTTCTTACCCGAGCTTGAGACTTTCCGATTTGATGAAGAGATTAGTGGCAATCCCACTATTGATAATGTTTATCCTCCGATTCTTGAGCGATTCTATTTTGATGTTGATATGAGCAAAGCTTTGAACGAGATTTCTGATACTCCGATAAATGACTTGATACCACCGGGTATTGAGGATATTGTGAATGATCCCGAGGGGGATATGATGTTTCTTGATGGACTTCTTGACTCACCTCTCTCTATTAAGTCGACCATCCTTTATCCCGTTGAGCCCGCATGTGAAGACAAAATCTTTAAACCCGGGATATACATTGATGAGCCTTTTGTTAAAATCATTTCTGGATATAAGGATCCTTTCTTGGATGCCTTCATTTGTGAGCCTAAACCTCTTATCTTTTACCATGAGCTCCCGTCTTTCTTGGAGTTTTCTCATGTTGATCCGTTATCCTTTCGTCCACCCAAGAAAACCACCGGATGATGGATCCTTCTTACATCATATGCCTTATCCACCCATTTTATTCTCCACCCAACCCACCCAGTCTCATTCTTTCGGGAATGAGGACACCGCTTTTGACCCCGTATCTCTACCACTTTCTTCCCCAAGGACAAATGACTGGGACGAGTCGGGCTAGCGACTCGGTGATCAAAAACAAGCGCCGTGGGAGGCACCCCATGCTTATCCATCTATCTTCTTTCTATTTTCTAATAAGTGACGCGAAGGGGTCCGCCTCTTCGATTTCTCGTGTTTGGTTGTTTGTGATGTTGTGTTTAGGATGTTCCCGATATGAAGACTCTCGTGCTCGAAGTTTGTTTTTTCTCCACTCGAGTTTCATGATCGATGCTGATGGAAATCTGATATCCTAATCTTATCGACTAACGTTTATCTTTGAGCATACTTAATAAACGACTTTTAGATTTTCGTGATACCCTTGCTTTAAACATTGAGGACAATGTTTCGTTCTAGTCTGGGGTAGGGTAATCTTCGATTTGATTTGACCGCACTTGCTTATTTTCTGTCGTGTTTCTCTCGTAACCCCGTTTTTCCTTATAAATTGAAAAAATTGTGCAAAAATGAGCAAAATTTAAAAATTTTTCAAGCTTTTGTTAAGTCTTTTTGATTAAAAAGTTTTGCTAGTCTCTTAGACAAGAAGCTATAAAATGCGAATTCTAGCCCACAAGGCCAAGATTTTGCAAGTTTCCCTGAGTGACTTTAAATATGCATAACTTGATTTCATTAGACGAAGCATTTGCTAAGTTAATATATGTTTTGGCACCTTGATTGACTTTTCCACGGTGAGAGTAGGAATAGAATTCTGACTTGACCGGGCGTGTTGAGCCCTAGCTTGTTCCCTTAACCATAGATGATCTAAAAATTATCGGCTAAGCATCTGCGGATCTCATTATTTGGGATTTTAAATTTGCAGAGATCGAGAAATGATAGAGTTACTTATGAGTTTAGATGCTAAACGTGGAGTAGTTGGTTCTCTTTAGAGCCCATCGAAGGTACTTATGGCTTTTTGTTCCCACAAAATTGTTTCACCCCATATCTGTCTAAATAATTAGAGATGTCGAGTTTTTGGCGATAGTTAGTTCTTTATCTTCTTAAAAGAATCTTTGTTTTAAAAGTTGGGTACACATCAAGGATCCGTAATAAATAAATGAGTAATAAGTGATATGTGGAATGTAATAAATAAAGTTGTGAGCTGCGGTGTCGAGATCGGACCCTTGGATCTTTAGCCGGGATTGAATGAGGTCTTAGCCTAGCCAGCCGGGATCCTCATTTCATGAAGCCTATAGTCTTGGAATTACCCCGTGAAGCTCCGTGGTTCACAGCTCATATAAAGTAAAAGTATAAGTGCAATGTAAAAAAAAAAAAAAAAAAAAAAAAAAAAAAAAAAAATGATGAAAAATGAAAAAAGTCAAAAATAAGTGAATAAAAATTCCTTGATGTGGACCTCATTTTTACGACAATGGTTCTCGAGAGAAGGCGGATAACTAATTATCGACTTAGCTTTGTATCTTTATCGGAATAAAAGTTATCGAAACGAGAACTTGAAGAAATTCATTTCTCACAAAAATAAAAAAATCTAGAGGAAATAGGAAAATGGGAACAAAAGGTAAGTACACAAGTAACTTCCATGGGTAGTGTTAGCATCTAGAGTCATGTGTAACAATGATTTCGGTTTTACGCTTAGTTTGGGAGCTTGTGAAAAATCAAGGACGATGTATTCTATCCGTATGGTCACTTCACGCTGTGTTGTGTTTTCTACTCCGTGATCCTAATGTGTCGTTTGAAAAATGTTGGAGTTATTGATCGACATGAAAGTTCAACAAACCGTCATTCATAATCTGATGTGCTCAATCGTAATATCTAGTTGTGAATTAAAAGGTAAACGGGGCGTTTTTAGAATTAAGGCTTTCTTAATCTCTTTTGAGGAATCTTTGCTACTTCTTCATAGGTTTAGTAGAAGGAGATTGAAATCCTTGGTTTTAGAAGCGTGAGTTGATTGCATTGCGTGGGGTCACGATAATGGTCTCGCTCGGGGTATTTTGATATGTGCTTATTCACATATCTTTTCTTTATCAAAACTGACCCAAAACAACCAAGGAAAAGCCGTTTATTGCTAATATTTGTGGTTTTCTTGAGTTTTGTGCTTGTGCAGTACCGGATATGCAAAAACACACAAAAAGGATCCAAATCAGATGTAAATCCGAGCACGAGAGATCAAGAGAGTTTTAGCCGAGGAAGGTCGATTGTGCATTGTAGAAGATTTTATTCTCTAAGGATGATTTTTGAAGTTTCAAAGAAAGTTTGAAGAAAAGTCAAGTTCAGCCCCCTGCACTTTCAATATTTGGCAGAAATGATCCCTTGAAGATTCAAAAGTTACAAATCTCACCCTTGGATTATTTGAAGTTTGACAAGATTGGCCCTTGATTAAGGTTTTCAGAAAGTTCACCTTTGGTCCTTTAAGTTTCAGCTTTTAACATTATTGGTCCTTGGTACAATAAGTGTTAACATTACAAGTCCTAAAGCCCAAAATGAATACTAAACAACTCTTGGCCCAATCCACTACCCGGTTTTAATACCTTTACCCGGATAGCTATATTAACCCGAATCCCAAACCCGGTGTTATTAACTCAAGTAAAAAAAAACATTTATTACCGGTCAAATATAATAAAAAAACCCAAAAAAAACCCACCCCGCCTATTTTCCCCCCAAATCTGCAAAACTAAGAACCCTAAATTACCCTTTATACAATTAAGCCAATCCAGTGCAATTAGAGGGCAAAACCGTACTTTCTCTCGACACCTTATGACACTGACACATGGGGTGTCCAGTCATCAATCCGTGTGATATGCTCTCCTCTCATTGGTTGATTAGACGCATGCACATGATCCAAGGGCTAATGATGATGGGAATGAGTTGGATATGTATCTAAGGGCTGAGAATCCTCAAGAGAAAGCACAAGTGATCCTTCCAGAGCCTTCCAAGACCTCAACGGATGCTATATATACCCCCTTTGTATCACAAGCTTATTCATTGTATTTTCTGAGTAGTTTTTAGTATAATTAAGCTTGTTCTAATTCAAGATTTTGTATCTCTTTAAGTTTCTTTGTAACTTGTTTTCATTAATAAAATTCAGTTGTTGATTTCATTCCTAAATCTCAAATTTATTTCTGTTTTTTTAGTTACTTATTAGCTTATTAAGTGTTTAAATCCTATTTGCATCTTAATCAAATTGTACTTTAGCTTATAAATTCAGTTTATCAAAAATAACAAAAATATTAAAAAAAATCTCTTAAAAATAAAAAACATGTTAAATCTTAGTTTTCATTGATTTCATTTAACAAATCTGTTTTCACTAGCTCTTATAAGCTCCTCAATAGCTTATTGAATGATTGTTAAATCTCATACTCAGAATTTATTTTCAAAACAAATTCACCAAACTTGGTCAAACTGCAGTTGCTACATAATTTGGATCTGTGTTACTGTATTGATCATGGAAGTGGGTTGAACTCACCGAATTGGGTTGAGATTGGATCTGGTTTGTGTTGAAAACAATAGGTTAGTGGTACTCATGTTTGGCAAACCATAGCGGTTAAGGACACGAGTAAGTCCTAAGAATCCTTTTCTGTCATTATTCACTTATTCAAATTGTTGATTGTTTGATATTACTGATAGTAGAGATTTCTTTATTTAGCTGTATGTAGTCATATTAGCTTAAGGTTTAGTGATAAAATAGATTTCTCAAGTAAAATAGTGGTTTAATATTGCTTATCTGTTTTATAAGGACTGTTTGGATCAGTCCTTTGATTGAGAGTGAGCTTAGTTCAGTAGTTGATTTTAGCTGATAGAGTTTTATTTAGTCTTAACATAGTCATCTTATTCATCAAATTGTGCTCTATAAGTCTGAAAGTCAAAATTAGTTGGTAACTGATCTAGTTAGCATAATCTGTGAACATCAGTTGGTATAATTTTACATATGGGTGGATAACTTGTTAAGTGAGCTTGCTAAAGTTTCATTTCAGTATATTTAATCTTAATCAGTCTAGTATTTTGGATCAAATCTAAATAAAGTCAAACATAGCATCTGTTTTTCAATAGTCAAATCAGGTTCAAACCAGTTTTTCTCAGAACTTGCAGCTTGTGCATTAGGTTCATTTCAAAGAATTAGAGCCTGAAATTTTGGTTAGTAGTAGCCTTCCTGGTGGTCTTGAGAACCACTTATCTGTTTTGAGCTTTTGCTTACTGAATAAGCTAGTGCAACAGCTTAAGTAGGGGCCTGATTCACTGAATTGGTAGAATAAGCAGTTGGTTTAGATCATTGTTCTGAGCTTTTAGCTTGTTAGGATTAGGTATTATTAGTTGCTTTTAGCTCATTTTAGCTTAAGATAGTTTTGTTCACTGTTTGGTTGCCTTTTTAGCTTATTTGCTTAATTTAGTAGCTTATTTTCGCATCTGTTGCACTATAGCTTCCATTTCTGTCACATAAGCTACTTGTTTTTTCATTTTTCATAGATTCTTATTATCATTTTAGAATTTTCCTGAGATTTTTATAATTTTTGGTCTTAATTTGCTATTTTTCTCAATTTAATTAGATTTTAATCAATTTTTAATAGGTTTTATTGCAAATTAATTGAGAAAAAGTTCCAAAAAATAATTTTTCACTTTTCATAGATTAAGAAAAATATAAAAAGCATAAAAAAGATTTTTCCATATTTTTCCCCCTTTATTTGGTATTTTTCACCATTTTAATTAGATTAAATTAGTTAAAAAAATTATAAAAAAATAGAAATAAATCAAGAAAAATCCAAAAAATAGTTTTAATTCTAAAATAGTTTTCTAATTACATTTTTAGAGTAAAAGTAAATTTAGGCATTTTTAGGGTATCGTTTAGACGTAGTTGTATTTTATTTACGTTTTGTTAATTACGTTTTAGTTATATTTCGCGTTTAGGATTTCCCGTAGAATAGTTTTCCTTAATTACTTTCCCATTCCCGTAATTAATAATCATAATCTATAATCCTATTCATCAAGCATTAAATCCAAACCAAGAACGACGTTGGCAATTCACGCCTCGTTGGGAAAACGATTCGGGTTGACTAATCCGTACTCACGATCACACACGGGATTTGATTTATTATTCTTTTTCCTAAGAGAATTTGAATCATTCTTCGTGATTATTTTTGATATTGATATTAAGGATTTATCACCACACATAAGCCTTCAATTCAACGAATCATCTGCCATTGTTGAAGTGTATGTGAGGGTTGTGTGACGAGGGAGGGAAACGATCAAGATGGTATATGAATAGCTTTTCTCTGGTTGAGTTAAGGTGTGGTATAAATGTGTATGGACTATAATACCCTCGACTAACTAACGTAAATCAGACGTTGACATGGTGTTAATGGCCAAGGGAAGAGTTTAGCATATAAAAAACTTGTTTTGGACTCCCGACGATGAACAAGGCAAGTTTTGTCCCAGCGTGATATTAAGGTACAAGATTAGAGACCAACAATGTATTTTACTCTAATTCTAATGACATGTATTTCAATGCAATCCTTAATTGCATACAAGTGGTAATCCTTTATTGCTATAAAACACAAGCTTGAACCAAAATACACAAATTTTAAACATAGTTGATAGTGCGAGGTTATATAAGAACCACGATAGCAAGGATTTAACATACAAACAAGCTTAAAATCATTATGAATGGTGGTTTTGGAGCAGTCAAAAACGAACCTCCTTCCCCCAAATTGGACCCATCAACACCTATTATTTATAATTAAAATGATCTATAAAAAAAAAGCATACCTGATTGTTATATATTTTTGAACTTAAACAGTGGATAGGCACACAAGTAAATTTCAAACTCAAAGTGAAAATGAAGGAAAGAGGGGGGAGAAATCCCGCTCAAAATTTGGGGAAAAATCAAACAAATTAAGCATGGTTTTCTCCTTTAAAACAGGGCTTTATAACTTTACTATATTAAAGCCCGATTTTTTTATTTTGAAACCAGGTTATATGCCCATGTATTTGACACAGAACTTTCATAGAACCCATTTTTAACACAAACAAGGCTTTATTCCAAAATCTATAATAGTGGTAGTACTATTTACATTCAGTGATCATCTTTTCCAACTAATATTGCCTAACCAAACACACTTTCATTCACCCACTTTCTTTATTACTCTCTCTACATTTCTTTATTCTTCTTAGCCAAGATCTATTTTTTGATTCTGAACTCACGTTAGTTACTCATATATGATTGATTTTTTTGAGGTGTAGAGTGATAGAAAGAGTTGTTGATAAGTGTAATGTATGGGCACTACAAGAAATATAGCATTTGCTGACAGAAAAAAGTGTCAGGATAGGCATAAAAAAGTGTCAACAGAGATAAATTAGTTATTCCTCGACATATAATAAGTGACATCAGAAGTTCAGACGGTAAAGGTCTATGGTGACATACCTATCCTGACACATAATGTGTCTATAAATGTTGAGACCTTTGTCTACACAAGGTTTGTGTCAGTATATACTCAAACATACTTTTACAGAACATACCACTAGCAGATCTTTGTCTACACAAAGTTTGTGTCAGTATATATGCACAAACATGCTTTTACAACAAAGATAGTAGAAATCAAAACTTCCAATCCCATAATATCATACAGAAATTAGAACATCCAATACCAAAATATCATACAGAATCAGAACTCCCAGTACCACAATATCATACAAAAATCATACAGAAATCACTGTCCAAAGATTACATGTACTTAATACCAAATTTTGTCCTATAGCACTAGTAAAATGAGATAGTCAATCAGCTTTAGAAGACTGGTTTTCCGTTTGCGTTTGCTCTGAATACTCTCATCATTTCCTATAGTAAATACATAAATTTAGAAGGCTGGTTTGCAAAAAAGAACTCAAGAGTTTTTAGATCTTGGCTTGTATATATTATAAAAGTCGAAAAAAAAGAACTAGGTTTGAATATTTTTTCAGGTCATTTTACAAACTTTGAAAATTTCAGGTCATTTTACAAACTTTGAAAATTTCAGGTCATTTTACAAACTTTGACATACCTATCCTGACACATAATGTGAAAATTTCAGGTCATTTTTCAGGTCCTATAGTAAATACGTAATTTCAGGTCATTTTACAAACTTTGAAAATTTCACTATTCATCTCCGGAAATTACTATTCACCGGTTGCTATTCATCGTTTTTGAAGTCGATTTGATATTTTGAAAGGTTATTTCAAAATTTTATTATTCACGAAACACTATTCATTCCCAGAGAAAAATCACTATTCATGAGTCACTATTCATCATTTTTCGTAAACTAGGTTTACGAGTATCAAATACGCGTAAC
The DNA here is from genome assembly GCA_910596185.1 of Chrysanthemum makinoi. NCBI lineage: Eukaryota > Viridiplantae > Streptophyta > Magnoliopsida > Asterales > Asteraceae > Chrysanthemum > Chrysanthemum makinoi. The sequence goes on from OU343220.1 coordinate 153,422,002, forward strand.
CTGGAGGGTTAAGTTGCGTATTCATGAAAAATCATTGAGGACATTTCATATAGACTAGAGTTAGTCTACATATCATCAATAACATCATTTAATATCAGTTTATGCATGGTTTTGCATAATTTATTAACGTTTATTTTCCTATTAAATAAACGCTATCGCGTAATCAATTATTTTGAAAAATTGATCCGACACTTCCAAAAATAATTCTGATATATTTTTATACTCATATTTAGATTATAAAAATAATATTATTAGTTTGCCCGGTGTTTTAAATTTATTTTGTATATAAATTGTTATATTTATATAATTACGACGGTTTTCGTAAATACTACTCGATAATTATTATTTCACTAAATTTTTGTAAGAAATGTATTTTTATAATTTTTATGACCTTGATATATTCTATTTTGTTCCGTTAAAATTTATGTTTAGCTAACGCTACCCTAAAATACTTAATTATATACATAAATTACCAACTTTACTTATACATCTATACATTAAATGATACAAAATACACTAACTCTTCTTTTGTCTTGCCCTTGTCGACCTAAAGCATGACTCAACAAGTATTTGGACAAAAATCTTAACTAGCATATACAACTAGGCCTATAATGTAGTTATTTTAATTATATACCAATTATACACACATACTAACACATATCAAGGTGTAAAGAAATCAAATACTCTCTCTCCTTTCCTCTCATTGAAACCGGCCAAGGAAGAAAAGAAGCAAGGAAGCCAAATTTTTTTCAAGACAAGTTATTTACACAACTCTAGTATACTCTTAATCAAGGTTTTGAGATAAAAACCTAGGGTATTAGGATAAACCCTTGTTCTTTAAACCTCATGTTGGGTTTCTTGATTTGATGATACAAAACAATAAATAGTGAAACATCAAGGGCTTAAAGTGACAAGAAGGAAATCTATAAAAAGATGGATGGACTTGCTTGCAATAGAAGATTTATTATTTAGTCCTTCGTAGTATCTTGTAAACCCTAATGTTCTACTATATAAAGAGACATGGGGTGTAGGTTTTAAATACAAGTCTTCCAATATGTAGACGTCTAAAGGTGTTTGTGTGTGTCCTAGGCGTGTAGTTCTTTGTAAACGCCTAGGTTAGTGATAGTTTTGTTAACCCCCAAGATCAAAGAAGTCTTTGATCCCTGTTACATTTAGGTAACACGTTATTAATATAATTGGAGGTGATGGTGAATGAAACCTTGTGTCAATAACATAGTTATTTGTTTAAATCCGCTGTGCATGTTCTTTATCTATGTTATTGTTAAACCCTAAGGCTCAAAACGATCACAAGGAGTCCTATCAAACTCCACAATTGGTATCAGAGCTTGGGGAGCTCGTTACCTAGGGATTCGCAAGGTTTTATTGGTCGAAGAATGGCGAAAGATTGAAAAAAAATTCGAGTCTGAAAATTTTCGTATGTTTTCTGCAAAGACTGTTTTATAATGGCGATAACTTTTTCGTTAATCGTTGGATTGTGACGAAATTTTTGGTGGACATTCTATATATATTCATCTAACTTTTCACTGGAGGGATTGTCGATCTGAGCTCTCAATCAAAAGTTATTCGTCGGTTGGTCTGCAGTAAACAGTTTAACAATTCAAATTTTTGGGTTTTCTTGGATATTCAACTTCCTAAATCTGTGTTTCTTTGAATTAATTCATTATGGAAGTTGGTTATATGTTGTGTGGTGTCTTTACTTAATGGAAGAAAGCAGATTTGATAGTGTTTTTCGAAACCACTTCTAGTGTTTTCTCAAAACCACTGATAGTGTTTTCTCGAAACCACTGATAGTGTATTCTCGAAACCACTGATAGTATTTTCTCGAAACCACTGATAGTGTATTCTTGAAACCACTAATAGTGTTTTCTCGAAACCACTCCTAGTGTTTTCTCGAAACCACTGCTAGTGTTATCTCAATTCCACTGCTGGTGTTTCTTGCGTTATTCGTTTCTGCTGATGAGGTTTTTGGAATTGAGGGAAGCCGCATGTTTTTGGTAATCGAGATTTTGGTTCACACACACAAGGAGTTTGGTTTTTGGAAGTTGTGCTTAAAAGATTTAAAAAGCTTGTATTTGGTTTATTGGATTAGTTGATTACGAAGAAAGTTGATTATCACTAATTTGATGTTGTAGTTGAGTTTCACACGTTTGTGTTCTTGTCATATACCAAAGTGGGTGTTACACTTTGGAGATAACTTGTTCGTACTTAAAGGATGTTGACGAAGACTTGCAAAATCTAGTTTTCATAGGTCAAGGGGTGGATGGATGAAGACCTAGTTAACTATCACTTAAAGGAGTTACATTGTAGTGCTCAGTGTCTCATTGAAGATGAGGATTTTGTCAAGAGATTGCGGTCTACTTATATGGTGTTAGTATAAGTTTGGAGTCACGTGGATAGTACAAGACATAAGACACAAGTTTGGGTTATTTTACTTCTTTATCAAATTTGTTATACTTGGTTTTCTTCACAAGTGATCATTACATAGAGCTTATTGATTTGAAGAATCATTTTCATGCACCACTCAAGGGAAGTTTCTATCTTACATTCTCTATTTGTTGATAACAAAAAGGGGAAGAGATAATGGAGTGCGATGGCATGGATTAAGGGGAAGACAAAGAAAGACAAGATTGTTTCATTCATGGTGAGATTTATTATCTCAACTTCTGCTACTTCGTCTAGGGAAGTTCGTACAAGAACCATGTTTGTTTTGTCATCATCAAATAGGGGAAGTGTAACACCCCAACCCGACAAGGGTAAAGATATCACAAATACGGTTTCATATCAGAACCTTAAGTACTATACAATAGCGGAAGCCTTTACAAAATTTACAAAAGAAAATATAAATAACTTAATAATCAAAATAAATCTAAGATCACTATTTCAAATCTTGTTCTCATTTACTCTCAACCCGTGATCGCTATCCCATAAGCTCATCTTGAATGCTTAACACCGCCGCAGAAAAGAAAATGCGGCCGAGCTTACAAAGCCCAGTGAACGATATAACAAAACTAAAACTAAACAAAAAGCAAATACTAAATGAAATAAAGAAACGACTAACGAAGTCACAAATGAATGAATCATCGAGGATTCTCAAGGAAACACGCATATACGTAAATCCGGAAGAACAAACAACAAATAAGAACAAACACATAGCATATTGATGACACCAATCAAGCACATCATAATCACAGCAATTAATGAATCGTGCAATTTAATTACATATAAGTCAAACGAAATATCGAAAGCTAGCAAGCAATTACCGTAAGTAAACATGTCCTTTACACAAGTCAATTAATCTACATTTAATACACTTATCCAATATCGTAGCAAATGAACAATAGCAATCAAACGAAAGCCACACATACAAATAGAAAACACAAGAGGAAAACTATAACTAAATAAGCAAAAGACATAGCATAGCAATTAGCAAGTTATCAAGTCAGATATCATAAGTTAAACCATTTCCCAGATCAAACTTTAGTATAGACAGAATTTAAACATGGCATATCAAACATAAGCAGATACAAACACCAACGGAAAATCAAAGTTCATGAATTATCTGAACAATTATACATAATGAACTTACAAAACAATCAATTATACACTAGCATAATCATCATACAGATCAACAAGGTCACATAATGGTAAACTAACATATAAACAGATGACAACATGCGAATCACATTTAAGCATATTAATCATATCCTAGCATGGCAACCGGTAGTCACATAAACATGTCAAAGCATAAACACATTCAATAAACATATAATAATTCAATATGTAAATGGGAACATTGACAAATACGGAATCATAAACGAATATCTAACACGAAATAGCAAATACTGATTTAGTTATCTACCACGAGCCCGTAACATATCATATCGAAGTAACTTTCTTATTCGGAGGGGTGACCTCGAATACCTTATATAATATGAGGGAGACCTCAATAACAAATGGAGTAGCTAGCTCCCTGAATTTGTGAAGACGCAGATTGCACACGGCATCATTCACCGGACAAATCATATCGATAACAGATCGGATCTAGGATGCATCCATACCTACGCATGATAGTGGCCATACAATATATAGCGAGCTCATAATCGATAACGTAAAGGGACGTGGCGTAACATCACTCTACGCCCTAGAGTCATGTCGAGAGGTGCATCGACACGGACATGGAACCCCATGACTAGTGAAATATTGGCTCGGTGTCAAACTAACTTAGGTCAAACAGATTGTCATAAATGACACAGATCATAATCAAACACAAAGTTCAACAGATAACATATCTGATAATTTATATCATAAGGTTCATGTTCAAAAGTTCAAGTCGAAGTTAATGCCGAGTCACATATCATACTTTCATAATCGACTTTCTTAACCAAATGTTCACAATTCGTAAGTTCATACTCAAATATAGCAAGGTTCAACAAATGTGCATATCAAAGTCTTTCTAACATATCGTTCAAATCAGATATTGCATGATTCAACAAAACATGTGGTTCAAACAAGCAACATGATCAAACAATCGAAAAGGGTTCATAGCAACGGCATAGAAACCCTAATAATCGAAATAGAAAAGGCCGAAAAGAAAACGTCATAAGAAACCTTTACTGAAAAGGTCAGAATATCTGTACCTTAGCAACGTAATGAAAACAACGGAAAAGTAACACCGGAAAGCAACGTCGTATCTTCGTCAACGAATCTACATGAATTATGATTTATTTAATACTTATTAGCATCATTAAAGTTATAACGGATTAATCGCATTCACCTTCTTATTGTTGTAAGTATATTTTCATTTTTAGTGACGGACGGAATTACAACATTTTAGAGTCTTAATCATTAATTAGCCAAACTTATGGGTTGCAAATGACAAACGGTAAACTTAAGGGTTTAATATGACAAATATCTTATTTGAGGACTTATATGATCATCATTCAAAGTATAGGGTTTACAAATGTCAAGAACGGATTTTAGGACTCTCTTTCAAATTAGTTTACACAAGCCTTTATGCTTTACATGATTAACCACGACTCACATGTAACATTTATTCGAACGCAACCTAAATGAGACCATGCATCCATGATGAGTGTGTAAATACTCATCATTTTTGGTCAAATCTGAACTGCAAAACGTTTAAAAATGCTCAGAAATGCATCAAAATACTGAAAATATTCCAAAATTGCATTTTATATGTTTGAGATGCAAAATGTTTAAAATCAGATGAAAAATGAGCAAAGTTTGCATAATTGGCGTTCATCCCAAGTTTCAAAAGTTGTCAAAAATAGTCCCTGAGCCCTAATTTCAAAATAAAAATCACCAAAGGTCCTTTTAAAATCATAAGTTGTCAAAATTAGTCCTTTGGTGAAAAATATCAAAAGTTTTGAGAAATTACAAAGTTAGTCCTTCAAGTTTGAAAGTTGGCAAAAATGGACCTTGAAAATTGGAAAATGTCAAGTTTGGTCCTTGTATTATGGAAGCTTGTCACTTTTGGTCCTTTAGAGCAACTTTGCAAAATGGCAGCCTAGGTCCTTGTATTTTCAGAAATTGCAACATTAGTCCTTGTGTTTTAAAACCTTTTAATACCATTGTGACCCTTGTCACAAACCAAGTGACCCTGCCAACCCTTTTGGACCCCCTGTCATTAACCAATTTGACCCTTCCCCTTTTAATATTAAATCCCAGTCAAACCGGTCAAACAAACCACACCCCGCTATCCCCTTTCCCTCCTTTCCCTCCCCCCTGTCTGCTATTCACCCCAACCATTGCAACCTACCAGCCTCACTATCACCTCTCCTTGTTCCCCCCACCTCCACCAAACTCCAAAAGCAATTAATGCTTCCCATCCACCACCATCAACCCCAACTGGCTTATAAGCACTTTTGGCGCCAAAATCGGATTCAATGGCCAAGATCATTTTTATTCATCCAAAGGTTGAGATTAATCGGGATATATTCAGAAGAGAGAGAGAAGACACTTGGAGTATAAAAAGAAGCTAAGGGAAGCAAGAGAGGGGAGTCTAGTAGTTTTTAATTTTCACTAATGTCGTTTTTAGCTTAAAAGATTTAGTTAAGTGTAATATCTGTAATGTTTTGTTGTTTTGTATCAAACTCAAGTTAAATTATCTATATAATCTACTTTAAGCTTCAGTTTCAAGGTTGATCTCAAATTCATATTTTGTGTCCACTGTTGAAAATTTCCGTTTCAAAACCTTTAATACAAGCTCTCATTAGCTTATTTTTAAGCTTAAACAGGTTTATATTAGCTTCTTGTAGCTTGTTATAAGCCTGTACTCAAGTTTTAAGCTACATTGGATATTGGTCAACAAAAGTCAAAACGGGGCAAAAATGGCAATGGAAATGGAAATGGGTGATGCAGAGGTAGATTTGGGGTGATTTAGCATTCATTGGGTTGGTTTAGAATAGGTAATGGTTCTGGTTTCAATGATGGCAAGCCATAGTGGCTGGGACAAGTTGTAAGTTAATTCCAAGTTTCATAAGCATAATCTGTTTTTGCAGTTTTAAGTAGTTAAAACCTGTTTAAATAGTAGTATTTAGGTTATTTAAACTTAGTTTGATCATTAAAATAAGTTGGTTCAGTCTTTAATTCAGTTTTACTTTGCAAATCATTAGTTAAAAGGGTGTTTGGATCAGCTTGTTACACTGTATTTGAAGTTAATGCAGTGGGTAATGCATGTTCGTTTAAGTTTGCTTAGCTCTAATATACTCTTATCTGTCTCATTTTGGGTCTGCAAAACCACCAAAGTCAAATCTCACCTTAATCTGTCTCAAATGCTTAACTGTTGAGATTTTGCAAAGTGAAAACCTTGTTTTGTGTTTCAAAATCATTTGTATAACTTGCTATAGCTTCATTTCATAATAATACATCAATATCATCTCACAAATTGGATTCAAAGTTCATAAAAGTCAAAATGCCCAAATTGTTCCAAAAGTCAAAACTGAAAAAGCTGTTTTTGGCCTAACTGAGAGGATTTTTAATTGTTTCATTTCTGGATCAAATTCAGTGAGATTTGTTGTTCTAAAAACTTCAACTGGTCCCCTTGCTTATTACCATTTTTGTAGAATTTTACAAATTTTTTAAAAGCTTCAAACAAGCTTGTCTTTTGGGTCTTAATTGCCCTGCTCAAAACTCAAAATACACTGAGTTTTTCTCAGTTTTGTGCAAGGTTGCACAGAGCTCATGAGAGCTTTTATAGGGTTGGTATTTGGTTCATATGTAGTTAGCCAGGTCTAGGTCAGGTTCCAACTTTTGTTTTTCATTTTCTAGCTTATTAGGTGGCTTATTTTTAGGCTGCAAGTAGACCCCTCAAACTGATTTTAAGCTCATAAGCTTTTATCCTCAAATCTGTTGTAGTTGCATCTCAGAGGTTAAGGCTTGTTGTTCTTAGTGTCATTTGAGTTCTTTTAGCAGTTTATAGCCTTTGTTATCAGTTGGTGGTTTTTTGTGGCACTTGGCTTATTTGAAGTGCTTATTTCATAAGCACTTTACATAGCAGTTTGATTTTCTTGCATACAACCCCTGTTTTTTTATATTTTTCCTAGATTCTAAATATTATTTTAAGCTTATCTTGAATTTTTCAGATTTTTCCAAGTTAGTTTGCTATTTTTCTGCATTTTAATCAATTTTTAATACTTTTTAATTAGCATTTAATACAAATAATTCAGAAAAGTTTCAAAAAATTAATTTTTAAATTTTATTAAGTTAAGATAAATATAAAAAGACAAAAAAATATTTTTCCAGATTTTTCTTAGTTAAATTTGTATTTTTAAACAATTTAATTAGTTTTTAATAGTTTTTAATTCCTAGAAAATACAAAAATAATCAGAAAAATACAAAAATAGTTTTGAAAATTCTCTTTTGATATTTTAGACTTTTCCAAGTCATAATTTTATTTTTCTAGCTTTATTTCCTATTTTCTTGTAATTTAGGCTAATATTAATTAGTTAAAAATAGTTTTTAATTAATAATAATTAGAATAATAGTTGTAAAAATAATTTTCTTTTTCTAAAGATTTTTTTTTATCATTAGGTTTGTAAAAATATCATTTTCATATTTTTAGGATTTATACTGCTTCAGTTTCACATTTTTATTTGTACGTTACGTAGTTTTTAAATTAAGTTTTATAAAAACATAAAATCAAAAACATCAATTTTTTTTCAATAGTGATAGCGTTTATTTAATATTTTTTATCTTTTTAATTTCCTTTAATTTGCATTTAAGCCTTTGTAATTATAGGCTTGTTCTCAGAGTTATAATAAATCGATCTCTTTTCTCATTCAAATCTCTCGATCACTATACGTTTGGTGATCCATTGCATAGCTCGCTGGGACATAACGACCCGGGGAAACACTATACTCCCCAGATCTTCATTGCATTGGTGTCTGAGCTGTTTTAAGTTTCTTACAGTTGGCCATTCACAAGTGGTCAGCTTGCGTAAGAAAACTTGACGGTTCAAAGATCGATCAATCCAGTATTTTCAATTCATGCCACTTAGTTCCTTACATAAAATCATAACTCACGCATGTTTACAACATACTTAATACTAGCTCGTTATACGCTTAATCATTCGTTATTAATGACCTCACGACTTACTATTTTTACATGAAATAACGAATTACACACTTAGCTTTCAAACCCTAATCGACTCTCATTTATGTTATAGGGTTTTCCCAAACTTTTAGTACCATATTAACACGCATTTAATTGACATGTTACGAATTTTAATGACCCATCACTTTGACCTAGAACATGTGGAAAACGAACCGAAGTTGAACAAAACTCATGCATTCAATTACACCAATAACTCACACATTGTCGACCCATTTACCATTTGATTAAAGAGACCAAAGCTTACCCGTTTCCTGACTCACAAAACATTCGACACTCACACAAACACTTAACCATTCTCAAGTCGACATCGTTACCTATATTCCAACCATGAATGCGCTTGACGCAAAACAACGCTACAACAAAAGATTAAAGTGATTCGTATATGTCGACCTATAGTCTTTAACGAGACCAACACGTCCCATGATTCATGTTTATTTACGTTTCAAACAACGCGACACATTCATGACTTCTAACCCATGCGTCGACTTATACATATTATACATGTTTATGATTTTATGTGGCGATAACATATATGTTCTTCCTATACGGTTTAATACACAATCGATTCATATATAAAAGCTTTTGAAATCATAGATGAACATGTATACGTGACATATATAAACAATAAGGTTCGCATGTTTTACAAATACTTATACATATGTTTCTTTCTTATTCGCTCGACTCATTCACATGACTCACGGTTCCATGTTTTACGTTTCGCATCTTTCTTAATTACTTAATCACATGTTTATAATTCATTCATATGGATCGGTACAATTTATACGCGACCCGACTCACAGTTTCATAACTTTAGACATCATCATGCGACTTAATATTGAGACGAGAGAAGAAGGTTTATACCTTAGCTAGACTCGGACCAAAACACGTCGAACACAAGGAGTAGCAAATGAGCCAATCGGAAAATTAAAGGAGAAGCAAGAAGGTTTTTGGTGTGTGCCGAGACTTGTGTAACTAGGGTTTCAGATTTTGAGGTTTGTGTTTGTATATATACATGCATATACCGATCGGGTTCTAGGGGTGGGCTTTTGATGGTTCTCGGCTTGCAAAACCCAAACCGGACTCAAACATCACACGGCCCAAAGTGACGAGCGGCCCAACCTTACGTCGCGTGACTTATATTCTTTTGTCGTACGAATGTCGTTAATTTATATACACGTTAGGTTTTTCACTAAAAATATAATTTAGGTTTTTTTAGTTTCGTTAAATGAATCATCAATATACTTTACGTATTTTATAATTTCGATTTCAAGGGCATTTTAGTCTCTTCACACGTTTCGTATTTTTAGAGTTTTACAGGAAGATTGTTGGGTTTCTTGATTTGATGATACAAAACAATAAAGAGTGAAACATCAAGGGCTTAAAGTGACAAGAAGGAAATCTACAAAAAGATGGAGGGACTTGCTTGCAATAGAAGATTTATTATTTAGTCCTTCGTAGTATCTTGTAAACCCTAATGTTCTACTATATAAAGAGACATGGGGTGTAGGTTTTAAATACAAGTCTTCCAATATGTAGACGTCTAAAGGTGTTTGTGTATGTCCTAGGCGTGTAGTTCTTTGTAAACGCCTAGGTTAGTGATAGTTTTGTTAACCCCCAAGATCAAAGAAGTCTTTGATCCCTGTTACATTTAGGTAACACGTTATTAATATAATTGGAGGTGATGGTGAATGAAACCTTGTGTCAATAACATAGTTATTTGTTTAAATCCGCTGTGGATGTTCTTTATCTATGTTATTGTTAAACCCTAAGGCTCAAAACTCCACACCTCATCAATTAACTAGTAAGCATTTCATGATCATTTTCATCTTTCGTATTCATACTTTGGTCATTTGTATCATGCTTGAGAAAAACATGCAAGTTATATGATTATCTATACCACTTTATTTGTTTATAAGCACTTATAATGAATATATATCATCCTATAATTATCCCTTGAAACATATCATTTTTGATGATTTCTAGGAACCCATGACAACCTAAGAAGGTGTATGGTAGGTTTAGAATAGCATTGGCGTTGGTTTGAAGTGGTTAGAAAAAGTATTACGCGAGAAAAATCCATTTCGACAACTATATATAAGGGTCTGATCATTTTTGTTAATTCTGGAAATTTCGACAGTTTGTAAAAATTTTTGGGCTAGATATTCAGAAAATATACTTTAAAACGAAAACGCGTGGTCAGCTTGAATGGGTTAAAACGGAGTTATAACGAAGAAGTTATGCTATTTTCAAGTTTAACGACGAAAACTATATTCCGGAAAATTTCAGCATGCTGTCCCAAACTTTTACGAGTAAAAAATGAGTCTTAAGTGTTATTAAATGAGTCGATTTATCAAAAATATATTAGTATATTTTAACACGAAGCTAAGAACATATAAAACGTAGAAAACGGACTTGTAAGGATTAAATTATACGCGTTTAAACAAGGTTGTCGTAACTATTTCATATAAGCATAACTAATATATTTTCTAATAGCCAAAAATTAAGGCCGCGAATGACCATGTTGAGGGTCGTTTTAACATCGATGGAGTACTTTTTATAAAATGATGTCTTCTAGTAAAAGTAAGTTCGCCTAGCCTATTTTCCCAAAAGTCCAACCGTTCGTCAAAATGAGTTGTAACGAATAAAATACGGTCACTCAAACTTTGCCGAAAGTTACCTTAAACAATATTTTTGGTACAAGTACCCTACTTATCTATGTTTTTCTCCATGATCGAGACCTCTATGATAAAAACTTAAAAGCTAAAACTTTGAGATAATGCTACAAGCTTTCCAAAGCCGTTGAGTTTGTTTCCTAACACTCAATATTCACCATTTTACGCTTGATAACGCTACACGCGTCGTTCGGGGTCAAAGGAACTTCCTTTTCGTCGAGTAAGTTTTTCAACACCCTAGACAGTGAACCTAATCGTTGTAGTGTTGTATTAGGGTAAGCCACGGGTATTGATATCGTTCTCTAGGGGAATAGTGTCGTTAGGTTGAATTGTATGTCGATTTAAGTCTAAAGGTGAGGGATGATTATTTTTGTATTTTTATATTTTATGAATCTCGGTTTTGGAGGGGAGGGTGGAATTAGTTGCTAGTCAACTATCCCAAAAGATACTAACTAAATTATGGGTCTACCAGAACGTGAAGCGTATCTACTTATGATGTATTACTCCTTGCTAGCTATCCAATTCTACCTACTGAATTTTCACATCCTATTGATGGTTAAATTGTCACGTCCTTATTCTTAACGCGTTGTGTTTTCTAAGGTCGTAAGGTGTGCATTCCCTAACTCTTTGAAGTCACCTTTAAGTGTAGCAAACGAAATCCACTAAGTCATTCATAAACTAACTTTGAGGTTATCTTTGGGTTTAGTAAACGAAATCCACTAAGTCATTCATAAACTATCAAAGATTTGTCAAGTATTAAACACAACGATAGCCTAGTCGCACTCTTATGCCAATTACAATTAAGATAAGAGACAACCAATCAAACAAGAGACAAGAGGATGCAAAAATTATAATCTAAACCAATTAGACTCATTGAAATTGTCACACCCCTAATGATGAAGATAGACACAAGCATCACTAAGAAATCAATAAGATCTAATTAATTACATACAAGTTTCATACAATCATAAGCAAACACTAGGTGAATTAGCCAAGCATAATTAATGAAGAGCAAGCAACAATCATGATAATTGAAGACATACCATAGGATTGGATTAACAAACAAACCATTACACGATGTTTATAGAGTGTTTGAAACCCTTTAAGTTGTTGGAAAAACACCTACCTAAACCCTAGAATCGGACTTAGGGTTTAGGGCTTACAAAAGTGAAGTTATAATGTTATATTTATAGGCAGATTTTCTGTCGGCAAAGAGCGACGGCTTCAGTCCTAAAGAGTGACGACGTCACAACCACTTTTTCACCAAACTGTAGATTTTCTCGTTCCGGTCGCGTGGGCTTTTGAATCACCTAAATCCGAGTTCGTATGCAAAATTTATGGCCAAAACAAGATCGCCTACTTTGCGCGATGTTGCAGCTTGACGGCGTCACCTTATATGTGGACGCCGGCTTCATCTTCGACGCCCGGATCAAATCTAGGATGTCCGAGCCGCGACGCCCTACTCTTTTAAAACCCTGCCGCCACTTGTAAATGGGCAATTTGGCTACTAAGCCGTCACAAAAGTTGTCCGACGGCATCGCTATCTTGATGGCCGCCGTCACCTTAGTTCAGCACCGAGTGTCTCGATTCTTAACTTTGGCCATTTTCTTCATATATTCGCGCCTTTTCGTCCGAATAAGTGTCATTCCAGCATTTTGCCTTCAAGATACCTAAAAAGTGAAAAGGAACGATATTAAGTAATAACGGATACAAAAGTGATCTAATAAGGGCTTAAACGACCCCTCAAAAAGGTACATTTTAAAACCTTATCAAATATCCCTACACTTGGTATTTGCTTGTCCTCAAGCAAATGTGCTTTTAGCCAATCAATTTATAAGTTAGGGGTCATGAAGCATTGGTTTAGAACATTCCACAACACATATAAGCCCCGCAAAAGTCATAACAAGCATGGAAATTATATACTAGCACCTCACATGGGATGTTTGGATACTCACATCTCTCGGGTGTATAAGAAATATAACAAGTTGGAAATGGAAGATAAACACTCATTAACCGGTCCTAGTACATAGATTACCATAGGCTTGAGAATGCGTAAGCACCTAGGAAAGACTATCAAAGAGGTCTTTAAAGGGTTGTAATGTTAGGCTTATGGTAGGGAAACAAAGGGTTTGGTGGGATAGGCTATTTAGTGGTGGTAAGTCAAAAATCTCTATGTTACAAGCATACGAAGAATGGCGTTGCTAAGCCAAGACTCGACACTCTAAACTCTAGATAACTGAAATAAACAAACATAATTTTAAAGGATAGAGGTAGGATGGTAGCCCGAATGTTTTTTTTTGAACACTCTATTTTTTTTCTTTTCTCCTTTTTTTTTTTTTTTTTTTTTTTTACACTTTTACTCTACCATCCTCTACGGTAACATCAAAATGATAGGGATTTATAGGCACATCCCTACACTTGAGTTTTTATTACTCTAACACTAATTTCACCCGAATTGAAAAGATCAAAACACTTGGGGTACGTTATTACGCAAATAAGGAAATTTATGTTCCCTTCCGGTCATTTCATAAACTTTAACTTTTCCCATGAGTCCCAATCGTCCCAAAAGCTGTACAAAGGATATGACTCGACTTAGCAACTCACGCAAGCAACTAGATAATTGAACTAAGGGTTTGGGGTGATAACAATAATGCACTAAAAGTGAGTGCATACAAGGTAGGCTAAGGCGATTTGGGTGTACATTTGGGGGTGGGTGTAAACAATGCTCTTCATTGATATTCCGAAAAACCGAAACATCACGAGAACCGCGAAAAGGATAGGCTCTGAGGGGTTAACTAGGGGTATCGTGTACTAAAAATGAGTACAACGCAAAGGGTGTGAGGGAATTACTCAACCGATGTGGAAGAAGTAATTATATTACGGGTATCAAACAAGGGTTATCCTAATGCCTCTTATCATTTAGTTATTCCTAACTACACAAGTGTAGTCTTACTAGCGATCTCGGGATGCATCACAAAACAAGTTCTAGAATCTATTATACTACCGGTTCACACTCTAAGCATTAAAGATGAATGCTTTAATTCCTACTAATCTAAGGGGGATCCTCACATTTTGGGTGGAATTTAGGTGGTAAAGGGTTTTTGTGCTAGTCATGCAACTTCCTATCCGTGAGGCGCTTTTGTTAAGACTAATGGCCCACTCCTATATGTCATGAAAAATTTTAAATTAGGTGCCAAAATTACCCTAACCGACATTTTCTCATGGTTTATTACACAAATATAATTGGACAAAGCTAATAATCAAGGATAAGCATAGTTTCAAAGTTCCCGTTTTATTTTTTCTCCCTACACTTAAACTGAACATTGTCCCCAATGTTCCCCGAAAGTATCAAAGTTATGATAATGGAAGGTAATTAAAAATGAAAGAAACTAATACTCCCCTGATTAGCTCGGTAGGATCCGTGTGTGAAGTATTGGTTAAATCCTTTCCAAGAAGAATGTATGCGTGAAAAGCTTCTTCCAATCTTATGTATCTTCTTCTTGATAAATAAAACCTGCACACTTGAAGAAAACAAACAACCCAACGCATCAAACCGAACAAAGAAAAATCACAACAAGATGTAATTCCAGACTTAAATAAGATATAATGCTTGTAGAATGGATGTTTGTAGATTTTCTAGAAAATTAAGACACGAAAATTCCAAAAATTTATAAGTAGCAAAAACAGAGAAAGTAAGAAGTCGTTTCTACTCCTCCTGACGCCGTCAAGTTATGACCGACGCCGTCAGTTATCCCGACAAAACCGGTCTGCGATTTTTCGGAAAAATTCTAGAAAATTTATATCTTTAAAATCTGGTAAAATTTCCTGCAATAACATCCATTATGACTCGATACAAGCATTTAAATCGAACAAACACACATGTATATCTTTTAATTAATTGAAATTCTCATGTCTACGTTTCTTTTGAAAATGTGTGTAATCCTCCCTACACTTATCCCTTATGTAAAATACCTTTATATGTAATTAAGACGAGGTTAAAGACAAAATAACGCATTTTTACAAATTTAAACATGAGAATAAACAATCAATAAAAGATATACGACACACAAATGAAAATGAAAAACAAATAAACATGGGTTGCCTCCCAAGAAGCGCTTGTTTTTGTTCGAGTCACGAGCCTGACTCTACCCTTATTCAACAGATAAAGGGGAAGTTTTCCCTACACTTAAGTTTAAGTGCGGGTGATAGTAGCGATACACACTCTTAGGGTGGAAATATGCCACGTGAGGTGAAGGGGGTGTGTGAATGGCTTCCTTCATCCTAAAACTACCCTGACTAAATTGGTTGATGGGTGGGTCGGTTCCTCTTTTGTCTCCTAGATGTAAAGATTGAGGTTCCGGTTCATCAACACTAGGAAATCCCCCAGAACTATTAGTAAAACTAAGACTAAAAGTATTCAAACCTATATTCTCTAGTTGCATTTGGTTCAAATGTTCTACCTCCATCGGGATTCCTAAAGTCTCTTCTACTACTTTCGGGTAAGTCACGTGCGGTGTGTATGCCTTAAATGATGGTGGGATTTGTGGGATACCTTGTGGGTCTAGACTTTTCATCTTATCCTCAATCACATCTACATCATATATATGCTCATCATGTGCTATTTCCTTAGGTCGTGATGAAACCAAACTTAGTAATTGATCCAACTTATGGTTTAATGCTTGGTTGCTTACTATAATATTTTCACACATTTGGTTAGTTCTCCTAAGGGCCTCACTAAAAATAGTTTCTAAACATGGAGGTTGTTCACGAAAGTCTATCCTAGGTGAAGGCTCATACGAAGCATAGGTTTCACAAGATGAGGTGTTTTGTGGGCTTGATGGAATGGTGAAACCCTCAAAAGGTTTATGGACTTGGTTAGTTTCTTCCCACCATCTTGAATAATCCGCTTTAGTAATATCATAATTTTTTATGAAAAATCCTAATCGCGGATATAGTGGATTCGCGTTCTCCATAATGGTGAACGGAAGAGTCAATGGATAAGTTTTACGAACAAAGGCACAAAGAAGGGGGATAAACTACAAGGAAGCTAATAAAAATAAAAAAAAAATCTCACTTGATAGGAATCTTGTGAGTAGACCTAAACGAGATAGAAATCAAGCCTAAAAAATAACTATTCCCCGGCGCCAAAACTTGATAACGCTACACGCGTCGTTGGGGTCAAAGGAACTTCCTTTTCGTCGAGCAAGTTTTTCAACACCCTAGGCAGTGAACCTAATCGTAGTGTAGTATTAGGGTAAGCCACGGGTATTGATATCGTTCTCTAGGGGAATAGTGTCGTTAGGTTGAATTGTATGTCGATTTAAGTCTAAAGGTGAGGGATGATTATTTTTGTATTTTTATATTTTATGAATCTCGGTTTTGGAGGGGAGGGTTGAATTAGTTGCTAGTCAACTATCCCAAAAGATACTAACTAAATTATGGGTCTACCAGAACGTGAAGCGTATCTACTTATGATGTATTACTCCTTGCTAGCTATCCAATTCTACCTACTGAATTGTCACGTCCTATTGATGGTTGAATTGTCACGTCCTTATTCTTAACGCGTTGTGTTTTCTAAGGTCGTAAGGTGTGCTTTCCTTAACTCTTTGAAGTCATCTTTAAGTGTAGCAAACGAAATCCACTAAGTCATTCATAAACTAACTTTGAGGTTATCTTTGGGTTTAGTAAACGAAATCCACTAAGTCATTCATAAACTATCAAAGATTTGTCAAGTATTAAACACAACGATAGCCTAGTCGCACTCCTAAGCCAATTACAATTAAGATAAGAGACAACCAATCAAACAAGAGACAGTAGGATGCAAAAATTATAAACTAAACCAATTAGACTCTTTGAAATTGTCACACCCCTAATGATGAAGATAGACACAAGCATCACTAAGAAATCAATAAGATCTAATTAATTACATACAAGTTTCATACAATCATAAGCAAACACTAGGTGAATTAGCCAAGCATAATTAATGAAGAGCAAGCAACAATCATGATAATTGAAGACATACCATAGGATTGGATTAACAAACAAACTATTACACGATGTTTATAGAGTGTTTGAAACCCTTTAAGTTGCTGAAAAACACCTACCTAAACCCTAGAATCGGACTTAGGGTTTAGGGCTTACAAAAGTGAAGTTATAATGTTATATTTATAGGCAGATTTTCTGTCGGCAAAGAGCGACGGTGTCACTCCTAAAGAGTGACGCGCGTCCACTTTTCACCAAACGTATATTTTCTCGCTCCGTCGCGTGGGCATTTGAATCACCTAAATCGAAGTTCAGATGCAAAAGTTATGGCCAAAATAGTATCGCCTACCAAGCATGTTGCAGCTTGTGACGGCGTCACCTTATGGCTGTGGACGCCGCCGGCTTCATCGTCGGACGCCGTCTGGATCAAATCTAGGGCGTCCGAGCGACGCCCTACTCTTTTAAAACCTGAAGCCGTCACTTGTAAATGGGCAATTTGGCTACTGAGCCGTCACAAAAGTTGTCTGACGGCGTCGCAGTTATGCAGTGACGCCGTCACCTTCAGTTCCAGCAGCCTAAGTGTCTCAATTCTTGACTTTGGCTATTTTCTTCGTATATTCGCCTTTTCATCCGAATAAGTGTCATTCCAGCATTTTGCCTTCAAGATACCTAAAAAGTGAAAAGAAACGATATTAAGTAATAACGGATACAAAAGTGATCAAATAAGGGCTTAAACGACCCCTCGAAAAGGTACATTTTAAAACCTTATCAACGACTAGCTTTTCGAGGTCATTTAGTCACATACAACAACAGTTAGCACATGAACATATTAACTACACCAATTGAGGCACTCTATGGTTGAGGTGTCAATCACTTATTCACTAGTCAAAATCAGGAAAGTCCAACTCACTAATCCATAACTTATTCATGAAATAACAAAGGAATCGTACAGATCAAGAATCAGTTTTAAGTAACAACATATAGATAGAAAGGCAACGTCGATATATGACGCAAAATATTGGAAATATGTTCCATAAGTCGCAAACCATTAGAATTTCAAGTTGGCAACAGATTTATGTTCAAAGTCTCGCCTTGGAAAGGCGTGTTACGATTCAGAAAAACACGGGAAGACCCGATGCGACTCAAATATCCTCACCTATTCACCGATAACACCGTAGAACCCAACATGGACTGAATTCAGGGACTGAATTCCTTTTTGGATGGGCGAATGTGACAACTCGTAATTTCAGGTCATTTCACAAACTTTGAAAATTTCACTATTCATCTCGGGAAATTACTATTCACCGGTTACTATTCATCATTTTACTATTCATCATTTTTGAAGTCGATTTGATATTTTGAAAGGTTATTTCAAAATTTTACTATTCACAAAACACTATTCATTCCCGGAGAAAAATCACTATTCATCATTTTTCGTAAATTAGGTTTACGAGTATCAAATACGCGTAACCTGGAGGGTTAAGCTGCGTATTCATGAAAAATTATTGAGGACATTTCATATAGACTAGAGTTAGTCTACATATCATCTATAACATCATTTCATATCAGTTTATGCATGGTTTTGCATAATTCATTAACGTTTATTTTCCTATTAAATAAACGCTATCGCGTAATCAATTATTTTGAAAAATTGATCCGACACTTCCAAAAATAATTCTGATATATTTTTATACTCATATTTAGATTATAAAAATAATATTATTAGTTTACCCAGTGTTTTAAATTTATTTTGTATATAAATTGTTATATTTATATAATTACGACGGTTTTCGTAAATATTACTCGATAATTATTATTTCACTAAATTTTTGTAAGAAATGTATTTTTACAATTTTTATGACCTTGATATATTCTATTTTGTTTCGTTAAAATTTAGTTTTAGCTAACGCTACCCTAAAATACTTAATTATATACATAAATTACCAACTTTACTTATACATCTATACATTAAATGATACAAAATACACTAAGGGTGTGTTTGTTTGATTAAGATGTTTCGCATCTGAATCTGACTACCACATCTTACTAGTAAGAGGTGGCTATAATGTCTAAAACTGAATGAAAAAGTGTTGTTTGTTTTTTTATAATTGTATGAATGGTTTTAATTTTCTCTTTTTTAAATATATATTAAACTATTGCAAATGCGATTAATAAGTAGATAGTGTAAACTTGAAACAAAACATTTTTATCATAGATTAAACACAATTATAAATCATTAAATAAATTATGTTAATACATATCCAAAATTTAACATAA
Organism: Chrysanthemum makinoi; assembly: GCA_910596185.1. Taxonomy (NCBI): domain Eukaryota; kingdom Viridiplantae; phylum Streptophyta; class Magnoliopsida; order Asterales; family Asteraceae; genus Chrysanthemum; species Chrysanthemum makinoi. Next base: position 153,441,588 of record OU343220.1, read on the forward strand.
TAAAAACTATTACATAAATCGTCTTAAAATAAAACATAAGCTTAACGCTATGAAACAACAATTAAGTAACTTAACTAATATTAAATAATTTAAAACCTAGCTTTACATAATTTGAAGATGAATGGTTTGAAGGGTTTTGAAGATAAATGAGTTGAAGGGGTGTTAATAAGAGGTAGTAAGATATTTTCGCCACCTCTTACCGAGTTAGACATATTAGCTCTTACCATGTCTGACTGGTGATGAAAAAACAAACAAGTAAAACGTCTGCCCACCTCTTACTGGTAAGAGTAAGAGGGATAGTAAGATTTTTTTTGAAAAAACAAACACACCCTAACTCTTCTTTTGTCTTACCCTTGTCGACCTAAAGCATGACTCAACAAGTATTTGGACAAAAATCTTAACTAGCATATACAACTAGGCGTATAATGTAGTTATTTTAATTATATACCAATTATACACACATACTAACATAATATCAAGGTGTAACAAAAAAATTATGCTCTCTCCTTTCCTCTCATTGAAACCGGCCAAGGAAGAAAAGAAGCAAGGAAGCCAAATTTTTTTCAAGACAAGTTATTTACACAACTCTAGTATACTCTTAATCAAGGTTTTGAGATAAAAACCTAGGGTATTAGGATAAACCCTTGTTCTTTAAACCTCATCACTTAACTAGTAAGCATTTCATGATCATTTTCATCTCTCATATTCATACTTTGGTCATTTTATCATGCTTGAGAAAAACATGCAAGTTATATGATTATCTATACCGCTTTATTTGTTTTTAAGTACTATTAATGAATATATATCATCCTATAATTATCCCTTGAAACATATCATTTTTGATGATGTCTAGGAACCCATGACACCCTAAGAAGGTGTATGGTAGGTTTAGAATAGCATTGGCGTTGGTTTGAAGTGGTTAGAATAAGTATTACGCGAGAAAAATCCATTTCGACAACTATATATAAGGGTCTGATCATTTTTGTTAATTCTGGAAATTTCGACAGTTTGTAAAACTTTTTGGGCTAGATATTCAGAAAATATACTTTAAAATGAAAACGTGGCCGCTTGAATGGGTTAAAACGGAGTTATAACGAAGAAGTTATGCTATTTTCAAGTTTAACGACGAAAACTATATTCCGGAAAATTTCAGCATGCTGTCCCAAACTTTTACGAGTCAAAAATGAGTCTTAAGCGTTATTAAATGAGTCGATTTATCATAAATATATTAGTATACTTTAACACGAAGCTAAGGACATATAAAACGTAGAAAACGGAATTGTAACGATTAAATTATACGCGTTTAAACAAGGTTGTCGTAACTATTTCATATAAGCATAACTAATATATTTTCTATTAGCCAAAATTACGCGAATGACCATGTTGAGGGTCATTTTTAACATCGATGGAGTACTTTTTATAAAATGATTTCTTCTAGTAAAAGTAAGTTCGCCTAGCCTATTTTCCAAAATGTCCAACCGTTCGTCAAGCGGGGTTATAACGAATAAAATCTGTCACTCAAACTTTGCCGAAAGTTACCTTAAACAATATTTTTGGTACAAGTACCCTACTTTACCTATGTTTTTCTCCATGATCGAGACCTCTATGATAAAAACTTAAAAGCTAAAAATTTGAGATAATGCTACAAGCTTTCCAAAACCGTTGAGTTTGTTTCCTAACACTCAATATTCACCATTTTACGACTAGCTTTTCGAGGTCATTTAGTCACTTTCATGAAATTGTCAAATCACATTGTTTTATGACGAAAAGCTATAATTTCATAATAAATCACTAAATGACTATCGTAGGATATCATTTCAACGTATATACTTATAAAGTAATTTATAAATTGTCAACACGTTATAAGATTATTTTTCGACGATAAACGTTTTTTTTCAAATTTCACAAGTGGTATAGATATCATACGAGTTGCAAGCATAACATTACATCATGACTTATTATAGATCATATCATTCATAATAGGTCACGGTTAGAGGTTGCGCCTCATTTCAGTGTATCCACTTTTGTCATCATAATCATTGCAACAAGTGAGTTTTCATATCCCCGTTTATTCAAGTTTATACATTATTTCAAACCTACGGGGGAGAATACATTGCACATCATTTTTTTATACGGGCCCAAGTATATTCAAATTCATTTACATTGCTTAAGTTACCTCATTGCCAATTGAATGTCCCCATTTCATAATCATGAACCGTCAATTTCGGAAGAAGCAAGGGTGAGTGGATAGATCTATTGAGGGTGACTCCTCCATCCGTGTTGGTGGTCCCAACTGGTCAACGGATGCATTTCATTTTATCATCATTGAGTTGTTTGGCAAAACACTCTGTTGGGGCGAACATCAGGAACAGTCTATCTTCGGTGTCATGTGCTTAAGCAATTGTACCATTTTTTTGACATATTTGTCATACATAACTTATACTTGTGGTGGTCGTATAAAACATTTACATAAACTCTATGAACTCACTCAACCTTTGTGTTGACACTTTTAGCAATGTATTTTCAGGTATCTAAGACATATTCATCATGGCATACATAAGGACTTATTATAGGGTCGCGGTGACGACGTGTCTCACGTGGATTTTATGCACTTTAAAACATCGTTTGGATTGTATCTAACTTATTTCCGCACATAATGATTTTCATTTGGGACCTATACTTTGTAAACTCTGATTGTTTTATTAAATTAAACGATGTGTTTTCCAAACGACACTTTAGGTCGTTCAATATAACTGTGATTGTGATGCTATGACAGTCAACCTCCAGGAATTTCATTCCGCTGCAAAACAGGTAATTTGGGGGTGTGACAATATGCATTTTAGTCAAGATTGGCTAAAATTAGATAGTCAATTCTACACTATTCAGAGGCCTAGCCTCAGGTAATGAATGTGTGTTTTTTAAGAGTTAAACCTTGTGTTTAAATTGAGAATCTTTATACAAGCTCTGATACCAAATGTGTGTAAGAAAATAATAATGTAAAGCCTGTCGGCTATAGTCGTGTGTTTTGTTTTTAGTAATGATGTAAAAATAAATAATGTAAGAATGTCGACCATGTCGACCATGGTACTGTAGGGTCCTAGAGGTATCTAGGAATAGTAGTTGTTACTATTACATCTACTTTATCTGTATATAAATAAAGGCCTAGCCTCAAGTAATGAATGTGTGTTTTTTAAATGTTAAACCTTGTGTTTAAATTGAGAATCTTTATTCTCTCTGTTCTGTTGAAGCGTAGTCTTCTAAATAGCAGACACATCTGTTAAAACGATTCTTCGTTTCTGAATAGCGGATACCTATCCCTTATCATCAATCATCAACCAATTATCATTCATCAATTCATTACAAATCATTGACAATTCATATCAATTCAAATTATATCTACATATCATCCAAATTATATCGACATATAATATAATACCCCGACTATAATAAAAATATTTTAGTATAAGTATAAATAGAGTAACTAACATTAGCATTTAATTTGTATATACAAAAATTAATAGATAAATACAAAATGATTCTAATTGATATTACACACGTTGAAATCCACAAATGAAACGCTCGTCATTAATACTTTCTCAAAATTATCCGCTAACCATGGCGAGATTGTAGGCAAGAATGACCATTTAACAACAAAACCTTTATATGGACGCCCTATAATGAAGAATTCTCTTCTCAATCCCTGAAACTAACTCCTTATCAGGTTCCAAAACAAACCACCAAATTCTTGCGCACAATTTAGAGTGTTAGAGGCTAGCTTAATCCACGGTTGGGTTCACGTTAACCTTGCTCTTGTTCTGGTTCGTTCAAGTTTCGGTTCTAGTTTATACTTTGTTTCGGTTCGTGCGAATGATGGAGAGTAGCGGGAATTGGCTTGGGTACACGTGTTGTAATCTTTGGTTTGTGATCAGTAGCTCGTTTCGGTCTCATTCATTGGAGGTGTATAGCTCGCGGCTTAAACGCGGTTAGCTTATTGTGTACGGTTGGGTTCCGGTTTGATCGTGTCTCATTGATTTCTTGTGTTCGTGTTTTAATTGGTTTCGCACTAGTGTTCTTGTTTCATTTTCAAGCTATCGTTTTATCTAGAGGTAAACCTCGATCTATAATTTAAACTCATGCATAATCATGTGTTAAGTTAAGAAATCTGTTATATGTTAATATCTAGTATATATATCTATCATCATAAAGCTATAAATCAAGCACCACTAATAATGAAGAATTCATAACTTACTATTTTAAAACATGTTTTATATGGTCTGCTCATGAGTGCATGCATATGATGATTTACGTCAAAAACTAGTAAGTATGAAGATGGTTGCTGAATATATAGAAAAAGCATGTACATGTTTGTACATTAAGGTTAATCAAGATGAAACTTTTCATTCATGAATAATAGTAATAGTTTGGCCTTTGTGTACATGAAAACATAGTTGCTACTATATGATTATTGTTAAGTATCGACGAGCCGGGTTTGAATTTTTAAACAGTTTACTTGATGTAAAGAGTGTCTTGTGTGTGGGTTCATAGTGTCGAATGAGATGGGTAAAACAAGTTTACATGTGTCGGTTATGGGTAATTATTTAAGTCAGAACATGTTGCCTTTGTTTAGTTTCTTTGTCTCGCAAGAAATGGGTAAGAAAAGGGTATATGCATGGTCTTGTGGGGTAAGTTTGAAGGTGATCGCGGGATCAATGGTTGGTTCGTTTAATGTTTTGAAAGTGTGTCGGGGGAGATGAGTTGGGGGTTAGTCATAATACATGATTTCTAAGTCGCAAATATTAGTCCCTTGAGCTGCGAACGAGTATAAACATGTATCGAACATGAGTATGAAAATCGTTTGGAAAAGCGTATCATGCATTATTAGAATCAGTATGTATACTATAATGAAGTTACATTTTAAACCTTTAAGTTTAATTACACTTTAAACCCTAATCTTTGAGAAATTGTCACATGTAAACCCTAGGCTTTTATGAATTGACATATTACACCCTAAACTATAATATTGATATTATTAAACCTTGAAGTCATTTATTTGTCACTTTTAACCCTAAACTATGATAACTTGTTGCAATAAAGCTTAAACTATGGTAAGTTACATGTTTAACCCTAAACTTTGATAATTGACGTATTTTACCCTAGAATTTACTAATATGATTTTAAAGACCTTAAATTATGATAATTGTTATGTTAAACCCTTAAGTTTATTTTTGTAATTTTTAACCCTGAAGCATTAAAGTTACTTATTTCGAAAAGTTTCTAAAAATAGAAAGAGATGCCCTAATTAAGAAATATGAATAACGATGAACCTTAAAACTATGAAATAGCTTTCTAAATATTAAGAGATCATTATGCGTGTAGATCCGCGGAGGAAGGAGTAGCCTTTGTTTCCTTGTGTATTTCGGGTGATTTGCTTTACGGTTTGAGGTACAGATATTCTGACCTTACTAATAAGGTTTCTCGTGATCTCTATGCACCTTTTGATCTTTAGCTATTTTGAATTGTGAACCTTTGCTATGAACCTTTGAATTGTGAACCTTTGCTATGAACCTTTGAATTGTAAACCTTTGCTATGAACCTTTGAATTGTGAACCCTTGATATGATCCTTTGAATTGTGAACCTTTGATTTTGAACCTTTGATTATGATGACTTATACATTGTCAAACTTTGGACTTTGCTTTTGACCCTTCAGTTTGATACCTGAGCCATTATACTAGGCATGGGGGTTCCATGTCCGTGTCATTGATGCACCAATGGCATGACTCCAGTGTGGTCGAGTGATGTGCCACACCGTCCCTATATTGTTTATTGAAGATATGGCCACTAATACTTTTGCAGGGGCGTATGGATGCATCATAGATTTTTTTTTTGTATTTGATATTGCTACATTTGGTTTGGTGATTGATGTTGTGTGCAATACACGTACTTCACATTTTGGGAGCTAGCTACTCCATGGTTACTATGATATGATATGGTTTGATTGGTTTGGGCTCGTGGTAGATTTCTGACATTCTTATTTATTCGTTGCTATACCATACTTTATCCAGTTCTCCATTTGATTATACATTCACTTAGTATACCTATGTGATTCATCCGACTACCATACTGTATTCCAGTTCATTATATTTACTATACTCTCCCTCCATTTCGGATGGCTGCCAAGCTTATATGTCAGATTTCCACTTTATCCGTTTCGCAGGTACTATGATATGATTAGTCGATTCATCTGTTACCATATTGATATATGATTACGTGATTTATCTGTTTACCATGCTAATAAGTGATTATCTGATTCATCTATTATCATGCTATTATATGACTATTTGATTTATCCGTTTGTTGTACCAGTATGTAATTATTTGACTTATTCGTTTACCATGTTATACCTTAGTTCAATTATTTATGTGGGCTATGTTTATCAATTAGTATTCTTATATGCTATTCGTGACTACCATGCTTGTACTTCTGTTTGGTATTTTTTTCGTTGCTTATGATATTGGTTCGACATAGTAATGAATGCTACCTGACTTGTTGATCTGCAGTGCTTACACTTCTGGTCATGCTACCGTTTGATGATGGAATTTGGTTCAGCTTATGTTATATGTTTAGTTGACTTGTTTAGTTTGCCATGCTATATTCTTGTTCAGTTACTTCATTTAATTATGATGTTCGTTCGGTATTCCTACCTGGTACATGTGATTAACATGCTTATACTTCTGTTGATATTTTTGCTTGTTAGGATATTTGTTCTATTTAATAATTGTTGATTATCCGACTTGTGTAATTTCCATACTTACATCCTATTCAGTTGCTTCCACCTGCTTATGGAATCCAGATTGGCTTATATGTACTATGATTATTTGATTTATTTGAGTTGCCATATTTATGTTTAGCTGATACGCTGACTGCTATTGCTCGTGCACTATTTGGTTATTTGTTTTGTTTATGATACTATTTATCAACCCATATTTGTTTATGTTCGGTATATGTATGTTTGGTTATTTATACGTGCTTATGTATGTTCGCTGATGTGCTGCTTTGCTTTGGTCTCCTTCGATTGTTGTTCTTCTTGTATCTGTAAATGTTGTGTTCTGCAGGTTCCTCATTGACTCATTTTCTTCATTGCTATGACCTTGATATCAGTTTCCTTTGATTCTCTATATATCTTTATTTTGTTTAGTTTTCATTTTGCCATATCTGTTCACTGGGCTTTTTAAGCTCAGCCGCATTTTCTTTTCCATGCGGCAGGTACCTAGTAGGATGTTGGGCTTGATGGGCTGAGAGTAGGAGCATTTGAGTGAACCGACCCTAGTTTCCCTATCTTATCGGACTCTTTTTGAAGATCATAGTTTTGATATTACATTTGTGACATATTGAATTTTGTATTTTTCCTTGCAAGTCATTCGTTTATATGACTTGGTATTTTATTTTATAAGACTTCCGCTTGCAGAATTTCATTAGTATGTTCTGATATGACTCCATAATGTGACATTCGGACCCTTGTCGGGTTGGGGTGTTACATATAATCTAAACCTCATGGACTACGATCTATCATCATTGGATCAATAATCCGATCAATTAATGTTTCATATTGATTTAATATGAACAATATCATAATCCAGCATATGATCATCACAAGCACATTAATAATCGTTTATATGATTATTCATGCCATCCATTAACAAATTCCGCGGGTAAATATTTTTGGTATCAGAGCGAGCATAACGATCAAGGAAGATAAGATGAAGTCAAGGAATCAACGAAAAAGATCTAGAAAGGTGTTAAAGATCAGATTTATGTTAGTAGTCAAGAAAAATTTAGCTATTCGACGTAGGTATGAATAATTTCTTCACTTTGAATTTAAAATTATCAATCATTAAAATGTCACAATTAGAAGAAGATATTTCTATTATGTACAATAATGAAGATGAATCAGGCTTTATGTCAGATACTATGATAAATAGAACTACTATTAGGTGATCAAGTTTTACACTATCTGAAAAACATAATTTTGATTATACGAGAAAATTAAGAGATTTATTTTCACGTAAGAATATTATTTATTTTGGAAAAATTATCAGTGAAGAACCTGTTCCTATTGAACAAACAAAAGGTGATATTATTCTCTCAATTATTAACAAACAACAAAAATGATACAATCATTCAATTTGAAAATATAAGCAATACAAAATTACAATTAAAAAATAATTATAATCAATATTATAATCGTTTTTTAAAATATCTGTATTCACAAGCCATGCTACGAGAAATAGAAGATGTTAAAAGCGAAATAAAAAGAAAATTAAAAAACAAATATACATTGGTTCTCAATAATAATATAGATTGGTATTTTGAAACATTGAAAAATGGTCTAAAAGAAAATATGAAAACTATATAGGTAGTTAGATTTGTTTAAAATGAGTTTTTATCAACAAGAACTTCGAAAAAAGATCACTGAGTATGATAAAAGCATTAAACAATTTAAAATTCATATCCAAGAAACAAAAATAGATTTTCAAAATGAAACAAACATTTTAAAAAAAATACGATTAATGAAGAAATTACGAGTACTCAACAGTACAAAAGATATTTGCGAAAAAAAGTCTTAGACTTACTTTAGAAAAAGTTCATTGATCGAATTAATTTTAAAAAATATGAATAAATTTTTTTTTTTTAAAAGGTAACCCTAATGCAACATTCATCATGGTTACAGTTGAAAACAGAAAAACTTTTGCATATGTCGGTACTGGAGCCACAATGTGCTTTGGTAAACGAAAAATATTAAAAAAATGAGAAAAATTAGAAAACCCACAAAGAATAATTGTTGCCGACAAATCGGTATATGAACTATGGTATGTAAGCAGAATGGTTTCAATATATATTAACAAAATCCAATTTACTGCACCAACAATTTACATGCATTATTCAGGTATAGATTTAATAATTGAAAACAATTTTCTAAAACTATATCAACCATTTATACAAACTGATAAAACAGTCACTATAAAACATATTAAAACTAGAAAACTCATTTCAACACCCATAGTCACACAAACCGAATATATACGAATGTTAGCACAAAATATAAAATTTCAAATAGAAATAATACTAATAATGAAAAAAGAACACCTCGAACAAGCATTAAAAGAAGTATGTAGTGAAGACCCACTATATAATATAAATACTAACAATCAACTAGTTTCAATAAAGTTAAAAGACCCATTAGGTTAAATTAATATACCCAATAGAATACCTTATAGTATTAAAGACGTCAAAGAATTTAGAGAAGAATGTCAACAATTATTAAGTAAAAGAATAATAAAAGAAAGTTCAAGTCCTCATTCGGCACCAGCATTTTATGTCGAAAATAAAAATGAAATTAAAAGAGGAAAAAGACGAATGGTTATAAATTATAAAAAAAGAATGAAGCAACTATAGGAGATTCCTATAAGTTACCAAGAAAAGACTAAATACTAGAAAAATTAAAAGGAAATACACATTTTAGCAAATTTGACGCTAAATCAGGGTATTGGCAATTAAGACTTGATGAGTCAACCAAACCATTAACGGAATTTTCATGCCCTCGACAAAAACATTATGAATGGAATGTTTTACCTTTTGGTTTAAAACAAGCACCATCAATTTACCAACGTTTTATGGATAATAATTTACAAGGTCTTGAAAATATATGTTTAGCATATATTGACGATATCATTGTTTTTACTAAGGGAGGAGAACAAGAACATATAAAAGTAGTATCAATCGTTTTATAAAGAATAAAAGAAAAAGGATTAGTTTTATTACAGAAAAAAAATCTAAACTTCTACAAAGCCAAGTAGAATATTTAGGATTAAAAATAACCAATGACGGAACAATTTCCTTAACAAATAATACACATGAAAAATTAAAACTCTTTCCAGACAAATTAGAAAATCGGAAACAAATTCAAAGATTTTTAGGATGTTTGAATTATATAGCTGAACAAGGATTTTTAAAAATCTAGCTAAAGAAAGAAAATTTTTACAAAAAAGATCTCAGAAAAAGTTCGTTGGGAATGGACACCATCGGATACTCAACTTGTACAACACATTAAAGAAACTATGCAATTTCTACCCGAACTGTATAACCCAGAAACAATAGATTTTTTGATAGTTGAAACAGATGCATCAGACAACACGTGGGGGGATGCTTGAAGGCTATTCAGAATGGAAAAAAGCTATTAGGATTAGGCATTGATGGAAATCCAATTCCTCAAACTAATTTAAAAATAAAAACATCAGAATTAGCTCTTTTGAGCAACGATAAGCAAAAATCTGTTAATTCAAAAATACAAACATCAGAATTAGCTCTTTTGAGCAATACTGAACAAAAATCTGTTTTAAAAACAGAAATGTATAAATCCAAATTATGTAAATATATTTCTGGAACGTTCTCACAAGCTGAATAGAAATATAGTACTCATGAAAAAGAAACACTCGCGTGTTTAAGGACTATAAAAAAATGGAAATTTGATTTATTACAAACAAGATTTGAATTACGAAGAGATTCAAAGTATGTAACAGGTTTTTGGAGATACAAGCTACACGAAGATTACGGTTGAGGTCGACTTATACGTTGGCAACTACAACTACACCAATTTCATCCTTTCATCAAGTATATAAAGGGTGACAATAACACATTTGCAGACACCCTCACCCGAGAATGGAAAGCCTAACAAAGCAAATCAAGCACCAATTACAACAAAAAAGAGAGCACGCTCCTCTGTAGAAAAACAACTTGCCACCATCATAAAAGAAGAAAATGAATTAGTCAATTCCTTACCATTCTTACCCCAAACAACCGAAGCATCAAGGTCATCCGAATCAATTGAAACATCAGCACCAACAGAACAATCAATGTCCATCAACACCAACAGAACAATCAATGTCAAATTCACCCAAATGGAAGAAGATGTTGAAGAAATTCTACAGCATTCAAATATCGGCAGAAAAAAATGGTACATTATTTTCAATGGACCATTCAAAGGCGTTTATCGTGATTGGGCTATCGCAAGCTCTCACATAGTAGGACAAAATGTTGCCCATAAAAGTTACCCGACTAAAGAAGCAGCATACATAGCTTTTCATGAATCATACAAAACAGTGGCAACCGAAGAAGTTCAGAGGTCACAAAGGTAAATGCAGCAAAAAATATAAAGAACATTCCAACCACAAAAGAGAAGGAAGAGATGAAGAAACCAACAGTTGAGAAATTTCAAAAACTTTGGGATAGTCTCATCAATTATAGTGAAATGCATACAATTATGTCTTTCTATCCAAAACTACGAAGAATAGGTCCAAGGGCTATCTTTTTACCAGAAGTATTTCCAATGGATATTCATGATTATTTTATTCATGGATTATTGGATACATTATATATCGACGGAGAAAATCTCAGAGAATTACAAGAATTTCCATCAGGAGCTAAAAGCGTCATCAAAAGTTACAGTGATGTTTTCACAAAGAAGAGACCATCGTATCGCAAAATGCACTCAAGCTATCCAATTTTTGGAAAAGATCAAGAACTTCTAGTACCATCAATAACAATAGCAAGACTCGGAGTCAGCAATGAAGATCTTCCAACAAGAGATGAGATACCAATAGAGATTCCTACGATCGATCATCTCGTAACAGCTCTCGCCGGAGTCTTTTTCAAATCAATGAAGATTGAAAGTGCACAAGGACAAATAGAAAAGGTGAAAATTAATTACTGTTCAAACAACTTGTTAATGTAATCTAAATTTTCAGAAAAGATTACGAGGCTCAACAAAACGTGATAGCCAAATTCGAACGACCATTCAAAAGCTTTACTGAACAGCTTGCAGCTCTTCCAGAAGACTTCAAGATGTTACTATGCCAACACTTATCAAAAGTACCAAGACACAGTTGCGAGTACTGCTCAGACACGCAAATGGCAGAGTAAAAACAAAAACAATAGAATCATTCAAGACACCTATTCGGTGTAAATCTACAAGAAACAACATGCCAACAGTTTAGGCACTGGCTTTTTTAGTGTGGTGTGATGTGTGTAAGAAAATAATAATGTAAGGCCTGCTGGTCATAGTCGTGTGTTTTGTTTTTAGTAATGATGTAAAAATAAATAATGTAAGAATGTCGACCATGGTACTGTAGGGTCCTAGAGGTATCTGGAATAGTAGATGTTACTATTACATCTACTTTATCTGATTATAAATAGAGGCCTAGCCTCAAGTAATGAATGTGTGTTGTTTAAGAGTTAAACCTTGTGTTTAAATTGAGAATCTTAATTCTCTCTGTTCTGTTCAAGCGTAGACTTCTGAATAGTAGAAACATCTGTTGAAACGATTCTTCGTTTCTGAATAGCAGATACCTATCCCTTATCATCAATCATCAACCAATTATCATTCATCAATTCATTACAATTCATTCCCAATTCATATCAATCCAAATTATATCGACATATAATCCAAATTATATCGACATATAATCCAAACCTCATGGACCTACAATCTATCATATTGCTAGAGTATCAATTATAGTTTGTCAAATATAGGCACTTTCTATTAGGGATGGAAACGGGTCGGGTTCGGGGCAGGTTTTAGTGTACCCGTACCCGTTTATAATATCCGAACCCGTACCCGCCCCATTACCCGCCGGATACCCAATTAATATTATCCATCTGTTTTTCGGGTTTCCCCACGGGTATCGATTATCCCCAATTGAATATTATAATGACAAAATGACGGTATTAAGATTAAGTCACACTAAAATCAACCGACAAAACAAAAGAAAACACCGTAATATATTCAAATTTTTTAAAAGTTAAAAAAAATAAATATCGTATCAAATGATTTAACGCTTTTGAATTATTCATATATAAAATAAAATGTGTTATGTAATAGAGATACTTGTATAAAAAATATAATGGAAGAAATTATATACAATGTATATATATTCTAGTTAATTATAATATCAATAAAGCGGGTATAGATTCAAGTAAACGGATACGGGTAATCGGGCGGGTATTACCAGAACCCGTATCTGAACCCGTACCCGGCTAAAAAAATTTATCAATACCCGAACCCGCATACAAACCCGCTAACCCGCACCCGACCCAACCGGTTCGGGTTTCGGTTTTCCCCGTTAGTTTCAGGTGCTTTTGCCATCTCTACTCTCTATATTCAAGAATGAGAGAGCTTCCTTAAAGATCTTACACTTAATCCCTGAATAAGAAAGTTAGAAAGACATGGTATGATTATTGATTAAAGAGAATTGATACATGCACCACATTTTTTGATTAATGCACCACAACTTGTGCATTACAGTTTGTACGAGGCACATTTGACCCATCTAGTTAAATAGGTTGGTTTGGGTGTGTTTTATTATCAAACTGGTCAGATGAGTCACATAGAAAAAATCCAGTCAAAAGGAGTACGAATACAGGTTGAAAGTCGTCTTTATGTCTTTTTTTTCATTGATAATTTGTTCGAAGTTATACAAAGTAGCCACAAATGTGTTTGTGAGTCAACCAGACGCGACCCACCCATGTTGTCACCTCTTTGATCAAGTCGACAAGCACCAAGGCAATTAATATAGACAGTAGATCGCTTTCTACCCCACATGCTTCGGCACCTTCAAGCAAATACTTGAATATGCTCATGTGGAATTGAAAGTCTTATGCCGTTGTTGAAGCCAAAATGCCTCTCAAACTACTATAGTTCAGAAGAATCAACTGATCACCATCCTGTATAAAGTCAACATGTTTTTTTTACACATTCAGCAAACTAGGGATGATTTTGGTCGTGAAGAATAGGAGACCGTCTATCCTGATGCACATAAACAGCATTTCTTGCCATTTCAAGATCATTGTTCATATCTGGCTTGTCAAAGATCAACCACGAAAGATCAAATCTCGAAAGAAGTGCTGGAGGAAGGTTGATATTCTCAGCTGGAGTTCTACTTAAATTATATCTTCCCCTTCAAGAAAACAAAACATTAAAAAATATTAGTCAAATTCACTAGAAATATACGAGAAATAGAAACATTGGTTTTATATTTACCAAGCATGATTGGCAGCAGCAAGAACTGCAGTTCTTGCATTCAAGGAAGTTGTGATCCCAGCCTTGGCAATGCTAACTGTCTGCTACTCCATGACTTCATGTATAGCAGTCCTATTTGAGTTGTCCATTTTAACGAACTCATAAATTGCACATATTCCTATATCTGCTAGCACCAAATAAAAGACAAACAAAAAAACTTAAAAACTAAAAGATTAACAATATCTGGCAATGTATACATTAATAGATACAAAGTTTTCTGCTAGCAAAAAGAATATGACTCACCAATGCTCCTCCTGCAAGGACCATCTCGTTTGTCACAGGATCCTTCTGAACATCGGCCTAAGACCAACTCTACTGCTTCCTTCACCCATCAAACATATGTGTAGATCCCCTCTAATCTGAATTAGCACAAGCAGTATACCACATTAAAATAGCATACACATAAATAATGCTCATGTATGAAAAACTAATAAATCCAATTATTAGTTATTATATAAAAATTAGGAGTTTGAACATGACTTTCTGTGACACGTTACCTTCATTCCATCTTTTAGTTTCCTATGAGGAGCATCCGCTAATAAAAGTAGAAGAGTTTTCTTAATATCTTCATGTCTAAAGATCTCAGGGGCCAATGAGCGAGCCCGTTTACTGTATATATCACCATCTTCAGCTAGGCGTGCAATTTGTTCTTCCTCGTCTCCTTTGAGTTCATACCCACAGAAAAGTGGAAGGATAACAAATTCAGGTGAGAAATAACGACAAACCTATAAACAAACGAGCATATAATACTTGTAAAAGATAACTATGACCATAAAGAACTGGAAGTTGCTTACTAATATCTTTTCTTAAAATGGGAAACAGACATAGCCTCCAAGTATGAGAAAACAGTAATATTACATAAAAACTACTAGCATGCACTAAATTTCTAATGTAATATAAAAACTTGTCAATACTATCGCACACACACATAGAGACTTTTGTCTAACCGTTCTCGCTAAGTCAGAAACTTTGTTTCATCTTTACTCAAATGCAATTACTACTTGCAACAAAACTTGTAATCACTAGCCTTACACATGCCAAAATGAATGAGGCCTAAATTAGTCTTACAATAATAATCAGTTAATCACTCTAAGCTGAAGTTTAATTTAACAACATCGTAACTCTCTGAAACTACATGCGTTTGACGAAACCGAAATGAATTCGAAAACAACTCATAATCTATTATCACCTATCCTAATATATCTACATGCATCATGTTCATATAAATTATAATCATTTTGCCTACAGAAGCATGCAAAAAATAAAGTACATAAGTTCTAAAATTACATATACAATAACTTTGAGTCGCATCACCTATACATAAAACACATTTTATATGAGTTAACACATTTTATATGAGCTGCTCACCTATATATAATCATTTTGACGGCCTAAAGAATTTACTAGTATCTAAACAAACAAGTCTCACATGTTCATATTTAATATTAAAGGAGATTTTAGGGATTTTATTGTGTTTACTAGTTCTCATTTACATCTATTTCTACTATATACTACATAATCTACATATACGGCACTTAAATACGAGTACACAATTCAATCTTATATACTATATTAATAAAGATTTTGAACAAACAATACGAGCAGAGCATATAAAGTAAGCCTAAGTTTATCCTGCAACGTCAACAAATCACTTCTTGTAACATTCAAATCACGTATGTGACGAGCCGAATCATCTCTTTTAACTCCATAATCCTACTACACCCTTCCACAATATAGCCATTCATGCAATGGCGTTTCATCTAATATAGTTTTAATGAGGTAATTTTAGCATTTTTCAAACAAAGAGAAGGCGATTCTAGCCTTTGAAATTCATTCTTTCACAAGACTTGAGTTAGGCATATCATCAAACTCTTACATGCATCAGATGCAACTATCAATTATCAAACACTGTACAAGCAACACTTGATGTATATCATTAACTACTTTAATAACTAATTTGAGTTAGGCATATCATCAAACACTTTATACACGAATTTTAGAGTTCAAATTCAATGAATCACAACTAAAATACTGTAAGTACGAACCTCTGATGAACTAATTAAGTAAATTCAACGAATCAGTTCAAATTCACAAATTAAATACCACAATTTCGGTTCAACAACAACGAACCACAAACTCTATTGAAGTAATTAACTAAAAACAAATACTTGAGCAGGTTTGTTAATCGCAGGTGAAAGGATTTGTAAATTATGTGCAGAACATGAGTACGTTTGGTGATTTTGAGCAGGTGAGTTTGAGCGTTTTGTTAGTTGGGGGTGTTTGGTGAATGTTTTTTTTTTTTTTTTTTAATATATTTTTATAACAGACTGTGTATTTCAGTTATGTAAATGTGTATAAAAGGTTTTTTTTTATAAAGTATATAATGTTTATAAAATCATATATATGTATGTGTCATTAGTTATTTGTAATAAAAAGGACCCATGTCAATATTATTTTGTAAACTTAATTCGTGATAATTTTATACATTTATTTAGTTAACAATTAGTTATTATTTAAAAAAAAAAAAAAAAAAACAACAACCTGACTTACACATTTATTTCGATCTATCTATGTAAAAGTAGGGCTGGGCATCGGTCCAAAATCGAACCGAATCGACGAAAACTGAAACTGAACTTAACCGAAATCGAAAACTATAAGTATATAGAAGTATAGAACCGAAACCGAACCAAATATGGTACGGTCTGGTTCGGTTTTGTATCGGTTTGGTCCGGTTTATACGATTTACGTGTATTTTTCTCGGTTTTGGGTCAAATTGAACCGAAACCGAAAACTGTTAGTATATAGAACCAAAACGAACCGGATATGGTCGTTTCAAACCGGTTCCGCTCGGTTTCTGGTTCGGTTCAGTTTTCAATCCAATATGCTCAGCTAGGGGTGAGCATTTGACCCGAACGGACCGGACCGACTGGACCGAGACCGGACCGACCACATTCGGTCCGGTCCGTGGTCTCGGCTTTTGGGCTAATTCGGTCCTCGGTCCGGTCCGGACCAAAAAGGCGAATTTGGCCTTGTTGGACCGGACCGACCGAAGGACCGACCGGACCGACACGACCGAGACCGGACCGACCACATTCGGTCCGGTATCGGTCTAGGATTTTTGCAGAACTCGGGTGTCGGTCCGGTCCGGTCTTGGCCGGTCTGGTCCGGTTTTCAGACCGTGCACACCCCTATGCTCAGCCGTATATAAAAATGCGTGTCAAACCTAAACATTTTGCACTTTTTTAACATGTAGTAAAACTAACACTAATTAGAAAGTGTAGATAAAATTATACCTCTACTCACACTTATTAAAAAGTGTAAGTAAATACTAAGACATTTACTCTCTCTTTTATATAAGTGTAGATAAAATAATACTTTTACTCGCATTTCTTAAAAAGAGTAAGGTAAAATTATATTTTTGCGTACACTTTTTAAAAGTGTGGGCAAAACACTAGACTTTTACTTATACTTTACAAAAAGCATAGGCAAAACTTTATATTTCCTCACACTTTTACTAAAGTGTAAGCAAAACTTACACTTTTACCAAAGTGTAAGCAAAACGTACACTTCTGCTTACACTTTTCAAAATGTGTGGATAAAACTTAAATTACGCTCACACTTTTTCTAAAGTGTAAGGGTATGTGGACTTTTGCTAACACTTATTATATGTGTCATTAAAAGAACTTTTTCTTTCAAAAAACATATAGATTTTAGAGAAGCTTATGTATGTGTTTTGTAATGGATACAACTGTAAATACGAGTACTAAAAAGCAATGTTTCAAAACCCGGGTTGACCCGGCTTGAACCGGAACCGGTGATGGCAGCGGCCGTTACTAACCGGGTTGTTGAGGATTAAAGACCCTGATTGAACCACCGGGTTTTACTTGACTCGGGTTGAACCGGTGAACCAGAACCAACCAGATTTTACTTCTTTTCTTTTCCGGATGAAACAAAACCAAATTTTCTAAATTAAGTACTTTTTTTACCATTCCTTTTATAAAAAAAAGGTTTTTCTAACTTATGCCAGAGTGACACAATTTAAGCACACCAAAAATACTATGAGACCCTGTTAGGAATTGGAAATTCCATAGTGAAGTGTCGGTCACCCCAAATATAATCTAGCATAAGTTAGCTCATAGACATATCGTTATTTACGTTGTTTAGTAGTTAATTAGTTAGTTATTAGCGTATATTAGTTTAGAGTAACACCGTGGAGGAAGGACGGGTCTTTACCCACTGTATGCCTGATCCACAGCCCGACAGGAGGGCATGTATGTTGTAACTATAAATACCCTTTCCATCCTTGGAAGGGGTGGTGCTTCTTCATAATATAACCTTTTCATTTGATTATTTCTCTCTCTAGAACACCCTCTACTCTCTTCATCTCTCTAACTAGGGATGGCAAAAGCACCCGAAACCGATGGGGAAAACCGAAACCCGAACCGGTTGGGTCGGGTTCGGGGGCGGGTTCGCGGGTTTGGATACGGGTTCGGGTAGATATATTCTTTTCTTTTCGGGTACGGGTTCGGGTAATACCCGCCCGTGTACCCGTACCCATATCCGTACCCGTATACCTGAATTTGTACTCGTTTTTTTTGCTAATTTATATAAGGTCTTAATAAGTTTTGAGCTCTTAACCTTGTACAATTTTTATTCTACTCTACTCCTTAATAGCATATATCTTGGTAATTACAAACTTTTAAATTAAAACTTACGCTTGACGCTTTAATTCTCACACACATGACACATTAACTCATTAATCTTCAAACATTACGAATATTGAAGTCGTTTTCTTTAACTTCTAAAAACTTTGAATATATTAGGGTGTTTTGGTTTTTTTTTTTTAGGTTGAGTTGTACAACGATGATTTTAATTGGGGATAACCGATACGTGCTGGGAAAACCGAGAACCCGATGGATAATAATAATCGGGTACCCATCGGGTATTGGGGCGGGTTCGGGTTTGGATATTATAAACGGGTACGGGTTCACTAAAACCCGCCCCGAACCCGACCCGTTGCCATCCCTATCTCTAACTATTGCTTTCTTGTATCATCATAATCCTAGACCACCCGAATCATCTAAACAACATAAAATATACGATCCTACAAATGGTACCCGAGCCTAGGTTTTGTTGTTTGTGTTGATTCGAATGGTTTTTATATGGTTTTTCTAGTATACGGTTTGTATGTAGTTTTTTGGTTACGGTTTGATGTGGTTTTGAGTTATCTTGATGCGTGATCGATGTGGTTGTGATTTTGGTTAAACTGCTGTTCAAACTGCCTTCACTGATTTTATGCGTGATTTCATAAGCGAATTTACTGTTTCAGTGGAGTCATAACGTGGTCTAACTGGTTTTATCTTGGATTAAACTGTTTTTGTATTAGTTCTAAGTCATGCTTTTTGAGTCTAAACATGATTGTTAAGCTGTTTTCAAGTTTCTGATGGCCTAAACATTTTCCTGTGTCGGTTTATGAAGTTTCTTCACTGTAGTTTTGGTCAGAATTTAAACATTCATGGAAGCGATTTGTGGTCCTGTTTCTTCAAAGCGATTTGTCTATAAAGTCAAAGCGAATTGTCTAAAATGTCAAGAAGCGATTTGTCTCAAACGATTTATTGAAAGCAATTTGTCCTATAATCATGAAGCAATTTGAGCGTATAATGCATTTTGACTATTAAGTCAAAAGCGGTTTGTTGACTTAAATTTTGAAAAGTCAAAAGCGATTTGATCAAGAAGACTCTTATACGTTTTGACTGTGAATCAGATGAAGAAGAATGTCAAGACGCGCTACATATGTTCATGACTCAAGACTCGAACCTAAACCTCGACCAAATCACAACCATACATATCACAACCATACAAATCACATTTTGTACACAATTTTTTTGTGACTTAGCAAATCATACGTGGGGTGCATCTCAAATCAAATCACTGGAAAACTTCATTATCACATACCAAATCATCCTTATCATCATCCACAAACTAATTTAAGTATCTCATTCATTCATCAATATTCAAAGATCTCAGTTGAGGTTCAAATAATCGTAACCTTTGAAAGATGTTAAGTTTGAACCTTATCACATCATAGATCTACCACTGATTCTTTTAAACTGAAAAGTAAAGCATGGAAAACATAAATTGGATCTCAGCTTCGTTTCTTTGTGTATGGTTTGACAAAACTCACATATCTTTTAAGATCTATACACGAAAGAAGCTACATCATTGATCTAAAGTTTTTTTTTTATTCGAGCCTAAAGACAAACAAAATAACAACCATGTTATTTCTTGATTCTTTGACTCGTTAAATAAATAAAAGACATGTCAAAGGCTTAATGGAAAAACGAATAAAATTTAATCTAGATCTCAGCCTTGTTCCTTGTGACTGGTTCTTCAAACACTTAGATATCATTCTATCTAATCACAATGGAACATTACCTCATAGATCTTGTTAGGAGTTTGCTCCTTTGAATATCCGAAATAATTGAAAGAAAAGATTATAACTAATTTGTTATCATCTTTCTCTCTATTCGGTTTAAACATAAAACAAAGCACTAATCTTAAACCTACCTGGGGTTATTCTTTAAATCTCGAAACCTACACATCACGTACCATCCCTGTGGCGTTGATGATTTGCTTCTAACCATCCCTGTGGTGAGCTCATGCTTGTCGTGGGTATTTGATGATGATCTATGATGAGAGAAGATTGTTTCTAATTTTGATATGATGGAGGCAGTCGATTATGGTGAGAGATTTTGGTGGCTGCGTATTTTTGGGTGAGTGAGATATTAGGGTTTGGTGTTTGAGAGTATTATTAGGGTATGTATGAGTAAAGTGGGTTTTATATTCCCCTAATTTTTAGATTAAGCTATCACTTTTCATTTCAACCGGTTACAAGGGGATTGTCAAATTGTGTGGACTTGGGCTTTGTAAGGTATCTCTTTGGATACGTGGGCTTTGAGTGCATTCGTCTATGTATATTAACGAATTATGGTATCTAACGTGGACTGGTCTTGGGCTGTGAATTGTTTTGGACAGGAGTTGTGTTAAAATCCGAAGTTTAATTAAGAATTATTTTTAATAACTTTTGGATTACGAGCGGTATTTTGGACATGATAAAATTTCACGGTGGATACAATTTCACGACTTGAACGATATTGAAACCGGATATAGACTTGAATTGATTTGAGTTTGTTTTAGTACGGTGTGACTTGAATTAAATCCGATGTTTGTTGTTGTGAGATGGACCAGGCCTCAATTATATGAGACTTGGATAATATATGACTTGTTGAAGTGATTTGATCATGAGATTAGATGATGTGATTTGTTGATTTATGAGGTTCGGTACTTTGGTTTATACATTTTCACGGAGAATATTTCGTCATGGCTTGAATTGATGTTTGACCAGAGTTGACTACGGGGTTTTGTATGGTATCTCTTAATTGGATTTGAAGTGAGTATTTCCGGGGGTGTTTACTTATTTCGTCTTCTTTCTTTCTACCCTTCTGCGAAGATGACTTGTTTGGGCATTTATTGAGTGTGATAAAGATTTGGCTATTTAGTTACGGTTGTGATTCTTTCTCTCTTAACCCACAACGTAGCTATCACTTCGGTGTCTCACGCAGTTGAGGATATGTCAAGAGGTTTTGTACATTGGGTACACCGTTTCTTTTTCACGAGGATTAGTACAAGTTTAAGTAACAAATCTGGGGAATTCTACTTCATGATCAAGTTTGGTATATCGGGTTTACTTCACCAAGTAGTCACAACAATAGCCGACAGAATATGTGGATGATGTGTTTACCAAAGGGTTGAATGGTTGAGATGTGATCAGCAATTCTCATGGAATACTCTTCGCTACAAAATGTTAATGATACTTCACAGTCTGAGCAAAATCTTTCAAGAATCTTCAGTGTCACTCATGAATTTTCAAGATGTTTGCTTATAACAAGAACTTTTCGTGCAGATGGTTGTACACGTTAATAAGGCTTCCAAAAGTTCAAAACCATCATGGGGGAGAAACGTGTACTTTGATGTTTTACGGTCAACCTCAGGGGGAAGTAGTGTATACTACTCAACTTAGTATGGTTTGTGAAGTTATCTACATATGGGTAAAGAATTGTTGATGATGTTGTTGATGTTGGATTATGAAGCATTGATGAACCGCTGCATGTTCCCCTAAAAACTGATATTCACCGAAACCAAAGTTGTCATAACACGTTCAAAATAACATTGTTTACGGTTTAGTCTTGATTTTGTAAAATCCTGCGAAATAATCTATTTCTCAGTTTAAATCACAGACTTGTAAAATCCCGTGACAATGAAAACATCCCGGTTAAAGTAATGTGCATTTCCTGAGCTATCTTACGGTTTATTCTTGGTTTTGTAAAATCCCGCGAAAGAAACGATTTCTCGGTTTAAACCATAGAATTGTAAAATCCCGTAATGATGGAGCCATCCTGGAGAAAGGAAAGTGTATTTCGGGATCTTATCTGATGCTGGTGCTACGATTTCTGCTTCGAAGAAGGGATAAATGGGTGTACTTCATGAATTGGGTGTTTGTTTGGATTGTCTTCATGGCAGTTTGGTTATTACATGGTTTTACGGGGTTATGTGCTTTTAACCATGGTCGGGATGAAAACCATTATTATAGTTCACTTAAAACGTCAAAGGAGGCTAGATGTGAGCTTTTAACCAGAAGATGTGACAACGGGGTTAATTCACTATTATTTATTTGAGGTTGAAGTGAAATATCACAGGCAAGTGTACTTAGTATCTGAAGGTATCGGGGATGGTTGGATGAAGATTCTTCAAGATCCTTGTTCAAGCTTATTATCAAAAACGAAGACTTGAAAATCTAGTTATTGTTGGGTGACTTTTTCCTTTTCTTTTACTACTTGGGGGAATTGGGCTCTTACCACCACAAAATAACTATCACTTTAAGGAGTTACGTTGTAGTGCTCAGTGTCACATTCAATTGTGGATTTTCAAGAGGTGATGTACGTCTTATACTTGATGGTTGGTTGGATGAAGAGTATAGAGTACTTAGAGATTCAATGGAGGATGAACTCTCGGCACCGCTCTTTGTTACATGTGTGCAAGTTTAAGTTACGAGTTCGGATTATTTTACTTCAGGGTCAAATTCATCATATTGGGTTTTCTCCATCAGCTGTCACGACAAAGAGCATACTGAATGATAATGGGTTTGATTATAAGTTTGCCAAGAGTAGATGAAAAGAGAGAGATTATGACGTTTGAACACAACAGTTCAAGCCTCGTACTATAAAGAAAAGAAAAGTGTACACTTCAGTGCGCTTTATCTTCTGAAGAAGAGAAATCTTCTCAATTATGACCATTCTCATCAACATGCTTCATGCTTTTTCCATGCGCTTTCAGTCATCAAGTGAACCGAACTACTGTTGATTGTTTTCTTATTCCACTTGCTCAATTATGATGACGATGGCGACATCATATGCTACCTTTGAGGGGGAGAAGTGTGAATAGAATACATTTGGATGATTTTCACTTATTCAATCAAGAATGGCAACTCCGTATGCAATTCTTGAGCGGGAGAAGAAGTGTGAATTTACTGCATGGTTGATTGATATATGAGAATAAATGGTCAAACGGCTCAAAACTCATGTAAGAACCGAGCTTCTTCTTATGGGTCATCTTCACATGGAGTTTTCTTTTAAGAGCCGTTGGTTGACATCTTCACAAGCTAATATGATTAATGACAAAGTGCTTCCAGTTGCGAGGCGGATTTCCTTGATGAACATTTTTTTGTTCTTGTTTGATAGGGAGGGATTTGAGTTAAGGGGATTTGCTATATATATAAGTTAACGAGAATGCATTTGGTGAGAAGAAGATGTTAACTTTCTATTCCCCAATTAGACAATCTTGAAGAAGGTCGAGTCTATAGTCTGTTTCTACATTTCTGCTGCATGTTAGAAGACTAAAGACGAGTTGCATTTAACGATCTAAAGACTTCTTCATAATCCGGGCACTCATCATAAAGATTGTCAAAATTAGGGGAGAGCACTAATTGGGGGAGAGTGAAATGTCAGATTTAATCCCCAATTAGACTTGCTCACATTCTACTTCAGCAAGTTGATTCTCACAAACCTTCAAGTGTTCTTCTCAACAGATTTCTAGTATACGGGCTTATTATGTGTTGCTGATTCTGAAGCATCAAAACCAACAAGGGGGAAGGAGACACATATCTAAACGCGAGTAAACTTGATGAGCTTAATACTTCTAAGTGATTAAAGATATCCCGGGAAGACTAATGTCATTACTGCAGAGAAACTCAAGGTTTGACTCATGGCGTTTAGTGTCCTTATTTCCAACTATGTGGGGGAAGAGATGGGAGAGTTAGTTTCTGAAGATAAAAGAGGTACACAAGTATGACATCATCAGGGAAGAAAAATGTGAACATTGGGGAGGTGTTTTTATTCCCCTCATGATGTGTATTCAGGAGTGGTCTTGGGTATTGGTATACTTCGGGTTCTTGAGCTTCATACACGATCATCAAGGAAGAAAAATGTGAACATTGGGGAGGTATTTTCATTCCCCTCATGATGTGTATTCGGGTGAGTTCTTGAGCATTATTCAAAGAGACTGACTGCATCAATTCAACTACTTGGGGAATTGTTCTCTTGACACCTCTTGGTATGGATCGCATCAGATGTCAGTAGAAAAGAGATATGAGAAGATTGTTTTGTGTGAGGGATGATACGTTGCTGTTCTATTGGATGATATAACCCCAAACGAAGAATCACAAAGATTATTCTTAAAAAGAGCAGCAAGATTGATGATAATGGTGTGCACCTGGCTAAGGGAAGCTTGAAAGAAAGCTTTGAATCTGCTCAGCCAAAGGATTTTCGGTTTGGGGGGAAGTTGCCAAAGTCTCGCATTATTAAAGGCTCAATTCCTTCTTTTCAAGAGCCTCAGAAGCTTTGGTGGTGGATGTTTAAGAGAGGACGATTTCTATCTTCTTCAACGAGGCTGTTTAATATCCTTATCTCGGTACTCGAATCATCATCTTCTTAAACTATATCATCTACTCTATCTTTGTAAATATTTATCAAAAACCAAATACAAAAATATAAAACCAACAAAAAGAAAATAGAAAAATATAAAACCAACAAAAATCCATAAAAATCAGAAAAATACCAAAAATATTGTTTTCTTAAGACATGTCTTCTGGTATTGATAACATCTACGGTCTTAGAAATGTCATTCAATAATGGCACTGGACCATATATGAAGTTCGAGCAGGAGGTGTAAATATTGTTTCCAAAACATGTCAAAAATTATGGCTTGCAGTTACTTCAGACTGTAACCCGTTCTTCAAAATATGGTTTGCTATTACTTCAGATAGCAACCCACTCTTTTAAAGAAAGGAAAGTGCTGCGCTAAACCAATTTTCATAAATTTCATGCACTTATCCTAAACAATATGAGGAAAGCATGTCGAAGGACTGCTGTTCCTACACAAATGTTTTTCCTTCTAAAATTCTTCAGAAAAACATTTGTTGTGTTGTTCAAAAATGATGGTAAATGAGTTGCTTGAAAATCAATCAGAATCAAGTTTTCATAAATTTGCAAAACCCAATCAATGACTTCAGCGTATTTAAAACTTTTCATAGAAAGAGTCATTGATTGAGGGG
Organism: Chrysanthemum makinoi; assembly: GCA_910596185.1. NCBI lineage: Eukaryota > Viridiplantae > Streptophyta > Magnoliopsida > Asterales > Asteraceae > Chrysanthemum > Chrysanthemum makinoi. The sequence goes on from OU343220.1 coordinate 153,467,388, forward strand.
GAGAATGTTTTCAAATTTATATCATCTATCTGGCTTATCTAATTATCCTACGTGCTTAACTGAAAAAGATATTTGCCTATGTCGAAGGACTAGGAATCTAGGATATGATTGTTAGGATTAGATGACTATAGTTTGATAAACACATAATTCCAATGCCTTTGTATGATCTGATTGATATGTTGAATTGACTCTTATTAGTCGATTGTTGTTTGGGTGTTGTCGACCACCATATATCTGTATGTATGTCCACTAACATATGCAGATAAGATGGTTCCCGATCCGGATCCCACAAATGAAGATGATTGGATGCCGAAAGGAAAGGGTAACTACTTCTTAGGTCAACAAATGAAGAAACAGAGCTTAATTAGATCTCCATGGAGAGTTGGAACGATAGATGCAACTTAAGAGGTCTCACTGCATCTGCAGATGGTTTTCATCCAACCCTACAGCAACAACAGAAGCTTCTTATCCACCTAACGTATCTTTGTGCAGGACAAGTAGTGAATAACACCATTTTTCAAACAAATTTGATAAAATTGTTTTGAAAATGGAAAAATATTATTTTGAAAATAAACTGAACTCAAATTTTGGAAATCAACCGGACTTCATTTTACTAAAATATAAGTCACTCAATCATGACTACAGTCATAGATTGAGGGGGAGAGTGATTTCAAATTAAATATTTTCAAACGATATTTCTTCATCAAGTCCGTTTTGTACAATATAAAGTGGTGATCTAAAGATTTAATGTTATGTCATGGTATGATTTTCTTTAACACTCAAAGATCTTTCAAAATGAAATGTTTTCTGTTCTTGTTTGATTGTGAAATTGTTTTTATTTTTACCTTAAGATCTCTTAAAATAATCATATCAGAATTGAGAAGTCAATCCAAAGCCGCATGCTCACAGCATCCACACTTAATTAAAGAAATCATGACAAGTGCTAATCTACATAACCTGGCTCTGATAGCTGCAAATATCATGAACCAGTAAAGCTTCCGCTACTCTGATGAAAAGATGTCATGATCCAAAAAGTGTGAGCATGTCGGTCCGAAAGTCACAATTTCACATGATGGCAACACAATAAAGGGTGATCCAGAGATTTACTGTGGCTGATGATCTCAATGAAAGCTCGAAGATCATCAAGATGTGGATCAGTTCAAAGACCTCCACTTAAAGTACAAAGCAGTCGGACTTTGAAGAATCACTGCTAAAGCACAAAGATGCAGATGTTGAAGAATTAAAGTCTACGAGCTCAAGACTGAAGTTTAAATAGAATGCTAAGATTCGAAATGTAAAACATGGGGTGACCTCCCTTAGGGGGAGATTGTTAGGAATTGAAAATTCCATAGTGAAGTGTCGGTCACCCCAAATATAATCTAGCATAAGTTAGCTCGTAGACATATCGTTATTTACGTTGTTTAGTAGTTAATTAGTTAGTTATTAGCGTAGATTAGTTTAGGTAACACCATGGAGGAAGGACGGGTCTTTACCCACTGTATGCCTGATCCATAGCCCGACAGGAGAGCGTGTAGGTTGTAACTATAAATACCCCTTCCATCCTTAGAAGGGATGGTGCTTCTTCATAATCTAACCTTTTCATTTGATTATTTCTCTCTCTAGAACAACCTCTACTCTCTTCATCTCTCTAACTATGTAACATATTTGATTTCACATACACATCAAACCATAACCAAAGTAGGCGTACAAAAGATGAGTTTTAGAGAGAGAAAGTTAGAGGTTTGGGAACTTTAGTGAGAGAAAGAAAAATCTTATTATGAGCTCCAACTCTCTACCTTGGAAGGTAGAGAGTATTTATAGTCTTTACATAAAACGCCACCTGACGGGCTGTGGATCAGGCATACAGTGGGTAAAGACCCGTCCATCCTCCACGGTGTTACTTAACTAAATACTACTTAACATTAAATAACTACGACCACGAGCTTTCTAACGATTACATATACTTGAGGTGACCGACACTTTAACTACTGGATTTTCCAAATCCTAACAATCTCCCCCTAAGGGAGGTCACCTCAAACACACATTGAAATTACATAGAATACAAACAGATATTACTTTGAGATAGTTCTTGAATTCTTGTTCATGTTCTTTGTTCTGAAGCCCGTAGTCTTTGATTCTTCATTTTTGCATGTTTGGATAATCTGAGTGGAGGTCTTTAACTGATCCACGTGATAATGAGTTTTGATCCAGCTTTGAGATCATCATTCACATTAATCTCTGACTCATCCATTGTGGTGTTGGTATTATGTGATGTTGTGACTTTTGGACCGACATGCTCACATTCTGGATCATGATATCTTCTTATCAGAGTAGCGGAAGCTTTTGATGATTCATGATATTGGCGTAGCGTGTGAAGCATGGAGTGAAAATATCAGAGTCATTGATGCACTAATCATGATTTCTTTAGATATGAATGTGTTGTGTGAGCATGCGGCTATGGATTGACCGCTCCATTCTGATCAGCTGCAAACGTCGGGGTGTACCTGCATAAAACAATTTGCAATAAAACGTACGAAAGTGTCTTTGATCATTTTCGTTGAATTAAGGTACACGGCCCACGGTTCCCCATTGATCAGTACAAGTACTGCCTGTGATCAGGTAAAATTATGAAGAATTTCCTTGACAGGGTTTCGCAGCTGCTCTAGCTGTTCTCAAACCAAAAACGTCTCAAAGAAGACACACGAGTGAGTGAACCAGCGAATGAGATTCACTGATTGATGAAAAGAGATTTGAAAAACAATCGTGTATTGCTCAATTTTTGCAATACAACGAAGGTTTTAATGAAAATCAATTATCAATTATAAACACCTTTTATTTTGAGAAATAAGTACACAGTCGATGTGCTAAAGAAAAGAGTTTTTAAGCACAACGACCGGTTTTTCAAAGGTATCCGTCAATCCATAACCTGAACCAGGATTGATTCAAAAGATTGAATCGCCCCATTGTTTCTGTTTAGTTGTCACATGGTTGATCTATTGAATAGATCTCACATGCCACCTACCAGGAGCTTGTTTGATGTTGGCTCCAGAAGGCTTTCCATCTTCATTGTGAATATGTTTGCATATCACTCAGATGTTCTGGCAATACCACAAGGATAATGCGTTGGACTCATAAGATGTAATCTCTCTTTCCACATTGTGTAAAACAAAGAGTCTTCATTGAAAGTGTCCTAAAGAGATTTATTGATGATCTCGTAGCTCTAGACTCAATTGTGCATATTTGGTTCCTATGCCGGAGACTAGGGAGAGGGTCTCCTTCTTCAATATCAACAATCTCTAAGAGAAAGTCGATAGATAATGTCGGTTCCCCGTGAGAATGAAACAAGTCCTTTTAAAAGGAACTTGAGTGGTTTGGGAAGTTGTAGTGCAGTGCGTCACTGGGTCCATGACGTCTTGTCTTCAATACCGATGTGACCATGGTAACAACCAGTGGGCTATTTCTTTTCACCCTTTTTCACATCAAATTCTTTTTCATTCTTCAACCCCTTCAGTGCTTACCGAGACTTCATTACTAGAACCTTGTTGGGTTTATTCCAGTACTAGCTCTGTCTCAGTCCGCACTCTTCCCATATCTCATTTTTCTCCTTTTATCATCATACCTAAGGACTTCTACACTAACTAGTGGATTGTCCCTTGGTAGATCCCTCCGGTTCTGGCGGATCATGGGACCTCAACCTAACCTTATCATCCTTTTATCACCATGCATAAAGTAAAGTTGGTCGGTCTTTTGGTATAGTTCTTCCGCCTTGAAACCAATTGAAAACCATTTGAAAATCAATCAAGATACTTGTGATATAAAATCAAAGCATTTTGTATCTCAATTGTTTTGATATTTTAGAAATGCTCCCCCTCAACATATGCATATAATTCAGAAATTGTTTAGCACATGGAGGTAAGAGATCTTAGAAATCGTTACATTAAGAATGAAAGGTCCAATCTTTTGATTAACATTTTCTAAAATGATAATCATCACTTCCCAATCAATTTTAGTAGATAAAACATTTTGAGGAAGGATGAGGTTTTCAACAGTATGCTCCCCCTCAATAGGTGCCTCGAAGTTTGAAAGAGTTTTGCACATATTAGAGGGAACCTGCACTTAGAGACAATTCAATCACGTTTCAATGGTTTGAGATTTAAAATAGATGCTCCCCCTTAACATGTACATGGAAAATTTGAAATCATTTGTCACATGCGGGGATGAAAACATGCTAAACACTTATGAAACCATTTATCGAATTATCAGTTTAAATCCAATTTAAATCACAAATTCTCCCCCGATCACAATTATCAAATCATTTGAGATTTGTGATCTCTGTAGATTTAAATTGATTTTGAAAGCTTTTTAAGGAGAATTGTGACTTGATTATGAAAACGTTTTAACTGATAAGGATTGAATTTTAAGACTTTAAACTCCATTGATTAAACATGCATAATTATCTTTTGAAAACATAATAATAACCAAGGTCTGGTACCATTGTTTGAAAAATACACTTTTTGATTTAATTGAAAAATCATTCTCCCCTCAATCAATGACATAAGTTGTTGATTGAGAGTTAGATATTTTTGACAACCGTTAAGTCCAGATGATTTTCAAAAATAGAGTCCGAGCTATTTTTCAAAGAAATTAGTTTTCATTAGATAGTAAGTAATTGTTATATAGAATCAGAGCATGAGATTTGAAAAAAAAGATAAGGCATGGCTCTGTTCTTTCTTTGAAAAACGGGTTACTGCCTGAAATGACAATAAGCCATTGTTTTACTTTCTCCCAAAAATATTTTTTGATTTTTTGATTTTGATTTTTTTTTAAACATTCGAACAACATCTAAAGTCCCGTGTCACTCTTTGACTGACAGCACAAAAACCGTAGATATATATCGAATCAAGAAAGAAAAGACAGAAAGGACAATATTTTTGAGATTTTTCGAGATTTTCAGATTTTTTATGGGTTTTTTGAAAGTTTTATATTTTTCTATTTGCTTTTAGTTGGTTTTATAATTTTGTATTTTGCTTTTTGAATAAATATATACAAAAGATGGATGAAGATAGACCTTTACTCCTCGTATTCCTCCTGAAGACGTTTGAGTGTTTCTGGTTGAAGGCTTTTCAAGCCAAGTCGTGGAAGAATAAACTCAAAACGTTCTCTTGGAAGAGCTTTGGTGAAGATGTTTGCTAACTGGTATTCTGACTTCACAAAATAGAGTTCCACCACACCGTTTTTCACTTGCTCCCGGATGAAGTGATGTCGAATATCGATGTGCTTTGCTCTTGAATGTGAACGTTGTTGCATGAGAGAGCAATAGCACTTTTATTATCACAGTACAGAGGATTTTGTTGAATTCAAAGCCATAGTCGATATATTGGGATCTCATCCAAAGGATTTGAGCACAACAAGATGACATGGCTATGTATTCAGCCTCTGTAGAGGATATAGAAGTACTCATTTGCTTCTTTGAAGACCAACTCACAAGCTTATCACCCAAAAACTGAGCACCTCCTGACGTACTTCTACGAGTATCTTGACATCCTGCATGATCAGCATCTGCATAGGCTGTTAGTGACATACCGGTGTCCTTCGGGTACCATAGTCCCATATTGATGGTTCCTTGGAGATACCGAAAGACCCGTTTAACCGCTTCAAGGTGCTTTTTAGTAGGCTTAGACTGATATCTAGCACACATGCACACAGCGAACAAGATGTCTGGTCTGCTAGCTGTGAGGTACATCAGGGATCCAATCATACTACGATATTTTGTTTGATCTACCATGATCCCTGAGTGGTCCTCATCCAGCTTGGTTCGTTCAATCATGGGAGTGTCAATGGTGTCACATGAAACAAATCCAAATTTCTTTAAAATCTCATTTGCATATTTAGATTGATTTATAAAAATGCCTCCGGGACTTTGAAAAATTTGTAATCCCAGGAAAAATGACATTTGTCCCATCATTGACATTTGAAATTTGGAACCCATTTCATTTGAAAAACGATCACATTCATTGGGGTCAGTCGAGGCAAAGATAATATCATCAACATAAATTTGAACGTGAGTTAAATGTTTGCCTGACTTCCTGGTGAACAATGTAGGATCAACTGTTCCTTTGCTAAATCCAGTGGATAGAAGAAACTTTGATAGCGTATCATACCATGCCCTTGGAACTTGCTTTAAACCGTAAAGAGCCTTCTTCAAACGATAGACGTGAGTAGGATGCTCTGGATTCACGAAGCCTTCAGGTTGACTGACGTATACGACTTCTTTAAGATCTCCGTTAAGAAACGCCGTCTTTACATCCATTTGATAGACTACCATGTTCTTACTTGCAGCATTAGCCAAGAAGATTCTGATTGCCTCAATACGAGCAACTGGAGCAAATGATTCTTCAAAGTCAATGCCCTCCTCTTGACGGTATCCTTTTGCGACCAATCGAGCCTTGTTCTTTAAGACATCACCATGCTCATCAAGTTTCACTTTGAAGATCCATTTTAGAGCAATGATCATAGCACAATCTGGATCAGGTACTAATTCCCATACATCAAGTCGATCAAACTCATGAATTTCTTCTTGCATGGCATTGAACCAGCAGTCTTCATTCATGGCGGTTTTAATGTCTTTTGGTTCGACCTTAGAGAGTACGGAGTTGAAGAAGAACCATAAGGCATCGGTTTCAAGTTGTTTCCGTGTGGATACTGGACGAGAGGGGTTTCCAATGATGTTATCCAATGGGTGATCATGTGTCCATTTTCTAAGGTGTTCATGTGGTTGTTGTTGTGGAACTGAAGTAGTAGAGTCGATGTCTCCTGATGAGGATGGTTCAGATGATGATTCAGGAGCAAATATATTTTCAAATGGAGCATCTTCAGGAGTAGCAAAGGGATTAACTTCATCCTGTTAATCAGAAGCAATTCCATGATGTACATTCGGTGATTGAAGGTTTGTTGATGAGACAGATTGATCAGCAGCAGGTGCTTCCTAACTTAATGACATAGAAACTGAAGGACTGACTTCATTGACAGGGATAGAAGCGGCCTCTGTTGATGGAATTGACATATCAATGGCACTTGGCTCAAATTGTTCATCAAACATAGGATCAAACAATTTCTTCAAATCATCTTCAGATGGAGGTACATATGGAGTTGTTGGAGAGGAGTTTGATACAAGGGATGAACCAATGGGACTATTTTGAGGTGCGGGTCCAGAACTGGATTGTCCTGGAGCCATTTGACCGGTCAGCTCATCAAACGTAACGTGAATTGTTTCCATAATATTTCGGGTTCTCTTGTTGTAGATTCGGTATCCTTTTCTGTTTGGTGCATATCCTACAAATACTCCAATGTCCGCTTTAGCTTTCAGTTTTCCTAAATCTTGACCATCATTAGATGGGTAACATAATGCACCAAACACTCGAAGGTATGATAGATCAGGTTTTCGATTGTGGACAAGTTCATAAGGAGTCTTTTAATGAGATGTGTGGATAAGGGATCGATTTTGAGTGTAACATGTAATGGCAATAGCTTCAGCCCATAGAAACATTGGAACCTTTGAGTAAATCAGCATTGTTCTTGCGGCTTCCATAAGAGTTCGATTTCGTCTTTCAACTACACCGTTCTGTTGAGGAGTTCGTGGAACACTTCTTTGAGGACTGATTCCAACACTTTCATAAAATTCATTAAGTTCTTTATTAACAAACTCAGTTCCATTGTCAGTTCGGACGATTCGAACCGTTTTGTTGAGTCGGATCTGAAGTTGTTTAATGAGTTTAATGATGACATCTGGAGTTTCATCCTTTGTCCTAAAAAACTTAACCCAAGTGAATCGGGAGTAGTCATCAACCACTACTAGAATGTATTTCTTCCCATTTATCGTTTTCACTCTCATTGGTCCGCACAGATCCATATGAAGGGTATGAAGAACTTCCATTACTGAGTTGGTGGGTTTTGGTTTGTGGGTATATTTCTTGCTTTTTCCTAATTGGCAAGCTGAACAGAGATGATCTTTTTCATATTTCAATCTGGGTAAGCCTCTGACAAGATCCTTTCTGGAAAGGCTATTAATGGTGCCGAAGTTCAAGTGATTGAGACGACGATGCCATAAACATGACTTTGTTTTTGAAGCTTTTGACAACAAGCAGATTGAAGAGGACTTCATCATGTCTTTGATAGATATGGTGTATAGGTTTGAACCGCGGGTTCCTCTGAGAAGTTCCACACCATCAAGCTCTCTAATGAAACAAGTATGCTTTCTGAAAGCCACTTCTAAATCGGAATCATAGAATTGACCAACAGAAAACAGATTATGACCAAGACCGTCTACGTAATATACCCTGGAGATTACACTTTTACCCACAACATAGTCTCCATAACCCATAATAGCACCAAAATGATCATTTCCGAATCTAACAGTCCCGATGAATTTACTCACGAAGTTCATGAGTCGCGACCGGTCTCCAGTCATATGCTTGGAACAGCCTGAGTCCAGGTACCACAGAAGGATTTGAACGATCTGCAGTTGAACACAGACAAGAATGGATAACTGGATAATTGGGATCCCCATGCAAGAATAGGTTCCATTTGGTTAGTAATAGTGATTGGAACACCCACATCAGAAATAGAAACAATGGAATCATCAGAAATAGATGCAGTGCTAGTATCCGTATTTGACCTATTCAAAGTATGTTCACTTCTTAAAGGAATAGTTCTACCAGTAGGCATCCATTTTCTAGTGGGCATTGTCTTAGAAGATTGAGGGCAGAACTGATTAAACTTATGGCCAAAAGGTATCCATTGATAACCTATCTTACTAAATGTTCTTCCTGTGGGTTTCCACTGTTTTCTAACTTTCTTTCGCTTTTGCCTTTTAGCCTTCTTAGCTTGATTTTTAACATTAACCGTTTTAGCTGGGCATTTGACAACATTAGACAAATCATTCATACCACATTCAAGATTAGTAACAGAAACCACGCAATCATCATTACATGTTTTGCCAAAAGTAGTAGAATTCGCATTAATTACAGTACGTTTAAAGCTAACACTAGAATCAACACGATTCGTTTTATTCAAATTCTCCCTACGGTGATCTTTTACTTTCTTCCAATGCACATTCTTAGCTTGCGAGGTCCTATCATTCCTTGTATTGTCTTGAGACTTTGACCTGCTCACTTTAATGTCACTGATTACTCCTGTAGAGGGAATGGGAACATTAGTTGGTTTTGCTACTTTTTGCCTTTCTTGTTTTGATGTGCCGGGACGTGAACTATTTGAAGGCGTACTCAAGTTCACTTTCTTAACACTAGAGGTCTGGGATCCTAACTGCTTAAAGGCATACTAAGGTTCACATTCATAACATTGGGCATTGAATGAATTGCATACTTGGCACTAGGCATGGAACAAGGTATCAAGGAATTGACTTGTTCACCTAAGGTTTTAGGGCATATTGTAATTAGGCATTCTAGAAGTTCTTGAGATCGTATGGCATATAAGCATGCATGGCCAATTGCATTATCATGTGGTTTCTCTAACTTATCCTCTTCTACAATCTCACGAAGACATTCTAAGCTGTCCTTAAGGTATGAGAAATAAGTTTGAATAGCAAGTTTGTTATTCCTAAGATGAGGAGGAACATATTTCATAGACAAAGCATATTTATTACAGACATGCACTGATCCGTGCCAAACCGTCAAGTTTTCTCACGCAAGCTGACCACTTGTGAATGGCCGACTGTAAGAAACTTAAAACAGCTTAAGCACAAATGCAATGAAGATCTGGGGAGTATAGGGTTTCCCCGGGTCGTTATGTCCCAGCGAGCTATGCAATGGATCATCAAACGTATAGTGATCGAGGAATTTGAACGGGAAAAGGGATCTGATATGATTATAACTACCGAAAAAGCCAACAAATTACAGAGGCTTAAATGCAAATTAAAGGAAATTAAAAAGATAAAAAATATTAAATAAACGCTATCACTATTTGCAAAATGATTTTTTGTTTTAGGTTTATAAAACCTGAATTTAAAACTACGTAACGCACAAATAAAATGTGAAACTTTCACAATATTAATCCTAAAAATATGAAAATGATATTTTTACAAACCTAATGATAAAAGAAAATTTATAGAAAAATAAAATTATTTTTACAACTATTTATCTAATTATTATTAATTAAAAACTATTTTTAACTATTAAATAATTACCTAAAATACAAGAAAATATGAAATAAAGCTAGAAAAATAAAATTATGACTTAGAAAAATCTAAAATAACAAAAGAGAATTTTCAAAACTATTTTTATATTTTTCTGATTATTTTTCTATTTTTTATTAATTAAAAACTATTAAAAACTAATTAAATTACTTAAAAATACAAATTTAACTAAGAAAAATCTAGAAAAATAATTTTTTGTCTTTTTATAATTATCTTAACTTAAGAAAATTTAAAAATTATTTTTTTGAAACTTTTCTTAATTTTTTTTATTAAATGCTAATTAAAAATGCTTAAAAACCAATTAAAATCAAGAAAAATATTAAACTGACCTAGAAAAATCTGAAAAATTCAAGATAAGTCTAAAATTATATTAGGAAACTAGGAAAATTGGAAAAACAAGTGCTTGTGTACAAGAAAATGGAACTGCTTTGCAAAGTGCTTTAGAATAAGCACCTGGACAAGCCAACAGCTACAAACAAGCTACCAACTGTTTACACAAGCCAAATTATGCTAAAATAACCAAAATGCAACAAGTCTAAACTGTCTTAAACCTCTGATTTGCAAAATAGCACAGATTTGATGTTTTGAGTTAAAGACTTGAGAACAGTTTGAGGGTCTGCTGGCAGCCCACGAATAAGCACTCAAATAAGCTAAAAATCAAAAACCAAGTATGGAGACCTAATCAAGACCTGGCTAACTACATATGAACCAAATACCAACCCTAGAAAAGCTCTCATGAGCTCTGTGCAACCCTGCACAAAACTGAGAAAAACTCAGCTTATGCTGAGAATCTGTGAACAGGGCATATAAGACCTCAAAGAGAAGCTGTTTGCAGCTTATATAAAAATTGTAAAATTTCACAAAAATGCGGATAAGTAAGGAGACCAGTTGAAGTTTTTAGAACAACAAATCTCACTGAATTTGGCCCAATAATGACTCAATTAAAAATCACTCCAGTTGGATGAAAACCACTTTTTTCAACTTTTGACTTTTGATCCAAAAATGAAATGTTGACTAAAGTGAACTTTGATTCCAATTTTATGACTGATTATGAAATATTATGATGGAACAAGCATAATGCAAGAAATGTCTAAGACTTTTAAACACAAGATAAGTTTTTGCTAATCCAAAATCACAACAGTGAAGACAGTGAGACAGATTAAGTGATGTTTGACTTTGGGAGCTTGCAGGCACAAAGTACTTGACTGATATGAGCTCAAATGAGCTAAACAAACTACAAACAACAAAAGTCTATCACTGAGTACACCTCTAACACATTTTAAGCTATAAATCCAAACACCCTTTAATAACTGTTATGAACTCAAAACTGAGATGGATACTTAACTAGCTACTATAACTGATTAAAATGAGTTTACTTGTCCTAAATATAGCTACTTAAGCAGGTTTTAATTATTTATAACTACAAAAACAAGTTATGCATTACAACTTGAAATATAAACTTACTAATGGTCCTTAGCCACTGTGGCATGCCAAAGAACATGAGAACCAGAACCTCTATCCTATTTCTATCAACCCACTGAATTCTAAATCAACCCATTTCCATGTCTGCATCACCCATTACCATTTCTGCATCAATTTTGCTCCAAGTTTGACTTTCTTTGACCAAGAACCAAAGTTGTTTGAAAATTGATTGTAAGCTTACAGCAAGCTATAATAAGCTTGTATAAGCTTAACTGAGCTTATAAATAAGCTATTGAAACTTTAATATCAGATTTTGAAGTTGCAAATTCCAACAGTTGACATAAAACATGAGATGTGGACAAAAGCTTGAATTGATACTTTAAAATACTTGCAATACAATGAACTAAGTTACTTTGATACAAGGAAACTTTAAAATACAACTAAGAATTCAGTTAAGACTAATAATTTGAAAAACGACATACATTATTTAAATTAAACTAAGTACTACTTGCTTCTCTGTCTTCCTTCACTTTTTATACCCAAACTGAGCTTCTCTCTCCTCTCTGAATAGTTCCCAAAGATTAATATGGGCCATTGGATGGCTTTTGATCATTTTGGCCATTGGATGGCTTTTGGCGCCAAAAACTGTTTTTAACAGCTGGGGTTGAGTGAGAGGTTGGATAAGGCATTAAATGCATCTTTGGCTTTGAGTGTTTGGAGTGATAAGGTTTGGGGTGGTGATGATGGGAAATGGGCAGAGTTGCAGGGGGAGGGATGTAGGGGATGATGATGGGAGTGTATCTCGTGACTGGGAGGGAAAAGAGAAGTCAAATGGTTTGACTGGGATTTATTATTAAAGGGGGGTCCAAAGGTAAGGGTCCAAAAGGCTAAAATGGCAGGGGTCAAATGCATTTTGACAAGGCCAAGGGTGCAAAAAGGGTTTAATAATTATCAAGGGCCTCTTTTGTAAATTCTGAAAATGTAAGGACCAAAAATCTGCAAAGTTGTTCCAAGGGATGAAAATGACAAGTTCTAAAAGTACAAGGACCAATCTTGACATTTTCCAATTTTCCAAGGACTAATTTTGCCAATTTTTAAACTTGGAGGACCAAACTTGTAATTTCTCAAAACTTTTGATATTTTTCACTAAAGGACTAAATTTGACAACTTATGATTTTAAAAGGACCTTTGGTGATTTTTCTTTTGAAATTAAGGCTCAGGGACTATTTTGACAACTTTTGAAACTTGGGGGACTGAAACCGCCAATTATGCAAACTTAGCTCATTTTTCATCTGATTTTGAACATTTTGCATCTGAAACATATAAAATGCAATTTTGGAATATTTTCAGTATTTTGATGCATTTCTGAGCATTTTTAAATGTTTTGCAGTTCAGATTTAACCAAAAATGATGAGTATTTACACACTCATCATGCACATTTGAAGCACCATTCTCTCCATTGGTCATTGGCATTTTCCCTTTTACCTGACTCTTCAGATTCTCAATTTCTTTTTGCAACGAAGTTATTTTTTCATTATTTTTGTTACGAGTGACTTTTATTGACTCAAATAACTCATTGAAATGATGTTTAACATTTTCATTTTCTTCTAGAAAACTCTCATTTTCCTTTTGTAAAGTATTAACCAAATTTTGAAGATGAAAATTTTGAGAATTCTGAGAATCTAAAGGAGGAGGCATTTGGGAGCCAGTCACATTGTTCTTTTCACCCTTTAACTGAGAAATTTGGGCTTTCAACTTTCTGATCGAGTTACAGTGAGCTTGAATCGTTCATCACGCGTTTTGTATATTTCAAAAACTGCATCAAACTCTGGAACATCCGTGGATATCTCGATGTTTGAGGTTTTAACGTTTTCTTTGAGATGTTGATATTTAAGTTGTAAATCAAAATGTTCAACTTCTAGTTTAGGAAAATGTTTTACCAAAATATCATGATCATCCTGTTCAATTTTCTCACTTAGTTTAGAGTTTTTGATTTCAAGCTCAATGACACGATCATGGGAGACTTTCAAAGCAACAGATAGTTCATGAAATTGAGAAGAAGTAATAGAACAATTAGTGGCAGTGTAGAACACATCTTGAGAGATACATTCAGTAATCAGATTCTCATTTAAGGTATGCAAGTTCTTCCTCTCAATCTCATTATATTTTAATGCTCTCTCATAGTCACTAACCTCAACTATCATTGCATCAAATTCTTTTTCCATTCCTTTAATATCTGAATCTATTCCCTTTTTAAGACTCTCAAAATGATCTTTTAGTTGTTTAAAGAAAGGCATGACTTCAGTTAAATAGCATTCTTTTGTTTGCTCAAAACCCCTTTCCCCTTCAGTTATCCCAGTGGGTGTGATCATTTTCTTACAAGTTTTCTCAAAATCGACAAATAGTTGAAAAATCACATATTGACTGATTAAGGTCTTGCTCTTTGTGGCAATAGTTCTAGGAACTAAATGCATTGGTGTATTGGGAGGATACACAGTCGCTGCTGGCATTTTCCTAAGGGGAGGGTTTGTTACAACAAGATTTCTAGCTTTTTGCTTATCTAAGTCCTTTTTCCAGAACACTTGTTCAGGTGTTAACAAAGTTTGAGGCTTAAACTTGTTTAAGGAAATCCAATTTTCCTTTTTGTAATCATGGGGTTTGACTATTATGGTTTGCTTTTTGCACTCAAGATCGTTAAGCTTCTTATCCATTTTCTCCCTCGAAGCATCATCTAATTTTCTAACTTCCTCAGTGGACTCAATGCAACTACGTGTCTGTCTAGGTTTAAGGATCTCATTGCCATCATAGATTACCTTTTGAGCAGCCTTTGCAATCTTACCATACTCAGGGTTGGGTTTATCAATAATGGGAACACTATGCTTATCGCTTAAAACTCTATGCTTAGTGATCAAGTGAGCAGTCTGAATGGTATTTCCTTGTACGTACAACTTGTTTTCAAGCTTGTTTTTCAAAGTTTTTAGATTAGAAAACTCATTCAAAAGTTTTGATTCCTTAGCATTAAAATCATGTTTAAGAGCTTTGACATTATCTTGAAGCTCTTGCTTTTGCTTAACAGTTTTAGAAAGCTTTTCTTGTAAGGAGTTTAACTCTTGTTTTAAGACTTCTTCTCTAAACTTACTTTTTCTAATAATTGTACGCATTTGGTCATCCATCTCCTGCTCACGGGTGGTTAATTCAAACTTAGCTCGTTGTTCATAAATGGTAACTCGCTCTTTATAGGCATTAAGTTCAGAGATAACAGAATCATCAGGAGCACATGTAGTGTATTCATCAAAAGCATAGTCATCATTGACTGCATAAGATACATCACTTGGTACAATCTCACTTTCACTTTGTTTCACATATTGATCATATGGGACAACATTGATATTACCCATATTTTCAATATCTGACTCAATAATTACAATTGATTGTACTTCGTCATGTATCTTTTGCTCATCAACTTCATCGTATAGTTTTAGTACCTCATAAATTATTTTGTCTTTGGATGGACCAGCTTGTGGTGATGAAGAGACTTTAGGAGGGACCATTGGAGAAATGCTAGCCATGAAAATGGTTTGTGCACTAGGTTCATCATCAACATCAGAGTCGTATGCATCACAATCAGCGACTTGAAAGGCATTCTGATGATTGTGGCCTATCTCCTGAATTGGCTGATCATCTACATCTGCATCATATGTCTTAGCATTTACCTCAGCAAGAAACAACAACTGCTCTTCATTCAAAGCTGCACCATTATCATGAGCTTGCACAAGCAACATCTTATCCCTGAAGTACTCTGCATTCTGAGGGCGTTTTGGCGATGTGCAGTTCCTTGCAATATGTCCCTCACCACCACAGTTGTAACACTTGATCGGCTTTGCTTGTCCTTGATTTCCATTCCTTCCCCTATTCTGATTTGCCACATATCCTCTACCAACTCCACCTCTTCCTTGTTCATACTGCCTTTCTTGAACTGGTTGTACCAACCTCTCCATCTCTGACTAAAGCATGATTGTGTAGATTGGATGCAGTCCTGATTTCATTATTAGTGTGAAGTCTGTTAGTGTGAGGAGTGAAGGTTAAGTTTTGTTTAACCATAAAAGCCAGTTTATTGATAAAGTGTTCCATGACTGCATTGGCATCAGGTTGTTTGAAACTTGAATCTGGAATGACTTGAGATGCTTTAGTAGTAGTTCCATCATTGGTGTAGAAGGCTGTTGAATCATTTGATGAACTTGTTTCTCCCTGGTTGGTTTTGAACTGATCAAGAATCCTTTTTTCAAACATATCATGTCTCTTATTCTGAAGAAGGAAGGCATAGAGTTGCTCATAGTTTGTATTCTTCAATCCTTTGGTTAGCTTCACAGAGGTGAAAAACTTGTGTCATTCGGGATTCATATTGTTCACAAATTTAGAGTTCAGCTGAATATTTGGCATGGTCATTCTGATGTTCCTCATGTCATTAACAAGCTTGTGGAATCTCAAGTAATACTCATAGACACTCTCATCTGGTTTCATCTTGAAGTGCTCAAATTCATCATAGAGTTGTGATTCTCTGTCTTCCATAGTTAATTCTAAACCTGAAAGAAGCATCTTGACATTATCCCACACCGCCTTGGCTTCGGTGTTGTGATTGATAAGCTTGTAGATATCTTTTGGAAGACCTTGAAGTATGATGTTAGAAGCCCTAATATCAGCATCGAATCTCTTTTTCTCCTTATCATTGAGCTCATCATATGTCTTTGGTCTATCTATTCCATAGATCATTGTTCCATCTGCAGTTTTATCAATTAAGTCTCTTGTAGTCTCAATCGATAAGGTCCTTCATCAATCGATTTGAGAATGTTGACCCCATTTTCCTTTCCAAGACAGTATAATCTGATTCTTTGAGCCCAAGAGTCGTAGTCAGTTCTGTCAAGCATGGGTGGACGAGTATCTGAGCCAGCTGCTTGAACGTCCTCGGCAACAGTGGAGATGATAGTAGGTACGTTGGTAGACATGTTTAAAGATTGCACGGGATTTTATAACTCAATGATTAAACCGGGAAATAGATTCTTTCACGGGATTTTACTAAATCAAGAGAAAACCGTATTACAAACAAAAGTCAACCAAGTCGCTAAGAATCCTTGAATCAAGTCGCTAAAAACCAAGTTGCTAAGACAAGTCGCTAAGTTCCAAATCGCTATGAATTTTGACAGCAAGTCGCTATGCACCAAGTCGCTAAGAAATCAAGTCGCTAAATAGCAACTCGCTACTGGTCCAAATCGCTAACACCAAATCGCTAAGAAACTTAAGAACAAGTCGCTATCAAAATTGAAAGCAAGTCGCTACCTTACCAAGTCGCTACCCGTAGTGGAGAATCCACTAACTGTAGTGTTTGTCGGCTTGTCTCTAAAGGGAAGTCGCTAGTACCAAATTGCCACCAACCAACACTACAACTCGCTAATTTTTTCTGAAGCAAGTCGCTAACAAGAAAGTTACACCAAGAGCCAAGTCGCTAACATGAAAAACTTCCAAAACACACTTTTCAATCCAAAACAAGCTCAACCTCAGTGATTCAAGCTTACCAAAACAAAACCCAAACACATACAATGATCCTAAACACAAAAGTACACCCAAAATTTAAACTTTAACACTAGAGATGAACCAAATGATGCAAAAACCACTAAACTTTTTCAAACTCAAAAACCATCTAAAAACCACTAGAAATCCAAAGATATGTAAGAGATGATCTAACCATGGCTCTTGATACCATTTGTAATATATTGGATTTCACATACACATCAAACCATAACCAAAGTAGGCGTACAAAAGATGAGTTTTAGAGAGAGAAAGTTAGAGGTTTGGGAACTTTAGTGAGAGAAAGAAAAATCTTATTATGAGCTCCAACTCTCTACCTTGGAAAGTAGAGAGTATTTATAGTCTTTACATAAAACGCCACCTGACGGGCTGTGGATCAGGCATACAGTGGGTAAAGACCCATCCGTCCTCCACGGTGTTACTTAACTAAATACTACTTAACATTAAATAACTACGACCACGAGCTTTCTAACGATTACATATACTTGAGGTGACCGACATTTTAACTACTGGATTTTCCAAATCCTAACAAACTATGGCTTTCTTGTATCATCATAATCCTAGACCACCCGAATCATCTAAACAACATAAAATATACGATCCTACAGACCCACGAAAAATGACTTGGAAATACATACAAAAGTACACTCTTCTATACTTTTTTGTGGATCCTTAATTACTTTTTTGTACTTTGATGTGCAACTTGTGCTGGGCTAGAAAAATCCTTATAAAACACTAGCATAATTTATTATTAGATTTTTCTATTTTGGCAAAAGATAGTTCAAACTTTATTAACTAAAGTGGTTAAGGATTTTATAAAAATATAATATTACTCATATGATTTTCTATACAGGTACTAATTTGGCTTTCTAATATAGTTCTGTCATCATTTTCCATCCACAATGTTGATATAATTTTGCACAAAGGGAACAAGTATTATGTACAATGTACATTTTTACACTGATGATACCGATATATCTCAATTCCTTGCTTCCATTGTTAGGAAAATTATGAAAATAGTTTTAAAGATTTGTTTTTAACCATTATTATAATTTATAATAATTTTATACGTGTTAAATAACATGATTCACTACAAATTTTTGTTATGCACAAAACCGGTTCAGCCCAACGGTTGTACCGGAAACCCGATAACCTAGTGACTTGACCTATTCGCTCGAAAAACCAAGTTTTAAAAAGTTGCTAAAAAGTTCTAATGCTTCGATCATTCAAGAGTTGCTAATAAGTGTTAAGTGTTCGTAATGATTGTTTTCATCTATCCCTATAATTCTCATCTTGTTTTTTATATCTTAGTTTCGGTAATTGTAGAGATATCCATGATGTGTTAAACATGGAATGATACTTGTTCTTAACGAAGAATTAGATGGCCGCACGTTGCGGCGAAGCCAATTATAGTCGAATATTCTCTAAATTTATTTTCTAGCATTTGTGATGTCTGATGTGTGTAATGATTAGTAATAGAAATATGTGTATACTGCACAAATCAAGTATAATGTGCAATGTATGCCAATAATTAGAAGGCCGAGCACTGTAGCAGAGCCAGTTTAGGCTTAAGTCAGTTCCACTATACGTCATAATATCTATTCTTATATTATTGAACTTTGTTAGAAATTATAAAGAGTATACTATCAAAATGTCATATGCAGTGTAAAAGAACCCAAATACTCACTTTATGTTTAACATACTATTCTAAAACATACGCCACATTTATTGTGTGTAAATGATTATATCCTAAAATCATACCAAAGAGATCAAATGTCCATAAATACAACTTCCATATCCAACATTTTCTTGTCGCAAAATCATGCTTTGCTATAGAGCTTCTTTGAAAAACCAAACAGCTACCCTAGTCTGAGCTATCATCAACATTCTATGTATCTTAAACTTATTGTTTGCTTCCTTTATCTTGCTATCTGAAGCTTTTGATTCACCGGTATCTTTTTTCTCTTGAACTAACACCTGCACGCACCTCCTCTTCTTCCTCAAGAGACTTTTGATACATTGCATTGACTGCAAAGTCAAGAAGCTGCCCCGCACAAATGTAGATAATCTCACTGCAACCCAACGTCTAAAAAAGATATAAAATCTGGATCACAACCTTTTACATTACCATTTCAAACAGAAAACCGCGCTGTGAAAATTGTTTTAATGATACCTTAAAAAAACATAACTTGTAACTACAACCTATACATAGCATACAACCACAGCTACATAAATTGTAAATTAAAAATTAGAGGCTCATATCTATGAGAATGTATACATGTAACTAGTGCATTAATATGAATGACCTGCAAAAATGTGCCTATTCCAAGCACTCACTGACTTCCTTCAGACAAAAGAAAAAATCAGCACAAAATACACAATATGACACACACACCCTCACAAATCACAATTACTCTCTCTCTCTCTCTCTCTCTGTGTGTGTGTGTGTGTGTATGTATGTGTGTGTGTGACAATCGTCAAACTTAGGTTAGCAACCGTAGAGCTTATATAACGTCTCTAACTAAACTTACTTACGTTAAGATCATTTTGTGCTTAGATTGTCTTTTTATCAAGAAACCTTGTTCACAAACGCGCCTTCGAACTAGAATCTTATTTAAACGTCACGATATGCTCATGTCTTTCTAACTATTAGAGTCACTCACAATTATAAATTTAGGTCCTTTAATAATTCACCACTTTTATGTCACCATGTAAACTCACTTACGCGTTTATTCTCTTACGTTTAACACATATACTTTAACTGATCGGTTATACGGCTCGTTAGTGTTTATTGTAGGTTAAATCGACTAAATATAAATTTAAAACTTGATAACATAAAATTACCTATACACAACGATACACATCAAGTTTTTGGCGTCGATGCCGGGGAGTGAATTGTTTAATACTTACGTATCTGTTAGTATTTTGATTTAGGTTTTTAACTTTAGTTTAATCTTTTTCTTTTTATTTTTATTTGACTAACTTTGTTATGTATTTGTATTGCTTGTATATTTGTGTTTTTTTGCATTTTTCTTGTTTTTTGATTTCTATATTTTTAGTTTGTTTTTGTTTTTCTGTTTTCTGCATACTTACTGTTTGCTGTAATTTGCTGATCTAAATGATGTGGTGCATCTAATCTCATAAATATGGCGTATAGCATTTTTTATTATTCATAGAGCATATATTATTTAATTATTCGGGTACGACGCATCTAATCTCATAGGTACGGCGAATTCTGTTTTTTTATCAAAATTAATTAAAAGCGTTAAAAGTGATACGACGCATAAGCTTTCGTTTGTACGGCGTATTTATTATTTTTAAAAAACATATCCGAATTTTTAAATCATTTCAGTACGACGTATCGATCAACCTCTCTACGGCGTATTTATTTTCTAAATTAAAAAACGTAACAAGAATATGGCGCATAAGCTTTTGCTTATACGACATATTTATATTCTTTCATATAAGCAATTTTAGAAAAATTAAACATACGGCGCACTGATTCTTGTCAGTACGGCGTATACTTTCATTTGATTAAAAGGCTGATTTGAATTTTTATTTTGAGTATACGGCATACCCAGGAAACTCGATACGGCGCATCGTCTGCAGATATCAGCAACTGTTATTCAGTTTTCATTTTATTTATTAGTTTTCTGTAGTTATACTTCTTCAAACCTATCCTACTAATGATTGTTTCCTTGTTTCAGGTAGTGCATGACCAGAAGTTCCAAGAAAGAGCTCGTTGAACCTTTTCAAGAACCCGAACAAGCCTTGCATGCATTAAGGAACCTTTTTAAGACCACAAGCTTTGATTGTTCGGATTCTTTTTAATTCGATTATTTTTCTGATCAAGAAGCTAAGTTTGAAGAAGAGATCACTGAAACAATGACGGAACCAACTATGGAAGAGTATATGACCAAGACCCGAGATGACTATGGTTTAGGTGTTGCTAGGCCTAAATTTGATAAAGACACTAAGTTCGAGTTGAAAGTCCAATTTCTCAAGGAATTACGCGAAAACACCTTCAGTCGATTGGAGCATGAAGATGCTAATGAGCATGTGGAAAAAGTCCTTGAGATTGTCGATTTGTTCACAACTAAGGATGTGACTATTGACCAACTAATGCTTCGTGTTTTCCCTATTTCACTTATAGGAGCTTCTAATAGGTAGCTAAATAATGAACATGCTAGTTCAATTACCGCATGGGAAGACCTTAAGAAGAAATTTTTGAAGAAATATTGCCCACCTGCTCGTAATATTAAAAAGATGTAGGCTATTAATAACTTTAAGCAAGAGCCCGATGAAACTCTTTATCAGGCTTGGGAGTGATACAAGGATCTTTTATTGAAATGTCTTCAACATTATCTAACCATTATGCAGGAGGTGATTTTGTTTTATCAGGGCTTGGATGTGCCTACGTGACAGATTTTGGATTCTAAAGGGGTTGTAACTCAGCTGAATGCAGCCAATGCTAGGAAGGCTATCCAAGAAATAGTTGATTACTCTCAAAAGTGGCATGATGGGACCTCTACTAGAACTTGAAGAAGCAATACTTCTGATGGATATGCTGCTATTCAAGCTCAGCTGAACAAACTTAGTAGAGATCTCAAGAAGGTTGATGAAAAGGTTTATGCTACTCAGGTGGGTTGCGAATTGTGCAAAGGACCTCATTACACTAAAGACTGTCCATATAAGAAGGAAGGAGAGACAATTGAAGAAGCATACTACGCCCAATTTGGCCAGCCATTCCAGCCACCCGGAAAGTGTAGAGCAGTTGCTCCAGGATTTTACCAAAGAGACAGCGAAAACCCATCATATCAAGAAAGAAGACAAAATTTGGAAGAATCTATGAAGCAAATCATGGTTGATGCTGCAAAAAGACATGAAGAAAAATTTGCTTTGATCAAAAAATTTGTTCTTTAACCGATGCTTCAATCAAAAATCAAGGAGCTTCGATCAAGGCATTGGAACTACAAATCGGTCAATTAAGCAAGGTACTTCAAGAATGGGGATCTGGAAGTCTTCTTGGCTCAAGTGAAACCAATCCAAGAGATCATGTCAAGAAATTCGTTCTTCACCTTTTCCTCCACGATTGGTGAGCATTGTTGATGCTGAAAAGCTGAAGTTTTTCTTTAACTCTTCCATAAGCTTAAGAAGGTTTCTTAAAGAGAAGTCAAGAATTGAAGAGGAGATCAAAGATATCATGAAAGAAGAATGTTCTTCAGTTGCTCGGAATGATCTGCCTCACAAGGCGAAAGACCCAAGAAGTTTTACTTTACCTTGCAGTATTAATGATATGTCTTTCAATAATGTCGTATCTGATTTAGGATCAAAAGACGTCATCAGCTAAGAAATTAAAAGATTAAAATACGTCAGACAACCTAAAAATGAAGACCACGATGACCAACCCTTAGAGGAAGATTGTTGGGATTACATGTAATCAGTATAAAGGGTTGGGTTTATTGATTTGATGATACAAAACAATAAAGAATGAAACATCAAGGACTTAAAGTGACAAGAAAGAAATCTACAAAAAGATGGAAGGACTTGCTTGCAAAAGAAGATTTATTGTTTATTCCTTCGTAGAGATTTGTAAACCCTAATCCTCTAGTATATAAAGAGGACATGGGGTGTAGGTTTTAATAATATAATTCTTTCATAATATAGTAATTAATGGTGCGTGTGTGTAACCTAGACGTGTTCCTATAAACATCTAGGGTTAGTAAGTAGTTTAGTTAACTCCAAGATCGAAGAAGGCTTTGATCCCTGTCACAGTTAGGTAGCACGTTATTATTCTGATCAAATAATAATTGGGGTGATGTGGAAAAACCTTGTGTCAATAACATAAATGTTCTTTGTTATTCCGCTGCGTATGTATATTATTGTCTATGTTATTGTTGAACCCTAGCGCTCTAAACGATCCATGGAGTATAACAAACTCCACATAAAGTTTTTGTCATTAGTTTATGTAATAAGGTCATATTAAGGCTTATATATTTGTAATTAGTCCATTAGCCTATGTAGTAAGCCCATGGGCTTTGGAAATGTTCTAGAAAAGCCACATAGGGGCGTTGCCCAAGTAACTTACTATATAAAATCATGTAATGCCTCACTTGAGGCTTTGATTGGTTTCGTAATGCATTTTACTCTTCTTTATATGTGAAACATGTTTCCTCCCATCTCTTTCTCTCTCAATACTTTCTCTCACTAGAATCTTGTGTTAGTTTATCAATATTGGGAACCTATAAGTTTATATTTTGTAACCATCAAAAAGGGTGAGATTGTTAATACAAATAATGTCAAAAACGTCATTTGCATTCTTCGATCCCTATATATTTTGATAATCACAAAATATAAAAACACATTACCTAAAACTATACTTGATAAGTTTTTAATCGAGAAAATTCGTTTCGACTACGACATCACTTAATGTATGTACAAACACAACACCAACTTTGTTAAGTGATCAAATAATTTATTTTTCCTCAAAACTCACATTTTTATGTGACAAAACATTTTTTACAAATTATTTTTGTAACTATAAAGAAATGTTTGAATAAAAAAAATATATTTGAATTTCAAAATCTCCAACAGCTATTTTTCCCACCCAAACCAGATAAAATTTTCACCACATCAGGACAAAAATAGGAGCGTATGTCGGGACAGTCCCGTAAACATGGTGACGGTCCCTTATATATATAGGACCGTCCAAGGTTTAAGGTATCGTCCCTCGCTCCTCCTGTTGATTATAAATACTCCACTATTTCACAGTAAAAATGCAGTCCTCTTAGCACAAAAACTTTCTGATTTTTAAACCTCTCTTCTTTGATCACTATAACTTGTTGTTATGTGTTTATAAGTGATCCCGCTTCCTTCTACCTTCTACCTCTAAGTGCAAGAGAATAACGCTCGTATTCGCTAAGAAACAAAGTGTTATAGGTTAGGCATCACACACACTCACGTAACTTGTGTTACGATTATCTTCTTTATCTAAACTCTCTCTATATCTCCTTTTTGTATATTGGTGTATTCGACTTATGTGTGAGTCAAGATTACTTGTGATTTGTGTAGATTTGGACAAGGTGTTTTCCGTGTATTGTTGTGTGTAGATTAGGACAAGGTGTGAGTCCGTGAAGTAGGACGTAGTGAAAGTCCGTGTAGTGTTTGTGTAAGTTTGGACAAGGTATGTCCGTGTAGTTTTCTAATTAGGACGAAGTGAAAAGTCTGTAGTGTGAAGACTTGGATTGGGTGAAGATTCAAGTGGACAAAGTGAAAATTCCGTTGAGCATCGTGTGAAGACTTGGATTGGGTGAAGATCCAAGAGGACAAAGTGAAAAGTCCGTGAATATTTGTGTATTGACTTGGATTGTGTGAAGGTCCAAGTGAACGTGGTGTTAGATCGTGTAGGACCATGTTTTAGTGTGTAGATTGGTTGTAGCTAGGATTAGGACTCGACATTATGCTTAGTGTCATAAATTGGTGTAAGCGTTGGTGTACGGTTTTCTCAGCCTGAAGGGAGTTTGTTGACATAGTGATTGCAAACTCTCGAGTGCGATACTCGAGGAGTGGAGTAGGGCAAAGAGTGAGCTTCGTGCCGAACCACTATAATTTTCCGTGTCTCGGTTTGGTTGTTTCAATCTCTTTATCTTCTTTGCATCCATATATTATTTATTTCATGCATATCTATTGTATTCATATATATTGTTGATTGATATCACATAACCTCGAATGAAACAATTTTAAAAAAAAAATAACAAAAAGTTTCAAAAGTTTTAAAATGTAACTAACAACGGTGAAACTATTCAACCCCTCCCCTCTTCTAGTTTCTACATTTACCTTTAAGTAAATTAGTAATGTGGACCACGAGGTTTTCGAGTGTAAATAATTTTTCACAACAAGTTAAATTTAAACAACGCATACCCTACCAAACTCACAGTATCAAAACAGTTATCCTCAAAATAGCTTATAACAACAACTTGGACCATTTTAAAAAAATGTAAACACTACAATGAATATAGTGTCACGCAAGCTTAACTATTACGCAGGATAAGTCACGGAACCGACGCTCGACAGCGCGCTAAAGTACAAAACAAGCCCCAAACATGGTGTTTATCCCCAAACACATGTAAAATCCAACATGCTATACGTCCACTGCATTAGCTCTACCAATTGGGACGGGGTGGTCACCCCCAATAGATCTATTTATAACACTCGCGCTTCCCGCAGGAATTAACGGTTCATGAAGGGAAATTTGGATACTAACTTTAGCCCAACCATGTAATAACTTCCAAAATCCACAAAAACATTTCCATGTCCAATCAAAAAGTTTTGCATTTTTCTCACCCCAAGATTTCATAAAACAATTAATGCAAGTAAACAGTGGGGCTATGAAACTCACGTATATATTTTCAAGCACTTGTGTCCACATAAAAACGATTTCAATCAATCAAATCACGCTTAACCAAATCACGCATTAAACCAAGTAAACATTCGCGTTTTCAAATCAATTAAGAATTTCATTTAGTAAAAAACACGCATGTATTCTCACCCCAAAACAGTATTAAAACAAGTAAGTAGGGGCCATGAACTCACCTCAATATGAAGCAACGCAAAAATCACAACTGGCATCGAGAAGCAAAAAAAAACGGTATCAAGAATACAGGCACAACGATACGGGATCGGAAAAACCTAATAAGTATATAGCTATCTCAGAATACGTCTCGCAAAGTAAATGAGTTTTCAAAAGACAACGTGTCTTAGTTTTCGTAGAATACTTGTATCAATGATTACAAAAAGTTCAATGTCATTTCTCATAAAATAAGTTTAGTATCAACGTTTTGTGTAGTGGTAAGAAAGCATAGACTCAAAATGTAACTCACGCCAAAGTATAGTATATATCCCAATATATTATAAATGAAAGTCGTAAAAGAATAAAGCAAATATTGACGATGACTCAAGTCGAGAAGATACTGACAAGGAAGGGTCGAGGAAGTAACTACAAAGAATTATGTCAAGAATATAAGTCAATTGGTAAGTTTCAGTATTTACCCCATAATCCCAAATAGTTTCTGTGGAAAACTAGAAGGGGGGGTTGAATAGTTTTGCCGATTTTAAGTTGATTTCAAAAACTTTAGATTCGATATTATGTGAAATCGTATGGATGTTGAGAACGTATAGATCTAATGATAAAGCAAGCAAATAAATAAAGTTAAGGGATAGAAAAGACACATCCGATTTATAGTGGTTCGGCTACAAGATCACCTTCCTTGCCCTACTCCACTCCCCGAGTCACCTACTTGAGAGTTCAAGCACTATGTCAACAAACTCCTTCACTTGGCGGAGAAGCCTTCACAACGTTGCTTACACTTTTTCCGGTACAAAGCTAGATACCGAGTCCGTAGCACGGTGGACCAAACCAACACAACTATTACACAACAAATATGTGAAATATTAAGTACAAGATCTTCGCATGAAATCTTGGAGTGACAAATCAATCAAGGACCCCTTGCTTGGATGACTTGTAGAATGCTCGTGATCTCGCCTTAGAGAAGGACCTATATGAGGATCACAAATAGAAAGAAAGAAGAACAACTCTCTAGATCAAGTGATCTATATGTTAGAAGAGAATGAGAGTGTATGAGAGATTTAGTAAGAAGAGGGGTGAGTTAGAATGAAGAAATGGCTCTCTATTTATAGGCAAATTTCTCCTCTGTTCCACGGATCCCACGGATCCCTCCCACTTGGGATCCATCTAGTGTAATCCTAGGGATCCGTGGTATGCCCTCTTGCCCATGGGTTTTTGGTTATGGGTCATGGGTTATGGGTTGGTCCATGGGTTTTCTTTAGATTCAATGTATCTAAGTATACATTGTATCAAGTCTTCTTTGGTATGGGTTAAGATCCATGGGTTATGGTTTTACCCATCCTAATAAACTATTACAACAAATGCTTAATTATTACATTTTTGTATTTAAATGGCTATATGTAAATGCTTTACAAAAATAACATGTATCCTTATAATTATACTTAAGATAACATTACATTTGTTATCAACAAAACACAAAGAGATCGCAAAATATTAATAAACGTTTTCACGGTTTATTTGTATTAACAATCTCTCCCCTTTTGTTGATGACAAAACATAATGTTATGATGAGTAAAACTTAAGAATAGATGCAAGTTTTGAAAGCCCCTAAGTTTTACTTCTTCTCCCCCTTTTTGTCGAAACAAAAAGTTAACCCTTGGAAGAAATAAACAAACTTCTAACTCCCCTTGACGGTAGCTCCCCTTGTTTGGGGCGTCAAGTGAAGAAAAATAAAAATCCTACAAAAAGAAAGGTTAGTAACATGCTTATATAATCTTGTGGTTGCCGAGAATCAAGATTGGGAGCCAAGGTATGTAAACAAGGCCTTGTAATAAAACAACAAATTGTAGTGGTATGTATGCCACTTACAAGCATGTAAAATAAGAACAAGACTTGTTCTTGAAAATGACTTCAAAAAAAAATAATACTAAAAGTAGAAAATAGTAGTAGTGATTCCTTCCATGCTTGCATAAGGTTATGGATGGAGGTTTTGATGAGTAATGGTATTGATGCGATCAAGGATGAGGTTGAGTATGAAACGCATTTCTTCCCTAACTTCTATTGCAATTTTCCTAGTGGATTGGCAATGTTCACAATGTAAATGATGTGGGTAATGAGTGCGGAAGTTTTCCGGGTTGTTTTGATTTGAGTTATGCGGAAGTTGTGGTGGAAAAATAGGAAAATATGGATCAATATCGGGAATGTTAGTAAATGGTGGTGGAAAAGAACCTAGATGTTCTTGTAATGTGATGGGAGCTAATGGTGGTGATGTTTCAAGATCTTGAAATATAGTATTTGGAGATGTGGGTGGTGTTGAAAAGACTATTTCTTTTTGTTTAGGTTGTTTAGATCTTGTTGGAGTCTTAAAGAGTTCCAAAAGAGTTATTTTAGGTGGTGATGAAGTTGGTGTACTTGTTGGTGATGAGGGAGGTGCTATAATGGAAGCATCTTGGGGTGAGTTATTTGTTGAGGATGAACCATTTGAGGTTGGTTTTGCTAAACAACAAGATCGGATACTAATCCGTGCGGATATCCTAGCATTTGATTGTGGTATTTTGGATGGTGGAAGTGCAAAGGTTTGGATATCATGATTGTTTGTACTAGATGATTCTCCTAAAGGGTTTTGGATGACATGATGAAGTGTGTTTGTGAGAAGGAGATGGAGTATGCAAGCATTTTGGGAGTTATATATATAGAAAAACAAAGCATTGTAATGAATGCTTGACCCAAAATGTGGATTAAAATCTAATGATTAGATATGAATTCAAGGCATGTGATCATGAGAACACAAGCATTAAAGAGCATACTCCCAAAATGAAACAAATGTGGATTTTTCATCCAAAGTGAAAAAATAGAAGTTGAAAACAGCTTCTGTTCCACGAATCCCACGGATCCTTCCTTGAGGGATCCGCCCAAAGATAAAGGCTGGGATCCGTGGTGGTGATTCGAGCACAAAATTTTCCTTTTGGAAACATTTTTGCCTAGTGTGTGCCTATATGCAAACTATTTGGAGTTTCGGTTATCTCGACCCCTAAAAAGAAATAGAAAAATAAACTAGAAGTATAAAACCATCCTATTGAGATAACCCGAAAACACATATTTAGTACATGAGTACGTAATTTTGTGTTATCAATGCTCCTAATTCATTGTTGCTTAAATGAATGTAACCGAAAACACATATTAGTTATGTGTCCCCTTTAGCATTCAAAAGACATGAGATGCAATGAAAACGGTTTTTACTTTGTATTAATAATGAAAAGCGATTTGTCCTAGACGTGAGAAATTGCTTTTGTGAAATTGATATGGGAAGGTATCATCCTTTTAGAAAACATTGTGAAAGTAGGTTTTCTTTGAAAATGAAAAAAAATAAGAAAACTATAAGTGGAAAACTCATCTTGGGTTTTGAAAATTCCCGTATTGTTTGTGAGTTGTGCGTGAAATAGAAATCCTAGACTCGAAAAGAAGAAGGCTAGTGTTTACATACCTTGTAGAGTCAAATAAGTTACGACGTTTGTTCCATTAGACCAAGACCAAGACGAAGTAGGTTGAATTGTTCCGCTTCAACGGTTTGGTGAGGGCGTCGGCTATGTTGTCTTCGGATGCTACCTTCTCAATAGAGATGTTCCCTTTTGAACATTGTCTCTTAGGAAGTGATGACGAATCTCTATATGCTTTGTGCGAGAATGCAATAACGGATTCTTGCTTAAGTCGATGGCACCTTTGTTGTCACATAGGATGGCTATGTCGCTTAGATGGATGTCATAGTCTACTAACGCTTGTTTCATCCATAGTGCTTGTTGGCATGCTTTGCCGGCGAGACGATTCTCGGCTTCGGTTGTTGATATTGCAAGTGCCGTTTGTTTCTTAGAAAACCATGATGTTAAACAACATCCCATAAAAGTACATACCCCACTTGTACTTTTTTATCAACGTAATCACCGCATGGTCAATCTGCATATACAATTGTTTCTACTCCGTGCCCTTAGGATACCATAATCCTAATTGTGTTGTACCCTTAATATATCTAAATATCCTTTTACGGCTTCTAGGTGTGATATTTTAGGGTCTTCTTGAAACCTAGCACATAAGCAAACACTAAACATGATATCCGGCCTACTTGCCGTGAGGTAGAGAAGGCTACCTATCATGCCACGATATTTAGTATTATCTACGGATTCTCCATCTTCATCTTTTTTGAGTTTGGTGTCGGATGACATTGGAGTCCTAATTGGTTTTGACTCTTCTAGACCGAATTTCTTTAACATCTCCTTGATGTATTTAGATTGATTGAAGAAGATACCATCTTCTACTTGTTTTATTTGTAGACCAAGAAAGAAACTAAGTTCTCCCATCATACTCATCTCGAACTCGTCATGCATGATTTTAGAGAAATCATCACACATGTCTTGACAAGTGGATCCGAATATAATATCATCTACATATATTTGTACTATGATTATATGTGACTCTCTTTTCTTAGTAAAAAGTGTGTTGTCAACTAACCCCATGGTGTAGTTGTGTTTAACTAGAAATGACTTGAGTCTATCATACCAAGCTTTTGGAGCTTGTTTAAGACCGTAAAGGGCTTTCTTTAATTTATAAACATGTTTGGGTTTTTCAAAATCAATGAAGCCCGGAGGTTGAGCTACATATACTTCTTCATTTATGAAACCATTTAGAAAAGCGCTTTTGACATCCATTTGATAAAGCTTTAGATCATTAGCACAAGAATACGCAAGAAGTATTCTTATAGACTCTAATCTAGCCACAAGGGCGTAGGTCTCATCAAAGTCTATTCCCTCTTGTTGGTTATACCCTTGAGCAACGAGTCTAGCCTTGTTCCTAGACACTACTCCGTTTGCATCTAATTTGTTTTTATAAACCCATTTGGTTCCTATTATGGTTTGATTACTAGGTGGAGGGACAAGTGTCCAAACATCATTAGAAACAAATTGATTTAGTTCTTCTTGCATAGCCATTACCCAACTTTCATCTTTTATGGCTTCTTGTGTATTCTTAGGTTCTAAGGTTGAAACGAAACAAAACAAGCTACTTTGGTTTTGAACTTGAGACCTTAATGTTCGTTCGTTTAGTTTTCCTATGACTTTATCTACGGGGTGATCTTTGGACTCTTTAATGTTTATTATTTCATCACTTAGAGGTTCTTCTTCTTCACTTATCTTTTTCTTTATTACTATGGCTTCACTTTCTATAATCTCGTCATCGACAAGAGGTGGAGAGGGTTTGGGTGGACTTTCATCAAATTTTATATTTAATGACTCTTCTACCTTCATTGTTTCTTTGTTTAATATGACGTAAGCTTTGCTATTTGGCGAGTAACCTAAAAAGATACCTTCGGTTGATTTAGGATCAAATTTTGTAAGGTAATCTTTAGTGTTAAGAATAAAACATTTACTACCAAAGACTCTAAAGTGATTTAACGTAGGCTTTTTGCCTCGAAGTAACTCATATGGAGTTTTTCCTAAGATTGGTCTAATCAAGACTCGATTGAGTATATACGTTGAAGTATCAACGGCATTACACCAAAACTTTTGAGGTATGGATTGTTCATTAAGCATGGTTCGACTCATTTCTTGTAGAGTTCTATTCTTTCTTTCTACTACCCCATTCGATTGTGGAGTGCGTGGAGCCGAGAAGTTGTGAGTAATACTGTTAGCGTCACAAAAGCTCAATTGCACTTCATTATCGAATTCCCTACCATGATCCGTCCTAATAGACACTATGGGACTTCCTAGTTGTCTTTGGATCTTTTTGCTTAATATTTCAAAATAGTTAAAGGTTTCCGTTTTGTTCTTTAAAAATTTTGTCCATGTATACCTAGAGTAGTCATCCACTATTACCAAAGTGTAGTAGTTGCCTCCATAACTTTGGATAGCGGATGGACCAAATAAATCCATATGTAGTAATTCTAGACACCTAGTTGTGGACACCATGTTTTTAGCTTTATGACTCGAATGAGCTTGTTTTCCTACATTACAAGCATCACAAAAATGATGTTCATATTTTAACTTAGGTAGATCTCTTACTAGATCTTTGGATGATAGCGATTGAAGAAGTCGCATGTTGGCGTGACCCAATCTTCGATGCCATAAGGTCGCAGTATCATCCATAGAGGTAAGACATAGTTTGTCTTTAGGTTCATTACCGATTTTAATGACATAGACTCCATGTTTCCTAATTCCTCTTCCTATGGTTATGCCATATTTAAGTATCTTACTACGGTTTGGTAAAAGTACATTGCACTTTTTATCACATATTTGTCCTATACTTAAGAGATTAAAGTTTAGGTTTTCTACGTGACACACATCGTTAATGGTTAGAGATTTGTTAGAAATCATACCTTTACCGATGATTCTACTTTTTCTATTTCCAAACACCACATTACCTCCATTTATGGATTCATATGTGGAGAATAGATCCCTATTGCCGGTCATGTGCCTCGTGCACCCGCTATCCTTGACCCATTCATCGGGTCTAGGTCGACCTTTAAGCACACCTAAAACAATAATAAACTCAAAAGTTTGGTCCCCATTTGTTCATGGGTCCATTAGTGTTAAACATTCCATTCATGTTAGACATGTATGGATAAGATGAGTATGAATTCCATGGAGCAAAGTTTTGAAAAGGAAAACCGTTTTGCATATTTTGATTCCATCCCATTTGATGGTTACTTTTCGGGTAAACGTTATTAGGTCTCCTAAATGAGTTAGGTTTTAAAAAAGATGGAGCTTTGTTTCTTGCAAAAGTAGGATTATATTTTGGAGGTGGTTGTCTAGTGGTGACATGAGTTGGTTTCTTCCTATTAACTATGACAAACTCAGTTCTAGATGAAAAAGCTACGTTATTGCTATTGCTTTGCTACAAGCAGATCCACGGATCCCTTTTCGTACACTAGCGGTTCCCTTTTTAGGGGATCCGTGGGATCCGCCAACAAAGGCTGGTTTTTCTAGTCCTTAACAAATTTTGTTTCTTTACTTTCACTAGTTGATGGATCAAGTTGTTGACTACCTAGACCCTTTTGATTGTTACCGGTTTTAACGCTATCAAGTATTGTATCTAAAGTGTTCGTGCTCATTCTAGCAATTTTAGAATCTAAGTGATCCACTAGTGTTTGAAGTTGAACGCAAAGTTCACATTCACCACTTGCTATTTTACCCTTCTCTAAATGTTTTAGTTTTGCTTTTAATTCTATGACTTCTTTATCTAAACGTTCATTTTGACTCTTTAAAATCTTGTTTTTGTTAACTAGTTTTAAGCTAATATTGCATAGTTTATCATATTCATTATGCAATGAGTCGTCATCAAGTGATGAGCTACTATAGTATTCGTGACATACCTCGTCATTTGCCATGAGACAAATTTCTTCGTCCTCCTCGTCGCTCATTCCCCATGTGCCGCTCACGAACACCTTTTGATCATCCCGTTTGGGACACTTACTAATAAAGTGGTTTGGGTCCCCACATTTAAAGCAAGTACGATCATCCTTTGGCTTCTCGTCCTCTTTGCTTTTCCGAAAGCCTTTCTTATCGTCATACGGTTGTTTGACGTATCTTCCCTTTCTTCTAAAGAACTTTTTAAAGTCCCTTACCGCCATAGCATACTCTTCGTCGTCACTACTCGAAGATGAGTTCTCCTCATCGCCCGAAGCCTTTTTGGCTTTAAGGGCAAGAGATTTGTGTTTCTCTTTCACCTTTGAGGCTTCTGAATCTTTAGCAAGGACAAGCTCGTAGACTTTTAGGTTGCCTATGAGTTCATCGAAGGTGAGGATTGTCAAATCTTTTGACTCTTCGATTGCCGTCACCTTGGATCTCCACTTTGATGGAAGTGCCCTTAAATATCTCCTAACATGGTTACTGGCTAGAAAAAGATTCATCAAGTGCTTGTAAAGATGTAATAATAGTATTAAAGTTAGCAAATGAATGATCTATAGTTTCCTCATCCGATATTGAAAATTGTTCATATTGTTGAACAAATAAATCAATTTTATTATTTTTAACTTGTTGGTTGCCTTGATGAGTTACAACTAAAGAATTCCAAATTTCTTTAGAGGTTTTAAGCATAGAAATTCTTTCCAATTCCTTTTTCGGTAAAGCATTATATAAAACCATTTTTGCTTCACTATTTTTAGAAAGCTTTTTCTTCATTTCATCGTTTAGTTTATCATGAGGTATGTGAACTAAATTTCCTTTATCATCATTTGAGGTAGCCTCAAAATCACCTTCAACAATAATGTACCAAAGATCAATATCTTTAGACTTCACATATGTTTCGAATCTATTTTTCCAATATATAAAACCATTAGTTTCAAGTAGTGGTGGTCGTTGCATAGATTGCCCTTCCTTATAATTTTCAGAACCCATAGTGATCGAAAAGTTTTAAAATACAATTTTATTTTAAAACTTTTATAAACTTAGCTCTTGATACCAATTGTGGAAAACTAGAAGGGGGGTTGAATAGTTTTGCCGATTTTAAGTTGATTTCAAAAAAATTAGATTCGATATTATGTGAAATCGTATGGATGTTGAGAACGTATAGATCTAATGATAATGCAAGCAAATAAATAAAGTTAAGGGATAGAAAAGACACAACCGATTTATAGTGGTTCGGCTACAAGGTCACCTTCCTTGCCCTACTCCACTCCCCGAGTCACCTACTCGCGAGTTCAAGCACTATGTCAACAAACTCCTTCACTTGGCGGAGAAGCCTTCACAACGTTGCTTACACTTTTCCGGTACAAAGCTAGATACCGAGTCCGTAGAACGGTGGACCAAACCAACACGACTATTACACAACAAATATGTGAAATATCAAATACAAGATCTTCGCTCAGAAATCTTGCGGAGTGACAAATCAATCAAGGACCCCTTGCTTGGATGACTTGTAGAATGCTCGTGATCTCGCCTTAGAGAAGGACCTATATGAGGATCACAAATAGAAAGAAAGAAGAACAACTCTCTAGATCAAGTGATCTATATGTTAGAAGAGAATGAGAGTGTATGAGAGATTTAGTAAGAAGAGGGTGAGTTAGAATGAAGAAATGGCTCTCTATTTATAGGCAAATTTCTCCTCTGTTCCACGGATCCCTCCCACTTGGGATCCGTCTAGTGTAATCCTAGGGATCCGTGGTGCGCTCCTCTTTGCCCATGGGTTTTTTGGTTATGGGTCATGGGTTATGGGTTGGTACATTGTATCAAGTCTTCTTTGGTATGGGTTAAGGTCCATGGGTTATGGTTTTTACCCATCCTAATAAACTATTACAACAAATGCTTAATTATTACATTTTTGTATTCAAATGGCTATATGTGAATGCTTTACAAAAATAACATGTATCCTTATAATTATACTTAAGATATCATTACATTTGTTATCAACAAAACACAAAGAGATCGCAAAATATTAATAAACGTTTTTACGGTTTATTTGTATTAACAGTTTCTAAAAGTCATTTCAGTTTTATAATAAAACCCTATTTAATAATGAAGGTTTCAATATTTAATAAAACATATGTTTAAATTTCTTGTTGGCTTTTATAAGAATCAACGATTTGAAATAAAAGTATAAGCGTAGTGATGCAGGTTT
This sequence comes from Chrysanthemum makinoi, assembly GCA_910596185.1. Classification (NCBI taxonomy): domain Eukaryota; kingdom Viridiplantae; phylum Streptophyta; class Magnoliopsida; order Asterales; family Asteraceae; genus Chrysanthemum; species Chrysanthemum makinoi. The sequence goes on from OU343220.1 coordinate 153,502,787, forward strand.
TACTGACCAGGTCTTAATATTTATAGTGTATCGCTATACCTATGGTCTATCCTAGTGCACTAACGGGCAGTGTACCCGGTCATATGTAGTGTAGTAAACGGTAAAGCTGAGGTCGTCCCAAGAGCTATGTGTGTTGGATTACTACTAAGTCTAATTGTCACAGAATAATAGTTTCGATAGGGATTTAATTAATTAAACTACTAATGCATAATAAAGTAAATAAAAGGTATAAATGGTAAAGAGAAATCAATAGAGAAAAGTGGTGCTAGCCTAGTTAATCCTCCTATCTAGTTATGTCTACGTCTACTTACTTCCAATTACTATCAGCAAAGATGCCACCAAAAGAGAAATCAGGCTCACAGTCATAAGTCCTGTTGTTCCTGGTCCCCTAAGCCTAGTCATTAAGTACCGCTACATGCTAGATTCATAATAGTGAGTGACCGGCCGTTAGAAACTTAGACACTACACCCCCCCCAATTCTTAAGTTCATCCAAACGATAGGTGATCAGTTGGTCAAATCGCACAAGTAGAAAGGGTCGTCAGTTGGTCATATCTTACCCTTCCCGTCTCAGTCCGCTCACCTAGGGTCAGTTGGTCATATCTCCTAGGTAATTGGCCTCTACCGCCATTCAAAACTACCGAACCAAAGGGTGGCTACCAATGAACTATGCATGCATACACTTAGAAATAATTGTACAGAAGTAAAGGTAAACGCAAACAAAACAATTAAGGAATCATAACTAGGCTAGCACCCAAAGGTGCTTAGCCAGCTCATATTATCATGCAAATCAATTCAATATTCATAGGTACGAAATACATGAATTGAAAGTAGTAAGAAATATAAAACGCAATAATGCTTATCGTGAATGGAGTGACTTCTCCTGGGAACAGCTTCGATATGCTCCTCTAGACATGCCTTGAGCTTTTTCCCACGTTCTCGTGAGTGTGTGTGTGTGGAATGGGATGATTAGAAATGCTGGAATTCATGGGGTATTTATAGGCCATATCCGGGTTACGCAGTTTAACCAATATAGGAGTTACGTGTAACCTTTCTATTTCTTCAGTAAAATGCACTAGATCTACTGGTTACGGCGTAACCCTAACAGTGAATTACGCCGTAGTCTTCAATAAACTCATTACGTTGTAAGAGATGCAGTAGTTACGCGTAGAAGTATCAGCCGAGGTGGAACCTCTTTTTTGACCTAATGTAGTTACGTCGTAACCTTTGGGAGGAGTTACGCCGTAACCTTCTGATAAGTTGGCATACTGAGTCACGCAATAGTTACAGCATAATGTGAGAGATGAGTTATGCAGAACTTCTTCAAAAATAGCATACTTGTGATAAATCTTTAGATATGTTTCCATTACATGGCCTCTTTAGCTCAATGCTCGTAATTTACACGAAAGTGGAAAACAATGGAAAACAAGCGTAAATCCATATAAATGATATAAATAACGAGTATTATCGGGGGAAATTGACACTAAATATTCAGGACTATTTGATGTTATCAAATATCCCCCCACTTGAACTCTACTTGCCTTCAAGTAGACCCTATTAGATAGATTCCTAAGAATATATCTCCCATAACCTGGAAAATTTGAGTTTACAAATCCCTTATGCTAGAATAAAACAAAGCCGAACACCTCACAAAAAGGGAACAAACACTCAAATCTCTCAACTATTCTAAGTGTCAATTTTGGGGTGATCACTCAATCGCACAGTCATAGCATGTATTCTATCATAAGCTTGGCGGTTACACAAATCTCCACCACTAGAGTTAAGCGCTAAACAATTTTTGAAGGCAATATGGGTAGACACGAAAATGGTTAAAGGGTGACTCGTCATTACTAACATCTCACGGCGAAGTGGACAAAATCAATGATACATGACCAAATCCATGGCCAAGATACCAAACATTGCTCGCTGCATCACCTAGACACGCTTCATGACTAAAAAGGGTAGGATAAGACATGGGATATATAATTGGTGTAAGATAAAAAAACAAGCACGTAGTCTAAATCTATAACCAAGTCATCACCACTTACCGTCCGCCCAAAGTTCAGGCTTAGAAGTCAAGAAACCGGATCATGAAATGCAAGGTAGATGTGTCATTAGAGGACGTCGTGATGGGCACACTACCTTTTCTCCAACTGTTGGCATAACTACCAACTCCAATCTTCAAGTGTGACCGAGGTGGCCTCCTCGATACTAAATCAATAAAGCTCGTACTACAGTGCTTATAACATCGCACTTTACAATAGCATAATCATAACAACTATTTTTTTTCTTTTCGAACCACTTTTTTTTTCAACATAACAATAACATAATATCCCCCCACTTGAGATGAACAATTGGAATTCGGGGGGTCTTCAATGATCTTCAGAAATGTTGTCGATGAAAGTGTGATTTCCGAACCTTTCCACTCGAACCTTGAACTTAGGCAAATGATGACTTCCCAATCACAAATAAAGACTACAGGGTAGGCTAAGGTGTATAGGTGTATCGAAACAATATATCGGGTTAACAAAATGAAAGGAATGGCTCAAAAGGGTGTATCTAGGGGTATCTTGCTCTAAAGATGAGTGCAACAAAAGGGTTTCACATGGGGGTCGAAAAGTCGAGGTGACTAATTGTTAGACTCACAATGGTAGGTACGTTTGGGTGATAATCCTATAATATTGCCTTCTAAAACTGAAAAGTCCAAATACATTGAGCTAACTCAACATACCTCGTCTATGGTCTCAAATGATGCAAAGGCCAAGTTCTAAAGTTTACAAGCTACCCAAGACACTCATAATTTGGTAGATTTGGGGTAAAATATTGGAAACAGATAAGGCTAATCTCACCATATAATATCAAGGGTCAGTTGTATGTGCTCTGGGCTAAGGTCTAATCTAGTTAGGTTAAGAAAACATGTCAAAATTTTTAAAATGGCATAATTTTTCAAAATAAACTAGAAAAATGAGGGAGAAATAAAGTTCAAGAGATAATTCTACTCCGTCCCCCCACTTGAATTGTACAAAGTCCCTTTTGTACTAGGCATTTAAATAAAGGTGAAGAGAAAGGTAGAATTAGAGCGAGAACTTCCCTGAAATTTGCTCCATTAAGAAGGAAGGCCCACGAGCAAGAGACGTGCCTTCGTATAAGCATCATGAACAAATTTCAATCCTTGGATTGAGCTGCAAAGCGAGTAGTTACGGCGTAACCACTGAGATGGTATTACACCGTAATCGGTAATGCGTCAAGAATTCTGCTGCTTTTGGTTACTGGTAATCACCAAGATGAGTTACGCCGTAACTCGTTCGATCGAAAGCTCGGCGAACAATTAGTTCCTCGTTTCCTGCAAAACTAGTTAGGAAACACAAAACCCAACATAAAAGGAAATAAAACAAAAGAAAGGGATAATTTGGGTTGTCTCCCGAAAGAGCACTTTTCTTTATTTATGAGTCTTTAAGTTAGACTCAGAGCCGCTGGGCTTCTATGGGGCCTTGGATCTGCCCCACTTCTTCAATATCTTTCATCAAGTTATGCCTCATCCAGCGACATTATCCGGCAGGAGGTATTCATTGGTTTGATTTTTCGGACTTTACAAAATTTATCTTCCGGTCCCGGTGGTAGCGAGTGAATTCATATTTTTGACAATAATGGAGGTGGTCTCTGTAGGGAATCCCCAAGAGTTTGCATCTCCTTTGTTCGTAAGCTTCATCGTCGGGATCAAGAAACTCCTCATTACCTTGCAACTCAAGGTAATCTAGGATTCCTTCAATATCATCATCGTTGCACTTGAACCATTCATCATCGAGCAGATTCTCCACTAGAACGCGCTTGCATTCTTCTTTTTCATCTCTAGCCAACTCTTTGTCATTTTCAATTGTTATTTCACTCGTGTTGTTGAGACTTTTGTTGTTTGAATTTTCTCGATCCATGTACTCCTTCCAAATCTTCTCTTTGGTTAACGTGTCCACATGTCAATACTTAATCTTCACGAACTATCTGAATCCTAGGTTGTCCGACCAAGGCAAACTCGTTCTTTCATCATCATTGGTTGAGGACTAAAAGAATTCATCTTTTCCTATTCTCCTAGAGCTGCTTTCCCCGTTACACATATCGTCATACGGGTTGCATGACGCCTAGAACATTTCCCTAGGAGATTTTACTCTTTCGCACTGATGCAAATTCCTCAGTTTGTCGGCTTTCACTTAAATGCTCATCCGCGCAAAGATATGTCTTTATTAGCCTCTTGCTTTTTCTGAATGTGCTCCTTGTAATCAATTTTAACTTCTAAGGAGATTCGGGTTAATCTTGGCATCCCCGAATTGTATTGCGTACCAGTCATCAAATGCCAAGTCACCAAACTTTAAACAATGTCTTTCACGCCGGAGGGCATGTCCACTCTTCCTCTCTTTCACTATCCCCGCCATTGCAATACTCACAGAAGGGGTTGCATGTAGGCTATGCGTGGGTGGACTCCTCGTCGGTATGATGACAGGAGTACACCAGTGAGTGATAAGTGGATCTTGTTCATCTTCAAGGGAGAGTTTCTTGAGTCTTTCATCATCAGTATATGCCGGCCACATAAATTTGTTATGGTTGGTCCTATCCTTATTGCTTCCGCCATCACAAACCTCATTTCTCGGGTCACAAGAAGCCCAAAGATCATACCAATCTCCCTTAGCAACTGGTATCATTTTGCACCCGTGATATTTCTTCTTAGATTTGGGCAGAGGGCACAAGTTGATGTCATGGGACCAGTCATTTCCTGATTCTTTTACTTGGTTACGGTGTAATTCATTAGAGTCGTTATAATTAGAGTCGTTATCCTCAGTGTTCTTCATAACCCCGTTATCACTGTCAAAGACATAGTTACATCGTAACTCATTAGGCTGTTACTGGCGTAACTCGATCTGTCGACAAAATAATCCCTTGAATCCGTTTCAATGGCTCGAACCTTCGAGTTATCATCGCAAAAAATCACTTTACATTCCATAGCGGTTTAGATCCTTCAGTTTATCGTTATTCCTCCTTATTTTTTCACTGAGCTTCTCCACCATGGATTCTAGGTTTTTCAGAGTTGTGTCGTGCTTGGAAAGGTTCCTGTCAGTATTTTCCTGGAATTCTTTCAACCACTCATCTTGCACCTTTTGTCTTTGGGCTGTACTTTCCAGGAACTTATTAATTTGTTTCTTCAAGACTGGGCTTTCTTTCTCCATAAGGCCCACGGTTGTAATTTCCACGATAACCATTACTATTTCGATTATCTCCGTAAAATGGTCGATTTTCTCCATACTTAGCTTCATCAATCTTCTCTTCGTCCCATAGAGGACAATTCTTCGTAAGATGTCCTCCTCCAGCTTTCACAACCTACTTGATGGATGAACGGTTTCTCGACCTTCAACAGTTCCCATCTCGACTGAGATTTTCAATTTTACTAGCGACATGCATTCCGTCAAAACTTCCGCCTTGGTTTCTTTTACTTCCTCCGTCGTGCCATTTTTGAGAGTGATCCGCCATTTTTGAATGGCTTCAATTGCAAGAGTAGGAGTCATGTTCGGGATAGGTCCTTGATAGTCCAGCATTTGTCTTGTAGTTACGTTAATTCCTTTGTAGAAGATATTGACCTTCTGCTGGTTGTTCAGATCATTGGTAGGACACTTGTAAAGGAGATCGTTGTACCTATCCCAGGCTTGATACAACGTTTCGTCATCTTCTTGTTTGAAAATTATGGATCTCCAAAAGCTGGTTAGAAATCTTAGATGGTGGACAATATCTTTAAATAAAGTGTTTCTTTAGTAGCGCCCAAGTATTAATTTCCCCCGCGGGCAATCTTTCGATCCATCTTCCTAGGCTCCAAGTAGAGTCATTAGGAATACCCTTAGCATAACAAGATCATGAGACACGAATGTTGAAAAGGCTTGCGATGTATAAGACATTTTCAACGTGCTCATACGCATCATCGTCCCTGTTTCCAGAAAAAGGGTTAGCACGAAGCTCCCTCATAAATTGGTCTTTGATTTCAAAATGGACATCCGCTCCAATTGCGGTCTTTACGAGACCCGCCCTTGTTCCAATCTTTGTCACTACAGTATTCCTCAAGAGTGAGGTCATCGATGTTAACAACTTCCATGGTACCTGAAAACTTGAAATATGATTGTGAGAAAAGTTTAAAACGAAATTAAAGACTTAATATCAATCCTAATATAATCTCTCAAGAAGGCGTAAAAACTTGATGCAGCTTTACCACTGGTCTTAATATTTATAGTGTCTCGCTATACCTATGGTCTACCTTGAATTGCACTAACAGGCGTGTACCCGGTCGTGTGTAGTGTAGTAAACGGTAAAGCCGAGGTCGTCCCAAGAGCTATACAGTGTTGATTATTACTAAGTCCAATTGTCACGAATAATAGTTTCGAGGGATTTAATTAATTAAACTACTAATGCAGACTAAAGTAAATAAAAGCAGATAAATGGTAAAGAGAAATCAATAGAGGAAAGTGGTGCTAACCTAGTTAATCCTCCTAGCTAGTTATGCCTACGTTTACATACTTCCAATTACTTGTGGGGTCAAATTGAGAGGATAGCATTTGGTCAATTCGCCTCTAGCCTATCGGCAAAGATGCCACCACAGAGAAATCAAAGCGCACCGTCATAAGTCCTGTTGTTCCTGGTCCCCTAAGCCAAGTCATTAAGTACCGCTACATGCTAGATTCATAATAGTGAGTGCCCGGCCGTTAGGAACTTAGACACTACACCCCCCAATTCTTAAGTTCATCCAAACGATAGGTGATCAGTTGGTCAAATCGCACAAGTAGAAAGGGTCGTCAGTTGGTCATATCTTACCCTTCCCGTCTAAGTCCGCTCACCTAGGGTCAGTTGGTCATATCTCATAGACAATTGGCCTCTACCGAACCAAGGGTGGCTACCAATGAACTATTCATGCATATACTTAGAAATAATTGTACGGAAGTAAAGGTAAACGCAAACAAAACAATTAAGGAATCATAACTAGGCTAGCACCAAAAGGTGCTTAGCCGCTCATATTAATCATGCAAATCAATTCAACATTTAAAGGTACGAAATACATGAATTGAAAGTAAAAGAAATATAAAACGCTAATGCTTATCGTAATGGAGTGACTTCTCCCTTGGAAACAGCTCTGTATGCTCCTCTAGACCTGCCTTGAGTTTTTTCCCACGTTCTCGAGAGTGTGTGTGTGGAATGGGATGATTAGAAATCTTTGGAATTGTGGGGTATTTATAGGCCAGATCAGGTTACGCAGAACCAATATAGGAGTTACGCCGTAACCTTCTATTTCTTTCGAAATGCACTAGATCTACCGGTTATGCGTGAACCTAATGAGTGGTTACGCCGTAGTCTTCAATAAACCTCGATTACGTCGTAAGAGATGTAGTAGTTATGGCGTAAGTATCAGTGCATGGAACCTCTTTTGATCTAATGTAGTTATGTCGTAACCTTTGGGAGGAGTTACGCCGTAACCTTTCGATAAGTTGGCATATTGAGTCACGCATAATAGTTACCAGTAATGTGAGATGAGTTACTGTAGTAACTTCTTCAAAAATAGCATACTGTGATAAATCTTTAGATATGTTTCCAGTTCCGCGTCTCTTTAGCTTCAATGCTCGTAATTTACCTAAAAGTGAAAAACAATGGAAAACAAGCGTAAATCCATATAAATGATATAAATAACGAGCATTATCGGGGGAAATTGACACTTAATATTCAGGACTATTTGATGTTATCACGTAGCAAGTTTTATAAATTTCGACATGACGCGTCCATTTAAACAACATTCCCAAATCAGCGTGACTTTAATAAAAATCAGTTTTCTCAAAATAACATTTTCGGACAATTTATTAGAAAATTAATAGAGTAGTCACTGATTATTAGACATTATTCCCTTATTCTATATCCGTTACGAATCAGATATATTAAATTCGTGATGAGTCTAATATATTGTATCCGTTTCAAGTCAAATAAGTCCAAAATGTCCAATGTCCAAGAGATATCGTTATAAGGCCAATAATTGTCCAAGTTATACAAGTCATAATCAATGTAATATCCATATCAAGTATATAATTCAATTATAGTGTTGCAAGAATCAATCCCAAAGTTTATCCGAAACGTACCGATGATAATGAGTCAAACCAATAAAACTCATTAGTTAATATTTCAATAACCGTAAGTGTTAAAACAAGTTAAAAACCATTTGTCAAAATATAAATGATGTACACTTATTCCATTAAAAGTCAAACATACTCTTATCCTAGTGGGCTTCAGCCCACTTTCAAAACCCAATGCACCCTTGATTTAACTCATGGGCTTCACCCCATTAACCACACAAACAACACAACAAACACTCATTTTATTAGCCTTGTGGGCTTAGGCCCACTTAACCATGTCAGAAACTTGGGTATGAGGCCCGTTTATCCGATCCATCACAAACACTCTTATACATTTTACAAACGCACCCTAACCACGACTGAAAACAACCCTCAACACAATCATGCTCACAAAACTTAACACAACATTCCAACACTTACACCCTAATTCAATTTCGCACAAACACACCTTTATTGTTATATCGATTCACAACAAACACTCTTGACACTTTTGCGGTTTCTTCTTGTCATATTGAGCACAATTATTGGGATTATATTGAGTTGATAATACAAAACAATAAAAGAAGAATGAAGAAAATACGAAACATGAAGGACTTAAAAAACAAAGAAGGAATTCTACAAAAAGATGGAAGATTATAGAAGATTCCTTAGAAGATAATAATAAAAGTTATGAAGATTTACATTTCTAATATAGTTATAAGTCATTTGTAAACCCTAATATCTCTATTATATAAAGAGATATAGGAGTATGTCTTTTATGTGTGCACAAAAAAGATGTAGTCGACTAATTAAGTTTGGTTTTAGCCTCAAGGATCTTTAATTCCTTGTTATTGTTAAGTATAACACGTTCTATAATTGATCATGTAGAATTGAGGCTTTTAGTGAATGATAATGAAGAAAAACCTTGTTACAATTACTTTGTTCTTATGTTAATTCCGCTATACATATTCTATGAATGTTTTTATTCTTAATCCTAGATGAGATCTAAACAATCTCAGGTTATAAACTATCTAAGGAGTGGTTATCGACTTCACAATTGGTATCAGAGCCAAGGGGCTCTTGATCTAGGATCTACAAGGTTTTATTTGTCAAATAATGAAGAAAAAAAAACCGACTTTGGGTTTTATGTTCGTACTTTTCTGCAGTGTTGTTTTTAAAGGAGGATATCCCATTCGTTAACCTTTTGATTGTAAATTCAAATTCATATTGGAGGTTCTTTGCATAACAAGGTACATTCCCACCAGAGGGATCTTCAATCTGAGCTCTAAATTGTGAGATATTAATTTGTAAAAACTACTGCAAAGAAATGTGAAGTTTTTCTGGAAATTGATCTTTAGGGTTTGTTCTTAATTATTTTTAAGATCGATTTGGTTATTATGACTTGTTGCAGCTGTTTTCGATCATGTTATTAAACTTAAAGGTTTTAGTTATCTGTTCAAGGCTGCTATGTTTAGCCTACAACCTAGGTCTTTTGGTTTTTCTGGTAATCGCTAAATTTAGGGTTTTAAGGGTTTCGTATTTATGCTGCTGCTGCAATCATGATTCTTTCAAGGGTTTCATCTTCTGATCGTTGTAGCAGCTGCTGTTTATGATCAAGTTTTTGTAAGGTTTGCTGCTGATATACGATTAAAGTTTCATGTGTTTGAAACCTTATCTGATGGTACGATGCATGTTCAATGGTGAGTGATACTGATTATTCATGATCGTAAGACTGTTGAATGTCTACCAGAATGTCGATTTGGGTGTTGCAGTTACTGGAATTTTTACTGGAGCAAATAATGTAACGATATGTTTTATGGAGTAAAGCTACTAACATTGGAAGTACCCCTACGTGTAAGTTGTTTTCTTTGGGGGTAAGACTACGAATAATGATATTGAGGTTACTGGTTTAATTGGATGTAATCCTACTCTTGAACATTTATACTACTTGGTTTGTTAGTACTGGACGCCTATGGTTTAATGTTGCTCGATTTGTCGGTTTGTACTACTACACTTTATTGGTAATGTTGTTGCTTGTTAAACGAGTTAGTACTGTTGTGTTTATTATAACGGCTCATGTTGGATTATTAGTACTGCAATTAAAGTTTTTAGTATTGCTACTTAATTTTTAGTACTGCTCGTTGGATTATAATGCTGCTTGATTAAATATGCTTGTTAATGCTGCTATGGAAAGTTTGTGATGCTCAAAAATATTACTACTGCTCGACGTAGTTAAAATTGTTAATTCTATTCGATGTCGGACAGAAGAGGAGTTTTACTGCGGTTAGCATTGACAGATATCGGATAAAGAATGTTTTTGGTTTTTGACTGAGTTTGAGAGATATTGGATAATACACACAGGAGATTGGTTTTGGTTTAAATGTTCTTAAATGTTTAAAAGGCTTGTTTATTGGATTTATTTGGATTAGTTGATTACGGAGATGATTGATTATCACTTATTTGAAGATTGAAGTGGAATTACTTGGGTATGTGTTCTTATTATATCTTACTAGCGGAAGGTAACTTGTTCATACTTATAATGTTGTGACAAAGACTTGTAAAATCTAGAAATTGGTTGTTGCTATCAATTAAAGGAGCTACATTGTAGATCTCAGTGTCTCATAGAAGATGAGGATTTTGTCAAGAGATTGAGTTATACTCATATATCGTCAGTATGAATTTGGAGTCATGTGGATAGTACAAGACATAAGACACAAGTTTGGGTTGCTCTACTTCAAAGATTAAGTTCGTTATACTTATTTTTCTTAGACAGTAATCATTACAAGAAGCCTACAGATTTGGAGATTCAAGAAATGGTTAACACATGGATTTCAGGGGAAGCATATTATTGAGTGTTTAATCATTTACATGCACCACATAAGATCCTTGGTGGTACAACATGTTATGTAAGTTCACATGAGTTGAGCTTAAGGGGAAGATTGTTTCATTCATGAAAGATCAAGAAGAATGTTTTGAAATTATCAACTAGGGGAAGATTGTTGGGAATTATATTGAATTGATAATACAAAACAATAAAAGAAGAATGAAGCAAATACGAAACCAGAAGGACTTAAAAGACAAAGAAGGAATTGTACAAAAAGATAGAAGATTATAGAAGATTCCTTAGAAGATAATGATAATAGTTAGGTAGGTTTACATTCCTAATATAGTTATAAGCCCTTTGTAAGCCCTAATATCTCTATTATATAAAGGATATAGGAGTATGTCTTTTATGTGTGCACAGAAAAGATGTAGTCGACTAATTAAGTTTAGTTTTAGCGTCAAGGATCTTTGATTTCTTGTTATTGTTAAGTATAACACGTTCTACAATTGATCATGTAGAATTGAGGCTTGTAGTGAATGATAATGAAGAAAAACCTTGTTACAATTACTCTATTATTATGTTAATTCTGCTGTACATATTCTATGAACGTTGTTATTGTTAATCCTAGATGAGATCTAAACAATCTCGAGTTTCCAACTATATATCGCACATATTTTTTGAACTTTCAAATCAATACAGTTTATTTATAGAATTCGTAGAAAATATATGAATTTTTTTATATTCAAACTCGCATGATATAATACATGTGATATAGCACGAATCTGTATTATTTTTCAATACAAAAAATGATCAATCTATTGGAGTTATATAAAAATAATTATTTCTATTTTACAACAACATGTTGACTGTTCGAACTTATAAATAGTATTATATTACATGAGATATATCAACCGGGTTTGAATATCAAATTTTTTCTTCTATTTTTTTCAACTTCTATGAATAAACAACATTGATTTTGAAGTTAAAATATTGTGTATGATAAATAGTTGGAAAGGTATGGATGCACATAATTAAAATGTTCTAACTTAGAGATTAGTGTTATATGCTGGGTTGACTTTCAAAAAAATAATTCTTTTATTTTCTCAAACTTCTATGAATAAACTGCATTGACTTAAATTGGAGATGTAAAAATTATGTGTGATATATGGTTGGAAAGTTAAAGATATGTATTTTGCAATTGCAAAAACGATGAATAATTCGAAGTTCTACACAAATATTTATACTCATTTTATGACAGCATGTTAAGGTTTCAAATTTACAGATTATTGTTATATTACTTGCATGTATTGTTAGCCTTCTATTTGTTAGCCTCCTATTTATACTGCTTAAAACCTCTTAATCTTGCATAAATATTGCAGCCACCATTATGCATTCAAGTAAGAGTGACTTGCAACCCATTTGCGTGTTCCTTTGTACATGGTGAAGTACATTAAAAATGTCGTTTGAATGTAAAGTAATAATATGAATGTCTCTTTATCCATGTAAGAACTTGAATAATTTTTGCATGAAAGAAATGAGAGTTTCACTATATATGGTTTTCCAGCAAGGTATTGCAGGCAGGTTTAGTCATTTTGCAGGCAATAACAACATATAGTTCATGGTGTATCAATAAGATTCAAAGATTGTGTGCTATAAAAAAGTTATCTTGATAATCATATTTTAGTCTTTATAAATGTTCAATTTTGTATTTCTTTAATACCATGGTAGACACACGGATGCAATTGTTGGTATGTTATGGGTATTGATTATGTTTTCTGTTTTTTGTTTGGATTAATTTGTGTTGCGTTAAGAAGCTGAAATTTTAGTTTTCCATTTTTCTAAAATGAAAAGGGTGCGAAGAAACTGGGCATTTTGTTGTTCTCAGCAACTTGTGGATAGTGACCACGTTTTGGTTACTGCACCCCAGCTGGTGACGACTCTTGGTCACTAATACCCGAAAATGGTGGCCATCATTTGGTCTCTGGTAGATTTAGTGACCAGATATTTGGCCACCGATGGTTTGAAGCATAGTTCTGAAAGGCTCAAGGCGCAAAGGGGGAAAAAAGCCTAGAGCGAGGCGCATTCCAAGGCACGGGATTCATGAAAACGAGGCGCACTAAATAAATTAAGTTTTTTTTATCACATATGTGACCATATATGTAGCTTAAATAACACAAAATAGCATTAAAATATTTAATACATGACACATATTGTCGTTATAAAGATTAAAATGGATTAGTTGTCACTTCTCAAACGGATCAGACTAAATACGCTTGTGTTCTACAATTGCAAACTTACATCTAACAAAACTCACAATTTAACCCAAAATCAAGCAAGCAATGTATTAATATTCAAGGCATAATGCCACATTTTCATGATAATATGTCATAAAAAAATTCTTAATGAAACAACATAACTTCTTAAAGGAAAGTTCAATAAATAAAATAAACATAAAATCAGTTCAAATTCACAAATCATACAAATACTCACCCTATGACTTGCAGACTTACATCATACAAATCTATAGCAGACTAAATACGCTTGTGTCCTACACTTGCAGACTTACATCTAACAAAGCTCACAATTTAACCCAAAATCAAGCAAGCAATGTATTAATATTCAACGCATAATGCCACATTTTCATGATAATATGTCATAAAAAAATACTTAATGAAATAACATTACTTCTTAAAGGAAATTTCAATCAATAAAATAAACATAAAATCAGTTCAAATTCACAAATCATAAAAATACTCACCCTATGACTTAAAAGGTTCATGTATGTAACTTATAAGGCCCATGTATCTTATCGTAATATTTATTAAAAAAGCCCAAAAACCAGTAACATCTCCTAGGCGCAAAATAGCCCCAAGGCGCGCGCTTTTTGTGGGATTCATGCTTGTCGTGAGCCTCGATCAAAAAAAGCCCAAATGCTAGAACCTCGTGCGCCTTATTGCCTAGGCGCGCCTTAGGCGCGATTTTTAAAACTTTGGTTTGAAGTTGTATTTACACCCATCCAATTAGTGACGTCGTTTTGGTCACTATTTAGAGACGAAACTACGTCTGGTCTCAAGTTATACATAATTAGTGACTGACCAGAACAAGTGACCACCTAAATTTTGTCACTAATCAGGTTTAGTGACGAGGTTGATACTGTTTGTGACGAGAAATTCTTGTCACTAAAGACACCTTTTATTATAGTGATGTGATATATCAAACAAAATATTATACAAAAAAAACCAAAAACTACCTAAAAATATTTGCCGAAATTAAAGTATATGAAAGTGTCTCTGTTGGAATCACTCCTAAACCATATTTCAAGTGTTAGTGATTCATATGTAATAGTTAGCTTAATATGGCTTTTATTTTAGTAATCAAGGCTAAAGGCTTATTTAAAGAAACCCATAAGCCTAGCCAATAAGTAAAGGATGGGAACTTGGAGTGTTGCCCTAGTTCCTCCTATAAACTCTCTTGTAAACCTTCTATTAAAGGTTGGTTGTTCACTTTACATTTATCCTATGCATAAACTTTCTCTCAAAAAACCCTGTTAGGTTCTCATATTAGTAACACAAGCATCAATATGAAGAAATATAGAAAAGAGAGATCGGATGAACACGATAACACTTATGCGTAAGGATTGAGAGAAAGTTTATGCTTAGGATAAATGTAAAGTGAACAACCAACCTTCAATAGAAGGTTTACAAGAGTATTTATAGGAGGGAACTAGGGCAACACTCCAAGTTCCCATCCTTTTACTTATTGGACTTGGCCTAGGCTTATGGGCTTTCTACATAAGCCTAGCCTTGATTACTACATAAAAGCCATATTAAGCTAACTATTACATATGAATCACTAACACTTGAAATATGGTTTAGGAGTGATTCCAACAATCTCCCCTAAGTGTTGGTGATGAATGAAAGAGTGATAAACGATGTAGGTGCTGATTTAATAGTAGCTTTGACACTTCTACGACATTCTTCTTTCTTGTGAGAAGAAGTGTCTTGATTTGAACAATCTCCCCAGTGTAGAGAAATTGTTTCCTTTGAAGTATTCTGTTTTGACGTCATCATTTACTTTGTTCTTAGATCTTTGTTCTTTGTGATGGTAGTGATAGTATGTTGTTGTTGTCTCAGATCGCCCGTTGCTCCGGTGTCTCCACGTCTTTCTTCAACATGCTCACGCTTTTCGACGCTGGATTTTAGTATCGATGAAGTTCTCTTATTCTTTAAACTTTGTAGATTCTTTGACTTGACGAATAATCATTCTGACTTTTTGTGTTGCCTTTTGATAGAACTTCCATTAGTGATATTGTTGGTATGAGCATGTGAAGAATTGCGACGCATCATCACCGCCTGGAGCTTCCATTAAGAAAACATAAGAAAGGTTAGTAATAAGCGGATTCCGCACTTACAAGTTCAACTTTGAGAGTGTTAAATGCGATAGTGTGAAAAACACAACTCTAATTCTCACAAAGGCGCCTTTCCTGAATCGAGTCCCACAAGTGAGATAACGCCGATGTACGGGGTACATCTACAGTCGATGAGTCAGCCGAGGTACACGTAAGCATCACCACGACTATATAGACCGCTTGAGACACACCTAAGCGCAATCCACGTGGAGTTACCGAAGTGACCTACTGTTAGGGTTGTTTGATGTTGACCTTGTCAGAAGTTTCCATTCAATCACTGAGGATCACATGTGTGAACCTCTCATAAATGTTCTCGACAGATTGCTAATATCTGTGAAGGACACGATAAAGTGTCACTTGTTTTCTTATTGTTGAACGTCAAGCGATAAGAATGTCAAGTGTACCTAAGAGATCTATTGATGAATCTCGTGGCTCTAGACTCAATGGTGCGCTTTGGTTTTCCTGAGCGGAGACTAGGGAGAGGGTCTCCTTCTTCAATACCAGCAATCTCTAAGAGAAAGCCGATAGATTATGTAGGGTTCCCTGTGAGAATGAAACAAGCTTCCTGAGAGAAAACTTGAGTGCCGAAGGTTTAGTGCATGTGTCACCGGGTCCATGACAACTTTTAATCTTCAATATAAGTGTCATCTAGTGACAACCAAGAGCATATGAATTGAACCCGTGGTTCCGCCTCTAAGTTGAATAACTGGAGGGCTATTTCTTTTCACCCTTTTCTTTGCATTTCTTTTTAAATCTTCAACTCCTTCTTTTCTCATTCTCATTTTCTCCCTTTTATAATCATACCAAGGACTTCTAATTCTAACTATGGTAGTGTCTTGGTAGATCCTCCCGCCTCTGGCGGATCATAGGACTAAGTTATTCCTAAACTTAATCACCTTATAACTCCTTTGCCATAAAACCATTTTCATGAAAATCTCTCGAAGTGTTTGTAAATGAAAAACATGTTTCAACACTTCAAGAGTTTTGGATTTTCATAAATACTCTCCACACATATGCTTAAGAGTTTTGACGAATCAAGACAAGTGAGAAAGAGCCTGCACTTTTGAATTGATCAACTCAAGATAGACAATCCTCGCGAGACACGGTGTTACGTTGAATAGTTAAAGAGTTACATTGTCAGCTTTTAGGTGACAACTAGCTCTAATAACTATCTTGAAGGTGTGGACAAACCTCAAAAGGTTGTCAAACCCGTCAAAGTTCATGTCTACCAAGAGTTTCTCATGGTACATTTCTACCGACAAGTCCTTTGTGAGACACGCTTACATCACTAGCTTAACTAGCTTGAAATTATTACCCGTCCCTGACAAGTCTTTCGAAAGTTACTAACATTTAAGATTCATCAATTCATTGGTTAAGTCTATTCACACGATGATTCTTTTGCAACTTCACAACATATTTCTTATCACATAATTTTTCTCTCCCCCTCAAAAATGGCATATAAATATGTTTTTTTTGAAGAAATATTGAGAATAAATAATGACTCATTTTGAGTTTTGTGGGAAGATTACACGAAGAACAGTTTGTGAACAAAGTTTTGATCAAATACTCCCCCTCAACAAGTGATATTAACGGTTGAGGTTTTGAAAAAAAACATAAGGGGAAGTACTTGTTCTTTTGAGCAAAACATTTTAAAATTGAAAGGTTTGATAAGTTTTACTCAAAAGTAAGAAGCTTTCGCTCATTTTATAAGGATTGTGGCACTCGGCTTACCACATGGTCCTTTCATTACAAGTACGGGTTGTACACTGTTATGTGTGCACAAGCCATTTTCAAATAAATCAAACAAACAAAATCACAATCAAGAGAGTACCCAATGATTACAGATGATCAACAACTTTGAGGACGCTGGAAAGTCGAATAAGGAAAGTTTGGTCATCCTCCCACATAGCTCTCCAACCGCTTCATCCGATCTCAATGAATCAAACATTCATCAATCCTAGTGATAAATCAACGAACATCCTTGCGATCCTTTGAATTCTATCTCTTCCTCTGAATTATACCCAACTCAATGTCCTTCAATCGATATGCCAATCCATCTCAACCATCTTCGTATGGCACATAGAATACTAGAATTTCATCAAAAGCCATGAAGCAAGTATGATGATTTTCACTTAGGTAGACAAACCCAAACTTTGGTTTATGAATGATTTTGTACTGAGGTTCTTGATTGATTTCGTTGAAGTATAAAAAGTTGATGCAAAGTTGATATTTGAGTTGTTATGGTAAGATTCACCCCTAGTGGAGATCTTCAACACGCCTAGATTAGGTGCGTATGAAAACAAGGAGCCAGAATGTACTTGATCCGACTCTCGTTGAGGTTTAGATGGGGTCGTGTCATGATCTCACCACCGTATGTAGAGTGATTATGGGTTTTCCATGGTAGTGTGGTTTCGAAACCCTGGTTGATCGATGGTGGTGGCCGTGGAAGCTTGTTGTGTAGTGGTGCTAACCTGCTTAACCATTTGATGAATCATTGGATGGAGTTGCCTTCTTGCATGATTTTGTTGTTGACTTAGTTGTTTCTTTTGTTGATGGAGGTGATGATTGAGATGATGATTTAGGTTTGGTGGAAGTGTCAAGAGGTGTCTCAAGATCAAGGAGGAAGGTGCCGATGTCAACTATGTAGTTGTTCCATTCTCTTAACTTTTCTCCTTCAAATTTCAAAGCAGCCTTCTTCAAATTTTTGCATCATTTCTTCACCACCAAATTATCATCAAAGGACTCGTCTATCCTTATCATGATCGTAATCTCCTTCGTCATATATTTCCACATCTTCACCATGCTTTTTGTTAGGAATTAGAAATTCCAGGTATCAAAGAGTCTGTCACCTCAAGTATATATAATCGTTAGAAAGCTCGTAGTCGTAGTTATTTTATGTTAAGTAGTCTTTAGTTAAGTAACACCGTGGAGGACGGACGGGTCTTTACCCACTGTAGGTGGCGTTTGTTTGTAAGAAACTATAAATACCCTCTACCTCCCAAGGTAGAGGGTTGGATCTTCAATACCATTTTTCTTTGTTTCACATAGTTCCCAACTCTCTTCCTTTCTCTCACTAGAACTTTCTCTCTCTAAAACTTTCTCTCTCTAAACATTATTAACGCCCCATATGGTTATGGTTTAATGTGTTTGTGTAAAATCTATATCTAACAATTGGTATCAAGAGCCATGGTTTGATCACTCATCTTTCATGCTTTTTGTTTGGGTGGATTTCATAAGGTTTTTGGGGTATTAAAGGGTTAGGAGAGTTTGATTCATTGGACAAATTCTAGTGTTAAAGTTTGAATTTTGCTTGTACTTTTGTGTTTAGGATCATCATATGTGTTTATGTTTTAAATTAGAAGGCTTAAATCATGTGGTTTTGGTTGTTTTTATTGATAAAGTGGTTATTTTGAAGTTTGTACGGCTTAGTTATGTCTCTGATAGTTTTTCTTTAAAGCGAAGTTGCTTTGTTATTGATGAAGTTGGTACATGCGACTTGTCATTTAGCGAAGTTGATTTTACGTTAATTGTTCTAAGCGAGTTGTTTCTTTTGCTTAATTTGAGATTCAGTTTACTTAGCTATTAAGTGAGTTGTAAAGCTAGCGAGTTAATTTAAGCTTACTTGGTGTTCGCCGGTTGATTGTTATGAAGTTGATACTAGTTTGAAGCCGCTATTTAGCGACTTGATTCATTGCCGCGGTTGACAAGTGTTATGCAGTTGATGCTAACGACTGGCTATTTAGCTTGAGTTGATTCCTTTGCTTGTGTTGTCTCCTGAGCAAGTTGGGTGTTTAGTAGTTGATAACTGCGAAGTTGGTGTTTACTACTTGTCTAATTTTAGGCTTGTTACTTCTTCGTGATACATTCTTACTTGTGTCTTTTGGTTTAGTAAAATCCCGTGAAAGAATCAATTTCTCGGTTTAATCAAAGAATTGTAAAATCCCCGTAGAACTTGTAATCATGGCAAACAACGCTCCTACTATTGTTTCTTCCGTGAGGACGTTCAAGCGTTAGGTCGATACTCATCCACTGCACTTGTGAATCGACTACTTACTCTTGGGCTCAAAGAATAAGATTGTATCTGTTTGGAAAGGAAAATGGGGTCAACATTCTCAAATCAATTGATGAAGGACCGTGATTTGTTGAGACTACTAGAGACATAATTGATACAAATTGAAGATGGCATTGATTTATGGAATAATACCAAAGATTATGATGAGCTCAATGATAAGGAGAAGAAGAGATTCGATGCGATATCGTGGCTTCTAACATCATATTGCAAGGTCTTCCAAAAGACATTACAAGCTTATCAATCACAATAATCAAGCAAAGGTCAAGGATAATGTCAAGATGCTTCTCTCGTGTTCAATTAACTGGAAGAAAGAGAATCACAACTATATGATGAATTTGAGCACTTCAAGATGAAACCAGATGAGAGTGTCTATGAGTATTACGTGAGATTCCATAAGCTTGTGAATGACATGAGGAACATCAGAATGACCATGCCTAACATTCACTTGAACTCAAAGTTTGTAAACAACATGAATCCCGAATGGCACAAGTTTGTCACATCCGTGAAGCTACCAAAGGATTGAAGAATACAACTATGAGCAACCTATGCCTTCCTTCTTCGTAATGAGAGACATATGTTTGAAAAGAGGATTCTTGAAAATTCAAAACAAATCCGAGAGACAAGCTCATCAAATGATTCAACCGCTTTACTCAAAACATTGGGATTACCACCAAAGCTTCACAAGTTATACCCATGGGTGATGGAACTCACAAACTCATTCCCGATCAAATGTTCAAACAAGCCGACGATGACCGCTGGAAACTTCATTAGTCAACTAGCTCTCATGATCACTCAAAACATGAACACTCTCCCACACACCAACAACAACCTCGCAACAAAGATCCAATCCACACAATCAAGCAACCGTCGAGATGGGAGGTTATGGTGCAACCACCCAAGAAAGGCAAGACGATCAGAGAAGGGGTGGAGCGGTGGAGGCTATGTAGGAAATCGTAACCGGGAAGGATGGAAATCAAGGACAAGCAAAGCCATCAAATGTTACAACTATGGTGGTGAGGGACACATTGCAAGGAATTGCACATCTCCAAACGCCTCGAATGCCAATACTTCAGGATAAGATGTTGCTAGTGCAAGCTCGTGACAATGGTGCGCTTTGGATGAAGAGGAGTTGTTGTTTCCGGTAGGGCAATGCCAAGACCTATGATGCGATGTGGATGAGCAACCAATTCAGAGATAGGTCACAATCATCAATGCCTTCGTAGCCGACAGATGCATACGACTCGATGTTGATGATGGACCTCATGCGACAAACAATTTTCATGGCTAGCATTTCTCTAATGGTCTCTCCTAAGGTCTTTTCTTCACCACAAGCCGACCATCCAAAGACAAATCATCTCAGAGGTATTAAAATTATATGATGAAGTTGATGTGCAAAAGATACATAATGAAATACAATCAACTGAAATCATTGGGTCAAATATTGAAAATATGGTAATATCAATGTTGTCCCATATGATCAATATGTGAAACAAAGTGAAAGTGTATTGTATCAAGTGATGTATCTCCCAGCAAATAATGATGATTATGTTTTTGATGAATACACCGCATGTGCCCGATGATTCCTTATCTCGAACTTAATGCCTATAAAGAACGAGTTGCATTTATGAACAACGTGCTAAGTTTGAGTTAACTACTCGTGAGCAGGAGTTGGATAACCAAATGCGTATAATTATTAGAAAAAGTAATTTTAGAGAAGAAGTGTTAAAACAAGAGTTAAATTCCTTACAAGAAAAGCTTTCAAAAACTACTAAGCAAAAACAAGAACTTCAAGAAAATGTTAAAGTGCTTAAGCAAGAATTTCATGCCAAGGAATCAAAACTTTGAATGATTTTTCTAATCTAAAAACTTTGAAGAACAAGCTTGAAAATAAGTTAATGACAAGGAATACCATTCGATCGCCACATGATCACTAAGCATAGAGTTTTAAGCGATAAGCATAGTGTTCCCATTATAGATAAACCCAACCCTCAGTACAAGTAGTTAGCTAAGGCGCCAAAATGTAATTTATGATGGCAATGAGATTCTTAAAGCCTAGATGTAAACCTAGTCGCATTGAGTGCCTGAGGAAGATAGAATATTAGATGATGCATCTAGGTGAAAATGAATAAGAAGCTATAAGATCCTAAATGTAAAAAGAATAACATAACGATCAAACCCCATGATTACAAGAAGGAAAATTGGATCTCCTTAAACAAGTTTAAGCCTCAAACGCATTAACACCTCAACAAGTTTTCGAAAAAGGATTTAGATAAGCTAAAAGCTGAAAATCTTGTTGAAACAAACCCTTTCCTTAGGAAATTAAGCGATCGGGTATCCTCCAAATACACCAATGCATTTAGTTCCTAGAACTATTGCCACTAAGAGTAAGACCTTAATCACCAATATGTTATTCTTCAACTATTTGTCGATTTTGAGAAAACTTGTAAAAAAAGGATCACACCCATCGATAATCAAGGGAAAGGGGTTTTGAGCAAACAAAAGAATGCTATCTAACTGAGGTCATGCCTTTCTTCAAACTACTAAAAGATCATTTTGAGAGTCTTAAAAGGGGATAAATTCAGATATTAAAGGAATGGAAAAGGAATTTGATGCAATGATAGTTGAGTTTAGTGACTATGAGCGAGCATTAAAATATAATGAGATTGAGAGGAAGAACTTGCATACCTTGAATGAGAATCTTATTTCTAATGTATTGCTCAAGATGTGTTTTTACATCGCAAATTGCTCCATTAATGCTTCTCAATTTCATGAATTATCTCTGCTCAAAGTCTCCCATGATCGTGTCATTGAGCTTGAAAAGATTAATTTGAAACTTAATGAGAAAATTGATCAGGATGATCACGATAATTTGTTAAAACATCTTTCTAAACTAGAAGTTGAACATTTTGATTTACAACTAAAATATCAACATCTAAAAGAAAATGTTAAAACCTCAAGTTTCAAGACATCCTTGATGCCCAATTTGATGCGCTTTTTGAAATTAGCAAACGATGAACAGATTCGAAGCTCATTGTAACACGATCAAAAAGTTGAAAGCCCAAATCTCTCAATTAAAGGGTGAAAAGAACAATGAGACTCGATCCCAAATGCCTCCTCCTTTAGATTCTCAAGATTTCAAACTTTTCATCTTCAAAACTTAGTTAATGCCTTACAAAAGGAAACGAGAGTTTTCTAGAAGAAAATGAAAAGTTAAACGACACTTTAAAGAGTTATATGATTCAATGAAAGTCACTCGTGACAAAAACAACTAAAAAATAACTTTTACAAAAGGAAATTGAGAATCCGAGAAGTCGTGAAAATGGGAAACCGCCACTTGTTTTAATAAGAATGTTGTTTCAAAGTCACCCTTAGACTCGCAAATACACTATGAGCAAGTTAAATATATTCCTCCTCATCTTAGGAATAATGAACCGCTGTTTCATGACTATTGTGCTCACCTTAAGGATAGTCTAGAATGTCTCCGGGAGATTGTTGAAGAGGATTTCATTAATAAACCTCTTGATAGAGAAATTAGGTTTGCTTGCCTTGTGCCAAACGATCTCAAGAGTCGCTTGAATGTGTAATTGCAACATGTCCAAAATCCTTAGGTGCAAAAGGCAAAGCCGTGATGCCTTGTTCTATGCCTAGTGCCAAGCATGAAATCCGTTCTATGCCCAATGTTATGAATGTCAACCTTAGGATGCCTTCAAGTAGTTCGATTCCATATGTTAGTGCTAAGAAAGTGAATTTAGTGTGCCAAATAGCTCAAATCAGCCTTAAGAAAGTAAACACTAATGTGCCTTCTAGTAGTTCAGATCCTTGCACATCAAGTTCAGGAATGCAAAATTAGATCAACCAACTAATGTTCCCATTCCTACAGAGTAATCATGACATTAAAGCAAGCATGTCAAAGTCTCAAGACAATACAAGGAATGATAGGACCTTGCAAGCTAAGAATGTGCAATGGAAGAGAGTAGAAGACCAATCTAGGAACTTTAAGCTTGAGTTGAATAAAACGAATCGTGTTGATTCTAGTATTAGCCATAGGCGCATCGTAATTAATTCAATTTCGATACTATTTGCAAACCTTGTAATGATGTTCCTTGAATTCCGCTTGCTAATCATGAATGTGGTGTGAATGCTTTGTCTAATGTCACAAATGCCCAGCTTAAAATTGTTAATGCTAATAATCGTGCAAAGAAGGCTAAAAGGCAAAGACTAAAGATTGTTAGAAAATAGTGGAAACCCACAGGAAGAACATTTATAAAGATAGGTTATTATTGGATACCTTTTGGCCATAAGAATAATCAGCTTTTGTCTCAAACCGCTAAGACTATGCCCACTAGAAAATGGATGCCTATCGGTAGAACCCCTTTAAGTGAACATACTTTGAATAGGTCAAATACTGACACCAAAGATCTGCATCTATTCCTAATGATTCCATTGCTTCTACTCGATATGGATGTTCTATTTCGATGTGGGTGTTCCACCATCGTTACTAACCAAGTGGAACCCATTCTTGCATGGGGATCCCAATTATCCATTTATCCATTCTTGTTCTGGTTCAACCGCAGATCGTTCAAATCGCTCTGGTACTTGGACTCAGCCGTTCCAAGCATATGACCGAGACCGGCCGCTGCCTCATGAACGTGAGCAAATTCATCGGAACAGTAGATTCGGGAATGATCATTTCGTGCAATTATGGGTTATGGAGATTATGTTGTTGGAAAAGTGTTATCTCCGTGGTATATTATGTGGAAGGTCTTGGTCATAACCCTGCTCTCTGCTGGTCAATTCTGCGATTCGATCTAGAAGTAGCCTTCGTAAAACATACTTGTTTCGTTAGAGAACTTGATGGTAAGGAACTTTTAAGAGGTTCTCGTGGTTCAAATCTATACACCATCTCTATCAAAGATATGATGAAGTCTTCCAATTTGCTTTGTTGTCAAAGGCTTCAAAACAAAGTCATGGTTATGGCATCGCCGCCTCAATCACTTGAACTTCGCACCATCAATGATCTCCAAAGGACTTAGTTGAGGTCTACCTAGACTTAAGTATGAAAAGGATCATCTTTGTTCAGTATGCCAATTGGGGAAAAGCAAGAAGTATGCCCACAAACCCAAACCTACAAACTCACGCGAAGTTCTTCATACAATCCACATGGACTTATGTGGACCCATGAGAGTGCATAATATCTTTGGGAAGAAATATGTGTTAGTTGTGGTTGATGATTTCTCTAGATTCACTTGGGTAAAGTTCTTAAAGACAAAGGATGAAACTCCAGATATCATCATCAAACTCATCAAACACCGCAGGTTCGACTTAACAAAATGGTCGTAATCATCCCAACAGACAATGGAACTGAGTTTGTTAACAAACAACTTGGAGAGTTTTATGAAAGTATGGGAATCAGCCATCAAAGAAGTGTTCCTCTAACTCCTCAATGTAACGGTGTAGTTGAAAGACTAAATCAACTCGGAAGCCGCAAGGACTATGCCGATTTACTCAAAAGTTCCAATGTTTCTCAGGGTAGTTTACTCATGCTACACCCAAAATCGATCCCTGATTTACACTGCTCATGGAAAAACTCTATATGAACTTGTCCACAAATGTAAAACCCGATCTTTCATTCCTTCGGTGTTGGTGCTTTATGTTATCCAACTAATGATGGTCAAGATTTAGGAAAACTGAGAGCCAGCGGACATGGAGTTTTTGTAGGTATGCACCTAACACGTGAAAGTTATCAATCTACAACAAGAGAACCCAAATATCATGGAAACAATTCACGCCACGCTTGATGAGCCGACGCAAATGGCTCGACAACCAGCCAGACCCGCGACTTCAAAGCAGCCCCATTGGTTCATCTCTGTACCAAACTCCCATCAAGAACTCCATATGTACCTCCTCTAAGATGATTTAAAGAAACTGCTTGATCCAATGTTTGATGAACAATTTGAGCCAAGTAACAATGATATGACAATTCAATCAACAAGGTCGCCTATCCGCCAATGAAATTAACCCTTCAACTTCTATGTTAAGCCAAGAGCCGCTCATAATCTGCTTCATCAACAAATCTTCAATCTGTACATCATGGAAATGCTTTTCACGATGAAGTCAACTTTGCTACTCAAGATGCTCCATTTGAAAACATATTTGCTAATCATCATCAATATCTTCTTCAGACATGACTACTTGCTACAATGTTACATGAAATGATGAATCTGATTCTATCATGAAATCATCCATCAATCATCAATCCTCTAAACATCAATGAAGTCAAGACTCAACAAAGAATCTTCATGAAGATTCATGTTTAGATTACTCGCAAGGATAATGTGACTATATCATCATATCATCATTAGATATAAGATGTACAATCATCCTCGAAGAATGCATCATGAAAACATCAGTTGATATACTCAATGTGAGATAATAAGTACTTCTTACGATCCGCTCATGCTCATCTAATAACGAATCGAATTAACCTAACAACTAAAATGATTAAAAATCGATCCACATGAATACCTCGAAAATGGACTCACGATCATCCATAGACAACATCATTGAAATCCTCTCGCCCAAGATCCACACGAAACAACTTGCAACCGATGCCTTATGGTGCTTCTTCAACTCCGTACTCTCTAAGATCGAACCAAAAGATGTTAAATCCGCCATGAATGAAGACAGTTGGTTCAATGCCATGCAAGAAGAAATTCATGAGTTCGATCGACAAGATGTATGGGAATTAGTACCGCCCAGATTGTGCTATGATCATTGCTCTAAAATGGATCTTCAAAGTGAAACTTGATGAGCATGGTGATGTGTTAATGAACAAGGCTCGATTGTTGCAAAGGATACCGCAAGAGGAGGGTATTGACTTTGAAGAATCTTTTGCTCCAGCTTGCTCAATCGAGGCAATTAGAATATTCTTGGCTAATGCTGCAAGTAAGAACATGGTAGTCTATCAGATGGATGTAAAGACGGCATTTCAATCGGAGATCTTAAAGAAGTCGCTACGCCGCCCAACCCGGGTTTTGTGAATCCAGAGCATCCTACTCACGCTTATCGCTGAAGAAGGCTCTATGGTTTAAAGCAAGCTCCAAGGGCATGGTATGATACGCTATCAAAGATTCTTCTATCTACCGGCCAAGAAAGGAGCAATTGATCCAACATTGTTCACCGTGAAGTCGTGCAAACATTTAATTCACGCTTCAAATTTATGTTGATGATATCATTTGCTCGACCGACCCCAATGAATGTGATCGTTTTTCAAAGAAATGGGTTCCAAATTTCAAATGTCAATGATGGGACAAATGTCATTTTTCTTGGGATTACAAATTTCACAAAGTCCCTGAGGCATTTTCATAAATCAATCTAAATATGCAAATGAGATTTAAAGAAATTTGGATTTGATTCTAGTGACCGCTGACACTCCCATGATTGAGACAAAACTGATGAGGACCACTGTGATCATGGTAGACCAAACAAAATATCGTGAGTATGATCGGATCCCCGATGTACCTCACCGCCAAGAGACCCGATATCTGCTTTGTTGTATGCATGTGTGCTAGATACCGCTAAGCCTACCAAAAGCACCTGAAGCGGTTAAACGGGTCTTTCGGTACCTCCAAGGAACCATCAACATGGGACTTTGGTACCCGAAGGACATTGGTATGTCACTAACAAACATATGCGCCGATCATGCAGGTGTCAAGATACTCCGGCACGCCCGAGGTGCTCGCTTTTGGGTGATAAGCTTGTGAGCTGGTCTTCAAAGAAGCAAATGAGCACTTCTATTTCTCTACAGTAGGCGAATACATAGCCATGTCATCTTGTTGTGCTCAAATCCTATGGATGAGATCTCAATTATCTGACTATGGCTTTATATTCAACAAAATCCTCTGTACGGATAATAAAGTGCTATTGCTCTCTCATGCAACAACGTTCAACACTCAAGAGCAAAGCATATCGACATTCGACATCATTTCATCAGTGAACAAGTGGAGAAAGGTGTGGTGGAACTCTATTTTGTGAGGATCAATACCGCTTAGCGTATATCTTCACCAAAGCTCTTCCAAGAGAACGCTTTGAGTTTATTCTTCCACGAATTGGCTTGAAAAGCCTTCAACCGTACACTCAAACGCCTTCAAGAGGAAGACGAGGAGTAAAGGTCTTTCTTCATCTATCTCTTTGTATATTTTTCAAAAGCAAAATACAAAATTACAAAACCTTCAAAAATCAAATAGAAAATTATAAAACTTTCAAAATCCATAAAAATGTGAAAAATTCAAAAATCCTCAAAAATATTGTCATTTTGTCATGTTTTTCTCGATTCGATATCATCTACGGACTTTGTATTGATATTCAAAGAATGCGTCTTTAGATGTTCATCGAATGTACATAGTTTTTCATTAAAAAAAATAAAAATAAAAAATAAAAAATAAAAAAAATGAGGCGGAGAAAAATGGTGGTTTATTGTCATTTCAAAAGAACTGCGTTAAAAAGAAAGAACAGAGCCATACTTTATCTTGTTTTCAAATCTCATGCTCGATTCTATAAAAATTCACTATCCAATGAAAACTAATTGCTTTGAAAAATTACTCACTCAATTTTGAAAATCATTTGTACTAAACGGTTGTTAAAACTATCTATCTCTCAATCAACAACTTATGTCATTGATTGAGGGGAGAATGATTTTTAATTAAAAAGTGTATTTTTCAAACAATGGTTTGTTTTCAAAAGATATTCAAGCATGTTTAAATCTTTGGAGTTTTAAGTCTCAAAATTCGATCCTTATCGCTAAAAACGCCAAAATCAAGTCACAATTCTCCTTAAAAGCTTTCAAAAACAATTTAAATCTATAAGAGATCACAAATCTCAAATGATTTGATAATTGTGATCGGGGAGAATTTGTGATTTAAATTGGATTTAAAACTGATAATTCGATAAATGGTTTCATAAGTGATTAGTATGTTTGCCTCCCCGCAAGTGACAAACGATTTCAAATTTTCCATGCACATGTTGAGGGGAAGCATCTATCTTAAACTCAAATATTTGAAACGTGATCAATTTATCTCAATGTGCGTTTTCCCTAATATGTGCAAAACATTCTCAAACATCTATGCACATATTGAGGGGAGCAAACTTGTGAAAACCTCATCCTTCCTTAAAATGTTTTATCTACTCAAATTGATTAGGAAGTGATGATGATCATTTTAGAAAATGTTAATCAAAAGATTGGATCTTTCATTCTCAATCTAACTTTCAAAGATCTCTGCCTCCATGTGCTAAACAAATTCTAAATTTTATGCATATGTTGAGGGGAGATTTCTAAAATATCAAAACAATTAAGATACAAAATGCTTTGATTCTATATCACAAGTATCTTGATTGATTTTCAAATGGTTTTCAATTGGTTCCTATGGCAGATGAACGATACCAAAAAGACCCACCAACTTTACTTTATGTATGGTGATATAAGGATGATAAGGTTAGGTTGAGGTCCCATGATCCGCCAGAATCGGAGGGATCTACCCATGGACAATCCACTAGATAGTGTAGAGTCCTTAGGTATGATGAAAAAGGAGAAAAATGAGAAATGGGAAGAGTGCGGACTGATCGAGCTAGTACTGAATAAACCCAACAAGGTTCTAGTTATGAAGTCTCTCGTAGCAATCAAGGGGTTGAAGAATGAAAAAGAATTGAATGAGTAAAAGGGTGAAAAGAAATAGCCCTCTATTTATTCAACCTTAGGCGTAAACCGGTTCAATTCATATGCTACCGTGGTTACTAAGGTAACACTAGTATTGAAGACAAGACGCCATGGACCCAAAGGACGACCGCACTAACTTCCAAGCCACTCAAGTTCCTCTTAAAAGGACTTGTTTCATTCTCACGGGGAACCTACATAATCTATCGACTTACTCTTAGAGATTGTTGATATTGAAGAAGGAGACCCTCTCCCTAGTCTCCAATATAGGAACCAAATATGCACAAATTGAGTCTAGAGCCACGAGATCATCAATAAATCTCTTTAGGACACTTATTTCTTGAAGACTCACTATTTCACACAATGTGGAAAGTGAGATTATATCTTATGAGTCCTAATGACTATCCTTGTGGTATTGCCAAGACTTGATTGTGTCATATGGACCTCATCATGAAAATTTATTCAAAAAATTGAATCAATCCGTGTCCAAGAAAATGGATTGACGGATGCCTTTGAAAAAAAAAACCGGTTGTTGTGCTTAAAAACTCTTTTCTAGCACATCGATCGCGGTACATTATTTCAAATAAAAAGGTGTTTATGATTGATAAATGATTTTCATTAAAACCTTCGTGTTAAAAACAATTTCTATTGAGCATACACCATTGTTTTTCAAATCTTTTCATCAATCATGAATCTCTATTCACGGGTTCACTCAATCTGTTGTCTTTGAGACGCCTGGTTTGAGAACGGCTAGAGTAGCCGCAAACCCTCACAAGGAAATTCTTCGAATTATACCCGATCACGTGCAAGATTTGTAATCTGATCAACGGGAACCGTGGCCGGTACCTAATTCAACGAAAGTGATCAAAGACACTTTCAGGCGCTTTATTGCTAACCGCCTTATGCAGTACACCGACGCTTTAAACCGATCGTAATGGAGCGTCAATCCATAGCCGATGCTCACACAACACATTCATATCTAAAGAAATCATGATTGGTGCATCAATGACTCTGATATTTTCACTCCATGCTTCCGCTACGCTACGCCAATATCATGAATCAACGAAAGCTTCCGCCACTCGATAAGAATAAATCATGATCCGAATCGTGAGCATGTCGGTCCAAAAGTCACAACATCACTAATTACCAACACCACAAAGGTTGAGTAAGAGATTTAATGTGGCCGATGATCTCAAAGTCGGCTCAAAACTCAATATCACGGATCGCTTAAAGACCTCCACTCGCATTATCCAAACATGCAATAATGAAGAATCAAAGACTACGAGCTACAAAACAAAGAACATGGACAAGAATCCAAGAATAATCTCAATGTAATATCGGTTGTATTCAATGTAATTTTAATGTGTTTGAAGTGACCTCCTTAGGGGAGATTGTTAGAATTAGAAATTCCGTGTATTAAAGAGTCTTCACCTCAAGTATATGTAATCGTAGAAAGCTCGTGAGTCGTAGTTATTTTATGTTAAGTAGTATTTAGTTAAGTAACACGCGGGAGGACTGACTCTCCTTACCCACGTGTATGCCCGATCCATGTACCGTAGGTGCTTTGTTTGTAAGAAACTATAAATACCCTCTACCTCCCAAGTAGGTTGGAGTCAATACCATTTTTCTTTGTTTCACATAGTTCCCATCTCTCTTCCTTTCTCTCACTAGAACTTACTCTCTAAAACTTTTATCTCTAAACTTATTATTAACGCCTCATATGGTTAATGGTTTAATGTGTTTGTGAAATCTTATATCTAACACTTTCTTCATAATATTAGTTGTTGTAAAGGGTTGCTTCCATTTCAACAGCCAGGTGACAAATAGACCGGGATCCCCAATACCGTTGATTAACCGCATCGGATGAGGTAAGATGTTTCAGTAATGGATTCTTCCATGCCTCGAGGACTACTACTTGACCCTCCCTACCTAATCGGGTTGATTAACCGGAAGGTTGAAGACATGGTATTCCATCCTTTTCGTGATTAATGTCTATGAAATTTTTATTTCTTCATTGAATCATACTCATCATCGATGACTTTGTGAGCATGAATTTGAATGGATGTTGCGTATGATGTCCACACTAAGATGATTATGAGCATATGAAGTTGTCAAGATGACACGAGATTGTTCTTAAGAATTGTTTTGTTGTATCAGTTCGGAATGTATTAGCCATCAAGAGCTCACGGGGCATTGATGATTGCTTGATTTGCAACCATTTTGTGATCCAACAAAGACATTATACAAAAAAAGACAAACATATGGAAACACAATGTGTTTGTTTTAGTCTCGATGTATTATCTAATTCCTTGTTTGATGGTAACATGTTTATGTTAGTTACAAGTCCTAAGTAACATTATTCCAATTGATTGAAGTTGATGATAAGTTACTAACATGTTAATTTTGAAATTTCAAAGTCAATTTTTCACTCTTAACACACAACATATTACCTTTTGTGTTTATACCTAGAACATGTTATTTGTGACTTATGCGAAAATTTAACAAGTAACATATGTATTAGCCAAAATGTAGTGTAACAGAAGGTTATGAGTAACAAAGGATCCTTATAAAGGTGAAGAAAGCTTATGTAGGGAGTAAGCTAAAGCGAAGACCAAGCTTATGCGTAAGACAATTTCAAGGCTTTAGGGCTTACTCGTAGAAT
>OU343220.1:153534679-153636349 GCA_910596185.1 Chrysanthemum makinoi
TGATCATAGGATTACAAAATATTGTTCATATTGAATCAATATGAAATATTAATTGATCGGATGATAATAGATTTTAGGTCCATGAGGTTTGGATTATATGTCGATATAATTTGGTTTACATGTCGATATAATTTGGTTTGATATGAATTGTAATGAATTGTGAATTGTGATGAATGATTGATGATTGATAATAAGGGAGAGGTATATTCTATTCATAAACGAATAATCGTTTCAACAGATGTGTCTGCTATTCAGAAGACTATGCTTCAACAGAGAGAATTAAGATTCTCAATTTAAACACAAGGTTTAACTCATAAAAAACACATATCCATTACTTGAGGCTATGCCTCTATTTATATACAGATAAAGTAGATGTAATAGTAATATCTACTATTCCTATATGCCTCTAGGATACTACAGTACCATGGTCGACATTCTTTACATTATTATTTTTACATTATTACTAAAAACAAAACACACAACTATAGCTGACAGACCTTACATTATTATTATCTTACACACATCACACCACACTAAAAAAGCAAGTGCCTAAATAGTTGGCACATTGTTTCTTGTAGATTTACACCGAACAGGTGTCTTGAATGATTCTCTTGTTTTTGTTTTTACTCTGCCATTTACGTGTCTGAGCGGTACTCGCAACTGTGTCTTGGAACTTTTGATAAGTGTTGGCATAGTAACATCTTGAAGTCTTCTAGAAGAGCTGCAAGCTGTTTAGTGAAGCTTTCGAATGGTCGTTCGAATTTAGTTATCACGTTTTGTTGAGCCTCACTAATCTTTTCTGAAAATTTAGAATAGATTAACAAGTTTCTTGTACAGTAATTAATTTTCACCTTTTCTATTTGTCCTTGTGCACTTTCAATCTTCATTGATTTGAAAAAGACTCCGGCGAGAGCTGTTACGAGATGCTCAATCGTAGGAGTCTCTATTGGTATCTCATCTCTTGTTGGAAGATCTTCATTGCTGACTTCGAATCTTGCTATTGTTATTGATGGTACTAAGATTTCCTGATCTTTTCCAAAAAATTGGATAGCTTGAGTGCATTTTGAGATACAATGATCTCTTCTTTGCGAAAACCTCACTGTAACTTTTGATGACGCTTTTAGCCCCTGATGGAAATTCTTGCAATTCTCAGAGATTTTCTCCGTTGATATATAATGTATCCAATAATCATGAATATCCATTGGAAATGCTTCTGGTAAAAAGATGGCCCTTGGACCTATTCTTCGTAGTTTTGGATAGAAAGACATAGTTGTATGCATTTCACTATAATTGATGAGATTATCCCAAAGTTTTTGAAATTTCTCAACTGTTGGTTTCTTCATCTCTTCTTTCTCTTTTGTGGTTGGAATGTATTTTTATCTTTTTTGCTGCATTATCTTTGTTATCAGGTTTTGTAAGTTCTTATTTAAAGTAGTGTACCTTTGTGACCTCTGAACTTCTTCGGTTGCCACTGTTTTGTATGATTCATGAAAAGCTATGTTTGTCGCTTCTTTAGTCGGGTAGCTTTTATGGGCAACATTTTGTCCTACTATGTGAGAGCTTGCGATAGCCCAATCACGATAAACGCCTTTGAATGGTCCATTGAAAATAACGTACCATTTTTTTCTACCGATATTTGAATGCTGTAGAATTTCTTCAACATCGTCTTCCATTTGGTTGAATTCATGTTTTTTTATTAATGGTGAACATGATGCTTGTGTTTTTGAGGTTGATGGTGTTTGTTTCTTGGATGAATTTGACATTGATTGTTTTGTTGGTGTTTATGTTTCAATTGATTCAGATATTGACTCTGACCTTGATGTTTGGGTTGCTTGGGCTAAGAATTGTAGGGAATTGACTAATTCATTTTATTCGTTTATGATGGTGGCAAGTTGTTTTTCTACAAAGGAACGTTGCTCTCTTTTTTGTTGTAATTGGTGCTTGATTTGCTTTGTTAGGCTTTCCATTCTCGGGTGAGGGTGTCTGCAAGGAATGTCGACCATGGTAATGTAGTATCCTAGAGGTATCTAGGAATAGTAGATGTTACTATTACATCTACTTTATCTATATATAAATTGTGGTCTAGCCTCAAGTAATGGATATGTGTTTTTTATGAGTTAAACCTTGTGTTTAAATTGAGAGTGTTAATTCTCTCTGATCTGTTGAAGCGTAGTCTTCTGAATAGCAGACACATCTGTTGAAACGATTCTTCGTTTCTGAATAGCATATACATATCCCTTATTATCAATCATCAATCATTCATCACAATTCACAATTCATTACAATTCATATCAAACCAAATTATATCGATATATAATCCAAACCTCATGGACCTACAATCTATTATTATACGATCAATTAATATTTCATATTGATTCAATATGAACAATATTCTAATACAACATATGATCATCACAAGCACATTAATAATCGCTTATATGATTATTCATGTCATCCATCAACAAATTCATCACAATCCTTAATTCATTACAATTCATATCAAACCAAATTGTATCGACATATAAACCAAATTATATCGACATATAATCCAAACCTCATGGACCTACAATCTATTATCATCCGATCAATAATCCGATCAATTAATATTTCATATTGATTCAATATGAACAATATTATAATCCAGCATATGATCATCAAAAGCACATTAATAACCCCTTATATGATTATTCATGCCATCCATCAACAAATTCTGGTATCAGAGAGAATTAAGATTCTCAATTTAAACACAATGTTTAACTCATAAAAACACATATCCATTACTTGAGGCTAGGCCTCTATTTATAATTTTATATACAGATAAAGTAGATGTAATAGTAACATCTACTATTTCTATATACCTCTAGGATACTATAGTACCATGGTCGACATTCCTTACATTATTTATTTTTACATCAATAATAAAAAACAAAACACACAACTATGGCCGACAGGCCTTACATTATTATTTTCTTACACACATAACACCACACTAAAAAGAAACTAGTGCCTAAACAGCTGGCACATTTTGTCTTCTGCATTATTTCACCGAACAAGTGTCTTCAATGATTTTCTTCTTCTTTGTCTTCATTTGTTTCACTTAACTTGTCATCATTAAGGATTGGTATTTTTTCATGAGTATTTTTATCGGCTGCGAATTCATCTAGAATTTTTTACCTGCGGAATTTGGTGATGGATGGCATGAATAATCATATAAGCGATTATTAATGTGCTTTTGATGATCATATGTTGGATTATAATATTGTTCATATTGAATCAATATGAAATATTAATTGATCTGATTATTGATCGGATGATAATATATTGTAGGTCCATGAGGTTTGGATTATATGTCGATATAATTTGGTTTATATGTCGATATAACTTGGTTTGATATGAATTGTATTGAATTGTGAATGGTGATGAATGACTGATGATTGATAATAAGGGATAGGTATCTCTTATTCATAAACGAATCATTTCAACAGATGTGTATGCTATTCAGAAGACTACGCTTCAACAGATCAGAGAGAATTAAGATTCTCAATTTAAACACAAGGTTTAACTCATAAAAAACACATATACATTACTTGAGGCTAGGCCTCTATTTATATACAGATAAAGTAGATGTAATAGTAACATCTACTATTCCTAAATACCTCTAGGATACTATAGTACCATGGTCGACATGGTCGACATTCCTTACATTATTTATTTTTACATCATTACTAAAAACCAAAACACACAACTATGGCCGACATGCCTTACATTATTATTTTCTTACACACATCACACCACACTAAAAAGAAACTAGTGCCTAAACAACTTGCACAATTTGTCTTCTGCATTATTTCACCGAACAAGTGTCTTCAATGATTTTCTTCTTCTTTGTGGTCATTTGTTTCACTTAACTTGTCATCATTAAGGATTGGTATTTTTTCTTCAGTATTTTTATCGTCTGCTAATTCATCTCCCCAGCCGGTTGCTTTAATTTCTTCTATTGGGATTATGTTTGCCAAAACTTCATATTTGAGATAGTAGTCCCATTTTCCCGATGGTTCACCGAGTGTTGACCAATTTTCCTGTGGCCTTCGTCTTGGTTTATTGGAACGTCTGGTTTTGTTTAGTGGCTCATCTGGTATGACCCTTGCTTCCTTTAGGCACTCCTTACATGAACACATATCGCATGGGATATGTATCAATTCTGGTTTTGGTTCTAAAGTTGATTTTTGTAGTGACCTCTATAG
Organism: Chrysanthemum makinoi; assembly: GCA_910596185.1. Taxonomy (NCBI): domain Eukaryota; kingdom Viridiplantae; phylum Streptophyta; class Magnoliopsida; order Asterales; family Asteraceae; genus Chrysanthemum; species Chrysanthemum makinoi. Next base: position 153,538,924 of record OU343220.1, read on the forward strand.
CTCCTTTTCTTCTTTCTCGATGATAGCTATTTGCTTTTGTAGAGAAATGATTCGCTCTCTTTTTTGTAGTAAAAATCAAACTTGTTTTGCTACGTACTCCATTTTCAAGTGAGAGATTTAACAAATGCATCATCCTTGTTGCTTTTTATACTTGTAATTGTCGACATAATTTTTTTTATTTTTTTATTATTATTACTCAAAAGAGCTAATTTATTGCTCGAGAGAGCTAATTAATCAATGCTCAAAAAAGCTAATTCTTTGCTCAAAAGAGCTAATTAATAGATGTGTAGTCATCATTGCTCAAAAAGAGCTAATCATTATAATTATCTAGTCCTTCCGACTTATGTCTATGGTGTTTTTCCATTTTTTAATTATAATCTAAATACTGTTTTTTCAATTCTTTTACATTAACAGAATTTAAATTATATTCGTTTAAATATCCAACTATCCTCATTCTTGAAATCATAAGAGCTAATGGATTTTTAATATCTTTTAAATTTGGAAATGGTGGTAAGAAAATAATGTGAATCGAGTAAACCTCGTTATATTCTTCTATATTTCTCCAAGTGAGCCTGGTTGTTGCCAACCTAGTTCTTTTTTCATAAAATTCAAATCATATGTTAAAAATCAAATATCAATTATTTGTTTTAAATTCTAACTTCGATTTGAAACTTTCCATTTAAGAAATAATTATTAGAATGTTTTTATTCGTAATCAGAAGATGTTTCACTAGAATTTGTATATGCTTTTATTTCAATATCTGAATCGATATCTGAATCTTCGAGTGGTTCGTATCCTAGATTATATGCAATTTTTAATATTTTAGTTTCCTTCTTTTGTCCTTTTTTCGGACAATTATTTGCATAGTGACCTATCTCATGACATAGTCAACATTTATAATCTTTCTTTTCGAATGGGCAATATTTTGAATTGTCATGTTTGTAGTATTTTTGTCGATGTTGTTTTCTATTTCTAAAATAGTTTTGTCTTGAATTCTTTTTATAATAGCTTTTGTATTTTGGGTCGTATAATTGTTTTTTCCATATTTTCTTTTGTTTCTTGTATTTTTTTCCTAGAACAACCGTAGTCACCTATTTTGTCAGTTTGTTGTTCACAACAAAGCTTGACTTGTGCTTCTTTTTTAGCTGTTTCTTGTAGACATTCTTTTGTCATCCAAGCTTTTATTGTAGTGATTCGAGCTCCTAAAGTGTCTTATATTTTATTTCCATCTTGTAATAATATTGTATACGTATTTTTTAATTTCGTTGAAACTGATTCAGGGAGTTTATTAAAAAAAAACATTTCTAATGCTGTTTTTTGTCTAATAGGATCTAATTTGTAATATTGATCAGAAAATTCGCATATGAAAGAATCTAGATAACACATGTCACATATTTTGAGATTAACTATTCTCCAATATGCTTGTTCTCTAAAAGCTTCATTAGATATTTCAACTCCTGGAATTCTCCCAGTGAATTCTTGTACTATTCGTGCTACAACATTTTTAAAAGTCGTCATAGCATCAGTTGTTGCTATTCTTGATAATTCTAATTCGTCTAAAGATTCTATAAATCTGTAAACATTTCCTGATGTTTTGTGAATTATAAAGTTGAGTAAATATCTTGGCTATAAAGCTCGTAATTCTTCAATTAATTGTATTTGAGCACTTAATCTATTACTCCAATCTTGTATTCTATCATTGATATCTGACACACAGTCGATATTTAAAATATCGTTGTCCATCTTGGTTATTGGTAGTTTAGGTATGTATTGAGAGGATATTTTTCCCATTTATTCTTCTTATTTTTAACCATTCCTTGTTGATATAAATATCTTTCGGTTGGCGTTGGAGGTTTGTAATCAAATTGTCTTTGTAGATCTTCATCTACGTATGACTGTTGGGAATTACAGATTTGATGATTACAAAACCCACAAGCAGAAATGAAGAAAGAAGAAACGATGAGGACCTAATATGTAATATTTAGATAGCTTTGTTAGTAAGCTAGGGTTAGGGTTTCTTGTAACCTCCCTCTATTATATAAAGAGGGTGGCGTCTAGGTTATGAGGGCATCCAGAAATTAGAGAACTCTCCCAATGAGAGTCTAGACAACACCTAATATAGCGTGTGTATATTAGTAGTAGTAGTTTATATATTAGTTTCTTTATTATGTTTGAATAAAGAAAACCTTATTAGTAATGTTGATTATGCTCTTATTATTCCATTGCAGTTAATCAATCAATGTTATTCATACCCTAGTTGAGTCCAGATCTTTGAATTCCACAATTGGTATCAGAGCCTCGTGGCTCTTGATCTAGGGTTTATAAGGTTTTCTTGTAATTAGGGTTTATACCCTAATTCTTCTATAGCAGCAGATGTGAAAAGAAAAGAGGCAGCAGACAAAAAGGGGTTGTTATGGAAGAAGAGCAGATCTGATAATGGTATGGCGTTCAAAATCAACAAAGGTAACCTCATACTGATATTAATTGTATTGATTCATCTGATTCAGGTTTCACATTTAATACTGGCGAATTTATTCTAGTCCCATTGGAATTTAAATTTATTCGTATACTGATTTAGTATTGGTCCCATGCTTGGTACTGATTGTATTATTTAATTTGGTTCTCTTAAGATTTAATATTGTAAATCGTTTGGTTCTTGTTGTACATTTGATCACATGGGTTTGGTACACGATGTGGGGCTAGATTTTAAATTGGATGACATGGTGCGTAATTTAGATGGATCATGATTTGTTTTTCTGACTTCACGTGATGATATACACGTGATTGGTCGATGGCTAATTGGGGTTGAATTTATAATATTGGTCAAGTAGGGTATTGTTCGTTTCAAATAAATTGAATCCTCGGTTGGTACTGGTTTCTAATTGGTCACGTGTGTATGTCAGACGAGTACTATTGTCCGCACACATGGGACATGTACTGATCATATATTTTTTTTAATTCGTCTTTGGTCTCGTATTTTGATTGTCGGTGGGGTCACCGTATTTTGTTTGGATTCAATATTCTTGATGGATAAAACGTATTGGTACTGATCACGTGGTACTATCAAATTGTTCTGTCGTCTGCTTGTATTAATACCGGTCCCATTAAATGGCATTGATGCTACTGCATTGATTGAGGGGACAGTGATTGGTTTTATTTCACAATCAATACTTTGTTCACAGATTATGCATGGCGTATTGCACTCAAGCCGTTATTAAGTTAATACTGGTGATCGCGATGTTTACTTCTGGTCGTCTAAAGTTTATGCTATTCATTGATTACTAGTCTTGGTGAGTTGAATTTTTATTCAATGATGAACCCTAGATTATATTTTTGGCTTGAAGACACACTCGTTTGGATCCCCAACGATGATGGAATAAGAGTTTTACTACTGCTCGTTGATATTGCTACTGTTGGTTCAGGTTTTTATTGCCTTAATTTCATTTATTGTAAGCTTTTTGATGTTCTTCATGGAGGGTATTTTGAGGCATTAAAAGATTGGATTGATAGTGTGGAAAACTAGAAGGGGGGGTTGAATAGTTTTACCAATTTAAAACTCCCTTTTAAATATTTAGATCGACTTATGTCAATCTATTTGGTTGTTTATGTTGGAGGTTGATAGATAGATATATAAACATGTAATGAAAGATAAAGAGTAAGAAGCACATCACCACGACACAAGTATTTATAGTGGTTCGGCTACAAGGACACCTTTCTTGCCCTACTCCACTCCCCAAGTCACCTACTCGAGAGTTCGTAAGCACTACACCAACTCCTTATGGCGGAGAAGCCTTCACAACGCCGCTTAACCTTTTTCCGGTACAAAGCTAAATACCGAGTTCTTTCACACAAGCTTAACCACACCTAACACAACGTCGCCTACCCTTTATACGGTGCTAAGCTAACCACCGAGTTCTTTCACACCTTAGGAGAACTAATCCTTCACAACGCCGCCTACCCTTTATTAGGTACTAGGCTAAGCACCTAGTTCCATTGCAATAGAGGAACTACTACCCCACCATTAACAAACACCTAATCTCAAGGAGATCTACTCCTTGTTACAACACCATCAAGGATATCTCCATCCTTGTAAATACACAAATACTTATATGTGTAACGATGCACCTCATCGACATACGACCTAGGCATCTTCTTCACAAATGCTACTTGATTTGATTCTTCAGCATCCTTCCCTAATGCCTTTGACACAACGCTTGGCACCCTTCACTAATGCCTTCGTCTTGACACCTTTAGCATTCTTCAATAATGCTTAGACACGGATGATGAACATCTTTCACTAATGCTTTTATCTTGACACTTTCGGCATTCTTCACTAATGCCTTCAATCCAACATCTATGGAGAAAGGAAGAACTATAAACAAGAGAACCTTAGTTGTCTTGATGATGACTAAGCATGGCAACTCATGGACTTGAGCTTGCACGTCTTCAAGAAGTGGTGATCTCTCCTTTAAGAGGAACCTAGAAGATCACACAAAAACAAAAGACAAACTACATAGATCACTTAGATCTGAGGTTAGAGGGTTAGAATACTTTGGGGAAGTATGTGTAAAATCATGTGTAGAGAGGAAGAAATGGCTCTCTATTTATAGAGAAAATTCTCATCGTTCCTCGATCCCACGGATCCCTTCCACATGGGATCCGGCTAGCACAAAGCTAGGGATCCGTGGTCCGCTCCTCTTCGCCCATGGGTATTTTTGGTTATGGGTCATGGGTCATGGGTTATGGGTTGATCCATGGTTTTCTTTCTAGATACAATGTATCTTAAGGATACAATGAACTTGGTTAAGTGGTATATATAAAACCATGGGTTATGGGTCAAAACTATTTGCTAGTATTTACCCATTTAGTATATACTTGTATTTACCCATTTTAGCATACACTTAGTTTAAGTATATGTTTAACCCAATATGTAAACACTAGTTGTTTGTACATATGTATCTAAATCATAAAATCACTTATACTTGTTTTAGTGTTTTATGTGAGACCGTAGTGTGTTAGAAAACTATTAACTCAAACTATTTACGTACTCTATTTGTTTCGTTAAAATGATTTTACGCTTGTTATCGACAAAACATTAGAAGATCGTAAAATATAAATAAATGTTTTTACTGCTTATTTGTATTAACAATCTCCCCTTTTGTTGATGACAAAACATAAAATTATTTTAAGGAAAAATCTAAAACTCGTAAAAGTTTGAATTTGTAGTTTTTACTTTCTTCTCCCCTTTTTCTAAAACAAAAAGTGTTAAAAGAAACTAACACAATTTTTTTTAAAAAAATGTAAAAATATAAAGAGAGCAAGTGACGGGAATGGTACTCGTCTTAACTCCCCCTTGACGAGTTCATCCCTTTGAAAGGGCGTCAAGGACATAACGTAAGATAAACTAATTGTGTTTGCTATTGAGTTTGCAAATGGTTCGTCTAAGTGACGAAAGCGTGCTCCCCCTTGAATATTGCAATGTTGCAATGGGGTGTAATCCTAATATTGCAAGTAATTTGCAATGTATTGTTTTGACACAAAGCTCCCCCTAGCTTTAGGGTGTCAAAAGGCTTCAAGTGTAGATTGAATAACTACAAAACAAAGGTTAGAAAACAAGTATAATGCACAATTTCCTGCATATGTGATCCAAGTTAGTGGAAAAATAGTTTTCTGTCTCACGGATCCCACGGTTCCCTCCTAGTAGGGATCCGTCTATGCAATTTTGAGGGATCCGTGATACCATTATTAAATTCAAAGAATGGTGATGTAACAAGTAATGTTAACATCAAAATGAGATATGTATTCAACCAACAAACATATACTCAATGCAATATGGCAAGTAAACTATCATTCAATAAAACATAAGAGATGATCAACAAATCTCTAAAAACTAAGAGAATGATTTAGCCATATTCTACTAATACTAATAAGTGACCAAAGCTTAAGAAGCAACAAAGTGCTTGAGTCTAGGGATGAGTAGACTTGTTGATTTGGTCCAATCTTTCAAGAAGATAATTAAACATGAAATGCAACTCATTTTGTACTTCTTGAACAAGTCCTTGGGTGATTAGGCAATTAGAGCAATTATTGTCTTGATTAGGAACAGGATGTTTTGAGGAGGTTCTACAAATAATGGTGGAGGTACATTGAGTAATTTAGGATGAGGTTCTACTAGGAATGAGAGTGGTGGTAATGGAAATTCCTCCATATGATCAAGTCCTTGGTGGTTCCTTGTTTCCAACGATGGACTAGTTGGTGATGTAGGTGGTTCCTATTTTAACGAGAAGGTTGGTGAATGAGAAGTTCTCGGTGGTGAATGCTCTAATGAATATAGAGAGGCTCGGTAAAGGAGTGTAGTCCATGCTCTAGGAATGAAGGTTTAGACATTTTGCTAGAACTAGGTACATTTGGTTTAGAGCTCGATGATCCCTTTTCTAACCTAAGAGGTTTAATGCTAATTATTGCTGTTCTCTTGGCAATTGTTGATTGGGTTTGTTGAGGTGAGATTCTAGCACTATTATCTCTTACGGATGATGATTCGGTGGATGGTAAGTCCTACCATTTGTGGGTTTAACCGGAGATTATTCGGTTGAGGAAATTTCATGTACAACACGAGCAAGTTTCTTGGGTGGTTCTTGGGTAGATGAGTTAGCACTAGAGCTTCTCATGAAGAAATGACTAAGGAAAAGGTTTCTAAATGCTGAGAAGTATGTTGTGTTTGATGACTAAGGGATTCTAGGAAGATGACTTATAAAGGGAAGGATTTAGCAAGTGCATTCAAGACTTAAGTCTCTAATATCCTTTGGAATGTGATGATTAGCATGCACAAGGTTGAAGTTCAGAGTTTCACTGATCTAGGAACTCATTTAAGATGAGATGGAGTGTTTGAGTTAGGAAGATGAGTTGAAATGATTTTTCTAGCAATGTTAGACATAAAGCTGTCATCCGATCCCACGGTTCCTTCCTCGAGAGGGATCCGCTCTAGGCTAATGCTAGGATCCGCTTTCGCCAGCTATGAGAGAGTGGAAATGATGTTTCTAAGATCTAAGACCTATATCATGTTGAGTGTTTCAGTCCTCCTAAGTGTTTTAAATGAAGGGGTGCTTGAATACTTGAAGGTAATGAGTGATGTAGCTAATGATTGTTATTTATGGAAGGATTTGGAACTTTCAAGAGTACCAATGGATGAGCAAGGATGACACTAAAGATTTAGAATGTCAATTGAAGCTAAATGATCCTAGAGATCAGGTTGTGTCTTAGGATAGTGTTTTGGAAAATATCCTAGAGGCTTTGAGATGGGAAAACTAGAATTTGATCAACTTTGATCAATTTTGAGGTAAGGATGATTTATGATCAATTTTGCCATAATCGAAAGATTTCTAAAGCTAGATGTGAGGGATCGTGTGAGAATGATGAGTGATCATAGAGAGCGGAAGAGTAATGGATTAAAGTGAAAATGATAGATCTACAAGCGTCTTAGAGTGTGATCTAGGTGAGTTGAGTAGGAAAGGATCTACTTAACTTGATAAGGACTTAATTTGCCTTAAGACACTATGTTTAGCTTAGTGTGAGGTGTTCTAAGGACATGATTGAAATACAATTATTGCAATTGCATTTCTGTTTGCCGGATCCCACGGTTCCCTAAGAGTAGGGATCCGTCAAGCACAAATTTTGGGATCCGTCTATCTGCTAAGCATAACCTTTACAAAAGGTATGCAATGACTTTGACAATGCATCATATTTCAAGTTTAAGAGGTTCTAACACTAATATATCAAATGAGATCGAGCTCACAAATAACAAAGAGGTTTATCAAACTTAACAAGCACTATTCAAGAAACTCAAAACCTATTTACGATCTAGATTAGTAAATCATTTGTATTAACAATGGCGTGCAGAGTAGATGATGGTGTTCAAGACAATAGGGTTGTTTTGGCCAATGGAAGCAATGAACTATGTATAGTCATTACGGATGGTGATTAGCATACAATGAACTTCGTCCATGAAGTCATGTAGCCCTTCTCGATCAAAGCAAGATAATCGCTTGATGAGGCAAGTGGTTGTGATTAACTAAAAGAAAATTTTATTTTACAACTTGTTTGATTAGTAATCCCAAGACAATGCAAAGTATTTCCATTGTAAACTTACTTTAGGAAAACATAGGAGTATAAATTTCCCAAGTGAGAGATTGAATATGAGACATTAGCGGTGCTCAATTACGCTAAACACCGACCATTTTACAGTGTGATTCCACATACCCAACTTCTATCAAGGAAGCAATTCAACCGTTAGGTCAAATTGAGTTTCTAGTGCAATAAGTTCTCCAATATTCATTCTCAAGTTAGGTAGATTTATATTCCTACAACGCCTATCAAGAGTAACAATGATGATACTTTGCTTCGCTTAATATTATACTTGAGACAAATAAGGTGACGAAGGCGTCATGTTAAAAATAAGTTTAAAAGTTGTCCATATGGTAAACAACAAAAAATGGTTGGATGAGCTAGTTCAACATATGTTGTTGGAAAGCTTTGAGTTTGGACTTTCAGATATGAACAATTATATTTATGTTGCAAAATAATTTACTTGAGTATATCGGATGAAATAATCAAGTTGTCAATCATACTATTAAGCTTGGAGAGCGATCATGAAAAGGAAAATGGGAGAGTACATCATCAACACAAGTGTAGGTTATGATCCGATGTACATTCTTGTTGTTTTTAGAAAATGATACAAGAACAAAGGAAATCATATAAGCACATATGACAAACTCAATCAAAAACCCATTTAGTGTGTTATATGTTTTAAACATTTTTCAACCTATATGACTTATCTAAATATCTAAACTAACATTTTCGACACAACTAGATGTTATCCCAAACACTCCTTCAAATAGCACATTGATTAGTAGAATATTACTAAATCGACAAACAAGAGAATGAATAGCAAGGTAAGGAAACCACATATGCTATTCAATCAAACAAGCACAAAAGCTATTTGAGATAAGCAAATAATCAAGTAATGCAACGAAGACAATTTATCATTTAGCATAGCATACGAAAGTTCTTTTCATCGTTTTCTGTTAAATATAAACATGTATGATAAGCTTGATTAGTTTCTTTTATATTTATAAATATGATCAAAACCTTAATTTCTATAGAGGACACATTGTTATTCAAAAGCGAAAACATCCGTCTCCAATTAGATCAAAAGTTTGTGCAAAAGTTATGACCAAAAATGACTTTCTATTATAAATCAATGATTCTGTAAATTATTGTTTTGAATCAGTTTATGAAATCATTTTTAAATGAAAGTAGACTCAAATACCTTTAAAATGATAGGTGGCACGACTTCTAACGACTTACGGTTAAAAGTTATGAATTTTTGAAATTCGCATAAAAACTGCTTTCTAACTCACGGATCCCTTGCTTGAGGGATCCGTCCAGGTAACCTCGAGGGATCCGCGGATCCGACACAAAATTACAAAATGTATGCTTTGACCCGACGAAAAGGTTTAGTTTTGTAGACTTTTAGTGAAGTTATATTACCCACTTTTACCTTTATTCAAGCTTGATTAACAAGATATCTAACAACAAAACTTCAAAGAAAAAAAAATCGCTAAAACACTTTTCATATTATGCTTATTATAAGATAGAAGCATATATCACCATTTTGTCCACAAGCAATTTAGCACGCTTTTGAAAAAAAATGTAACTAAGAAAACATACCTTTGCTATATCCCCTTTTTATGGTTTTAGAAACCATAGACGCGAAATACTTCATGATCTTCTAAGATACCCCAATCCTTTGCTATATTCCCTTTTTATGGTTTTAGAAACCATAGACGCGAAATACTTCATGATCTTCTAAGATACCCAAATCCTAGTATGAAGACTTCTCAAAGGAAAATGTTAGAATGATCTATCACTATCAAACATATGATGATTTCTAAAAACACGACTTTTTGTTTTAAGAAATTCCCTTCTTTGTAGTTTTCAAACATACACGGATCGTATCAAGTTTTCAAACTACAATATACAAAAAAAAACTTGGTAACGAAGCTCTGATGCCAATTGTGGAAAACTAGAAAGGGGGGTTGAATAGTTTTACCAATTTAAAACTCCCTTTTAAATATTTAGATCGACTTATGTCAATCTATTTGGTTGTTTATGTTGGACGTTGATAGATAGATATATATACATGTAATGAAAGATAAAGAGTAAGAAGCACATCACCACGACACAAGTATTTATAGTGGTTCGGCTACAAGGACACCTTCCTTGCCCTACTCCACTCCCCGAGTCACCTACTCGAGAGTTCGTAAGCACTACACCAACTCCTTATGGCGGAGAAGCCTTCACAAAGTCGCTTAACCTTTTCCTAAGTACAAAGCTAAATACCGAGTTCTTTCACACCAAGGCGAACCACACCTAACACAACGTCGCCTACCCTTTATACGGTGCTAGGCTAACCACCGAGTTCTTTCACACCTTAGGAGAACTAATCCTTCACAACGTCGCCTACCCTTTATTAGGTACTAGGCTAAGCACCTAGTTCCATTACTATGGAGGAACTACTACCCTTCACGACACAACACCTAATCTCAAGGAGATCTACTCCTTGTTACAACACCATCAAGGATATCTCCATCCTTGTAAATACACAAATACTTATATGTATAACGATGCACCTCATCGATTATACGACCTAGGCATTCTTCACAAATGCTACTTGATTTGATTCTTCGTCATCCTTCCCTAATGCCTTTGACACAACGCTTGGCACCCTTCACTAATGCCTTCGTCTTGACACCTTTAGCATTCTTCAATAATGCTTAGACACGGATGATGAACATCTTTCACTAATGCTTTCATCTTGACACTTTCGGCATTCTTCACTAATGCCTTCAATCCAACATCTATGGAGAAAGGAAGAACTATCAACAAGAGAACCTTAGTTGTTTTGATGATGACGAAGCATGGCAACTCATGGACTTGAGCTTGCACGTCTTCAAGAAGTGGTGATCTCTCCTTTAAGAGGAACCTAGAAGATCACACAAAAACAAAAGACAAACTACATAGATCACTTAGATCTGAGGTTAGAGGGTTAGAATACTTTTGGGAAGTATGTGTGTAAAATCATGTGTAGAGAGGAAGAAATGGCTCTCTATTTATAGAGAAAATTCTTTACTGTTCCCCGGATCCCACGGATCCCTTCCACTTGGGATCCGTCTAGCACAAAGCTAGGGATCCGTGGTCCGCTCCTCTTTGCCCATGGGTATTTTTGGTTATGGGTCATGGGTCATGGGTTATGGGTTGATCCATGGTTTTCTTTCTAGATACAATGTATCTTAAGGATACAATGAACTTGGTTAAGTGGTATATATAAAACCATGGGTTATGGGTCAAAACCATTTGCTAGTATTTACCCATTTAGTATATACGTGTATTTACCCATTTTAGCATACACTTAGTTTAAGTATATGTTTAACCCAATATGTAAACACTAGTTGTTTGTACATATGTATCTAAATCATAAAATCACTTATACTTGTTTTAGTGTTTTATGTGAGACCGTAAGTGTGTTAGAAAACTATTAGTTCAAACTATTTACGTACTCTATTTGTTTCGTTAAAATGATTTTACGTTTGTTATCGACAAAACATTAGAAGATCGTAAAATATAAATAAACGTTTTTACGGCTTATTTGTATTAACAGATAGTATGATATCAGTTGGTGATGGTACTTCTACTGTTCTTCCTGGTGGTACTTCTGGTGTTACTCCTAGTGGTACCTATATTCCTCCTGTGATATCACGATGTTCCTACCGGGTTGCATATTCTCGATTCAGATTAGTAGTTTGAGTTGTTCCTACCGGTTGTTCCTTCCGTTGTTCTTATCGGTGGTTCCTACTGGTGGTTATGACTTACTACTGGTTATATCATTCCTACTGGTCCGCTTACGGTTTCTTCTGCTAGCCTTATACTATTTGTTATTGTTGCTAGTGTTGTCCAATTTTTCTTGTTTGTGCTGCTAGTGTCGGATAACACATATTATAGGTCCATTGACGCCCTTGGATTTTGTTCATTATTTGAAGATGTGATTACAAAGAAGGTTGAATATCATTTATTTGATGTTGTGGTTGAGTTTCACATGTGCGTGTCTTATCATACCTTGTATCAGGAGGTAACTTGTTCGTGCGTTAATGATGTGACAAAGACTTGATGAATCTAGTGAAGGGATGAGATCTAAAACTGAAGGTGCTTAATGCTCACATTTGCTATCGCTTTAAGGAGTTAGGTTGTAGTGCTCAGTGTCTCATATTAGTTTGGAGTCACGTGGATAGTACAAGATATAAGACGCAAGTTTAGGAAATTCAACTTCTTCCTCAAATTCGTTATACTCAGTTTTCTTCATCAGTAATCACTACATAGAGCCTACAGAGTCCGAGATTCAAGAGATGGTTAGTATACTTTTAAGGGGAAGCTTATTGTTTATATACTTACCATCTACATTCATCACTTGAGGGGAAGCGTTTACGAGTTGCACAAGACCCCTATTAGATGATTACAAAAAGGGGAAGAAGATTCATGATGTGCAGCTTATTATTGTGATGACATGTTTTAGCATTGTTTCTTCATGAATATTGTTTTGTAATATCAAATAGGGGAAGATTGTTGGGAATTACAGATTTGATGATTACAAAACCCACAAGCAGAAATGAAGAAAGAAGAAACAATGAGGACCTAATATGTAATATTTAGATAGCTTTGTTAGTAAGCTAGGGTTAGGGTTTCTTGTAACCTCCCTTTATTATATAAAGAGGGTGGCGTTTAGGTTATGAGGGCATCCAGAAATTAGAGAACTCTCCCAATGAGAGTCTAGACACACGAATATAGCGTGTGTATATTAGTAGTAGTAGTTTATATATTAGTTTCTTTATTATGTTTGAATAAAGAAAACCTTATTAGTAATGTTGATTGTGTTCTTATTATTCCGCTGCAGTTAATCAATCAATGTTATTCATACCCTAGTTGAGTCCAGATCTTTGGATTCCACAATGACTTTTTACGCTTTTGCGCAAAATCATAATTTGTATATGGACTTTCGTATGGATTTTCGAAAGGGTTTTCGTATGGATTTTCATCTGAAATTGTAGTCTAGAACAACGTCTGCCTCTTCGTCGTTAGTTGGTATATCAAGTGATCCCATTAATTTAGTAAGAGTTTCAATTTGTTCTTCAAGATTTTCCATTAAGTTAAACGCAAAGAAGGAATGAGTTTTAGAGATGATTTACTTAGTAATACTTCTTTTTTCTTGGTAATGGTGATATCTTTATCTGGTTCTTTTGTGGCTATTATATTTGATAATTGCTCGACTATTCGTGTAACTTGTCGATTGTATTATCAGATTGTTGAGTTTTGAACAGTTATGTTTTCAAATTCTTCTGTCTTTTTATTTAATAATATTTGTATATAATCTAATTTTTCTTGTATAGTTGCTGACACTTCTGGTAATTGTCTAAGTACTAAAAAACTTAACATTTCAATTATATTATTGAGTGTTGAATTTAATATGTTTACTTTTTCTCCGAGGGAGCTTTTTGTGTCTTCATGTTCTATTATGTTGATAACGTATGATGTCCAACACATAGATTTCAAGGTATTTTAAACAGAGTTTGTTTAAATGGTATAAATGGTTCGGATGATACGATATTTTATCATTTTCTATTTCTATTTTTTGATTAGAAAGAGTTTCTAATATATATTCCATGTTTTTAATTTTCTAACATATTACTAACTTTCCTTGTACGTACATTATTTAGATCTTTGTCTTTTAGACTTAATCCTATTTGTATGTTAACATCAAATTTTATTTTCTGACTTAATCCCATAAATGCTCTTCTTAATGATTTCCTTTGTTGTCGCTGGTTTTATAACTGCTGTACGTTTGTGCATTCTTTTTTTTAAGACTACATAATTTAATAGATGTATTTGATACTAAAGTAGGGGCTCTATGGTTTGTATATGGATTGTCTGGAAACATGCCGACGTTAAGACTACAAATTTAGTGTTAATTGTTGCACTTATGGAGTTTCTATTTGAATTCCTGTTCTAGCAGGGTTTTATCTTCGATTGCTTGGTTGAAAGGTGTTTTGGGATGAATGATGGTCGGACAAAGAATTGGTCAAATTTTGCTACTCCTGATATTATGAGGTAACTATTGCAACATTGACGGATAATGACCTGCAAGAAAATTCGAAATTATTTTTTAGGACATAGGATGACTTGTGCGGTTTTGGTTGTTCATTGTGAATTGCTACAACAAACGTGATATGTTTTAAATTGCAATGCCAAACACCCAATTGTGCTTTTGTATGTGTAGTCATTATCTTGATATTCAAATGGTAACTTCATATACAATTCTTGTAGATTTTCGAAGAAGCCAAAAAGTTCTGTCATCAATCTAATGTGAAAGTTGTTGCTGTGTATATAGTCGTACGAGTGTATAACCAGGTTAGTGACGTCGAGCTAAATTATTTGTTAGATATGCTGATCATAATCCATTGCATTTTTTTAATGGGATTTTATGTAGTAGAGAAACTACGCAAGAGGTGTGCAGATGTTGGTTGCTACTCCAGGAAGACTAATAGGCGTGATTGAAAGATTAAGAGTATCACTTAAGAAGACCAAATACTTTGCTCTAGATGACGTTGATCAATGCCGGATATAGGTTTCAATTTGACAGCAAACGATGGTACTCAGTCCCGCATTGTGGAGTGTAAGTATTCTTCTTCTATTTCTTATTTATTTTTTGTTTATTTTTTCCATTTTTTGAAAGTAGTTTTATAGCGTTAGCCGTTTGTCGTGCACTCGTGCTATCTTTATACATTAGCGTGCATGAAAAGTCATTGCTCACCGTCCATGGAAAGTCATTGAGGGATTATGGGCTACCAGATCCTCCATCTGGCCAAACTATCCTCGCTACCACAAAAGGTACTATCCATGTCTTCGTTGTTGTGTTGACTGTGGGAGGGTTATGTAGTATGATCATAGTCTTATTAACAAACTAAACTTGCTATGGTTTCAATTGTTCAAATATCAGTAGGTTGAATATCGACAGTTTAGTACACTCAATGTTGACCGAAAAAAAATGCCACTTGACTTACACTTTTCTTATACCTATAGATATGAGTTGGCCAATAAAAACAAAAAATTTAAACAAAACATGTATTAACTGTTGGAAAACTTGTGAATGAGATATTTAGTCTCGAAATACGGGGATTGGAATGGAACTTAATGAAAAGAGAAATGGCTTGCTTACAATTATCAAAGTTGTAACAACAATTGGTTAATGGTCTAAAATGTCATAAATATTGTTTTTAACTCGATTAATGATTGGTTTAATTGGAGTTAACTGCATATTAATGGGACATAATAATTGACATTATACCATGAGTTTCACTTGGTAGTATAAATGTCAAAACTTTGGTGTTGTTGGTGAACTCTCAGGTGATTAACTAACCTTTTGTTCCTAAACCAAAAAAAGACACACACTACGTACCTATTGTTCCATGAGACCAAACACAAATGTCGGTGAAAATTTCAGGCATGGAGGTCATATCCGCAAGCATAACGTGATCGTTAAGATAGTTGTACTCGGGAAACGGACGCTTAATAGGCTTAATTAATCCGCTTTTAAGGAAGCGGTCAAACACGTGCCTCGATCATGTTATTGCATTTCGCTTTCGCTCTACTTTCTCGGTTTTATCTTTTATAAACTCTTATGTTTATAGTTTTGTTTATGATTTTTCTATTTACCTTATTAAGCTTGATTATATTGTATCCTTGTTGTGATTTCGATTCGGTATTTCCCTACAATCTTAAAACGGATTCTTTCGCCATAGTATTATCTGAAATAGGATACATTACTCAAAAAAAAAAAAAAAAAAAAAAATATCTTTAAACTTGTCTTTTATAACAGATTAAAATGTGATTGTGAATACAGTTTTAAAACCATATCTTCCGAAACAAATTCAGATAGAAAGGTTTATGATTTATGTTGATATAGATTTTTCAAGAAAGTGTATTTGGATGTGCAGAAATTTAATTGTTGTTTGCAGGTTTTATTATGTTTCTGTGCAGAAAATTGGATGTGCAGAACTTGTTTAAAAGCAATATGTTTGCTAAAATTTCTGTTAATGTTGTGTAGAATAAAAAATGTTTTTAAAGGGATGTTTGGTTGATGTCTTTTTATTCTATAAAGTGACCTTTAAAGCATTGTTTGTTTGCTGATTTTATATGAACTAAAGTTGTCCTTAGAGGGCTGTTTAGTTGTTGTCTTTTAATTTAGTAAAGTAACCTTTAAGGGGTTGTTTGTTTGCTGATTTTTTAAGAGGTAAAATGATCTTTAAAGAGGTGTTTGGTTGCTTATTTTTTTTATTTAGTAAAGTGACATTTAAAAGGTTGTTTGGTTGTTGATTTTATATGTAGTAAAGTTACCTTTAAAGGGCCATTTGGTTTTTAGGTTGCTGATTTTTAATGTAGAAAATTAAACTTTTGGCTACTGAAAATTTATGCAGAAAATATAGGCGGTTTGGACTAACTATATTAAGCTATTTTGTGCAGAATTTTTTGGCTACTTTATGTTGAATTATAGGTCGCTTTGGATCAGCTTTTTGGGTTGTTTTGTGCGTAAATTTTATGCCTATCTTATGCGTGAAAACCCGCCTTTGTCGCTGGAAATCTTTGTGTCAAAAAGGACTTTTAAGCTTGTTGGTGCCGATTTTCTGAGCAGAAAATAAACCGTTTGGTTGCTGAAATTTTAAGCTTTTTAATGCTGATTTTCTACGCAGAAAATAAGCCGTTTGGTTGATGAATTTTATGTTGAAAATGGCAGCTTGGTTGCTGAAATTTTAAGCTTTTTGGTGCTGATTTTTCACGCAGAAAATAAGCCTTTTGGTCACGAAATTTTAAGCTTTTGGTGCTTTTTACACTGTGAAATAAGCCTTTTGGTTACCGAATTTAATGCGTAAAATGGCGATTGGTTCTTTGAAATATAAAATTTTGAAAATTAACTTTAAAAGGCTGTACATAAATAGTCTTGGTGTTGCTTGGTTCGGTGGTACTAGCTTAGTACTATGACAATATACAAATTTCTAGATTTTGTATCGAGTTTTGAGAGAGTTTGGATGTTGCAAATATTCAGTAGTGAATAATGTTGCAAATAATCAAACCATTTGTTATTCTAAATGAAAATAAAGTCTAGACTTGTTGTAACTCATGTTACTAACGGTTTGTCATAGTGAAAGATATGCATAAATGTTAACGATAACCGTTAAGACATAGTGAAATGTTAAGAAAGCTCACACATATTGATAACGACAATTTATGTTGGTTTATATAACTAACTTGAATGGGTATAATTGTCATTCATAGTGAGCTATTGTCCATTATCTTACATAGGACATATTTTGATTTTGAAGAATGATTACATGTTGATATTTTGTGATCATAATCATGTAAAATTGGGATTACATATGTTTATATGATCTCAAGTGAATATGAAAGACATGTTGTATGTGTAGGCTTTACACAAGTACCAACATTTGTGGTTTAAGGTGGTGACCGGATCTCGTAAATAATTTGTCTTATAGAAGAAGGTTATTAGAAGAAGCAATGAATAATCAGAATGATGCATCTTGTGTTCATATGCTTGATTCCTTGGTCTAAAGCATGCTAGACATGGAATTTGTTAATTATGATATGGAAAATAATTAACGTCAAACATTCAAAGAATGTATACACAAATTAGAAGCTTGTGCGATGATAATTTATAAGGTTATTCGTGTCATATACTCAAAAGAGTATCTCTTAAACAAGATTGACGTTGAAAGGAAGAACCCTTTTTACAAGATTCTTGAGATAGGTTCAATGAGGGGGATTTCGGCCCAGCTAGATTCAAATGACACCAATCAACATCTATTAAAAATAGAGATGGAGGTGTTACTCATTTGAAATACTCATGAATTATTGGGAGAACTACAATTATGGTTCTGTTTAGAGCAAAACATAACAACTATTTGATGGGTAATTAATGTTATTAATGACCGTTTGAGTTTAAATCATGAGTGGCTATTGTAAGATATAACTTTTCACATACACATCATAACATTAACACAAGGTAGCATATAGATGGAATTCTAGAGAGAGAAAGTTAGAGGTTTAGGGAACTTAGTGAGAGAAAGTGAAAGATATTATTATGAGCTCCAACTCTCTACCTTGGGAGGTAGAGAGTATTTATAGTCTTATATATAACGCCACACAACGGGTCGTGGATCGTGCATACAAGGGTAAAGACCGTCCGTCCTCCACGGTGTTACTTAACTAAATACTACTTAACTTAAAATAACTACGACTACGAGCTTTCTAACGATTACATATACTTGAGGTGACCGACTCTTTAATACCGGAATTTCTAATTCCTAACAATCTCCCCTAAGGGAGGTCACCTCAATCATGCACTAAAATTACATTGAATACAAACAGATATGACATTAACAATTGTTCTTGCATTCTTGATGTAGTCCTTTGTTCCTAAGCTCGTAGTCATTGATTCATCACATTGCATGTTTGGTTACTTCAAGTGGAGGTCTTTTATCGATCCACGGATAATAATTTTGAGCCATCATTTGAGATTATCACCATCAAAAAATCTCGTGACATCCTTTGTGGTGTTGGTATTATGTGATGTTGTGACTTTAGGACCGACATGCTCACATTCCGGATCATGATATCTTCTCATCAGAGTAGCGGAAGCATTTGTTGAATCATGATATTGGCAGCAGCGTAGCATAAGCATGGAGTGAAAATATCCGAGTCATTGATGCACTAATCATGATTTCTTTTGAGATGAATGTGTTAAGTGAGCATGCGGCTATGTATTGACCGCTTCATTCGAACAACCGCAAACGCCGGGCGCATTCGCATACAACGCACAATAAATCGCACGAAAGTGTCTTTGATCACTTTCGTTGAATTGAGGTACACGGCCCACGGTTCCTCGCTGATCAAGACATATGTACCGCCTGCGGATCGTATAATTCAAGAATTTCCTTGACAGGTTTCAGCATAATGCTTCTAGCTGTTCTCAAACCGAACGCCTCAAAGAAGACAACACGGAGTGAGTGAACCAAATAATTTTCGTCCATCGATTGATGAAAAGAGATTTGAAAACAATCGTGTATTGCTCAATAGAAATTGTTTTTGCAATATAACGAAGGTTTTAATGAAAATCAATTATCAATCATAAAACACCTTTTGATTTGAAAATTAGTACACGGTCGACGTGCTAATGAAAAGAGTTTTAAAGCACAAAGACCGGTTTTTCAAAGGTATCCGTCAATCCATAACCTGAACCGTGATTGATTCAAAAGAATGAATCGCCCCATTGTTTCGCTCAGCTTGTCACATGGTTGATCTCAGATAATAGATCTCACATGCCACCTACCAGAGCTTGTTAGATGTTGGCTCCGTAAGGTTTTCCATCTTCATTGTGAGTATGTTTGCATATCACTCGATGTTCCGCAATACCACAAGGATAATGCGTAGGACTCAAGATATAATCTCTCTTCCACATTGTGTGAAACAGAGAGTCTTCATTGAAAGTGTCCTAATGAGATTTATTGATGATCTCGTGGCTCTAGACTCAATTTGTGCACATTTTGGATCCTATATCTGAGACTAGGGAGAGGGTCTCCTTCTTCAATATCAACAAACTCTAAGAGAAAGTCGATAGATAATGTCGGTTCCTCATGAGAATGAAACAAGTCCTTTTAAGAGGAACTTGAGTGGTTTGGAAAGTTGAAGTGCAGTGCGTCACTGGGTCCATGACGTCTTGTCTTCAATACCGATGTTACCATCAGTAGCTTATGAATTGAACCCGTTTCTCGCCTCTAAGGTTGAATAAATGGAGGGCTATTTGTTTTCACCCTTTTCTCATTCAATTCTTTTTAATTCTTCAACCCTTCAATGCTTACCGAGACTTCATAGCTAGAACCTTGTTGGGTTTATTCCAAGACTAGCTCAGCCTTAGTCCGCACTCTTCCCATATCTCATTTTTCTCCTTTTATCATCATACCTAAGAACTCTACACTAACTAGTGGATAGTCCCTGGTAGATCCCTCCGGCTCGCGGATCATGGGAACACATACCTAACCTTATCATCCTTATATCACCATACATAATGTAAAGTTGGTCGGTCTTTTGGTATTGTTCATCTGCCATTGGAACCAATTGAAAACCATTTGAAAATCAATTCAGATACTTGTGATATATTATCAAAGCATTTTGTACTTGAATTGTTTTTGATATTTTAGAACGAGAACTCCCCCTCAACATGTGCATCAAGTATTTGAAAAATGTTTTGCACACGGAGGCAAGAGAAAGAATTAACTTCTTTGATTACCATTTTCTAAAAGATATCAACATCACTTCCCAAATCGAATCAAGTAGATAAAGCATTTTGGGGAAGGATGAGGTTTTCATGATTTTGCTTCCCCTCAATATGTGCTTCGAGGTTTGAAAAGAGTTTTACACATACTAGAGGGAACCAGCACATTGAGATAAATGATCACGTTTCAAATTATAGGTTTGAGATAGATGCTCCCCCTCAACATGTGCATGGAAAATTTGAAATCTTGTCACATGGGGAGGGCATCATGTACATTCTTATAAAACCATTTACCTAATTATCAGTTTAAATCCAATTTAAATCACACATTCTCCCCGATCACAATTATCAAATCATTTGAGATTTGTGATCTCTTATAGATTTAAATTGATTTTGAAAGCTTTTAAGGAGAATTGTGACTTGATTATGAAAGCGTTTTAACCGATAATGATCGGATTTTAAGACTTTAAACTCCATTGATAAACATGCATGTATATCTTTTGAAAACAATTTAATGCCAAATAACTTTTTAATTTAATTGAAATCATTCTCCCCTCAATCAATGACATAGGTTGTTGATTGAGAGATAGAGATTTTGACAAATAAGTCCCGATGATTATCAAAAATAGAGACCAAGTTATTTTTCAAAGCATTTAGTTTTCAGCAGATAAATGTTTATAGAATCAGAGCATGGAATTTGAAATCATGATAAAACATGGCTCCGTTCTTTCTTTTAAAACCGGGTTATTGCCTGAAAATGACAATAAACCATTGTTTCTCTTTCTCTCAAACATAGTTTTTTTGATTTTTGATTTTTGATGATTTTTTTTTGGAATTTAACAACATCTAAAGTCCCGTGTCATTCTTTGAATGACATAACAAAGACCGTAGATATTATCGAACCGAGAAAAACATGACAAATTGACAATATTTTTTGAAGATTTTTCATTTTTTGTATTTTGTTTTTCAAATAAATATTTACAAGAGATAGATGAAGATAGACCTTTACTCCTCGTCTTCCTCCCCAAGACGCTTTGAGAGTATCGGTTGAAGGCTTTTCGCCAAGACGTGGAAGAATAAACTCAAAACGTTCTCTTGGAAGAGCTTTGGTGAAGATGTCCGCTAACCGATATTCAGACCTCACAAAATATAGTTCCACCACACCTTTTTCCACTTGTTCCCCGATGAAATGATGTCGAATGTCGATATGCTTTGCTCTTGAGTGTTGAACGTTGTTGCATGAGAGAGCAATATCACTTTTATTATCACAAGATGAGGGATTTTGTTGAATTCAAAGCCATAGTCAGATAATTGAGATCTCATCTATAAGACTTGAGCACAACAAGATGACATGGCTATGTATTCAACCTCCGTAGAGGAAATAGAAGTACTCATTTGCTTCTTTGAAGACCAGCTCACAAGCTTATCACCCAGAAACCGAGCACCTCCGATGTACTTCGACGGTATCTTGACAACCCGCATGATCAAGATCTCGCATAGGCCGTTAGTGACATACCGGTGTCCTTCGGGTACCATAGTCCCATATTGATGGTTCCTTGGAGATACCGAAAGACCCGCTTAACCGCTTCAAGGTGCTTTTTAGTAGGCTTAGCCTGGTATCTGGCACACATGCAAACAAATAACAAGATGTCGGTCTACTAGCTATGAGGTACATCATGGATCCAATCATACTACGATATTTCGTTTGGTCAATCATGATCCCCGAGTGGTCCTCATCTAGTTTGGTTCGATCAATCATGGGGGTGTCAACAGGGTCACATGAATCAAATCCAAATTTCTTTAAAATTGCATATTTAGATTGATTTATGAAAATGCCTCCTGACTTTGTGAAATTTGTAATCCCAAGAAAAATGACATTTGTCCCATCATTGACATTTGAAACTTAGAACTCATTTCATTAGAAAAACGATCACATTCCATTGGGTCGGTCGAGGCAAAAATAATATCATCAACATAAATTTGAACATGAGTTAAATGTTTGCCCGACTTCCTGGTGAACAATGTAGGATCAATCGCTCCTTTATCAATCCGGTTGATAGAAGAAACTTTGACAACGTATCATACCATGCCCTTGGAGCTTGCTTTAAACCGTAGAGAGCCTTCTTCAGACGATAAACGTGAGTAGGATGCTCTTGATTTCACAAATCCTTCAAAGTTGCCGACGTGAGACGACTTCTTTAAGATCTCCGCTCGTAAATGCCGCCTTCACATCCATCCGATACACTACCATGTTCTTACTAGCAAAGTTAGCCGAAGATTCGATTGCCTCGATTCGAAAGCAACAGAGCAAAAGATTCTTCAAAGTCTATACCCTCCTCTTGACGATATCCTTTAGCAACTAAACGAGCCTTGTTCTTCAACACATCACCATGCTCATCAAGTTTTACTTTGAAGATCCATTTGAGTGCTATAATCATAGCACGCTCGAGCAGTACTAACTCCCATACATCAAGTCGATCAAACTCATGAATTTCTTCTTGTATGGCATTGAACCAAATTGCCTTCATTCATGGCGGTTTTAACATCTTTTGGTTCGATCTTAGAGAGTACGGAGTTGAAGAAACACCATAAGGCATCGGTTGCAAGATGTTTCCGGGTTGATACAGACGAGAGGGATTTCCAATGATGTTGTCTAATGGATGATCGTGAGTCCATTTTCTAAGGTGTTCATGTGGCAGTTGTTGAGGAACTGAGGTAGCCGAGTCGATGTCTCCTGAAGAAGATGGTTCTGATGATGATTCAGGAGTAGCAAATATGTTTTCAAATGGAGCATCCACAGGAGTAGCAAAGGGATTAACTTCATCATTGATGCCGTAAACAGTTCCATGATGTACATTTGAAGAATGATGATTTGTTGATGAGATCAAGGATCGCAGCAGTGCTTCTTGACTTAAAGATATTGAGACAGAAGGATTGACTTCATTCACAGGAATATGAGCATCCTCTCGGTGAATCATCACCTCATTAGTGTTTGAATCATACAGTTCATCAAACATAGGATCAAACAATTTCTTTACATCATCTTCCGATGGAGGTACATATGGAGTTTCTTGAGTAGAGTTTGGAACAAGAGATAAACCAATGGGACTGTCTTTGAAGTGGGTCCCGATGGAGTGTTCAGGAGCCATTTGACCGTCACCATCAAACGTAACGTGAATGGTTTCCATGATATTTCGGGTTCTTTTGTTATAGATTCGGTATCCCTTTTTGTTTGGTGCGTATCCTACAAATACTCCAATGTCAGCTTTAGCCCTAAGTTTTCCTAAGTCTTGACCCTCATTAGTTGGATAGCACAATGCACCAAACACACGAAGGAAAGAGAGATTAGGTTTTCTACAAGTTCATATGGAGTTTTTCCATGTACAAGTGTGGATTAGGAACGATTTTGTGTATAGCATGCAGGGCGATTGCTTCACCCAGAGAAACATTGGAACCTTTGAGTAAATCAACATTGTTCTAGCGGCTTCAACCGAGTCCGATTGCCTTTCAACTACACCGCTCGTTGAGGAGTTCGTGGAAACACTTCTTTGATGACTGATTCCAACGCTTTCATAGAATTCATTAAGTTATTTGTTGACAAACTCGCCCATTGTCTGCTCGACAATTCGACGGTTTTGTTAAGTCGAACTCGCACTGCTTGATGAGTTTGATGATGATATCGAGTTTCATCCTTTGTCCTTAAGAACTTGACCCTGTGAATCTAGAGTAATCATCAACCACAACTAACACATATTTCTTCCCAAAGATATTCAGTACCCTCATTGGTCCACATAAATCCATATGAATCATATGAAGAACTTCTGTGACAGAGTTAGTAGGTTTGGGTTTATGGGCATATTTTTTGCTTTTTCCCAATTGACATGCTGAACAAAGATGATCCTTTTCATACTTTAGTCTAGGTAAACCTACAACTAGGTCCTTTCTGGAGAGATCATTGATGGTGCCGGTTCAAGTGATTGAGACGACGGTGCCATAACCATGACTTTGTTTTTGAAGCCTTTGATAACAAGCCGATTGGAGAAGCCCTCATCATGTCATCGATAGAGATGGTGTAAAGGTTTGACCCACGAGTTCCTTTTAACAGTTCCTTACCATGAAGATCTCTAACAAAGGTGTATGTTTTCTCAAGGCAACTTCTAGATCGAGTCACGAATTGACCAACAGAGAACAGATTATGACCCAACCCTTCAACATAGTAGACTCTCGAGATGACACTATCACCAACAACATAATCTCCATAACCCATAATAGCACCGAAATGCTCATTACCAAATCTAAAGTCCCCGATGAACTTGCTCACGAAGTTCATGAGCCACGACCGTCTCCGGCCATATGCTTGGAATACTGAGTCCAGTACCACGTAACGATTTGAACGATCCGCAGCTTGAACACGCATAAAAATGGATAATCGGATAATTGGGATCCCCATGCAAGAATGGGTTCCACTTGGTTAGTAACAGTATATGGAACACCCACATCGTAATCGAAACATCCATATCGAAGTAGAAGCAATGGAATCATTGGGAATAGATGCAATGTCGGTGTCAGATTTGACCTATTCAAAGTATGTTTACTTCTTAAGGGAATAGTTCTACCAGGAGGCATCCATTTTCTAGTGGGCATAATCTTAGCAGTTTGAGAACAAAACTGATTATTCTTATGGCCAAAAGGTATCCAATAATAACCTATCTTTATAAAAGTTCTTCCCGTGGTTTCCACTGCTTTCTAACAATCTTTCGCTTTTGCCTTTTTGCCTTATTTGCACGATTATTAGCATTAGCAATTTTAATCGGGCATTTGACAAAGATTAGACAAAGCATTCACACCACATTCATGATTAGCAAATGAATTCAAGCATACAAAGATTACAAGGTTTGCAGATAGTATCGAATTAATTAATTACAAGACGCCTAAGGCTAATACTAGAATCAACACGATTCGCTTTATTCAACTCAAGCCTAAAGTTCCTAGATTGGTCTTCTACTCTCTTCCAATGCACATTCTTAGCTTGCAAGGTCCTATCTTTCCTTGTATTGTCTTGAGACTTTGACCGCCGCTTTAAAGTCACCGATTACTCCTGTAGAGGGAATGGGAACATTAGTTGGTTGATCTAATTTTTGCATTCCTCAACTTGATGTGCAAGGATCTGAAGTACTAGAAGGCACATTAGTGTATACTTTAAGACTGATTTGAGCTTTTTGCGTGCACACTAAAGTTCACTTTCTTAGCACTAACATATCCGAATCAACTACTTGAAGGCACATTAGTGTTTCCTTTTTAAGACCGGGCATAGAACGGATTTCACGCTTGGCACTAGGCATAGAACAAGGCATCACAGCTTTGCCTTTTGCACCTAAGGTTAAGGATTTTGGACATGTGGCAATTACACATTCTCGCAACTCTTGAGATCGCTTTGGCCCGAGGCAAGCAAACCTAATTTCACTATCAAGAGGTTTGTTAATGAAATCCTCTTCAACAATCTCACGGAGACATTCTAGACTATCCTTAAGGTGAGCACAGGAGTCATGAAAAGCATGTTCATTATTCCTAAGATGAGGAGGAATATATTTAACTGTCAAAGTGTATTTGCAATCTAAGGGTGACTTTGAGACAACATTCTTATTGAAAACAAGTGGCGCTTCCCATTTCCCCGACTTCTCGATTCTCAATTTCTTTTTGTAAAGACGTTATTTTTTCGTTGTTTTGGTCACGGGTGACTTTATTGAATCATATAACTCTTTAAAATGTCGCTTAACCTTTTCATTTTCTTCTAGAAAACTTTCGTTTTCCTTTTGTAAAGCATTTACTAAGTTTTGAAGATGAAAAGTTTGAGAATTCTGAGAATCTAAAGGAGGAGGCATTTGGGAGCCTGTCATATTGTTCGCTTGACCCTTTAATTGAGAGATTTGGGCTTTCAACTTTCTCGATCGTGTTGCGAGCTTGAATCGTTCATCACGCTTGTTAATTTGAAAACTGCATCAAACTCTAGAGCATCCAAGATGTCTTGATATTTGAAGTTTTGACATTTTCTTTAAGATGTTGATATTTTAGTTGTAAATTAAAATGCTCAACTTCTAGTTTAGAAAAATGTTTAACCAAATTGTCGTGATCATCCAGTTCAATTTTCTCGCTTAGTTTAGAATTAGTTTTTTCAAGCTCAATGACACGATCATGGGAGACTTTCATGGCCACAGATAGTTCATGAAATTTGGAAGCATTAATAGAGCAATTTGAAGCGGTGAAAAAGATATCTTGAGCAACACATTCAGGAATAAGAGTCTCATTTAAGGTATGCAAGTTCTTCCTCTCAATCTCATTATATTTTAGTGCACGCCCATAATCACTAACTTCAACTACCATTGCATCAAATTCCTTTTCCATTTCTTTAATATCTGATTTTATCCCCTTTTAAGACTCTCAAAATGATCTTTTAGTTGTTTAAAGAAAGGCATGACCTCCGTTAAATAACATTCTTTCATTTGCTCAAAACCCCTTTCCCCTTCAGTTATCCCAATAGGTGTGATCCTTTTCTTACAAGTTTTCTCAAAATCAACAAATAGTTGAAGAATAACATATTGACTGATTAAGGTCTTGCTTTAGTGGCAATAGTTCTAGGAACTAAATGCATTGGTGTATTTGGAGGATACACAGTCGCTTTAGGGAATTTCCTACAAGGGGAATTCTTTTCAACAAGATTTTCAGCTTTTGCAAGTCCATATCCTTTTTCCGTAACACTTGTTCAGGGTCAACAATGTTTGAGGCTTAAACATGTTCAAGGAAATCCAGTTTTCCTTCTTGTAGTCATGGGGAGTGATAATAATCTTTTTCTCTTTGCATTTCGGGTCATCTAGTTTTTGTTCATCCTTTCCCTAGTGACTTCATCCGATTTCTTATCTTCCTCAGTGCACTCAATGCAACTAGGTTTCTGTCTAGGCTTAAGAATTTCATTACCATCATAAAGCACCTTATGAGCATTTCTAGCCCTTTTAATTACCTCTGGATTCGGTTCCTCAACAAGGGGAATGCTATGCTTATCGCTTAAGACTCTATGTTTAGTGACCATGTGAGCAATCTGAATGGTGTTTCCTTGTATGTACAACTTGTTCTCAAGTTTGTTTTTCAAAGTTTTCAGATGAGAAAAATCTCTCAAGAGTTTTGATTCCTTTGCATTAAATTCTTGCTTAAGCATTTTCACATTTTCTTGAAGTTCTTGTTTTTGTTTAGATGTTTTAGAAAGTTTTTCTTGCAAGGAATTTAATTCTTGTTTCAATACTTCTTCTCTAAACTTACTTTTTCTAATTATTGTACTTACTTGGTTATCCATTTCCTCGCCACGAGTGGTCAACTCAAACTTAGCACGTTGTTCATAAATAGCAACACGCTCTTTATAGGCATTTAGTTCAGAAATAATGGAATCATCGGGGCACATGCATGTATTCATCAAAAACATAGTCATTGTTGACTCCAGAAGATGCATCACTTGGTACAACTTCACTTTCACTTTGTTTCACATATTGATCATATGGGACAATATTGATATTACCCATATTTTCAATATTTGATTCAATAGTTTCAGTTGATGGAACTTTGTCATGCATCCGTGCACATCAAGATCATCGATAGTTTTAATACCTCTGAGATGAGCTTGTCATGGGATGGCCCAACTAGTGATGAAGAAGAGACCTTGGGAGAAACCATTGGAGAAATGCTAGCCATAAAATTGTGTGTGCAGTAGGTCCATCATCCACATCAGAGTCGTATGCATCACAATCAGCCGACTTGAAAGGCATTCTCGATGATTGTGACCTATCTCCAATAGGCCGCCATCCACATCGCATCATAGGTCTTGGCATTGCCCTCAAAGAAGAAACAAGAATTCCTCTTCATTCAAAGTAGCACCATTGTCCCGAGCTTGAGCCGCCAAAGATCTTCTCCGGTAATCAAGATTCTGTGGGCGCTTTGGAGATGTACAGTTCCTTGCAATGTGTCCCTCTCCACCACACTTATAACATTTGATGAGCTTAGTTTGACCTTGGTTACCATTCCTTCCTCGATTCTCGTTTCCAACATAACCTCTCCCAGCTCCACCTCGCCCCTCGATCATATCTGTCTTTCCTGAATCGTTGCACCACGATCCTTCCATCTTTAATAGTGGCTTGATTGTGTGGGTTAGATGCGCTCGAGGTTGTTGTTGGTTTGTGGGAGAGTATTCATGTTTTGACGAATGAGAAGAGCTAGTTGATTAATGAAGCTACCCACGTGAGTATCAAAGATCGCCTTGTTTGTACATAGGATCCGGAATGAGTTTGTGATTACCATTACCCAAGGGTATGACTTGTGATGCTTTGGTTGTGATTCTGATGTTTGAGTAGAAAGTCAGAGAGTCATTAGACGAGCTTGTCTCTCCTCGTTGGTTTTGAACCGATTGAGAATTAATTTTTCAAACATAGCATGTCTCTCATTCTCAAGGAGGAAGGCATAGAGTTGCTCATAGTTTGTATTCTTCAATCCTTTAGTGAGCTTCACAGATGTAACAAACTTGTGCCATTCGGGATTCATGTTGTTCACAAATTTTGAGTTCAACTGAATGTTAGGCATAGTCATTCCGATGTTCCTCATGTCATTAACTAACTTATGAAATCTCACATAGTACTCATAGACACTCTCATCCGGTTTCATCTTGAAATGCTCAAATTGGCCATAGAGTTGGGATTCTCTGCCTTCCATAGTTAATTCGTAACCTCGAGAGAAGCATCTTAACATTGTCCCAAACCGCCTTTAGCATCGTGTTATGATTGATCGCCTTGTAGATGTCTTTAGGAAGACCTTGAAGAACAATGTTTGAAGCCCCGATATCGCATCAAATCTCTTTTTATCCTTATCATCAAGCTCATCATACATCTTAGGTATGTCCATTCCGTAAAACAGAGTACCATCTGCATTAGTATCAAGTATGTCTCTAGTCGCCTCAACTCGATATGGTCCTTCATCAATGGATTTGAGAATGTTGACACCATTTTCCTTTCCAAGGCAATACAGTCTAATTCGTTGAGCCCAAGAGTCGTAGTCAGCTCTGTCAAGCATGGGTGGACGAGTATCCGAGCCACCGCTTGAACATCTTCGCAACAAAGGAGATAATGGGAACGTTGGTAGACATGTTAACAGATTATACGGGATTTTATAGCTCTATGATTAAACCGTGAAATGGATTCTTTCACGGATTTTATCAATCAAGAGAAAACCGTAAACAATCACTCAAGACTCTAGATGATAAAATACTAAATCGCTAGAAGATAATGCACTAAGTCGCTAGAAATTAATGCACTAAGTCGCTAGAAATTAATGCACTAAGTCGCTAACCCTTAATTCGCTACACCCCTAAGTCGCTAGAGTCCCAAGTCGCTAACAGAAAAGCAAGTCGCTAAGTAGTAACTCGCTACATACCAAGTCGCTAACCAAATTTTGGCAGCAATTCGCTACTCAAGTCGCCAACAATGCAAGTCGCTAAAGAGCAACTCGCTGCACCAAGTCGCTACCACAAGTCGCTAACCGTAGTGGAGAATCCACTACTTGTACTTTAACTCGCTAGATCTAACTCGCTAGTTCCAACACTGTAAGTCGCTACAAAATGTGAAGCAAGTCGCTACCAAGAAAATATTCCGTGAGCTAAGTCGCTAGCTTGAAAAACCATATAAACATCACTTTTCAATCCAAAAACAACCCAACCAAGATGATTCAAGCTTACCAAATGAAAACCTAAACACTTTTGATGATTCTAAACATAAAAGTACCAACAAAATTCAAACTTTAACACAAGAAATCAACCAAATGATGCAAAACCACTAAACTTTTTCAAACTCAAAAACCACCTAAAACCACTAGAAATCCAAAGATGTGCAAGATATGATCTAACCATGGCTCTTGATACCAATTGTAAGATATAACTTTTCACATACACATCATAACATTAACACAAGGTAGCATATAGATGGAATTCTAGAGAGAGAAAGTTAGAGGTTTAGGGAACTTAGTGAGAGAAAGTGAAAGATATTATTATGAGCTCCAACTCTCTACCTTGGGAGGTAGAGAGTATTTATAGTCTTACATAAAACGCCACACATCGGGTCGTGGATCGCATACAGTGGGTAAAGACCCGTCCGTCCTCCACGGTGTTACTTAACTAAATACTACTTAACTTAAAATAACTACGACTACGAGCTTTCTAACGATTACATATACTTGAGGTGACCGACTCTTTAATACCTGGAATTTCTAATTCCTAACAGCTATGTATACACTCTTGAAATGACCACTATATTTTGGATGTCTTCTAGACATAAAATATAGCCAGGTCCACGATGGAATATAATTTTATCGCGATAAATAAATTTGGATAAGAGACAAAATGTCTACGCTAATATGAGATGACGCATCAACATCGCTTCTATAATGGTAGTTGTATACATTGTGATAACCATTAAATAATTGGCAAAACTTATATCACAATGTATAATGGTGAGTCAAGACATATTATGTCGATACGACAACTACTCTCAACATGAGTTATTATTTTGACAATGTGAAGTCAAATGATAACAATGTTGATCCGCTTATAAAAGGCTAGCAGAGAGTGAGTTAGCAAGTCGTGTGGAGGAATTGGACTAAAGCCCCGGAAAAGTTTATATGAAGGAAAACCTAACCCAAATCGGATCGAGATCCCAAGATCCGGGTTCAATAGGACAACCTAATTATATAAACCGAGGGAGGTCACTGTGGGGGAGTAATCAATTCTCCATCCATATAAGGGAGCATGTAAATTTCCTAGTCCATTCCTATAACAAGTTGACAATATGAGGATAAGCTTATAACTTTTAATGATTCGATTGGAATCACCTATGTGAGAGAGAAGTGGGTCGCTCAAAGGAAATGTGTGGGCTTAATTCCTAAAAGCTGAGAACCAGGTAGTGTTCATGACCATAACGAACACAACTATGAGGATTTGACTATGTTAGGAGAGTCCCGTGTGAACTTATATTGTCGATATACAAATAGCGCATCGGTTCAAAGACATCGCTCTACCGGCAAATTAGTAGGCTAAGTATATTTCATAAGGAAGGTTCAAAGGGTTACACCTACCTATCCTATGTGATTCAACTATTGAGATTTTCATTGAAATGTGTGTTTTCGAGTCAATATCTATTCATGTGGGGGATTGTTGGAAAACTTGTGAATGAGATATTTAGTCTCGAAATACGGGGATTGGAATGGAACTTAATGAAAAGAGAAATGGATTGCTTACAATTATCAAAGTTGTAACAACAATTGGTTAATGGTCTAAAATGTCATAAATATTGTTTTTAACTCGATTAATGATTGGTTTAATTGGAGTTAACTACATATTAATGGGACATAATAATTGACATTATACCATGAGTTTCACTTGGTAGTATAAACGTCAAAACTTTGGTGTTGTTGGTGAACTCTGTGTGATTAACTAACCTTTTGTTCCTAAACCAAAAGACACACTACGTTCTTATTGTTCCATGAGACCAAACACAAATGTCGGTGAAAATTTCGTGCATGGAGGTCATATCCTCGCAAAGTACAACGCATCGCTCGTGATCGCTGTACTCGAAACCGACGGCTAATAGGCTTAATCCGCTTTAAGGGAAGCGTGTCAAACACGCAGCCTCGATCATGTTATTGCATTTCGTTTCGTCTACTTTCTGGTTTTATCTTCTTATAAACTCTTATGTTTATAGTTTTGTTTATGATTTTTCTGTTTACCTTATTAAGCTTGATTATATTGTATCCTTGTTGTGATTTCTGATTCGGGTATTTCCCTACATTAACAACACCTGTTTCCATGGGATAACGCCATTTTCTGATGTGCTTTTACCTAATAAAATGAAAACCTTTACAAAATCTCATATTTTACACGTCAACTAAATAATTCTTCTGATTTGGGATTGATTAGATCTTTTTTTATTTAAAAAAAATACCTCACTTGGTTATGTTTTGTAGTATGGTTTGATTATAGTCCTAATTTTTCTATCCTAATTGTTAGTGAAATGATAGTTAAAACTGATTCATGAGTGGAAGATACGGCTGTATTGCTTTGATGATAGTGAAATGAAAATGTTTTTAATTTTATATATGTTTTGGTGTGATTGAATTTGATATTTACGGTGTCTGAAAAATTTTCATGATAGTAGGATAGGGGGCTATTGATGTGATGATAGTTGGTTTTATTTACGGACGTATGTTCCTAATAATGAATAAGTATTCATCTTTCCGATAGAGTAGGTTAGCTGGTCATTAGCTTGCAGTCGGAATAGGCCGATGTATGTTTAAGAATCTATGTAACATTGTAGTATGCATAAGTGATAATTCAAAAGCATTTTATGGTTGTATGCCGATGGTCGCTATTTTAATGTTTGAACTGTGATACATTTTTCTAAACAGATAATATTGATGATCAAAGCGTTATTGCATGTTTATAGCGAATGAATGTCAACACAATTGTATATAAAGTTGTTAAATCTCTTCAAGTCAATCATGTTTCATTGTAGGGCATCCGCTACACACATGAATATATATTTTATGTGAGAAGATATAATCATTGGTCCCAGCGCCTGCCCCAATGAACCATGATTGGCTCGAAGATGTTAAGCATCTCTGTATATAGTCGTGGTAGAATGGGCTGGAACTTGACATCGAATAGATTGCCATATCCTGATTTCGTATTTGTTCTTATTTTAGGTATGTATATGCGAATTTTCAGATGACAAGTGGTCTCCTAACTTTCTCGGGGTAATTGCTCAAAAGAATCACCATACAAAGTTTTTCTACCAAGGAACAGAAGATAATGTTCTACCTGGTAAGTTTACTCAAACAATACATGGTTGTTTGGTTTTTGTGTAATCTATTTAGCCAAATGATTGGAAAGTGTATTTGTTAGTATGATTTAAACCAATTTCATATACAATGATTTTCACTTTCCATTGTAACAGGAACGGTGATTCATAACAAGGTTTGTCACCCGTGCAATAATGACTTCTACATGTGCACATTACTTTGGGATGATTGTAGGTATTATCTATTATGCCCTTCACGATCTCGGATAATCACATTAAATGATTATCAAAATATATGTTGTAAATCAGATACAACTACCTGTCCTTGTATGTTCATTTTCCCACGTAGGCGTATAAGGCATGGCAGAACGTTCTCTCATTTGGTAAAAATATCGCTTTTCCCGAAGCTATTAGACGCTACTTTGTGAGACATAAATTTAATAAACAAAGCGATCTATGTGTCACAAAATAGCATTTAACAAAAGAATATCGTGGTTTTTTGTTGTTTTATAAAGCAACCACTTAATCGGGTGCCTACCTTGCCAACTAATATGTACTACATTATACAAAAAATATACTTTGTATCATTACGCTTTCCAAAAATACGATGCCTAACACGATTATCTCTCCAAGAATACTGTCTTATGTCAATTTATTTGGCAATTTTTTTTTATACCAATAGACTTGGCGCATTAAAATAAAAAAAAGAGACACGATCTTCTTGAGCTGTTAAATGCCATTTTATGAGACATAAATCTCATGTAGCATGCACATCTATGTGTCATAAAATAGCATTTAATAGGCCAAGAAGATCGTGATCTTTTACTTTATAACAGAATCGGTCATATTGCGGATATACTTCTGCCCGCGGTGATAATATGGTATATTTACTTTTTGCAGATACAACTGTCGCTGATAGCCTATTATACCATATGATTAATTAATTTTTTTAATTTAAAAATTACATTCATGTATGCAAATTTTAATCATCTTCTTTTCAAGACAAAGGACAAACAAAGAAAATGCAGAAAGAAACGCATTTCAGCAGAGCAATCATGAAACAGAAAAGGGATGTTGTTCCACAGCGAATCATCAGATGCAAAGATGATACAAGGTAAACAATATAAACTTACTTAACGTAAAACGCTTTCTTTAATTTGATAAAATATTTTATAGTGACGTACGAAAGGGTAGAGCGAAAAATTATGACACTCATAATAAAATTCACTAGAAATACACAACTATAGATGCAAACACCAACATAAACAAGACGTCATGGCCAACATCAGCTTCCTTCGGTAGCATATACACATTTACCAATCCATTAGGCCTTTAAGTTTTTGGATAAACACATTGTGATTACGAGCATTTAGCTCCAATTCAGCTGCCAAAATACGCATTTGCATGACCTTTTGCCCATCTTTTGCTTGGACTTCTCTTAGATAGTGTACAGTTTTCTTGGCATAGGTATTCCCAACCGTTTCTAACTCATCAATGAAAGCAAGCCTTTCACGAGTAATGCTCTGCCAGAGAGCACATTCATTTGATGTGACATTTGAATATCCCTAACTGTGTGCTTCACAACAATAGAGCACTAGCATCTTAGACCAATTATTCGAATTTGCTTTGCTGTTAGCTGGTCACACATAGGGCGCTTAGACACTGTGTTTCCTTCCTTCTGTATCACAGGTTATCAGATGAGTTATGAAAAAAGATTTTCCACTTAGAGTCTCTTAAATAGCAAAATTGAATCTAGAAAGAATTTCACACAGTATCTTTTGCATAGTAAAGAACGCGCTGGCCACATGTATAACACATAATTAGATATTGAATACTATTTGCATGAAAACAAAAACGCACATATTCGCTGCCATTCCTGCAGGTTTAGTCTGGATTCACTTAGAAAGTATCTAACACAAATAATACGTGCATGTCTTTTATGATATGCTTTGTTCAATACACTCCCATTCATTACATATACATAGTTCTCCTAAACTTTAAACAAAAGACATCCTTGCTGCAACCATGCAAACTTACTTAACATTGTAGTGTTCCAAAAGAAATATAGGCAATCTTGTAGCATGCGTGTTTACTTTTGTTTTACCAAAGTCATAGAGGCAATGTCAACAACACCGTATGATAATATGATTAACAAAGGTGATAAAATTAGTTTCGAGATTGAGAATGGTTTCATTCAGTTTAAAAAATAACGTAGGAAGTCTTTCGAAAAATATGGCATCAGTTACTAATATTGCTCGATCGTGAATCACAAACGGAGAGCACTTACATTTACCATACTTAACCGGCTGACTCTCTCAAACTGATTGTGTATGTGCTAATACATTAACTTTTACAAGACAACTGTGTTATGTTTTCTGCTCTTCCCATTCTTTATTGTCACATTAAAATTGGTATTTTAAATTTGAATCAGCCTTTTGATTAAAACTTATGTTTGAGTGGTAAAAATGACAAAACTTTTAGAACTTTATTTTTTCAATTATGCACTAACAGTTCCATTACTGTAACAGGTTCGGCTTTGACCCGGAAGTAGAGTCAAAAAATTACGGAAAAAATTAGCGGTTGGCGAGAGCAATATAGCATACCAGCAGGCCACGCCGTGTGTCAAAAGACATGTAAGTTGCAGCAAAAATACTTTAGCACCATAAAACTTAAATTAAGTAGATATTAATGCATAAACTAAAATATCTATACACATAAACCCTACTAGCTTCTATTCAAAATACCCCCACAACATTGCACATATACACCAGACCTAAAACCCAAAACACACATCATAAACACCAGAACAGAGCTATCAGTACACCATGGCCTTCAGCTTCTCAATGAACGCATAAGCTCTGCCGCCGCTTTCTTGAGGACATTAACCAAAATCATCACCACCTCTCAAGTCTTCGTTTGCAAGTTGGTGAGCTGAAATGCTCGCAAAGAAGACTCAAAAGGAAACAGAAGATCCAACTCTCCAATCACAAAATCCCTCTCAGCAACACGGGACCTTATGTCTTGACCTTTCTTCCTTAATTCTGCTTCATCTGCCAAAGTAACAGTGACCTCCCTCTGAAATCGCACCACCATCATGTCTCTCACTAAGCTTGACCCAGCAGCAGCAGCCAACTCCTTGCAAAAGGGCATTGGTGTAGTCATTTTTTTTGGTAACTTTTTTTTTTGTTGCTATGTGTGTGTGTTTGGAGTGTAATTTTTCTTTGCTTATGATGGTAAATCTGTGTTTGCAAGTGACTTATAAGACCATTTGATTTGATTGCCCCCTTGAGTCACCCACAAAAAACAGTAACACATTATTAGTTTAGCTTCCCCATGCATGAAGAAGCATTCACTATCCACCATTTCACATCCCATCACATTTTCACAAACGAAAAAAATAATAATAATAAATAAATAAATAAATAAAAGTTAGAAAAGGGATAGATTAACATTACCAGTTTGACAAAAATTGATCTTCAAAAACAGATGTGCAAAAAAAATGTCTTTTGTTTGGATTAACTATTCAAACAAGAGAATCGCAAATGTTATTGATATAATTGTATATTGGGTTGCAAGTTTAACTTTTTTGCTTCATTTTCTCAGGTTCTCTGACATTTAAAGAGAGGAGACATGGGATAAAGAGACATAGACAAACAATAGTTTGATAGCTGAATTGTATATGTGATTTCCTGATATTATATTCGACATATGTATTTTAGTGCATAAGATTCCTCTTTTAAGCAAATTAATATCAAATGTATTCCTTTTCTTATACACTTCTATGAAAGCGAGGATGCAAACTATGACAAACAGTGTAGCATCGAAACGGGAACTGCAAAGGGATACGGGAACGATACGGGAACGGGAAACGGCAAAAATAAAAAATTCAAGATACGGAACGCATAGATACGGCAATAAAAAAATATAAAAAACATAAAAATATATTAAAGAAAGTCCAAAATAGATATATGTTGATGTAAATGTAAACTCCAAAAATACTACATGTTCCAAAAGTAATTAATTATCAATAATAAAATCATTTTCAAAACAAATCACAAGACATAAAATAGCATGTTTCAAACTTTCAATATGAAATTATGATCCTAGGAGACAAACAATTATAAAGAAAAATATTAAAAAGAGAAAATAAATGTATATAAATATAAAATAACACATGTTTCAAGACAAAATAGACCAAAGGGCTATAGCAACTAGAAATATAAAAATAAACTTTGCCAGCTAGAGTACTTTTTAGTTTTATTTTATTACTTCATCTTCTCTAGCTTCTTTCTTCTTCAACATTTGCAAATCTTTCATCTTTTTGGCTTCTTTCTTCTTTCTTCTTTTTTCTTTCTTCTTCATTTTAGATACGACAGAAAAGCAAATTAAAACCCATCAGAAACGACTTGAAAACTTATTGCAAATATAGAAACGGCTAGGGAAACGGCTAGGGAAACGTTTCGGGGGCGTTCCCATTCCCACCACGTTTCCAAACGGGAACGCGAGCCTAATAGGCGTTTCGGTGCAACACTGATGACAAACCATAACAAAAATGAAAACAATTTATTTTAGACACATACATTATACAACGGATCATGACAAATTAAAATAACAAAAAAGGAAGTATATTCGATATTTTTACATAAACAAACATATAATAACAAACATACAAATACATCATTTGTAAAATTATCTCCGACAAAAACATTCTCGCGATTACGCGTTGGCTACCCGATATCTTTTTAAAAAGGTTTACCTTTTTTAACAAACATAAAATAAAGACTAAAATACACCGTTGGTCCCTAAACTTGGCAAGATGCTTCGCGATGGGACAAAACTCAGCCTTATCATCGCCAGAGGTCCAAACCTTGGCCTTTAAATGCCAAATTAGTCCTTTGACTAAGTCAATGTCTGATTTTTGTTTTGTAGTCGAGGGTATTTTAGTCCATACACATTTATACTTTGATAACACATTTATATTTTAGCCCTTCATCTTCCACCCAATAACTTTTCAGCTTATTAATAATCTACCTGAGTTATAACTCTCCTTTTATACTACCTGAATTAATACGTTAAAAGTCGGCATGCATTGGTCACTTATAATTAAGAACTTGCAGACAGCAAGTCTTGAACACTCGCTATAAATGGATCACTTCTTGATTGGTTGCTGACTAATGATGAAGCCTTATTATATTTTGTACAAATTCTTTTGAAAAAGACCATTAGTGATTAGTTCTGAATATGCATATAACATCCAACAACCTAAAGAAGAGGTAACCGGGCATGTTAAAGGAGTCGCTTTCATATACTAGGAAGAAGATATGCTTTATGAATCAAAATTTCAGGTTATCTGTTATATAAGTAGTTCAATTACTGTATCATATCTGAACAAAACAAGTAAAGATAACAAGCGAAAATCAAGATGAAGGCAAAGGATCCATAACATACTATTCTCTTGCAGTGGTTTACAGTGTACCAGTTTAACTAATACGAGAAATTATCATCAAAGACGACAGAGAGTAAGAGGTAGACTCTAGAGTAAAATTCAAAAATTATTCAAGATTTGTGAGCTTTGAGTCAGATCCTTGAGTATGTGTGAGTGTTCTTCCCAGAAGTCATCTCGAATTATGTTCGGGTATTCCACCACTAGCTTCTTCACTCTATTTATATCCTGGTTGTACAAAGAATTTTAGATTGTGTTTAGAACAGACATACTACTTTGGGTAAAAAAATAATGCAGACTGCGACAAGCCAACATGCTAATTTGACCTCATTGTCACTGGAAGTTACAAGTTGATACTAAATTCATCCAACTTTTCAAATACCGTTATAAGAATTTTCCAAAAAAAGATAATAAATTGAATGTGTATGTTGAAAAATTGGATGAAGCAACACTACAAGTGAACCTTTCGCAAGTTCGCAAGCACAAAAAAGATAAGTAGTATGTGAGGGTTACCTCGTCGGCCCCAGAAACTGAAGAGCCATTGCGGAATATGAGTGGCAACTGAGTGTAATCAATACCAAACTCCTGCAAGAGTATCGTATACCATTCCTTCCTTAAAATACCCGGCATTTCCAATATCATGGATTACTTGGTTAGTAAGACAGTACTCAACCTGAAATTCATAGCCTTAGAGAATAAAGTTTCTACAAACGAGGTCGATAATATAATTTGATATCACTCAAAATTCTGTTGGTATTCAGGTTAAACTTCTAACTAACAAACAATTAGTCCAACGTGCATATGACTGGAAGATTAATGAACTATGTTAATACAAATAAGCCATAAAAACGTTTATTTATATTTTACGACCTTCTAATGTTTTGTCGATAACAAAAGTAAAATCATTTTAACGAAACAAATAGAGTACGTAAATAGTTTGAGTTAATAGTTTTCTAACACACTTAAGCTTTCACATAAAACACTAAAACAAGTACAAGTGATTTTATGATTTAGATACATATGTACAACAACTAGTGTTTACATATTGGGTTAAACATATACTTAAACTAAGTATACTAAAATGGGTAAAAACTAAGTGTATGCTAAAATGGGTAAATACAAGCATATACTAAATGGGTAAAATACTAGCAAATGGTTTTGACCCACAACCCATGGTTTTATATATACCACTTAACCAAGTTCATTGTATCTAGAAAGAAAACCATGGATCAACCCATAACCCATGACCCATGACCCATAACCAATAATACCCATGGGCAAAGAGGAGCGGACCACGGATCCCTAGCTTTGTGCTAGCCAGATCCCTTGTGGTAGGGATCCGTGGGATCCGGAACAAAGAGGATTTTTCCTCTATAAATAGTGAGCCATTTCTTCATTGTTTCTCACCCCTTTCTACTATACTTTCTCCCCTCGAGTTAAATCTCACTAACCTTAGATCCAAGAGATCTATGTTTGTAGTTTTGTTTTTGTGTGATCTTTTAGGTTCCTCTTAAAGGCAAGATCACCACCTTTGAAGTCGAGCAAGCTCAAGTCCATGAGTTGCCATGCTTCCTCATCATCAAGGCTACTCAAGTCTTCTTGTTGATGATTCCCTTCTTTCTTCAAAGAAGTGTAGTGTTGAAGACATTAGTGAAAGATGTCTTAAGAGTTAAGACGAAGATATTAGTGAAGGGTATCTATCGTCTATAGGATAAAGCACTTGTGGTAGGTGCTTGGAAGTCAAGACTAAGAAGCATTAGTGAAAGGTGCTTAGAAGTCAAGACAAAGAAGCATTAGTGAAAGGTGCTTAGAAGTGAAGACACAAGACATTAGTGAAAGGTGTCTTGTAGATCTAGTCAAAGGCATTAGTGAAAGGTGCCTTAAATGTACATTCGATATGGTGTGTTTTCATGTACAAGATAGACTAGTTTTAGATCCAAGGATATTGATATCCTTGATGATGTTGTAAAGGAGTAGATCTCCTTTGGGATTAGTCGTTGGTGTAGTGTGGTAGTAGTTCCTCCATTGCAATGGAACTAGGTGCTTAGCCTAGTACCTAATAAAGGGTAGGCGGCGTTGTGAAGGTGTAGTTCACCTAAGGTGTGAAAGAACTAGGTACTTAGCCTAGTACCTTATAAAGGGTAGGCGACGTTGTGTAGGTGTGGTTCACCTTGGAGTGAAAGAATCTGGTGGTTAGCCTAGTAAAAAAAGAGTAGCGACGCGTTGTGAAGGCTTCTCCGCCATAAGGAGATTGGTGTAGTGTTTACAAACTCTCGAGTAGGTGACTCAGGGAGTGGAGTAGGCAAGGAAGGTGACCTTGTAGCCGAACCACTATAAATACTTGCGTTGTGGTTTTGTGCTTCTTACTCTTATCTTTTCATTACTTACCTTTACATGCTTGTTTATCAACATCCAACACACACATCCAAATAGATTGACATAAGTCTATCTAAATAGATTAAAAGGAAGTTTTAATTGGTAAAACTATTCAACCCCCCCTTATAGTTTTCCACAATTGGTATCAGAGCTTCGTTACCAAGTTTGTTGAAGTATATTGTACTTTAAAAACTTGATACGATCCATGGTTAATTGAAAACTACAAAGAAGGTCTTTCATAAAAACAAACACCATGTCTTTTAAAACTATATGTTTGGATGTTGATTTGATAACAACATTTGTTTCTTATTTATTTTTAATTGCACTAATCTTCTTTGTCATGTTGATTAGTCAAAAGCTCATACCCACCAAGCTTTAGGAGTCGCTTGGTAACAAGAATACCTTCCTTAAGAAGGTATCTTAAAGGAGCAGGAATCGTCTAAGTGACATTTGTTGTGTCATTTGTAAAGACATTATCTTTTGTGCTTATACATGTTTTACATGAAGCTTCATTAGGAAGCCTTTTTTTTTTTTTTTCTCACATACGTGTTTTATTTCTCATCTAAAAATAGTGGTATATAAAACTTATGTTTTGTTTCTTTTAAATCCAATAATAAAAAAAAACACGAATTTCAAAAATTCCTCCTTCCCTATAAAACCCCACCGTCGGCCACTCTACCAAATCCTCATTTTTTTCAAATCCTCCAATTTCAAAAATTTCCTCTTATTCAAAAACTTCATCTTCCTCCTCATTTCATCTCAAACCAAGAAGATTCGTCATCAACATGGTTTACATCGCACTCGTGCTCATCGCCCTAACACTCATCGCACTTGTGTTCCCTATGATGAAGTTCACATATGGAGACATTTACTTTGTGTTGTTAATCTACATTGGGATCATATACCCAATCCTTTGTATCATCCTTAGTATTGAAATGCAATATTATTAATAATCTAGTTTATCCAAGTTATTTTTATCATAATGTGTTTGTCACTTATTTTGATTTATATGTTTTATATTCTTTCGTGATACATTAGAAGTCATGTATGCATTCTAAAAGAAAATGTAGGATAAAACATATTTCGGGGTATAAAAACTATAAGACCTATGTTTTTATCAAATCTGTTTCTGTTACTACAGATCCACGGATCCCTGATGATATACTAGCCGGATCCCTTTTGAAAAGGA
Organism: Chrysanthemum makinoi; assembly: GCA_910596185.1. Classification (NCBI taxonomy): domain Eukaryota; kingdom Viridiplantae; phylum Streptophyta; class Magnoliopsida; order Asterales; family Asteraceae; genus Chrysanthemum; species Chrysanthemum makinoi. The sequence goes on from OU343220.1 coordinate 153,581,259, forward strand.
ACGTGGGATCCGGCCCCTCGAAAAACAAATTTCATGCAAGATTAAAAACCACTATTTTTCTAAAAATAATAATCCACTGAAAAGTCAAAAACTTTAGTTAAGTGTCATTGTTGTTAAAAACCATTGTTAATAAAAATCTAGTAAAAACATTAGATTATCATAAGTTGACCACAAACATCTCCTTTTATTAACTTGTCATTCCTATAGGTTCAACTATGACGCATGAATACGAGTTTGATTTTTCACTCACTAGCGTCTACACTCCGAACATCTCTCTCGAACCCAACACGCCTGGCAATCATGTTCGTGGGTTCAATAATCTCAAAACCGCCACTTCCACGAAGGACGTATTGTAGACAACTCTCTACAATTCGAAGAAGGTATCAATACCTCATTCCGAGCCATAGGACTAGAATGTCTTCTTGAAATCAACGAGAAGATATGTCCAAGGTTCAAAATGGAATTCTTCCACAAGTCGAACTTCGTAACGAGGATCGCTCTCTATCTCTTTGGTTTTATATCAAAACCAAAAGTTCACTCTAACCCTTGGGCATTTTGCTCACATCCTCCGGATTCCAAATCATGGACAATGTGCCTTCACCGAAGATTGGTCTCTTGATTCTCTCTTCAACTTTCGTGAAGAAAATAGTCCATATTGTTCACACATACCCTCTCCGGAAGATTTAAATCGCATAATATGCAAACCTCGACCATATTACTCCGATCCAAACATTATCTTTACAAGGGATATCCGAGAAGAGTACAAGCCTCTTGCACTCATCCTACGTGAAAATGTTTGGAGTCTTAGGGAAATCGAGAAATCCTTCCCGCTTGTTGTGCTCACATGTTGTACCGTTTGCTAACACAACAACCATACAATCTCGCTTACTTCAAGGCGAATTGCAAATCTTCAAGGCTCCAAGAATAAACTCATCCCTTATGGAATGTTCTTGACACGCCTCTATCATAATGTTATGCACTTCCATCCTCAATTTCAAAGTCCGTTGTGCGTACTTGTGAACAAGATGATGGAACCGCTAAACATATCTCTCATGAAGACTTTCTTCATTCTTGATTCCACCAACACTCATCAATCACATAATGATCCTCCTAGTGAAAACACTCAAGGAAACCAATAGTATTCCAATATAGGATCAAATCTCTTGTACTCGTGCTTTATCAATGTAATCTACTTTTCTTCATGAAATAAAACATTTTACATTTGATATCTTAGTTTTAGAACTCCTTTAAACTAATCTTGGAATATAATGCTTTGTCAAGATCATTGCATACCTTTAGTAAAGGTTTTGCTGAGTAGATGGGCGGATCCCAAAAGTTACACTAGACGGATCCCCACTCTTAGGGAATCGTGGGATCCGTCGAACAGAAAATGCAATTACAAGCATTGTATTTCAAACACATTCTTAGAACAACTCACACTAAGCTAAACATAGTGTCTTAAGGCAAATTAAGTCCTTATCAAGATAGGTTAATCTTTCCCATTCATACATAAATCACCAAGGTCACACTCTAAAAACGCTTGTAGATCTATCGTTTCGTTTTAACCCATTACTCTTCCGCTCTTAAACTCACACCTCATTTTCTACTTGATCCCTCACATCTAGTCTTAGAAATCTTTCAATTATGGCAAAATTGATCATAAATCATCTTCACCTCCAATTTGATCAAAGTTGATCAAAATCTAGCTTTCTCATCTCAAAGCTTCTAGGATATTTTCCAATACACTATCCTAAGACACAACCTGATCTCTAGGATCATTTAGCTTCAATTGACACTCTAAATCTTTAGTGTCATCCTTGCTCATCCATTGGTACTCTTGAAAGTTCCAAATCCTTCCATAAATGACAATCATTAGCCACATCACCCATTACTTTCAAGTACTAAAGCATCCCTTCATTTAAAACACTTAGGAGGACTGAAACACTCAAGATGATATAGGTCTTAGATCTTAGAAACATCATTTCCTCTCTTTCATAGCTGCTGAGAGACGGATCCCTAGGATTAGCCTAGACGGATCCCTCTGAGGAGGGAACCGTGGGATTCGGATGACAAGATAGGTCAAATCTTGCTAAAACAATCATTCCAACTCATCCTCCTAACTCAAACACTTCATCTCATCTTAAATGAGTTCCTAGATCAGAGCAACCTCTGAAGTTGACTCTTGTGCATGTCAATCATCACATTCCAATAAATCCTAGTGGCTTAAAGCTTAAATGCACTTGCCAAATCTCTTAGTTTATAAACCACCTTGTTAGGACCTCCATAGTCATCACTTTCATCTTAAACTTCAGGTCTTGCAACCTCTTGAAATCATCCCATCATGAGGAAAACCCCAAGTAGTAACTTATCCACCAAAGAACCACCCATTAAAAGAGCTCGTGTTATACACGAAATTTCCTCAACCGAATCATCTCCGGTCAAGCCGACAAATGATAGAACCCTTCATCATCCAATCAAACCAATTTCTAAAAGGTTAGTACCCACAAAACTACCTTTGCCAAACACCACCATACCTCCTAGGCCAAACAATATCATCTCCACCAAACCATCACCATTGGTTCCTAGAGCTATTTCATTTACATCCCCACTATCATCACCACACCTCTACAATTTAGAGGACTTGCCTCCTAGGCCGCCTCATCCGCCTCGACAACATTCTCCTCATTAGGAGGAATAATGGTTCAAAATCAAGGTGTTGAGTCAACACTTGTTCCGGCTTCCTTCTCGGTGTTTTCATCATATAATCCCATTTGGATTATGACAAATCATCAAAATCAACCACCCGACCATACGGAAGTTGACACTTCTACCACCACCATCATTCTTGGTTGAGTCATTCTTAAATGCACCTCCACCAATCCCTCCATCGCTTGAAGCTCCACAAGCCGCTTCATTTGATCCTTCGAATCAAGCCATTTCATTTCATCCACCACCACTACCTAGCCATGACAAAGATTGCTATCATTGTCAACATGTTGAAAGTTTGATACATGAAGTACGAGAAGACCAACGTTTCATGTTCTATCACCTCCTCGAACGTTTTGACGAGATTAAACCTAAACAAAACTTGAGCTAGAAGATTATAGTGGTGTCTTAGCTTCAAGCGTTAGGTGATCTAGAAATTCCTAGTCATGTATTGTCTATTGTCTTGTTTTTCGAGTCATGTATATCATAACTCTTGTTTATTAAATGGAATTACATGCTACTTGCTATATTTCTAAGTATGTGAGTATACTATATAATCCATATCTCTTTTCAGTATTAACATTTCTTGTTATACCAATCTTTCTTGACTTTATTCATCAGCCAGACGGATCCCTCAGATTTGCCTAGACGGATCCCTACTAGGAGGGAATCGTGGGATCCGTGAGACGAAAAGATTTCTTTCTACTAACTTGAATCACATTTGCAGGAAATTGAGAATTATACTTGATTTCTAACCTTTGTTTTGTAGTTATTCAATTTACATATGAAGACTTTGACATCATAAAGCTAGGGGGAGCTTTATGTCAAAGCAATACATTGCAAATTACTTGCAATACTAGGTTTACATTTCGTGACATCCCTTTGCAACAATTGCAATCATCAAGGGGAGCACATTCGTCTCGTAGACGATATCTTTTGCAAACTTATTTGCAAACAAACTAGATTAGTATCATTTACTTGACGCCTTTACATAGGGATGGACTCGTCAAGGGGGAGTAAAGACGAGATCCTTTCCCGTTATTTGCTCTCTATCTACTTTTAATTCTTTCACATGTTTTTCTTAAAAACAACGTGTTGCCTTCCTTCAAACACTTTTGTTTCGACAAAAAGGGGGAGAAGAAAGTAAAAACTACAAATTCAAATTTTTACTAATTTTAGCTTTTTCCTTAAAATAATTTTATGTTTTGTCATCAACAAAAAGGGGGAGATTGTTAATAAAAATAAGCCGTAAAAACGTTTATTTATATTTTACGACCTTCTAATGTTTTGTCGATAACAAAAGTAAAATCATTTTAACGAAACAAATAGAGTACGTAAATAGTTTGAGTTAACAGTTTTCTAACACACTTACGCTTTCACATAAAACACTAAAACAAATATAAGTGATTTTATGATTTAGATACATATGTACTACAACTAGTGTTTACATATTGGGTTAAACATATACTTAAACTAAGTATACTAAAATGGGTAAAAACTAAGTGTATGCTAAAATGGGTAAATACAAGCATATACTAAATGGGTAAAATACTAGCAAATGGTTTTGACCCACAACCCATGGTTTTATATATACCACTTAACCAAGTTCATTGTATCTAGAAAGAAAACCATGGATCAACCCATAACCCATGACCCATGACCCATAACCAATAATACCCATGGGCAAAGAGGAGCGGACCACGGATCCCTAGCTTTGTGCTAGCCAGATCCCTTGTGGTAGGGATCCGTGGGATTCGGGGAACAGTAGGATTTTTCCTCTATAAATAGTGAGCCATTTCTTCATTGTTTCTCACCCCTTTCCAATATACTTTCTCCCCCGAGTTAAATCTCACTAACCTTAGATCCAAGAGATCTATGTTTGTAGTTTTGTTTTTGTGTGATCTTTTAGGTTCCTCTTAAAGGCAAGATCACCACCTTTGAAGTAAAGCAAGCTCAAGTCCATGAGTTGCCATGCTTCCTCATCATCAAGGCTACTGAAGTTTTCTTGTTGATGATTCCCTTCTTTCTTCAAAGAAGTGTAGTGTTGAAGACATTAGTGAAAGATGTCTTAAGAGTTAAGACGAAGATATTAGTGAAGGGTATCTATCGTCTATAGGATAAAGCACTTGTGGTAGGTGCTTGGAAGTCAAGACTAAGAAGCATTAGTGAAAGGTGCTTAGAAGTCAAGACAAAGAAGCATTAGTGAAAGGTGCTTAGAAGTGAAGACACAAGACATTAGTGAAAGGTGTCTTGTAGATCTAGTCAAAGGCATTAGTGAAAGGTGCCTTAAATGTACATTCGATATGGTGTGTTTCGATGTACAAGATAGACTAGTTTTAGATCCAAGGATATTGATATCCTTGATGATGTTGTAAAGGAGTAGATCTCCTTTGGGATTAGTCGTTGGTGTAATGTGGTAGTAGTTCCTCCATTGCAATGGAACTAGGTGCTTAGCCTAGTACCTAATAAAGGGTAGGCGACGTTGTGAAGGTGTAGTTCACCTAAGGTGTGAAAGAACTAGGTACTTAGCCTAGTACCTTATAAAGGGTAGGCGACGTTGTGTAGGTGTGGTTCACCTTGGAGTGAAAGAACCCGGTGGTTAGCCTAGTACCTAAAAAGAGTAGGCGACGTTGTGAAGGCTTCTCCGCCATAAGGAGATTGGTGTAGTGTTTACAAACTCTCGAGTAGGTGACTCGGGGAGTGGAGTAGGGCAAGGAAGGTGACCTTGTAGCCGAACCACTATAAATACTTGCGTTGTGGTTTTGTGCTTCTTACTCTTATCTTTTCATTACTTACCTTTACATGCTTGTTTATCAACATCCAACACACACATCCAAATAGATTGACATAAGTCTATCTAAATAGATTAAAAGGAAGTTTTAATTGGTAAAACTATTCAACCCCCCTTCTAGTTTTCCACAAACTATACCAAAGTTTATGTTTTTACGTGACAAGCATAATGTTAAGGATGCTATATATCTAGTAAGCATGGGTCGCTTGTTCAATGGTTTCAAGGGAAGACCATCATTTGAATCTTACAAAAGTTCAATTAAGGAGATACTTTTTGTGAATGACCCATAGTGTCAGAAGCGGGCGCCTTTATATTATAAAAAAGTTATTAAATATTAGCATGAAAATTAAAATATGTAGTAAAAGAGAGGAGATGGAAGATAAACTCTGCTTGTCTCCAAGATAGATAATCTCGAATCTCCTTGTATGATTCATAACAAACAGCCATTCCGTCAAAACGGGGTGCGTACTGTAACCCTTTTTGAGGGAGGAATTCTTTCCACTTCTTCACATATGTAGCAGGGTGATCACCAACTTTGTGCTCATACGAGTCATAACGGCCAAAGCAAAGATCTAGTCCACCAATAAAGCAAACTTCATAATCGACAATCACCAATTTCTCATGATGAGACCTAATGTTACCGTAAGTATAAGATTAGTTTTAAACATAAGCAGAAACAAAAACAAAAAACAATAAAAGAAGAAAAATATGGAGTGCTTACCAAAGATAGACACCACTAGAGAAATGGTCTGGATAACGTAAAACTCTAATATTCTCATAAAGTGCAGCTAGCTTTTTCTTACTATAAAAGCTATTGATTTTAAGCGCAAGAGCAAGCTCTTTGTACATAAGTATATAAATCTGCAATAACAAAAAAGTAACCGGACAACATGTCATGAAATGTTTCTTTTATCTAAAGTTTGAATACCTTTAGTGGTCACATTCCTGTTTTATTTTTATTTTTTTTGTCTTGGAAGATTTCAAAATGTGAAAGATTACAGGATAGAGTTAAGTGAAGTCAAACATTATGTTTGTATATAGTCAAACCCATAACTTTAAATAGCAATTATAAGTTTTTAACTAAAGTAAGCAGCCTACCTGAACACCCTGCTTGGCTTTTGCCTCCAGTAGAGCGTCAAGTCGAGAAGATGCATTGGCATGAAAAGGGCGGCGCAGATACAGATCCGGGCACAACCACCACCCACACATAAATATCTGCATGAAAAGTTTAAGTGTATCGTAAACTAACTGATGGTAATTAATCATTAATCAAAGCTAACACAACAAGCAAATAATCTCTGGTTTTGCATCTTCAATTGCTAAAGCAATTGCGTCAAAAGTTGTCAAATCTTTGATAGAGCTGAGTATTATTCCCCAACACAAAGCTGCAAATCAAAGATAACATTAACATAACATGATTAACCAATAAAAAATTGATTTAACAAGCTTACCTGTATTCATCACTCTCTCCATAGCCATATACAATGTCCTTAAACTCTTCCAACACAGCCATTGCACTTGAGTCCATAAGTTTCAATCCCTGCTCTTCAAATGGCTTCTTGAATCCATGAACCTTACTAAATCTAGGGGAAAACAAAATAACAACCCATATAAAGTAATTATTCATGAAATAGATTAAAATTACATAACAAAGTAACAAATTACATAGCAGTAAAATAATAAACAGAAATCACTTACTTTCATTTTATTCTTCTTCATTTGCAACTTCTTAGCCGCCTTACTTTCATTTTATTCTTCTTCATTTGCAACTTCTTAACCGCCTTCTCTTTTGCTTCCTGTTCTCCTATTTTTTTTTTAGAAAAAAACACACAAAATTAATTAAAATCCAATCAAACATAATAAAACTAATTAAATATTATAAAAAGATAACTTACTTCTAAGCTCAAATTCGTGTTGCTTTTTTATAAGTGATAAATTGTTTTTCTTCGACATCTCCGGTCGGATGATTTCCGGCGAGTATTTTGATTGATTTTTCTATGAATTGACGGCTGTAAAAACCTAACCCTAAAAACCAATTCAATTCAGGTAGATTATTAATAAACACTCCTTTTATCCATTTCAGACTGAACGGCGGCATGGCCAGAGGTGGTCGGAGATTAGCCGGAAACGGCGCCGGAAATATTTTGGTCTTATAACCCTAAAACTAGTTATAACTCTCCTTTTATACTAGCACCAAAGACCAATCGGTAATTATGCCAAAGTACAGTATGTATTATATAATGGGAGTGCAGCAGCTGGTTCAATGGGGTTAGGGTTATCCGGATTGGCGTATTGAGGGAGATGATGATTTGAGTAGATGATGACCAGGATGATGTTGGGGAGATGATGATTTGGGGAGATGATGACAAAGATGAAAGATTAAGGGCTAAAATATAAATGTGTTATAAAAGTATAAATGTGTATGGACTAAAATACCCTCGACTACGAAACAAAAATCAGACATTGACTTGGTCAAGGGACCACTTTAGACTATAAACAGTGAAAAAAAGGACCCCCAACGATGAAAAGGCCGGGTTTTGTCCCAACGCGATGCGTCTTGTAAAGTTTAGGGACCAACCGTGTATTTTAGTCTAAAATAAATGTTTAGCGTCATATTTTATGCAAAATTCTTGGAAGCAATCGGCTATGGCAACTTTGTTCATATTTTTTGAATTAATTTTCAATAACATATTTTTCCTTCTCTTAGAAACCTTTTTTTAGAGTGCTGCTATATAGTTATAAACTCTTGACATATGTTATGAGCCCATCAACTAAACAAACATTTTATGATCGATATTTAAATAGTTGTGAAGTACGATTTTTTTTGCGCATTCTTATAAATGATGGAGGTATATATATTTTTATTTTGCGCACGCACAACTTTTTATCACAGATTCTCAACAATGTTTTATGCGAAAGTGGTTAACCCATCAACGCAAACAAAAACAAAAAAAAAAGCCATAACGTCGGAACTTAATATATCACGCTTAACAACATTATTTATAAATCACCCACCTCTTCGAGACATATATAAACTGCGCTCAAATAAAAAGAAATAAATAAAATAATTTGGGGGTTTTGTTGATCTTATTCGTCTGAAGCCCTAAATAAAGTACAACTCAACTCAAACTCAGCTCTTCTTCTTCTTCTTCTTCACCATACACAAACCTCATATTTTTATCCATCAATCCATCTGGTACGTCATTTAACTCTCATCACACACTCAAATTCATCATCTTTTTAGTTACGTTCACGATTAATACGCTCAAATTTTATCTACTTACTGTAAATGTCTTATTTTTTGCTACTTTATTGTAAAGTATAGTTTTTTAGGTTAAAGACTTAAATTTATGTGATTTTAGCATTGTAACGTGTTTAGTGATGGAGAATATGTTTGGATTGATTTTTTAGGTTATAGCTTGATTTAGTTTCGTTATCGAAAACGAAGTTATTTGATATGCTAAGTAATTAATTTACGGATAATTGTACAAAAAAGGACAGGTTATAAACATTAATTCGGGTTTTTTAGGAAGCGGATAAGTACAACAAGAATGAGGGATTTGAGGGGATGTTTAGAATAGCTTATTTTACCGGCTTACCGGCTTACTGAAAATTGGAAAAGTAAAAAAGCTCACTTTTTTTAGCTTATTAAGTTGGGTTTTTGTACTTAATAAGCCATTAAGTTGAGTTGATAAGATTATGAGCCCAAAAAAGTGAGCTTTTTGGCTTTTCCGATTTTCAGTTAGATGATAAGCCCATGAAATAAGCTAAACGAAACACCCTTTTAGTGTTTGGATGTCCTTTTGCCGTAAAAAGATGCAATTGGTAGACTATAAAAATATTGAGACAGCTCATTTGCTCATATATAAATGCAATTGGTAGACTATAAAAATATTGGTAGATATGAGGTCTAAAGTGTAATCCACCCTTTCTTGTTCGAACCTGCTTAACCTGTCCCAAAATAAGCAAATAAGTAGAAGCATTTTGGAACTTTGGATTATACAAACACTCCTAACTTCTTATTTGCTTAAAAATAAGCAGGTATGCATAAATTAATTAACAGAAATGCATTAATGAATTAGCAGATATGCATAAAAAATGAGCAATCCCAAACATCCTCTTATTTAGGAAGGAGGTGGTTTTGTAACATGTTTTGGGGGTTATTCTCCTAGTCGAAAGTCGTAGTCAGTGTATTTAGTAGAGTGTTGTAGAGCTCTTTGTCATTTGTGTGTCTGAATAAAGGAAGGCTATATAGAAGTTTAATGTTTGCTTAGCAAGAAATGTAAGTAAACACGAGAAAAGTATGCTGCAAGTAAGGTATATTGTTAGTCTGATATGAGTTTTCAAGTTTTTAGCTTGTGGGAACAGTACCTTGTTAATGAGCTGTATAATGAGATTGTAGCTCTTGCAATGAATGGAATGTGTATAGAATTTTTGGAGATAAATAACCAACATATATTTGATGTTTAAGTATTAGAAAAAATGGCAGGTGAATGATGCTCGAGGAGCAAGCTTTAGGTAGCGTTTAGTTGTTGAAAACTTTCTTGTTTTTCCATTTCTTGATTCCTTAAGAAGGGAATGATTTATCTTCTCTAGAGAAGAGTTGAGAATTTTGAAAACCCGTTTAGATGGAGTTATATTTTTCCTTTTCAAAAAGATTACCTCGGATTGCGACGGTGGGCGGCGACGGCGAGGATGGAAGGTGGAGATGTTACCAATGGTGATTAGGGTTAGAATGAGATACTTGAATGGTAGATTGGGAAATCCCGTCTTTTTTATGTTAGAGAGAAAAAGTGGAGAAGAGTAGATTGGGGTAGAAAGTGAGAATTTCACTTTATTTCTTTAAAACTGTTGGAAAAAATTGTGACTAAACGGGTCTTCAGTTTTTCCATTTTCCTATGAAGAATTTCCTCAAAAAATGAGATGTTTTTCACCAAATAAATGCTCCCTTAGTTTTCCATTTGTTTTCCTGAATTTTGTTAGTGTACAGAATAAGACTTGATTATGTGTATTTATAGTTGTTATGCTTTCATATTGGTAGTTGCTTTTGGAATAACCAATCATGGTTGCTGTTCAATTTATTGCCTCTTGACTAGTTAGTACAAACACACTCATGAGAGCTAACATGTTTTACTAGTTCTTTTACGAAGGCTTTTAGCACATTAAGTATTAGCTCAATTATATAATGTTGTGAGCTAACTTATTTTCACTGAAACAGTAACATTTGTATTTTTTTAACATGTAGACTAAATAGAGATGCTATTTATGAGATTGTGTTAAAAAGAAAACAAAAAGAACTTTTTTTTATTTGATGGATAATGCCAAACTTTTTGTATGTATGTTCTCTTTTGGGGAAAAAGTTAGAGTGGCATATAACAAATCAAACTAGAGGATTATGTGTGGATGTAGTTGCCACTTTTTCACTGGAACCCTTCTAATGTGGCATTGTGTTTGAAAAATCCAATTAGTAATTTTAATCAAAGGATAAAGATTTTGGAAGTTACGTTTTATGAAGAAAGTTGTGGAGCAGAGGGTTTCTAAACGTAGGCTAGCAATGTTCTGGTTAAAGAAAGTATATTTTGGGTTAAGATGCTGAGAGAGTGATTTGGTTGAATAAATGGGATACTTGGTAAAAAACGTTTCTCTTAGGTTTAGTTGCTCTTCAGCCTGCATGTCTGGCCTCTGTGAGGCAATACAATCTGCTTTTTGTAGTAGAATACTAAGAGTCTAGGAGAATGAAGTCTAGAAGTTTGTTTGAGGGCTATCATGTGTTTGTAGCACGATGGAAGTTGGGCTAATGTGATATAGTCCACTCGAATTGGTGTTTATTGTTTTGAAGCTAAGAACCTAAACTTTAAGCATTACACGATCTTTGAATTATGTTATATGTTCATCAGTAGTCCACACAATGAGGACTTGAAACAATCTGTGAATTGGAAAAAGGTTGGGTGGCACCTAAAGGGGAACCCGAGCTGTCAACTCTTTATATGGGCCCATGTCCAATAATCTTATGCTATATCTGTTATGTGGATGAAATGAGATATTAATATAACTGCAAATCTGCAGTATTGACGAACCCTTACGTCACTTCTTAGCTCATTGATAATTGGTGGCTGCCTATCTGTTTGTTCCATTGTTGTCTTTTTAGGTTGCTGCAATTACGATGGGTTATTATTTACTGTTTTTGTTTATGATCTGCAGGGATTCTTGAATCTACTTACATAGCTGGCAGGATGAGTGATGACGTTTTTGATGGAAAAATGTTGTCCGACAAGCTGTTTAAACTCAACAGCTCTCAACAAAGTATAGAGTGTATCCTTTTTGTCAGGAAAAATTCCTTTCATGTCTTTCGTAATTTATAGACAAACTCTGATGGCCAATAATATAGTTAATCATCATTTAGTTAGAGAAACTATCAGTTGTAGTGTGTTAAATTTGATATTAATTATAGTTCTCTTATCCAAAATGTTTATATTTGGTCTAGATCTCACTCCTACAGGGTAGAACACGTAGCTCTAGCTGGATGTCCATCTTAAGCCTATTAATATCAAATAATCATATGCTTCCATTTTTTTTTAATTTGCAAATTAGAAGATCAAAATAAACCACTTTGGATCTTAGCACCCAAAACGACGGTATTGATTGGACAAGGTCTTTTTCTTTTTTAATTCAAGTTGATATATCCTTGAAACTGTAGATGCCATATCAGTATGTGATAACTGATAAGACTTACTTTCACAATGTCTTCACGACTCAGTTTTTTGGTCTTGAAGTTGACTTCTCTTCTTGAACACTGACTCAGTTCCTTATTTAGGCTCTTAAGTCCGTGAATTTACTTTCTCCTAGTCTCCTATACTTGTGTGTTCAAATGATCGTGTGTCATGAAATATAATTGTCACTAATGAGCATTTAACTTGGAATCACTCTACAAATGTTTGGACAATCTCTTTTGAACTCTCTATATATAACCATAACCTTCTTTGCTTTTATTAACCCTATAACGTGTTTTCAAGGCATAAACTTTTCATTACGTCTTGACTTCATAGATCGGAGTGTACAAAAACAAGTATAGGATGTTCCGAAAGAGTTTGTAGATAAATCTGAAGTTCAGAAGGGTATTTCCGAACAAGTAGAGGGTGGTGCATTCAAGTAGGCTGAGTATTTATTTGCACCATCCTATATCTAGGAGCAATTTTCAGATTATCTTTCTTATGATTTAAGGTGTGTTGGATATGTAAACTCTATTCAATTTGTAAGGGTAAAAATGCATTTTCACTATTGGTTTTATGTATTTTAGTTGCTAGTTCTTTATTGTTAGAATAAAGGTTATTTTTTTCATATACCAATATACGTTATTTGTTTTCACTGTGTAAGTCAATGTTTTTTATTTGCATCCCATACATTTTAAGGTGGGTTTGTTTACGGTAAGAATCATTTTTTAAGCGGTATATTGGCTGTCAAAAAACAATAATAATAATGCTCTATTTTATTTAGAAATGTTAAATTTCCCCGTACGAGATGACCCGAATGATACACGAAGGCCATTCTTTGATTGCATCAAATATTTGTACAAAATTTTAATGACTAAATGGTACAACAAAAAAAGTGTGTTGATATTTTGTGAAAAAAATCCTTTGTATAAATGGAATTCAAGTGAGGCTGTTAGGATGCACTAGGCATTTAGTTACGCTCTCTCTGATTCTTATTTCCTGCTCAATCCAAGAATTGTTGTCTTTCTCTCTTCTTTATCTTTCTCTCTTTATTTCTATTTGAAGAGAGTTGGCAGTAGATAATCACAGCAACACATATCTCTTTGTGGTATAATACATTTTCATATTGCTTCTATGGTTTCCTTAATGCTAAATTAGCATTGTCTCGTTCATGTATTTCACACAGGAAGAAAGCCAAACAGATTGTTGAAATATGGCATAAATCATTTAAATCTGCCCAGCAGGCGCAGCAAGTTTCTTTTCTGTATTTGGCCAATGATATATTGCAAAATAGTAGGCGAAAAGGCAATGAGTTTGTGAATGAATTTTGGAAGGTCATTCCTTCAACCCTCAAGCATGTTAATGAACATGGTGATGATAATGGAAAGAAAGCAGCATCAAGACTGGTAATTTCTTTTATTAGTTTATCTTATATGTCTTTTAGGTTCTATCGAGTTCAACTTTAGGTTTAGTCTCGTTTTAGGTATTGTTTCTTTATTTCAATGGATGTTCTGGTTCCGGTGTCTGTTTACTTCTTTAGAATGTTTTCTTGGGAGTGTTTTCTTCTTATATGGCGCTTGTATCTTCTAGTCTCTTGCTAGTAATTAATAGAAAAATTTTCCGTTTAAAAAAAAATGTTGAGCAAATACACCTCAATTGAAAGTGTTTTTAATATAAACTCAATTTAATTTATTTTGCGGTAACAGGTATAATATCTGTATCATGCCTTTGTTCCTTGTCATATATCATTCTTCTCCGCAACTCATTTCTTTGTGATTTTGGCTGAATTTTCATTGATTTTCATACTGGGTCTCACTCAACTTTATCATATGGCCTTGAAATATTTTCATTACCATACTAGATACGCGCTTATATATGACTATCCCTCGTTTTAGTAGATTATAATTATAGATATTACACTTACCTACAGTGTGGTTTCTCTACATTTTAATGACCTTCATACTGCAAGCATAAACATTCATTCTGATATGAAAGTATTGATCTGGAACCTGCTTTCATCTTGATTGTCTCTTTTTAGGGATTGTAGAATCCTCATTTTGACTTGGTAATGAGTGGCTATTTCAATTCTTACCATCTTTCTCATACTTATTTATCCTTCCAAATATATTCATCTTTTTCCCAAAGGTATGTTGGAGAAATGAGACTCGTGGCCATATTTATCATCCTCCTGAATCTTGATATGGAGTTCATTGGGTGCAAGTAGCTGTAGAAATTGCCTCTTTTTCTGAAAGTGTGGTTAGTGGCTCTGAGTTATAGTTGGAATACCAGTGAGACCTCCTTTTATGACAACATGGTTTCTACAAGTACTGTGCTTGTTCATTCTTAGTTCATGATATTTGTTCAGCATATTTCATAATAATCTTATCAGTTGGGAGTGTCTCTGAAAAACTGAATTAGGACTTATTCAGGCTAGATGTCAAGATCCTTAGGATGCATGGGACCAGGGTGATCCCACCGATCTTCACCTTTTGGAGAAGATCCTGTGAAGGCAAAATTCTATGTTTGAGAAATTATATTTATATTGTATGAGGTAGAAACACTTATAACCTGTATTTGACAAATACAGTGGTTTTTACAAACGTAAACTCTAGCATGATGGTTAGTTACCGGGATTTTATACTTCGCCATTTAACACGTGTTGTAAGGTTTTTATTTATTTTCCCCCCAACCTTTTGGCCTGCTAAACACTATATATGTTGTTACCACATTCCAAGAGTATTATTGTCTGCTGCTGTAGCTTTATACAGTTTAAGTAACTGTTGGTCCTTTTACTTTGCAAGGTTGGCATATGGGAGGACAGGAGGGTTTTCGGATCGCGGGGTCAGAACTTGAGAGAGGAAATGCTTGGTAAAAGTCTCCTCCCTCAATCGGCTACCAATGGAAAGACTTCATCTTCTACCCCGAACCTTAACCCTATCAAGATAGTGAAGAGGGATTCTAACTCACTGAGACTTGTGAGTATCATACATCGCTTCATTTCTGATCCACCGTAAGATTTCTTTTGCTTCGTGTGATATCAAGATACATAATTTGAACATCGTTTACATTTTTGCATTCAGAAATTGGCTGTTGGTGGTGCCCCGGAAAAGATTATCACTGCTTTCCATTTGGTACATGATGAGAATACTACTGAAGATACCACATTAAACAACTGTGAAGGTGCAGTTAACCGGTTTGGAGATTTGGAAAGAGAAATTGAAACTCAAGGTGAAGGGAATTTATCTTTTTGGCTATGTATTGGTGAATGATTCTTATATATGTTGGGCAGTGCTGTTCTTGCTTCTATTGTCACTCTTGAGTAACTCGATACTAGTTTGCGCAAGTGATTCCGCCTTAAACATCAAAATACTCGGTGGAAAGTCTCAATAATCTGCCATACAAACTATGGATCTTTAAAATGATGCTTATCGTGATACATTAGTCAAGTTATTTAAGATGTTCATATCTTCTACTCTTAACATTGTTAGCTCTAGCTACATACAGTGGACCAATACTTTTTAGTTCTGTGATATTGTTTTTTTGGATGCATATTTGACAGTATCCCCATGTTTTATTTGTTTTGCCTTGTTCAGGAGTCCAACAAGGATCTTCATTGCTAGAAGAAATCCAGGAGCAAGAAAATGTACTTCAAGAATGTGTCAACCAACTTGAAACTGCTGAAAAGACTAGATCGTCCTTGATTTCACAGCTTAAAGAAGCACTCCAGGATCAGGTATGGTTTCATTACAAGTCTTCTTTAATTGTAGATGTAAAGATTGCCACAGCATACCATAGCATTGTACAATAAAAGGACATATTAAGACCAAATAAATATGATATATTGATGTCAATTTTAAAACTTGTGGCCTCTTTAACTCTTATTGCCGTATAGTGATCTTATGCTGTGCGTGACAACTTTCTTTTTTGGTCATACAGGAATTGAGGCTAGATGTTATTCAGAGTCAGTTGCAGGTACACACTTCCTCTCCCCTATTTCTCTCTCAAACACACATACTTTTTTCTTTCCGCGCTTCACCTGTGTTCAAAATCTACCTTAAGTCTGTGACCATGGTCATCTTAGGGGGGTGCTTGGTAGGTGTTTTTGAGGGTGGGTAATGGTGAAGGTAATGAAAAATAATGCTTGGTGCTATATAATGAAATGACCCATTACCCAATAAATTGGGGGGAATGCTTTTTTCTCCCTTTCCCTTTCCCCACTATTATCATTATATTTCCCTTTCCCGAGTTTGAACTAAGCACACCCTTAGATCTATTATGGTAATATCAAAAAGTTGCAAATGTTAGTGTGTGCGCAAAAGTAGCAACTTCTATTTTGTCTAGGGCAGACTTTTTATGTTAGGCACATGACCTGGATTGTCTTAGCGTGCTCTAATGTTATATAATGGTAGCAGCATTTATTGTTGCAAAGGCTTTATGGAACATTATAAATTAGGAAGCCGAGTAGGTCATAAAAGAACTCTTTTAATTATCTTGTTCTGAATGTCGGTAAATATTTATCTATTATTTTGTTGTAACTAGCATTTCAACTTATCATAAATTGTACTTTGTTTTAACCCAGCGTTTACAAACATACAATTTATTTGCCACAACTAACTTTTTTATGCAATTTGCATCTGTTAATATAAGAAGGGCCCATCATTCGCTAAGCTGGAATTCTGATTAGCTAAAGTATACATCCACTCTCTTTGATGTTGGATTATAATTTTAAAGCCGTCTCTCTAGTTCCCTAGAATTAAAAACATTAACTTTTGAAACTAAAACTAAATGTATACGCATCAACTTGCTAGTTACGTCTTAGAGACGGACTAAATTAGCTGTTAGCGCCAGTGCCTTAGCTTATCTTTGATATTCATTCAGATGTGACAAGAAGCATGTTACATTAAGAGAATGGTTCTTTTTAGGGTTTCTTTAGTAATGCTAGCATTTTAATGCACAAGTCAGCAATATACCTTTCAGAAAATGTATTGTTTGTATGTTCAGAACAAATGTTCAGTACATAGATCACATCTATCTATAGTCTTTAAAGAGGTGTAAAGGATGGAGTTCATCCTTATCCGGGTATTAACTTCGACATACTTTTGATGTGTGCATTTATGTGTACAAGTGCTAGCTGTTGAATGTGGTACCTTGAGTCTCTAAGAGCATCTCCAATGGGAGTTTATAGGGAGGTCCATGGTGACATGGATTGTGATAATATGGACTTTCTTTTTGGGTAAAAGGATAATATGAACTTCTCCATTAGAGAAACAAGTTTATATCCATATGGATCACACTCGTTTGATTAAACATGTCACTAATGACTGTTATAGGGTATGAACAACTCGATTTATTCTAGCTTCTTGCTAGCTATTCAATACATATTCTAATTGCCTTTCAAATAAGAGCTAAAACAACCCATATGTATTCGCTTCATCGTCAGATCCAAGTTTTTTGGTTTTACTATCATTTGTTTCTGGTTGCGGCGGTTTGTTTTTGCTGCCTTGGCCAAAAAAATTGCGCATGAGGCGCTATGCGATGCGCTTGTGAGGCTGCATCCTTACAGGTGAAAATGAAATGGCTTTTTTTTAGCTGGCTATTTTGGTGGGTATTTTGACTATATATAATAGACCACAGAGAAAATAAATAGCATCTCTAAACTTAAAAAGTCTTGATCTACCAAAAAAAAACAATGATCTTTCTTTTCTCTTTCTCTATGTGTTCTTTTTTTTTACCTATCTATAAATACATATGCCTAAGTTCTAACCTTTTTAGAAATATAGAATAAATTCAGTCGTGATAACCATGCTAGTAGTTTAGAAGAATTAAGTGCAGTTGATATATCTTTATATTTTTAAGAACTTGAGCATGATCCTGATTTACAATACGACTTGCAGTTAAGACACTAATAAAATTTGATAATAGTGTTAGATGATTTTGCAAGGTATTTTAGATGATACATGTACAAGCTAGAAAGTATTTTGTATCTTAGTTGATATGTATTTTGGGATATCGGGCGCATTGTATGTGTCGGCTGAACCATCTTTGCCTCAAAGCATGAGGCAAAGGTGATTGCAATCATTGCATCACATCAAACACACGAGGATCTTGGGTATCACAAAATACATGAAATCTAATTCGACATCAAATTTATGTGCCATGTCATGCTTAAGCATCCAAGAAGCCAGGCTGATTCTAAGAATCACGATGCTAATAAAGAAAATGTGGATCAGCCTGTGATTCTTAGGAAATATCGGAAAATATATCAAAATCATGTAGTGCTTTTGAATTGCTAGTAAGAATACCATGTCTTAATTTGTTGCTTTGTCAAACAGCTTATCTAGTTTCTAAATGGTGAAACAGAAAGGAGGTAAAACATACCGTTGCTAATTTGGATCCCCCGCAAACTTAGCTCCAACTTCTAAGGTTCAAAGATGACAGTTTCCTTTCTTTTTGGTCTTTATCCTTGGTCAAAATACCCATAAACGTGCTCATTTACTATTCTCCTATAAACCGATTTATACTAGATTATACATGCGGCCTGCTAAAAAAGCGACAAAGCGTGCCTTGCATCATGAAATCTTCTTACCTTCTTTAACGGCTCGCCTTATGCCAAGGCGTCTTTTTAAAAAAAAAAAAAAACAAGGTCTTGACGTTTTATTTAGAGTGTGAGTGTTAGCCTCAAAAGTGAAGCTTACGAAAATTGCATTAGCATCTTTGTTTACTTATACGCAGGGACTAGTTTAGTCATTATAATGTAGTTTAGCGTATTTGTAACTATATATATCCCTCCTAGTGACAACTAGGAGGGTGAAGCTCATTCTTCTATCATTCTTTGTGTGTGTTTTTCTCTCTAATAAACACACATTTTTCCATTTTATCTATCTACCCTCTCTACATTTTACCATGTCTAACTTCTATTTTGAGCTTCCCCTACCACCCGAACGTGTTTAGGATCATGTTACAATTGGTAAGCCTAATCACGAGTTTGTGATGGTTTGTTTTTGAAAAAACCGATCAAAATATGTTTTTAAAAATCAAAGACTCATTATTTAAAGTAAAAATGGCGAGTTCAATGCGAAGTTCGTCCTTTTCTTAATTTTTTTTTGCATTTTTGATAAAAGGTTTCAAACTTTAAGGTGTATAAACCTTTCTAAGGTTAACATACGCTGCTAACCGTTCTATTAAGCATAAAGTTTGAAGCTTTCATCGTGTTTTTGGGTATTAAAGTACACCAAATGGTTTTTGGCTTATTTTAAGGTTTTATGGGTGAATGATTCATTTTTGTTGTAGTTTGGTGGACAAACATTGTTTAGTAATGAACTAAACAAGAGTTTTTGGTGTTAAACGTTCAAATCTTCCGAAACCCAGCTCAAAATGGTCGTTGTTGTGGTGTTCTTTGCTCTGGTCAACAAAACTTCACTACTTATGAAAATAGCGAGGTTATCATACTCATTATCTCGCTGAAAAAGTACTACATGTAATGCCCATCTGTTTAGGATAGTACGAGATTGTATAGCGAGGTTCCTTTGTGAGGTTACTAGCGAGGTTCCATAGCAAGGCTCTATAACGAGGTTACTTAGTGAGGTTTCTGTACACCAAGCTTCTGTACAACGAGTTTAGGACCCATCTTTGGCGAGGTTACGTACATGCCTATATAGCAAGTTGGTCATAAACATATCGAAAGTTAGGTAGCACATCTAAATAGCGAGTTGGTCTCCTCCTCATGATGGGGTTGGTTTGAATGCTTATATGGCGTGTTGGGTCTAAACTGTTTAGCTTGTTGGAGGACCATGCTGTCGATGTCGAGCTACAAACTTGATAATGTGGCTTGAACTTGCAAGATTGGATGACGAAGTGTTAGAGCTTGCATGGTTAAAGGATGGTGAATATTGTGTTGCAACGTTTTGATCATATGTATATGATATGATATGTGTATGGAGATGGTCCGACATTAGTTGCAGCATTTTGATCATATGTATATGATATGGTATGTGCACGTTGCATGGTTTTTGGAAACCATGTATACATTTGTCTCATGCATGCAATTTGTACGGTTTACACGTTTGGCACAACTGTTTCAATGTGGGAAGAATATATGAGTCACACGTTTTGCTACAAAGGATAATTATTAAGTATGGGTTTTGATGCATTTATCCGAACATTTGTTGATTCTATATCTTTTATCCTCTCAACTTTTTCTACATCCTTCACGTTCCTACCTTATCCACCTTCACCAATATTGGGGCAACAAGTTCATCACACCCTATACTTTCCCCCGTATCAAGAGCTGCTACGCGTATGATGTGTAGTTATATTTACTTGTAGGGAACGTTGTAAGCAATTCTTGTATGACATCACTCCGGGATAGATTATTAGCCTCAAATGTGAAGCCATTTACGTTAATTGCATTAGCATCTTTGTTTACTTATACGCAGGGACTACTTTAGTCATTGTAGCATAGTTTAGCGTATTTGTAACTATATATACCCCTCCTAGTGACAACTAGGAGGGTGAAGCTCATTCTTGTATCTCTCTACCCTCTCTCTCTACATTTTACCATGTCTAACTTCTATTTTGAGCTTCCCCGACCACCCGAACGTGTTTAAAATCATGTTACAGTGAGCTTTGTATTGTAGAATTTGTTTATCAGAAAAAAAAAAAAAAAAAAATTACCCAAAAAGGTTTCTTCTTGTCTCTCTTTGTAAATTCATTATATCTAAGTGTTTTTTCAAGGTTTTGTTAGCTTGACTAGGTATAAACTGTAGGCACTAACGCTGAATGGAGCTTGGAACTTTAGGTTCTTCTCTTTGGTTTTTCCGAAACTATTTTTACTTGATCAGAGGATCATTAGAGCTGCAACCAGCAAGATGCCGAGTAGTATTGAGATACCGACAATTGACATACATTTTCTTAGAGAAATGGTGGAGTATGAGATGAGATGGTGCTGATCTAGTGATTGTTTGCGTGGTAATCTGGAGAAAATTGATTTTTATTTTCAATCTGAATAGAGAAATGATTGAAATGAAAATCTAAATTTATTTGTAGTCAACACTGTTAACGATTCTTATGCTCATATTGGAGATAGGGATTTCCTTCTATGGTGGAAAATAGTAATGTGATATTTCTAAGCTCTTTTAAACTTTTAAGATTTTGGAATCAAGTCATAAAACCACTCAATATTTTATTTTTTCACCTGCCTAAGGGTCATGTTAAATCTCCCGTATAAATTCGGAGATGGTGAGCGGCATACCAATGCCCTAAATGACAATATTCCTAATGTATTCTTGGACCTCATTGTATCTTGTAGTACTGCTTAGGAATAAAAACTCGAGGACCAGAGTAAAGTGTGCCAGTTAAACTTTGCAAGAATCCTATGTGACAATATGACATGAAAAAGTAGAACAAAAACAAAATATGGTGAATTGAAGCATAAATGCCTGATATCTTTTAGTAACTAGTTCATATCCTGTGAAAGAGGAGTATCAAACATTACCAAAAAGTAAAACATAGAAGTCTAATTTTTCCTTAGGTGTGATAGCAAAATTAAAAAGGTGTTAAAACAGTTAATGAAGGAACAAACAAAAAGAATATAGAACAGTAAAGGTTGATAAGAGAACAATAGAAAATTTCGAAGTTCCTTGTTTTTTGTTTGCATACGTATGGCAGAAACTAAGTGGAGATTTTATTGTTTATTAATATCATTGTTATTCAGCGTATCCCCAAAACCCTATTTTTATACGTACACGATTATTTTGTATCTACATAGATGCTGCTAATGGGATTAATTGTTTAATACTAATATTAAGACTTATATGGCCGTTTCTCAAAGAGGCTACCGACTCAGGCCTTCCCGCCTAACGAAAAACTCTGCAAAGTCGTGCTCAGGGGCGGATCGTTGTGGGAGCTGGGTGTGGCGCGTGCCACACTCGATTTGAGTGAGAAGATATCATGTAACACCAAATTTGGTGTGAAAAAATCTTATGAAGTGGTCCACACAAAAAAAAAACACCAATTTGGAGTCTTGTTTGGAGAAGTTTTTTCCACCAAAACACCAAATTTGGTGTATACACTGGAGATGGTCTTATACATATGCGTAGTTTTTACTTTTTCTTTTCTTATGATGATTTTAGTTTTACAATCTATCTATATATGACCACTGAATTATAGAACCGTATTATTTTTATTCTATGTTTTAATGCTGTTTTTACGCATCATTGTTTCAAATGATTGGATACTGAGTAATAAAAATAGTTAACATGTGCAGCTGTTAGGATGGTTATGCATACATGAGAGATAAATTAAATCTGGAATAACCTGGATCTGAAAACGAAAATGCCTAATGCTTAATTAGGTGGAACCGTGGAAATGTTATGGATACATGATTTGGAATTCTTATATGGTGGACTTGGCTTAAAAGTTGATGGAGAAAAAATCAAGTGCCACAAAAGGGATATGACGACACAGTAGTTGTGATTTTAATACAACATATTTACTGTACTAGACTAGTCAATGGGCACATATACAAAAGAACTTCCCTATCTCTCCGACATATATAATTTGGAGCACTATTTCATAAAGTGACAGTGGAGAACTATATGTCCTTTTAAGGATAATATTTTTATGAAAGTTTATGGGTCCTTCCCTATGAATGATAGGCATGGTTTAGCTGGCTTGATATGGTTGTTGCTTGTATGTAATTGCTGTTCTAGAAGTAATTTTCTTTGTCTAGACAATACCTTTGCATTTATGTGTGATTTCATCAGTAAGTGATGTTTCTTGAAAGTGAATATCTGGAATTCTGGATACTCCCTCATCCCAAAATAATTCTCTTAGACAAAATAAACACGCTGTTTAAGCAAATCATACTTGTAACAGCTTACTTTTTTGCAAAAATATAGTTTTGTCCTTAACTAATTATTTATTCTTTTGGTCGAGTTTGGTGATTTAAATCTAAGTTAGGGGTATTGTGGGAAACTTGTTATATTATACCATCCATTTAAAAAAGTGTACAATTAATTTGGGACAACTAAAAAAAGGAATATGTGAACAATAATATTGGGACCGAGCGAGTATTAAATACTCAAAATCTGACGAGCTGTAATAAAACAGGCTATAGGAAAGGGCTTGTGGATGTAATTTGATGATGTAATTCTCAGATGATCAATTAAGATTGTTTGCTATTTGCTGATTATTTGAAGGAGCTAATAGAATCACCTACACCCTAAAGTTGCTAATCATTGTGCAGGTTGCTCGAAATCAAATTGACCATGCTGTAAAATTGAGGAAGAGACTGATATCACCTTCTTCCCTTCCTGCTGGTGAAGCCCCAGCTGTCGAGAGTCTGCCTCAATCCATGTCTGTTGGAAGTACTACACATGTTAGTGAAGAAGAAAGTAAAAAGGCTGCTGCCGCTGCAATGGCGGCAAAACTTGCTGCTTCAACATCCTCTGCACAAATGCTTACATCTGTTCTTTCTTCTCTAGTTGCAGAAGAAGCCGCCTCAATCAGCAACGGCTTTAACTCATCTGTATTCGCCACCAATATATTTCCCCCCGAGAAAAGATCCAAGCTAGAAAACCCAATGTCAAATTCAGATATGAACAATTCTGATTATTTTACTTCAATGTCACAAGCCAACCAAACCACATTTCCACCACTACCACAAGCTCCTCTACCACCATCCACAGTTGGCACAAATTCTCCCTCGAATCAGTTCGTTCAGTCTTCTGGCGGCATGATGATGGGTGGTAATGGTATGCCCTTTGTATACGGTGCTAGCAGCCTACCGCCGCCGCCACCCTCAATGCCACATGTTGCAATGGGTATGATGCGGCCCGCCCATCCGCCACCTCAGCCGCAGCAACAGCTACAGCAGCAGCAACAGCAACAAACTACAAGTAGCGGATACTACAGGCCACCGGGTATTGGATTCTATGGGCAAAACCATCAGCCGACCCCACCAGCTGTGCCTCGCCAGTGATTTGTGGTTTTGTATATTAATAGGAATCTAGACGTGAATGAGCCGGTTCATTTCATCCTGACTTGCCTGTACTTTTTGTGTTGCAATGTACTGTTATATTTCGGAGGTATAACTGCAAGTAAATTAAACTAGTCAACGATGGCTTATAAGGATGTATGTCTTACCTTTCATAAATTTGATAGTACTTCCATTTCATGGAAGTTGTAGCCTATCTTATCATCTATTTTCATATTGTCATTTAGTGAAAACAAAATATTTTAACCTATGGATTTAAAAACAAATTTTATATCAAAGAGACATGTTACAGGTTCTTTGCAAATCGGATAAAAGAAAAAAAGATGTTTGGCTAGTATTTTCCTTGAGTTATATAGAGATTCTCATAATTTTTTGTACTTATAAATTGAGTTTTGGTTACTTTTAGGTGAGAAAAAAGTAAAGAATATTTTACAATCACCAATTTAATGTTTTATGATACTTTTCTTTTCGGGAGTTGATTTGCACACTTTATTAATTGATTGGGACACTGAAAAAGTATTGTATGCTGACATATATACCCTTAGATAACTTTACCCATATTCACCCCTGAAAGGGTATAAATGTCAGGATGTAATACTTTTGAGTGTTTTAATCAATTCATAGAGTGTGCAAATCACCCCCCTTTTCTTAATAACTTGTTCTTGTATATACACATTTTTTCATTGGTCTTGAAACAATCTAAGTAAATGCGAAACTAGTTTTCCTTACCGGGACAGGTTAAGCAATCAAATGAAATAGTCACAATTTTATTAAACGTTTGTCGAAAAGCAGAGATAACAGTCCCAGTTTGATCTTTGTTTTTTATCTAATGGTAAAAAATTGTCGACAGTTTCTCTCTTCACGCAAAAATCAATCCACTTTGAAGTGATGCTAAAGTTACTGCAGTTTAACGACAAACTGGTAATCAAAAGAGGACATTCAGATCACCCAACTATAATATTACCACTATGAAATGTGTATACATGCACTCTATACATAATCAAATGAAATTTCAGAAGACAAAAAATAGAGAATATCCTGATATGCGGCCAATAATTAGGTTTCTTGAGTGGTTTGTGGAGTAGAAACAGTGTTCACTGGACATCTAGACGCATACATGCAGTGTCTGCATTTCCAACGCTCATCCTCGAGAGCATAACTAGCTTCTCGTTCACCTTTCCAGAATTCAATACTAGACCTGATCTGATGCGTAACCCAATCATAATCGTATAAATACTCGTTCTCCCCTATCAGAGATTGATCTTCTTGGTACTCGTATCTGTCAACAATTAAACAGTAAAGATTAAATCAATATAATTGGCTCATATAGAAGCTAAACCTATGATTTTTATGTCTCTTGCTAGCCTTTTGATACACATTTTCTTTTTAGAAGGCACAAATGATTTACTTGATAATTGAATACATTTAATCAATGTACTTGTAACACATAGAACTTGTTTATTGATCAAAGAGTTCGAAAAGCCACCAACATACCTTATCAGAAGCTGGTCGCGAGGTGTGGGCAACATGGAAAAGACATATTGGTATTTTCCTAATACGTCATTAAGGGTCTGCAAACACATCAAAGAACATAATCATATCACATGAGCACACATTTTTTTCATGTATACCAGAGTGTATATACATTTTTGATACATGAAAAGTGTGTCGGGCGGTTTAGTTAATAGAATAATAGGTCAAAAGGAGCAATTCATATCACAAACACATTTTTTATTTTCTTGAGTAGTATAAAAGGAAAAGATAACGAGTTAATTACGTTAACAAGCATTTTATTACATTAATAATAAAAGGAGCAATTCATAGGTCAAAAGGAGCAATTCATATCACAAACACATTTTTTATTTTCTTGAGTAGTATAAAAGGAAAAGATAACGAGTTAATTACGTTAACAAGCATTTTATTACATTAATAATCTAACTTTAGAAGAGAAACGATTAATAACTTTTTATACATTTTCAATACACTTGAGGTGACTTTTATGCGTTCAACCTGTTTTCATTTTGGCAGTAAAAAGAATTTAGTTTTACCCATTTGCCCCCATTACCCCTCCTGAAAATACAGATAAGAAGAGAAGGAAAAAGAAATTACCTGTACAGGTGCACCCGCTTGAATTGCAAACTCTTGTATTTCTTTGGACAAAACATAATCAGGATTTAAAGAAAACAATTGTAAGAAGTGTTGAGAAGGGAATGGTTGAGCAAGTAAATTGTCCCAAAGGTACTTGTAGCACATCAACTGAAGCCTTGCGTTTCTCTGTTGGGGTTCGGAAGGAAGATTGTTTTGTGAGCGGGTTTTGGTTTCAACTAATGTCGGACCATCTCCACTTTTCATCATCTGTATTTCATCAATAATTCCAACCACACATACACCTTCTGAAAACCCTATCCTGAAGATACAAGCATAGTGCAATCAATCAGTTAGATTATAGATTTTAATTTTTCAGAAGTTAATGTCTGGAAACTCTGTTTGGAAGGTTGTATTGCATTAAAACTACATTGTAGGTGACTTTCCACCTATTCCCATTTTCAGTCAAGTTTTTCCATTATAGTCAACCCGTTCGAAATAAAACATAACCAAAAGTGACCCATTTATAAGCAAACGAGACAACATTGTAACCTCTAGAAATCTTACTGACAAAACTAATAGCGGATGGCGTGTAATAGTGACAAACAACAAATCAGAAATTATAGCTTTGAAAGACTACAAGGCAATATAACTGCTAAGAAATGAGAAATATGCACAAACGAGCTATGTCTGCAAATGCATTCAAGTTCAATTTTATAGAAAAAAAAGTAAGAAAAATAAATTGGTTAATGAAGCTTACAGCGGCAATTCGCGTGTTAACCCATCAAGAATTAACTGATTAGTACCGTGTATGAAATTAATCATTTTCAATGCCCAGTGTTCTTCAGCTGATCTTACCAACACATCGACTCTTGTTATAACCTGTCAAAAATCATACTCCTACTATAATATAATAATAATAATAATAAAAAAAAATAATAAAATTAAAAAAAAAACACATTACAAATTCTTTTCATGACTATTTGAGAGACATGCTGATATCTAAGCTTTAAGGTACCTCTTCTTCAAGTACTGCATGACGAGCACTGCCAACTTTCATAGCTGTACTAGCTTTTGGCTTTCCACAAACAAGAAAGAACTCCTTTTGTTTTTCACACCATTCCTAACATGAAGATAAAAAACATTACAATCTATAACGAACTACTACAAAGATACAAACTTTTTCACGAAATCACCAGATTTAGGTACAATTTGACATAAAAACACGTAAAGCAAGCAATGGGAAGACATTTTCACTTTGTAAAAAGATAAACATAACCTATTGTATTACAAAAAATGCCAATGCGACAAGTAATAAAAAGTTACTTTAATATACTAGTAACTTTCATGCTAACATTTTTAAGATATTCCTAGTAAAGTAGTCATAATGATTAATTATTTCTATACCATTACTGTCAACATGGGTCATTCTTCAATACGCAGATATTCTGGTTTGATGTCTGATATTATGAACTACAACTACTACACTCATTTTCCTCCAAGCCCAAAACAAATCAGTATCATATCTCTAAGATATCTCATAAAATTTACAGTTTAGCAACATTCTAAGGTAGAAGTTTCTTACTTTTGGTAAATGTCCTCGCAACTATAAATTTATGATGTCAAGTCAAACATAATATTTGTCTCGGAGAATGGCCTGTTTAAGTAATGACATCCAACATATAAACCCCAACGCGTATACATATAACCATTCCAATTAACGGGTAACACGGGTACTATTAATTTTACTTCATCTTTCTCTTTTAACTTAAACGAGTTGTCTACCAGGCCTAAATGTCAACCAAGAACTAATATAGGTTCTAACAAGAACTAATCTTAAAGATTCACGTGCAAAGAAAGGTCATCAATAATGAAATAACAACTCTCGTTAAGGGGGTGTTTGTTTAAGCTTATATATGGGCTTATATGCTTATTTGAGTTCAGCTTATATTTCATAAGCTCCAATTTTCCGGTTTATTTGGAGACTTGTGGGCTTATATAAGTTTATTACAAGTCTCCAAATAAGCCAGAAAATTGAGGCTTATGATATATAAACCGAAAAACAAATAAGCTAATAAGCCACATAGCCTAAACAAACACCCCCCTAAACAATCCAAAAACTAAAAAAAGTAATATTAATAATACCGAAGATGTAATATCAGTGACGAACAAGCCAGTTTTCTTCCTAAACCGTTGCAACAAATTCATCTTTTTCATCTTCTTATTATTATTCTTGTTTCGAATCCCATCTTCGATATCACCCAAACAGGTTGAAATATTATTATAATTTCGTTTGGTTTCAAATGCTAAAGAGAAGGCGGCTTCAATTAGTGACATTTCTTCGTCGCTAACAATCTCTATTGGGATCTTTGTCGCTAATGATGATGATATTTGTGGGATTTCGTCGCTAAGCATTTTGAGTTGTTCAGGGGAGACAGAAATGGACCGTTGACAAGTTATTATGTACGGAGTATCTTGTTATGTCTTCCGATGTAAGCTAAACCCAAATTTTTGGTATTTCAATTTTTAAATTGTTTTCTTTTTCAACAAACACAAAGTTTAATTTTTTTTTTTTTTGGAAGGTAAATATCATAAAAAACAACCACGAGCGTCCTCAAAGAAAGGACCCCCGGGCCACAACCCAGAATTACACCATGTCTAAAGGATAATTACACCAATCAGCCCAATCTAAACTTTTCAACTTAGATCTATGTTTAAACCAAAAATACGAAGACATCTTGATACTCTCAACCACTTCAATCGCCCGCCGTCGATTGCCTTTGAAAATACGATCGTTACGTTCAATCCAAATGGCCCACATAGTAGAAAAGACAATGCCACGAAGGATATATTTAGCTTCTTTAGAGAACGGCTGAGAGCTCGTAATCTTCATTAAATCGGCAACATCAAAAATAAGCGAAGGATTCAAACGACACCAAGCCTCCACCCGGTACCAAACTTCAGCGGTAAAAAAGCATCCTGTGAATAAATGCATATTCGTTTCAACATCCATGTCACACAGCACACATAAGTGGCTTTGCAGGATAACCCCACGTTTATGCAATTCATCTTTGGTCGGCAACCGGTTAATAAGAGATCTCCACACCATAATCTTAACTTTCAGGGGGACCCAAACCTTCCATTGCATCTTAACCGGCTGATGGAGCAGGCGTGAGCAACTTCTTGGCGCTGGAAACAGAGAACTCACCGGATGAACAAGCTTTCCATCTCCATTTATCTTTACCACCTTTCCAAACGAAATTATAAATGGCTTCCAACAGATTGAAAAGCTCAGCAACTTCTGCAGCAGAGGACGGGTTCGAACGCCACTGCCAATGCAAATTTTTAATGCCATCCACAACCTTCACCTATCCGAGATCGAACCCACTCGCTTCTCAAGTCTATATAAATGTGGATAAAATAAACGAAGAGGTCCTTCAAGGAGCCACGAATCCACCGAACTGATCGATGAACCGTCTCCCACAATACCTTCGAAATAACTCTCCAAATTACTACCACTCCCAATCTTTTTGCCACAATTTTTAGTAATTTGTTTCCAAAGAACCACTAGCGTAAGTGTTACAAGGAAGCGAAAACCAAGATCTACCAAAACCATGACACCCAATAACCACTTTCTTCCATAAACAATTTCCCCCCGATTTAAAGCGCCACGCCCATTTAAGGAGAAGCGCATCATTAACTTCCTCCAATTTGGATAAGCCTAGACCACCCGTTTTCTTAGAGGTTGTTATGACGTCCCATGCCACCCAATTGATCTTTTTATCCGCACTACAACCCGCCCAAAGAAAACGTCTCATAATCGCCTCAATACTCTCTATGACCGCCTTAGGGGCTTTATAGAGAGAAAGGTAATAAATGGGTAAGTTCTCCAAAACGGACTTAATGAGAATCAACCGACCACCAATGGAAAGATGTTTCGCTTGCCATCCGGCTAAACGATTCTTTATGACATCCAACACCAAACTCCAATTATTGATTCTAGTCATTTTAGCTCCAACTTTAATTCCCAAATACACAAAGGGAATAATCCCTCTTCTACATCCCAAGACATCAAACATACTATCCACTTCCCCATCTTCCGTACCAATCCCGAATAAGTTAGACTTATGAATATTGATACGGAGGCCCGAGCATAGATAGAAAATTCTAAGGATACGAGCCGTGTTATGGAGATTATCAATGGACCATTCACCAATAATTAAGGCATCGTCCGCAAAGAAAAGATGGTTAAAACCCACATTGTCATCCGAAAAAATAATACCTTTAAGAATTCCCATATTATTTGCCTTTTTCAACATCCAAGAAAGGCACTCCATAACAATAAGAAATAAGAAAGGGGAAATCGGGTCACCTTGACGAAGGCCTTTTTCACTTTTGAATTGAAAAGTAGGGCGACCATTAACAAGAACCGAGGCAAAAGCCGACTCAAGGACACCTTTAATCCACTTGCACCATAATTCAGGAAACCCCATTTGAGACAGCAAAGACAATAAAAAATTCCAATTAACGTTGTCGTATGCCTTCTCAAAATCAATCTTTAGGATAAACGCCTTTTTCTTCTTTCTTTTTAACCACTCTAAAACTTCATTGATCACCAACGGTCCGTCCAAGATAAAGCGGTCAGAAAGAAATGCCGATTGATTCTCCGAGATTAACTTACCCATCACCTTCTTGAGACGGTTAGCAAGGACTTTAGATACAACCTTACTAATAGCCCCAATCAGAGTAATGGGCCTGTAGTCTTTGAGACCTACAGGCGATTTAACCTTAGGAATCAATGTAATGAAAGCCGCACCCAAGTTTATAGAACCTGTGGCATGAAAATAAGACAAAATACGGTGGAAATCTCCTGCGAAAACATCCCAAAAATGTTTAAAAAAGCTGAAATTGAATCCGTCAGGCCCAGGGGCCTTATTAGACCCACAACCAAAGACTGCTTCTTTGATTTCCTGTAAGGAAAAAATGGCAGTCAAAACAGTCCCGTCTTGTTCTTTTAGATTTTGCAGACCGTCGCAAATAAGGGTAGGCCGAACCGGAACATTCTCCTTAAAATGGGACCGAAAGAAAATTAAAACCTCCTTCTTCACTAAAGCCGGCTTGGAAATCCATTCTCCTCTAATCTCCAACCCAGGTATCGCATTTCTAGCTTTGCGGCCATTAACAACACTATGGAAAAAACTTGTGTTCTCATCTCCAAGAGCATCCCATTTCACTCGTGACTTTTGTCTCATGTCACGAGTTCTAAAATACTCAATCTCTTGAATATTTTTTTTACATTCTGCCCAAACCCATAATTCTGCCTCATCCAAATCTTTCTCTTCCATAAGTCTTTCCATGTCTTCCTTTTCTTTAATCAATCGGTTTTCATCTTCTTTTTCTTTGTATCTACATTTCGTTATCCACCCTTTTAATTTAAGAAGAAAAAAAAAGAAACCACTGCATTTTTCAATAAATCAAATATCATCCTACTAATTAAACTTAATTTTAATTGGCCGAAAAAGAAAAAAAAAAAATTATTATATGACATTTCAAAATAAAATGCGAAGTTTAAGCATCTTTCAATTTATACTACATTATAAAATATTTGGGACATTTATTAAATAAAAGGCTTAAAAAATTAAGATTCAATACTTGCTTATAATGTCAAATTTTAATAAGTACATCAATAAGGGCATTGGTTGCAATACTTTAAAGCATTTTTTTATAAAAATATTTAAAAAAAAATAAAAAGTAATTTAATATAAGAACAAAAACGTCTTTAACAATAATTACTTAATAAATGTTGTTTTTAACACCCCTAATATGAATATACTTGTTATTATACATATTGTACAAACTAATAAAACACACAAAGGTTCATACAATTTATATGTAAACAAGTTGATGGTACATATGGTTTTAAAAATCGGATCAAATCAACGGGTTCGAAAACCATATTCTTAAATCTATAGAGTTTCAAATGCATACTAAATTGTAATGTTCACAAAATATTATTAAAATCGCAACAGTGCCTCTAGAACCAACATGTACACATTTTATTATTTTTTTGATAAAACTTACCGTATAAACTAAAAACCTTGTTTTATAAAAATCGGACGATTTTTTCAAAGCAAATGATGCAAAGATGCAAAGTGCTAAGTGCTAATTATATATTTAATATTTATTATATATATTTGTATAAAATTATTATACTTTTTAAAGTAACACACATGACTTCTTGAATATATAGTTTTTCTTTATTTTTATAAGTACTCTTTTACTTGTATCATCAATCTATGTGTGATAAACATAACAAACATTGTCTTTAGAGAATTAATTTTTTTTGTATAATATAAGTAGTTTTTAAAATTCGCTATGATGTTATTATTTAATGATAACTTGCGACTATCGACCATTGTAAACTACTTTAACATCGTACATTTAAAATATATCAGCTACCAACTGTGACAATCGGTAAAATTTCAAAATCTATTTTATACCACATCGTATTCATTTCTAAATTTTTATTAAAAGCGAGTATGTTTGAAATTATTTGGTTCGGAAGCGAGAGGTTATCTCGTAAGATGAGAGGTTATCTCGAGAAATATGAGAATTAAGCACAACGCGTCCCGGCACTAGTTTAAACCTAATATACGTTTATTTATTTAATTATGATGTTTTGAGTAAAGATAGTCGTGTAAATAGTCATTTTTATTAGGAAAATGACTTTAATAAGTATTCCCCTTCTTCATTTTGTAAACCCTAAACCTAAATCTATTATTTTCTTCTTCTCTCTCATTTGCAGCCGCCGACGACCATAAAGCCGCCACCACCACCACACCCTCCCACCATCATTTCCACCTTACTTTGAAGTAGACACATGTTTGAAAGTGTTTTTAGCCGCGTTCCATCTTCTTGCCGCCTCTCATTTTTCATCTTGTTCGTTGGGTAAGTGTATAAAATGATTTGTGTAAAGTTTTATCACGTTTTATTGGACACAAAAACCTCAAATGAATTTTGAACCTAAAAGGTTTAATAAAAACAACTCGTATAAATTTTCTTTGAATCGTTTTCTTTTGTAAATAAAACTTAAATAAAAAGATTGATGATATCATCAAGGTCATTCTTTTGATTCGTGTATCTCTTGGTGTTGAAAACCGTACGATCTAGCCTTGCTAAGGCTTGTTATTCTTTCATTTGGTTCGTAGTTGTTTTGAGTCGAGCTTGGAACACTTGTCCGATTGGAGCGGGTTGGATTTGTGTTTAGTTTTGATCCGGTTTTGAGTTTGTTTTCACGGCGTAGTTTTATTTTTGGCTCATTCTTGCTTGTGTATGTGTTGATACAGTTTGTAGTCCATCCGGATTGATGCCCGGATTGGACTTGAGTGATATATATTACTTGTTCCGTTTTGATAACATTGAAACAATGGTGATCTTAATGATTGGATTATTTTAGAATTGGAATATTATTGATGATTTGTAATACTTGTAAACCGATTTGATCTCGGTCATGATGTTTGAGCCATGTCGTGTGCTAACTGAGACTTTGTAGTCTTGGCGTGGCCTCGACTTGCCTAAAGAGGACTTGTTACAACTTGGACTTATGATTATTATGGACACAATTGATAATATGTTGACTTGTTGACCCGAGGTTGTGGGAAATTGAAATTGACTTGGAACGGTTAACGACTCATGATGTATATATTCATTTAGACTTGACAAAAAGAAAATGGAAATCAAATACTATTGATTGAAAGTATTAAGTAAAAAATTTATTTTGTTAGTGATACTTAAAAATGGCAAATAGTAAATGTAAAAAAGAGAGTATTTTAAAAAGAAAATAAAAAAGGGAAAACGTGAGGGTTATTAAGCATTTCGAGGCACGTATATCGAGGGATTCCATACTTGGGAAAGTATTGAATTTAATTATGGGATTATTGTTTAAGTTACGGATTGGTTGGCGTTAATATAGTTGACCAACGTGGTTAACGGACTTATTGGGTTGACAAATTCAATAAAGGCCCGGTAAACGCGTTGGATGAATTTATTAACGAGTAACTCATCCTTACAACTTACCATTTAATTGTGACGTGTGGGTTTGGATTGGGACTAATAAACAAGACGAAGGTATCATTGAACTTATTGGGTTGACGAATCCAGTAAGGATCCAATCATACGTCCGAGTACCTTATTAAACTTTTAGGTTGACCCGTTGACCTTTATTTATTTTGAGTTCGCCTTGTTATCGATTGGTAGTTGGAACTATCTTGGGATTGCAACATTTTTCGAGAATTGGATTATGTATTATTGATTGAACATATTGGGGTATTGTTAAGCTTTGGACATCATGGACCTTTTGGGTACGATACAAATATAGTACATTAGACTCGTAATAAATTTAATGTATTTGATTCATAACGAACAAACAATAAGGAAGTAATGTCTAAATACTAATAATATAAATTCTAATTTTATTTATTAAAGAATTTAATTGGGAAATTGAAATTCAAATGAGTCATTTGATTTGAAAATGTTCAATAAGCGAATGGGTCATGCCCAAATTTCGCCAACTTTTTATACTTAGAATTATTTTCTAAAATATATTATAAAAATCATAAGTTCAACGTTAATTTTAAAAAAGGTTTTAATTGGAAAACTAGGGTAAATATTGACGCTACCAATCGACTTATTTATTTGTTATGTTTGGTTTATTTGTTTGATTCATCTATTTTCCTCTATCTTTCCCGACTCCCTGTTCCTCTATCTTTCTCGACTCGAGTCCTCGCCGACTTCTCTTTCGACTTTTATTGTCTATCCTTTTGGCGTGTGTATTCTTGAGTCCGTGTTTCCTGGTCATACACGATTGATGATACCAAACTCTTTTAAAAGATTAAAATGAGATTATTTTGGAAAAAGAGAAATGGTTACTTTTTGGAAAACTCTTGCACATTTGATTATTTTGTGAATAGTATTTTGAGATGAGTATTTATTATTAGGTCGTTTGTGCCGTGATATTCTTGTTGCTGTTGTGCTATTCTACCATAGAGTTATTGTATTTGCGTTGCCTTGCTGAGGTGAGTTTTATAGCCTCACTTTTACTCGCATTACTTGTTTTATTAAATCTTGGGATGAGAAAACATGTAAAACCTTTTGATTGGACCTGAAAGTGTTTTTGTGGATTATGGAAGTTATTACGTGGTTAGGCTAAGGTAGTATCACAAATTGCCCATTCATGAACCGTTAGTTCCTGTGGGAAACGCGAGTGTTATAGATAGATCTATCGGGGGTGACGCCCCGTCTAGAGTTGGTAGCGCCAACTGGTCGGATGTATAGCATGTCGGATACGGTGGTTAGGGATAAAAACCATTAGGGGCTTGTTTATATACTTGTATGTCGAGTGTCGGTTGCATGACTTAGCCTGCGTAATAGATAACTTGTATGATGATGATATGGTCCAAATGGTTGTTTTACGATTAAACCTATGAACTCACCAGCTTTTTGCTGACTTTTAGCATGTTTTTCTCAGGTAATTGATGTGACTGGCTTTGGGCGTTTTGTTGGAAGGCGCTTGGCAGCTATGGCATGGTTATGGATTGATTTCACTCTGATACTTTTAGGGACCGTTTTATAAACTACTCTTATGGGTCTATTTCTGCACTTTTAATAAATGTAAAACTTAATTACTATCTTTTGGCTATGTTTTCAAGTTATGGATTAGTTTATTCTGTTTTTCTATACTTGTGTTGTGTACCAATTTCGTAGCACCCCAAAGTTGATAAAGTCTTCCGCTGAGCAAATTTTGGGGGTGTTACACCAACTCAATATTAGCACAACATCACGCGGATAATCTACAATTTTTATATGAAAAATATTGTTATTGCATAAAATTGTTCAAAACTAAAACTGTCGTTATCCGTACATTTATTGTATCGTTAAATATAGAACTAAAAAAATTCGCTAGATATTTTAATTGCATGATACCCGCCGCTGCAATGCGCGAGTCCCTGCTAGTCATATTAAATGTGTGATGTTTTTACAATTTTAAAATTGTCACGCAAACCTTTTGAGGAGGGATGACTTTACCTGACGTGGTTGTATGTGGTGGTGGATTAAATTTTTTTCAATTCGTCGGTTAAAATGTTGAACATGTTAAAAAAGATTGTAGATGTTTATCTCTAGAGTTAATTATATTTTTGTTAACCTTGTGATCTATTTTTATTTTTTAACGACATTTTTAACCGTTTTAATTTATTATAAGCTTTTGGATTAGTTAAAGGTTGTGGCCTAGCCAATACTTAAACTAGATGTAATGGTGACCCCGAACATCATCTTTAATTTGACGCCACATCACCATTTCTTACGCACACAATTTCTTCAACTTTAATAAGTGAATGAACTTTTATGTAACATCCGTAATTTCATTTTGGATATGGTTGACCGATAGAAAACTATTGAGAGCTATTTGAATACTTGACATTATAGGTAATATTTAATAGGGCCCTATTTAATATAATACTTCTTCCGTCTTATAATTATTGTCCAGCATTGATTTTTTAAGTCTTTAGTTTTTAACTTTGACCTTAACTAATTTTATATTTTGTATATATTACTCGATGAAAAATATATGAATGAATTGAGTTTTAAATGTATTTTCAGTCCGGAGGAGCACCAGACGGTCCTTAGATTAGACTTATATCAACTGTATCTTTTATTTGTATCCCAATCACGGGGTGTGTGGCCTTAATGAAGACACTTGTAGTATTTTGTTGTACAACAATTGTAACAAGTTATTAACTATACCATGTGGCTATGGCTGTGCTATGTTATGATATCGGTTTATGTGGGCCGAGATTTTCATCATATATCCATGTGTATTGTGATTGTATCCATGCATGTTGTGATTATATTTATGGTTGTCGTGATTTATTCTTATCTTGATTTATTCTTGTCGTGATTTGTTCTTGTCATGATTTTATACATGTCGTGGTTGTATGTATTCGTGTGATGGTCTTTACTACTTATGGATTCTCATTATTGTTACCTCTTGTGATTAGAAGAACAATGCCACCAAAGAAAGAATGTATGATTGCAGCTGCCATCGAACGACTTGTTGCTGAACGATTTGCTGTTGCTATTGCTGACTATTAGACAAACCGCAACAGCGATAACGGTGGGTAAGCTAGTGGAACTGCTGTCAGAGTGGAGCCCACGATTCGTGGTTGCTCCTACAAGGAATTTATGAGTTGCAAACCCCAGAATTTCAGTGGCATAGAAGGAGCTGTCGGTTTAGCCCGATGGTTAGAGAAGTTGGAATCAATCTTTCGCATGAGTAACTGTGTGGAAGATTGTTAGGTTAAGTATGCTACATGCACCTTGCTAGATGGTGCCCTGTCATTGTGGAATGCATATGCACAGACAGTGAGACTTGATGTTGCGTTAGAAAAACCTTGGGTTGATTTCAAGGATATGATAATGGCTGAGTATTTTCTAAGGAATGAGGTTCAAAAGATGGAAGTTGAATTCTGGAATTTAGCTGTGAAAGGGGTTGACATTGCAGCATACACCAGACGTTACGATGAACTGGCAACTCTTTACACGAAAATGGTTTCAACTACTCGCAAAGATGATCAAAAGGTACATTTGGGGGCTTCCACCTAATATCCATGGAAATGTAACCTCTTTTAAGCTGAGCACACTCGATGAGACAATCTGAATGTCTCACTATCTGATGGACCAAGTTGTTCGAGCTAGGGTTGCTTCAGATATCAATAACAACAACCGAAACAACAACAACAATAAAAAGATAAAGTGGGACAATAATCAGGAGGGAACTCCTGCACAACAACCCAACCAGAGACAGGAGTTGTTAGGGCCTATGTTGCTGGCCCAACTGAGAGAAAGGGTTATGTTGGTACCCTTCCGAAGTGTGACAAGTTTCAGCGTCACCACAACCTTGAACCTTGCCCAACCCAGTGTGGAAATTTCAAGAAGATCGGTCATTTGACCAAAGACTGGAGGTCTCATGCAGCAAATCAGGGAGCTCCAGGAACATGCTTTAGTGGTGGAGAGCAAGGACACTACAAGAACGAGTGTCCTAAACAGAACAACCGAAATGGAAACAATCAGGTTGGAGAAGCTCGACGTAGAGTTTATGCTCTTGGAGGAGGAGAAGCTCGTCAGGACCTCAACGACGTCACGGGTGATGACAATGTTTAAGAAGAGAACTACCCGCCTTAATGAAAACCAAAGTCTAAGCCATCCAGGGTTGTATTTCTTTAGCATTCTACCTTAATTACTTTCTTGTGTAACCTTGTTGTATCACGTACATTTCTATCCAATGGATTCTTTATCTTTTATTACTCCCGCGTTATTACAACTCTCGTCCATTGCACTCTCTATTACACTACCATCTTCTCAAGAGTTTTGCGAAAATATATTAGTACTCAGTTATAAATTAATTTACATATATCCTATAAATTTTTTGAATAATATCCTATAGACTCTTACCATCTTATAAAATGTTTTGCTAAATACCGTATAAATCTATTCTGTTACCATCTTACAATCTAGTTTACAAACATCCTACAAACTATTTTTGCTATCTTCATATAAACTATATTACCCATTTGAAAACTGTTTTGACTACCATTTTATAAACAAAATGATTAATACACTTAAAGTTATTTTAACTAAACCGAGCACTACATCATTAGTCCTCAAATACATAGGCTAATCACCTATGTCTAATTCTGGAAGGATCATGTTATGATAGGGATAATAACTTTAAACTTTATCTAAAAATAAACTTTTACTTAAACCCTTGAAGAGCAAAATTTTTATAAAAACCATTAATAGACATTTGCATCAATAAGCGCAGTAACCTAATAAACCTTTATCTCAACCTTACCTTGAAAAGGCTAGCCCCATTCCACACCACGTTCCTTGCCGACAAGTCAAATAACATCAATAGCCATCCTAGACACAACCTACCAATTAGTGTCATCAAGATTGGTGGCCATGATGTACGACTAGAGCCCCGTAGATATACAAAATTAGAAATTAGGAACATAGACATTCAACTACCAAAACAAAGTCGAATTCCTATCGTTAAAGTTCGCTGAAATTCTCGAAGAGGTCTCTACTTCACTTGGGAATGAGAAGACCAAATCCATCGCAAGTATCCACACCTCTTCGCTGACACCGCCTCAAAAATTAACACAAACTGACTCTCAAGGACGAGATTTTGTTAAGGGTGGCAGACTATGAAAACCCGTAATTTTCCAGGTCAATAATTATTAGTAAACTCAAATTAATTATTTTGAAGTTTAAATGAGTACATTTTAAGTATAACTTTTAATTAAATCACGTAAACCAAAGAACAGCTTTCTGTGCACGACGACTACGGACTAAATTTTAGTCTGCATATTTTCAGTACATTGCCACTATTACAGTTCGCATTTTATTGTTATCACATTTGCATTTTTACTTACTTAAGATAAATAATTTAATAAACGCTTTTCACAATTTGTATGCATGCACAATGTACCCAATACTATTAATAATCATTTTTTTAACACACTCTTATATTTCATAAAGTCCTACAAAAGTTCAAAAATTATTTTCCCTCCACTTTCTAAATTTCTTTTATTATATTAACCTAACTATATAGAATTAACTTAATTATCTAATAACTAAACAATACTTAATTTAAACACCAATACATGCACAAAATACATTTTATAAATTTTTTACATGTTCTATTCTATTTTTTTAAATGTTGCCGCCCCCTATGCTTTAAATAGTTGGCTAGAACTTACTTAATTACCCAAACACTACCTATTTTGACTTTGACCTTGTTAACCACAAAACCAAATACAAAACCCTTTGGATATTGAGTTTAGCACAAAAACATCATGGTTTTCCCCTCCCCTTTCCTTCTTTTTGCTGAAAACCCCAAACAAGGGAGAACACATTTAAGTTTTATATTAAGTAGCTTATGGTTAGCTTATTTAATAATCAAAACACCATAACTTGCATTTATATAAAAGGAAGAACTTGTACTCATTTGTTCACAAGAGAAAAACACACAAAATCACTCACTCACTTACTAGGGTGCGGCCAAGAGAGAAAAACAAGAAGAAAGATTTGATTTTTGCTTAATAAGTGCTTATTATTAGCTTATTGGGTGTAATAGTTAGTATACAAGTGTTTTGGAGTATTCGATTGATACATTAGTGTTCTTTAGCATCATCTTCTTACTAATCTCAAGTAAGTCACAAAATTACTTTCATAATTTTTGCACAACTTATTTATGTGGTATTTATGTTTAATATTGCTTATTTCAATATTGTTGGGTTCAGTAAATACCCAAACCCCTTAATCTAGGATTTGAATAGAAAATAGCCCAAGTACTTAGATCGTTAAACGTGATCAAGTCACTGAGTGCATAGTCTCTCAGTGAGTCATCTTCAGGAAACTCAGTACGAGGCGAAGATGAAGTCTCTCCACTCGAAGCGAACTTAAAAGGGTGAAGACGAGTCAAGAAAGAAGATGATGGATTCAGTGATGATGACAATAACTCACTGAATCCCTAAGACTCTCCAACTACTTACATGAAGACAAACTGAAGTAGAAGACTGAAGGATAAATAGACGAAGAAAGAGCGGGACAAGGCGGAGAAGTTTGAATCGAGATAAGAAGAAGTCCTTATCAACATAAGTCAACTTTCCCTGAATGGCTAACTTACAAGCTCAGTGTCATCACTGAGTTATGGAAAACTGCCTTGTCTTTTACTTAGAATAGTATTTAGAACAGAGACAAAATACATCATATTTTGTCTTCGTATGATGTCGATTTGTCACTTAGGAAGAGTTAAAACTCATACATGTATAAATAGCATAAGAGATGGAGTGAAAAGATTAAGCTTGTGAATTGTAAAAACACACACACACACAAGCCATCTTTTCACTCCTCCAAATACAACTTAGTTCCTAAGATAGCTCAGTGAGCTCTAAGAGTTATGCTCAGACTTAGCCTGAGCTTAGAGAGGAGTCACCCAACTTTGTCATTTCAATCCCAAGTACTATTTCGCAAGTACTTGGGTAACGTATTCTTTGTTGATTTATTTCTAATAAGAATATGATGTTGAAAATTTATATGTGTGTTTTACTTATGTTAATTTTAGTCGTTGTTCACTATTAACTTGTTTTTGATTCTAAAACTGTTTTAAACATTAGTGAACAGGGAACAACAAGTGGTATCAGAGCAAGGCTAATTATAAAACTCCTTTTTAGGCCGCTCTAAAAGTTTTTAAATTAGGATCCTAAATGGGTGAAATTGATGTACCCCAACTAGTCGATAAAAAGGGTGGAGCTTATTCATTTGTTGCCCCTAGACTTGAAGTTGGCAAATTCAACAAATGGAAAAGCGAATGCTTTGCTATTTGATTGGGATGGAACCTTGTTATATCAAGTGTATAAATGAAGGTCCATTTGTCCCAAAGACTGGCGAAGGGTTGCCCAAACTCAAGCTCAATGGACCCAGGATGAAAGGAGAGTGGTCAACCGGGACCAAAGACTCAAAAGTATCATAATATCTTGTCTTCCTGACGATATTATGGAGTGCAATTATAAGGCTGTAGTACCTAAGCAAACCTGGGATGACCTAGTTCATAGTCATGAAGGACAATCTGATACCAATGAAAATAGGATAATGGACCTGAAACTTGAGTATAACACCTTCGGGCTAAGGACTCGAAACTCTCTCTCGAACTTACACCGATACAAAACTCTTTTAAATGAACTTTCAAATGATGGTGTTAAGTTGTCCAAACATGAAATTAATGTTGGTTTTGTCACAGTCTCCCGAGAAGTGGTTGAATTTCTCTCAGGACTC
Source organism: Chrysanthemum makinoi (assembly GCA_910596185.1). Taxonomy (NCBI): domain Eukaryota; kingdom Viridiplantae; phylum Streptophyta; class Magnoliopsida; order Asterales; family Asteraceae; genus Chrysanthemum; species Chrysanthemum makinoi. Next base: position 153,623,440 of record OU343220.1, read on the forward strand.
AGAATGCTAATCATATCCAAAATCTTGAGCTTCACGAGATTTATGGGAAATTGTCTATGAGGAAAACCTCATCAACAGACGATACCCTGACTTAAAGAAGTCTCAGTAAGTCAAGAAGTCCCCACCACCACTTCAGCACCCATATCAACCTGCTTTTCTCTAACAATGTGGTTCAAGATTTTCAAGAAAATTCAGATGATGAGCTTGATGAGAGATCAAGTGAGGAGTACCTAAACGATCTGAACACTGAATTTCAGGAAAGGGCACTCCTTGCTAACTCTCGAAGGTTTATAAAAAGAAACAAAGGTTTTTCTAGAGCTAAAGCAAATGAGGACTCGAATGCTTTAAGTGTCACAAAAGGGTCATTTTATGAAGCGTGTTAATACAAATATCGTCATTAAACGTTATTTATATTTTTGATCTTTACCTAAGTTTTGTTAACGACAAAAGTAAATTTAATTTGTATAAAAGCTTAAAGCTTGTCAAGTTTAATAGATATTAAAACAAGCTTTTTCAAACAATATATTCATCATTCAAGCATTTACATTTATGATTAGTAACATCTTGATATGACTCTAATCATTATGTATGATAGTAGATTTTAGAATGTGTTAGGTTCTTAAAACCAAACACTACTTATGTACTTGCATATTTCTAAAAATAGAAATACAACATATGACATCATGTAATGCATCATAGAAATCATTGGAAGATTTCATTAGATATTTTGTGTGGATTTGTACTCTTCATATCTTGCACAATCTCACTTAGATAGAGTTGACTTTAGCAAAGATTTGATATCTTGACTGTCAGCGGTACCAAAATGGTACACGGGCGGAACCCTTTAAGGGTTCCGCGGTCCGTGGACGCTCCTCTCCATTTTGGCTATAAATAGCAATGCCAAGCCAAGTAGTTTTTCATCCCTTTCTAACATACTCTCATACATATCTTCTCTCTAACCTTTCTAACTTAGTTTCATATCATATTAGTGATCTCTTTTGTAGCAAAGAAGATCAAGTCACATTCAAGCTTCAAACGAGAAGTTGGAAGTCTTGTTTGTTTAGTGTTGTATGATCTTGTGTTGATTCATACTTCATTGTTGTATTAAACCATCATAATATTGTGAGTGTGAGTGGTTAGTATTTTAGTCCTCAAAATACATTGTGTGTGGGAGTGGTTGTACCCTTGGAAAGAACTCGACATCTAGCTTAGTGTCGGAAATAGTGTAAGCGAAGTGTAAAGGTTTTCTCCGCGGTGAAAGGAGCTTGTTGACTAGTGAAGTTAAACTCTCGAGTGTGAGACTCGAGGAGTGGAGTAGGGCAAGGAAAAAGAGTCCTTGTAGACCGAACCACTATAAACAACTTGTTGTGGTTTGATCATTTCTTTCCTTATTTACTCCTTACATATTGCTTGCATATTTCATTAACATATCTAAGATCAATATCAATTGATCTTTACAATAAGTTTCAAAACAAAGTTTTAATTGGTAAACTATTCAACCCCCTTCTAGTTTTCTACAATTGGTACCGGAGCCTCGTTGCTCAAGAATTTCTAAAATAATTTGTATTTTATAAACTTGAAACGATCCATGGATTCTCAAAACTTTAAAGAAGGGCAATCTATGCAAAGACCACCACTCTTTGAAACCAATGGATTTATCTATTGGAAAAACCGTTTTGAAACATATGTAAAATCAAAAGATATAGATCTTTGGTTTATTATTGTTAAAGGGATTTTAGTTCTACAACAAAGGATATTTTCGTTGATGAACAAAAGAAACTAGTTGCTAAAAATAATGAAGCTAAAATGATGCTTTATAATGCTTTACCTAGAAAAGAATATGAAAGAATTTTTATGTGTGAAACCGCCAAAGATATTTGGGAATCTTTAATTGTTACACATCAAGGTAATTCACAAGTCAAGGATAACAAAATTGATCTTCTTGTTCAACAATATGAACAATTTGTTATTCTGAAGATGAAACCATTGATTGTGGCTTTGCTCGCTTTAACACTATTATTACATCACTTAAAGCACTTGATGAATCTTTTCGTAGTAAGAACTTTGTCCGGAAATTTCTTAGAGCACTCCATCCCAAATGGAGAGCTAAAGTGACCGCCATTGAGGAATCAAAAGATCTCTCAATAATGTCACTAGACGAGTTGATCGGTAACCTCAAAGTACACGAAATGGTGATGGAGAAAGATTCGGAGATCATCAAAGGAAAAAGGAAGATCAAATCCGTTGCTCTAAAAGCAAAAGCGAATCAAGTGATGATGACGAATCTTGCTCCGGTAGTGAAGATGAGGAATATGCCATGGCCGTTAGAGATTTTAAGAAGTTCTTTAGAAGAAGAGGAAAGTTCGTAAGACAACCTCGAGAAGAAAAGAAGCCATTCCGAAAAGATCGGGATGACAAGAAGGGTAAAGGTGAAAGAAAATGTTTTAGATGTGGTGATGCAAGTCACCTCATAGGAGAATGTCCCAAGCCACCTAAAAGCAAAACTCAACGAGCTTTTGTAAGTGGTGCTTGGAGTGATAGTGAAGACGATGAAGAATCAAGCAAGGAAGAGATCACTCTAATGGCACATGAGTCAAATGAGGTACTTTCCGACTCTTCTTATTCTTCTATTGATGATGACACTTTGCAAAAACAATATAATCAATTGTGTGAGCTAAGTCTAAAAATCATAACTAAAAATAAATTTTTAAAAACCAAAAGGAATTTTTGGAAAATGAAGTTTATGAGTTAAAAGAAAAAGCAAAACGACTAGAAAAAGGAAAAACAAATGACAATGATTGTAAATCATGTCAAGAGCTTAAACTTGAAATAGAAAAACTAAAACTCACACAAGATGTTTTAATCGAAAACAATTCTAAATTTAAAAGGTTTAACAAGAACATCGCCCTTGCCGATGAAATAGTTAAAATTCATAAAACACCAGGAGACATGAATGGGCTAGGTTTTAATGAAGTATTAATTCCAAAGAATCAAAATAAAACGGCGAAAAGGATCGAACATTCATCAAAATTGCTGCAGATAGACGGACCGACGGAACCAAAAAAAGGGTTCCGTCCGTTGTGCAAAATGGTGCCGTGGGTACTTCAGCAGAATGTAATGTTATACTGACCGTCTTGAATTTGTTAAAATAACAAAGAAAACCAATAATAGTATTAAACTAAAACCTGTTACTTCAGAGTAGGACTTGTCAAAATGAATTTAGATCAAAAACTACTCAACAACGATATAAAACTCCTTTTGCCAAACGCCCTTTCCTAAAGCAACCACAACGTACAACCCAACTACCAACACAATGGTTGGAATCAAAACTTTCCTAGACCATATCAAACTCCAGATTACATGCCATGGAACTCTTACCCATCGTTTCCATACATGAATCAAATAAATGGTATGTGTAACCCAAATGGACCCATGAGATATTGGGGACCAAATGCTTGAGTTATTTGCTTCTTAGGTATGCTTGAAAGTTGGATTGGAACCTGATGAATGGATAAAAGATAGTGGTTGCTCACGACACATGACGGGCAACAAAAGTCTCTTCTCATCATACCAAGAGTATGACGGAGGTAATGTCACCTTTGGTAGCAATCTCAAAAGCAAAATTATTGGCAAAGGTACGATTGCTCATAACTCCCTAACTATTGAAAATGTTGCTCATGTGGATAGGTTAGGATTTAATCTACTTAGTATTAGCCAACTATGTGATAAAAAGTATAAGGTACTATTTGATGAAAATGGTAGTAAAATACTAAAAGATGGTATCACCATAGCTAAAGGAGTTAGGAAAAATAACATATACGTCATGAAAATAGATAAAACATATAATGACAAACTTTGCCTAACAACATTAGACGATAGCTCATCTCTTTGGCATAGACGTTTAGGTCACGCTAATATGAGACTTATACAAAACCTATCTTCAAAAGAATTGGTTAGGAATTTACCAAAACTTAAATATGACCAACACTTTTGCGACGCTTGCAAAATTGGTAAACAAACACATAGTAGTCACAAATCTAAAAATATGGTGTCCACATCTAAGTGTCTAGAATTATTACATATGGACTTGTTTGGACCATCCGCTATAAGAAGATATGGAGGCAACTTATACACTTTGGTCATAGTAGATGATTACTCAAGGTTTACTTGGACGTTGTTTTTTAAAACCAAAAATGAAGCTTTTGATAAATTTGAAATACTTAGCAAGAAAATTCAAAATCTTCTAGGTGTCAAAATTGTGTCGATCCGAACGGATCATGGTCGTGAATTTGACAACGAAACTCAATTTGGAAACTTTTGTGATACAAATGGTATAACACATAACTTTTCGGCTCCACGAACACCTCAATCAAATGGAGTAGTAGAACGTAAAATAGAACAATTCAAGAAATGAGTAGAACAATGCTTAATGAACAAAACATTCCTCAAAAGTTTTGGTGTAACGCTGTTGACACTTCTACATATATTTTGAATAGAGTCTTAATACGCCCTTTCTTAAACAAAACACCATATGAACTCTATAAAGGTAAAAAGCCAACGTTAGGATATTTTAGAGTCTTTGGTTGTAAATGCTTTATTCTTAATACTAAGGATTATCTCACCAAGTTTGACCCAAAGTCTTATGAAGGTGTATTTCTTGGTTACTCTCAAACTAGTAAAGCTTACATTGTCCTAAACAAAGAAACAATGATAGTCGAAGAATCGTTGAACATAACATTCGACGAAAGTCCACCTCCCTCTAAGACATCACCTTTGGTAGATGATGACTTAGTTGAAAGTCAAATGATAGAAGGTCAAGAAATAATTAATAATAACAAGGAAGATGAACCATTAAATAAAGAAATTGTCAACATCAAAGAATCTAAAAGTCATCCTTTAGAAAAAGTCATAGGACAACTTAATCAAAGAACCTTAAGGTCACAAGCCCAAAATCAAAGTAATTATTTTTGCTTTGTATCCACCATTGAACCGAAAACCATAAATGAAGCAATAAAAGATGAATCATGGGTTATTGCCATGCAAGAAGAATTAAACCAATTCGTTAGAAATGATGTTTGGAAATTAGTTCCAAAACCTAAAGATCAAACTATAATTGGAACAAAATGGGTTTTTCGAAATAAGATGGATGAAAATGGGATAGTATCTAGAAACAAAGCTAGGCTTGTAGCGCAAGGTTATAATCAACAAGAGGGGATTGATTATGATGAAACTTATGCACCGGTAGCTAGGCTTGAGTCTATTAGAATATTGCTTGCTTATGCATGTGCCTATGATTTTAAATTATTTCAAATGGATGTTAAAAGTGCCTTTCTTAATGGGTTTATTAACGAAGAAGTGTATGTTGCTCAACCTTCCGGTTTCACCGACTTTGAGAAACCACATCATGTCTTCAAACTCAAGAAAGCATTGTATGGTCTTAAGCAAGCACCAAAAGCTTGGTACGACCGACTTAAGACTTTCCTTATTGATAACAAATATACTATGGGATTAGTAGATAATACTCTTTTTACCAAGAAAAGGAATCACATATTATCATTGTTCAAATATACGTTGATGACATTATATTCGGATCAACTTGTCAAGAATTATGTGATGATTTCTCTAAAATCATGCACGACGAGTTTGAAATGAGTATGATGGGTGAGTTAAATTTCTTTCTAGGACTTCAAATAAAACAACTAGAAGATGGCATATTCTTTAACCAATCTAAATATATAAAAGACATGCTTAGGAAATTTGGTCTTGAAGATTCCAAACCAACTAAGACACCCATGTCCTCGGACACTAAACTAACCAAGGATGAGGAAGGTGAATCCGTAGATAACACTAAATATAGAGGAATGATTGGTAGCCTACTCTATCTTACGGCTAGTAGACCCGACATTATGTTTAGTGTTTGTCTATGTGCTCGCTTTCAAGAAAACCCAAAGGCATCACACTTAGAAGCCTTAAAAAGGATTTTTAGATACATTAAGGGAACAACGTGTTTAGGATTATGGTATCCCAAAGGAACGGGTGTAGAAACCATAGTGTATGCCGCTTCGGATCATGCCGGTGACTATGTCGATAGAAAAAGTACAAGTGGTATTTGCACTTTTGTTGGACATTGTCTCACCTCATGGTTTGCAAAGAAGCAAACGGCCTTGGCTATCTCAACTACTGAAGCCGGATACGTCTCAGCCGGAAAAGCATGTCAACAAGCTCTTTGGATGAAGCAAGCTCTCGTAGATTACGGAATTCATCTCAACAACATTGTGATACTTTGCGACAACAAAGGAGCCATCGATCTCAGCAAGAATCCCGTTCAACATGCTCGTACAAAGCATATTGAAATCCGCCATCACTTTCTTCGCGACAATGTTCAAAAAGGAAACATTTCAATCGAGAAAGTATCCTCCGAAGACAACATTGCCGACATCTTAACTAAGCCTCTTAAACGAGAACCTTTTAATCTTCTTAGACTTGGTTTAGGGTTAATGGAACCAAACATGTAGGATAAACATAGCCCAAAACATTAGAATAGTCAAAACTAAACAAATTTGTCTTGTATCTGCTACTGTAGCCACGACACCAAACGACAACAAAGACGGAACCAAAATTTTGGTACCGTCTGGTCCGTGGTGTCTACAGAAGCAAAACTGCTATATACAAATCATCCTCTTCCTCAAAACCCACTTTACCAAAACGTGTATAACTTAAACCAAGCTCATTATTGTCATCTTCCAACTCACTAATCACAGAAGATAACATCATTGTAAGTATCCTAACTACATTTCATCTCTTAATTCTGAGTCTAGGATTCTTATTTATGCACAAAACTATCACAAATAATTACATGGGGTTTTATGTATGCTTTTACACCAAATATGAATTCAATTGGCAAATTGCATAGCTAGTCATTGAAATTAGGTACTACATTATCATATTGCATAAAAAAATCATGCTTCCCACTAATTGATAGATAATGAATATAAGGCCCTATTCAAATAACAAACACCCCATGTCAAAAGTTTTGAAAAGCTTCTCACTTGTAGGAAAACAATTTTTTCATTGCTAATACAAATAGAAACGTTAAAGTTTCATCACTTGCATGCTCTTGAATACTAAAGGTATTGCATAACTAATATGCATTCCCGGGTATATTCAAATGAAGCCACATTGAATTAGGAGCATTTGGGTTATCTCATGGTATTTGCCAAACACCCCACTAAAACCATCTTTGTGCATAAAATGAGTCGAGATAACCGCAACTCCAAATTGTTTTCATATAGGCACACACTAGAACCAAAAACGTTAAAACTTAGTCTCATTTTTTAACATATTAACTCTTGTCCTTAGGAATAACCATGGTAGCCGCAAGATTCTATGATCACAAAGACACCCTTAACTACATTCCCAAACACCACAAAACCAAAGGACTTACCAAGGAACAAGTAGAAATATTTAGGGGTCTAGAATCAAGGTATTTCCATGAGGGTAGAACCATTCACTCATCCTTCCTTGAAAACACCAACCTTCGTGAAGAACTAGCCGCCATTCAATTCGATTGTCTTCTTGACATCGATGAACCAATTTGTCCTAGGTTTGTGTTAGAATTCTATGCTAGTGTGACCGGCTTTAGTGATGAAGACGATGATGAATTTTGTCTTAGGTTTAGAATTAATCAAAACGACTACACCATCACCTTAGCCAACTTTGCTCAAGTGTTAGGAATTCCCAACCGAGGAACTTGTCTCTACTCGGATAAATGGTCACTCACCGCTCTTGATGCTATCAATGACCGCTCTCTACCCTACCAAACCCGTTTGGCCGACAAGGATGTCATCCGTGAACACCTTTTTAACCCAAAAGTGACACAACCCGAGTTACCCGAAGGGAAAAGAAGTAAACCGAGATCCATATGGAATGGAGCTAAATGAACTTAAGCCCAAATTTAAGAAATGGGAGGAGCTACTTAGAGCCAACGTCATTAGCACCATAGGAAATAGGGATCACATTAATGCTTGCCTTTGTCATATGCTCTACAACTCGTCCACCGTCAACCATTCAATTTAGCCTACTACATAGCTAGGAGAATGATTGATATTCCAACTCAAGGATCGGTTGCTCTTCCATACGGGATGCTCCTCACCCGTCTCTATAGAAACTTTGCACCAATTCCACCAACACCAAAAGGGATGCACCTTCACTATGAGCTCATCCCTCACATCTTTGTACCTTTGAGTGATGCACGAGTTGCTAAGACAAAGGCAAGAGAGCAAAACCTCCAACTCCATCATCATCATCATCAAATAGCTCCCAGGATGGTCTTCCAAGCTCTCGTCTTCCGCCTCATGAGTATTATGCGTCTCTTCCCGAAATAGAGAATGAATCAGCGGAGTTCAAGCAAACTAAGGGAATGTTCAAGTGCCTTGGTAGGATGATGAACAAGATTTACAAGAAGTTGGACAAATAAGGGTACTTTTAAGGAGCATTTGGAACAATACATTATCATTAATGTTTGATACAATTTTGTTGTTTTTATTATGTAGGATGATAATATAACCTGAAACAATGGTGAATGCTAACAATTTCATGCAGGGGGATAGCGCAAGTTTGCTATCAAATTTTACCCATTTTCACTATAATGTGAAAATCAATAAGCCTTGCTCAAAATACATGTTCCACTATGTTTATATATATATTATCTGCTTTTCCTAACTAGAAATGTTTAGTATAACATGTTTTGAGAAGAATTTCAGGTTTCGGAAAAGTCCCCGACACCTAAAAACGAACTCTGTCCATTTTTCTGCACTTCACGGATCAGACGGCACCATAATTTTGGTACCGTCCGTTATGTAAATTGGTACCGCCGTACCTGTACAGGCGGACCAGACGACACCCTTTTTAGGGTTCCGGCCGTGTATGATTTTGGTGCCGTGGATCCTTCAGGTAACTTTCTGAATTTCGACTATTTCGTGATTCCAAATTACCATCCAATGCTTATAAATCAATCCTAACTTGCTTATACCCTTATTAGAACTAGTATAATTCACTTAAGTATATAAGAAATCCATTTCCCACCAAAATTCAAAAATTTGAAAAATCCACCCAAGGAGCCCTTTTGCATAAAGGAAGGAACCAAATTTTTGGTACCTTCAAATCCGTGGGTGATCTGAATATTAGGAAATTCCACTCACTAGAACACATTTATTGCAAATCTTTTCTTCTTCACTCCATCTCTCTTGAATGGCTTGACTTGGGTGATATGACTAGCATTCAACCCACTTCCAAATCATTAGGAACCTCATCTCTTCAATGGCTTAACATCAAATCAAACACATTTCTCCATAATTTTCACTTCTATAAATTGAGAGGTTTTACCATGATCATCCTCACACCTCTTCATTCTTACTATCATCTAGCAAAGACAAACCAAAGTCAAAAATGACAAAATCATCTCCAAAACCTTGCAAGAAGACCGCTAGAATTAGTGTGAGGCCTTGTTAACCTTAGCTCCTCATCCGAGTCTTCTCCACTCACAATCTCATCTCCCATCCGAGATGATACAAACCTTACCTTAGCCACACCTAATCAATCACATATTGTGATCACCACTCCACCACCAACAAAAACACCAACTTCACCTCCACCGGCACCCATCCAAACATCCAAAACACCCTCACCACCTTCACCAAGGTCTCCAACTCTCATTCCCATGGAGTTGTTTTCCACTCCACCAACCTCCCCGAATCCTTTCTTGGAGGACTTGGATGACTTGCCTCCTAGGCCAAATCATCCACCACCATTGCCATCCTTTGGCTCAATTGAGCGGATGGCTCATAAGTCACCTCGGTCATCTCTTGACCCAAACGCCCCATTAGGGCCTAAACCTCTTCTCTTCCACCCCATTCACAAAGACATTCATGGTCCTTTGTATGGGGATCATTCACTCCCCACATCAATGTCACCTCATCTTGAGGACATTGAGGAGTGTATGTGGGATGCCAATCCCACTAGAGAGGAGATTCAAACCGAACTCCACAACCTCCACCAATTCAAAGGCATGGTGGACTCTCACTTGAGTGAGACAATGCAAATGCAAAGTGCTTTGCTTGCTTCCATCATGACCACCCCAAACATTTCCACCAACACCAACACATCTACCATTCCACCACCACAACCTCCCCAAACATACTACCCCCCTAGGCATGGTTGCTCAACGTGTGAGCAAACGGCCCAAACCGTTGATAGGACCCGGGTTATGGTCCTTGACTTTCAAGAAGAAATGAGGTTCATCCTCAATCACATCCTTGAGCGCCTCAACACTCTTTCTCATCCACCATCAAATTAGGATGGTCATAGTTTCGCATTTCTAGTTTTCTCTTCTTAGGATTATTTTCTTTTCTTTTCTTCTTGTACTTAAACACATCATTGTGTTCCCATTTCATGATCTTTATTCATGAAAATTTTAACTAATGAATAGTGTGTTTATTATAGTGTTGGAGCTTTTACATAGTAATGCTTGTAAATGATCATTATTACTAACATTTTTTTTGTAGCTTTTATTTTCACAATCCATGTATCTTCCCATTAAGCACCCAATTTAGGGGGAGCTCTGATCAAGGGGGAGATAATTGCACGGGCTCATTACATTCCGCATCGCCTCTTCTTTTTGTTGAGACAAAAAGGGGGAGAAAATATAAAAAGAAACAAAGGTTTTTCTAGCGCTAAAGCAAATGAGGACACTGAATGCTTTAAGTGTCACAAAAAGGGTCATTTTGCAAAAGACTGTGTTAATACAAATATCGTCATTAAATGTTATTTATATTTTTGATCTTTACCTAAGTTTTGTTAACGACAAAAGTAAATTTAATTTGTATAAAAGCTTAAAGCTTGTCAAGTTTAATAGATATTAAAACAAGCTTTTTCAAACAATATATTCATCATTCAAGCATTTACATTTATGATTAGTAACATCTTGATATGACTCTAATCATTATGTATGATAGTAGATTTTAGAATGTGTTAGGTTCTTAAAACCAAACACTACTTATGTACTTGCATATTTCTAAAAATAGAAATACAACATATGACATCATGTAATGCATCATGGAAATCATTGGAAGATTTCATTAGATATTTTGTGTGGATTTGTACTCTTCATATCTTGCACAATCTCACTTAGATAGAGTTGACTTTAGCAAAGATTTGATATCTTGACTGTCAGACCGGCGGTACCAAAATGGTACACGGGCGGAACCCTTTTAAGGGTTCCGCGGTCCGTGGACGCTCCTGTCCACTTTGGCTATAAATAGCAATGCCAAGCCAAGTAGTTTTTCACCCCTTTCTAACATACTCTCATACATATCTTCTCTCTAACCTTTCTAACTCAGTTTCATATCATATTAGTGATCTCTTTTGTAGCAAAGAAGATCAAGTCACATTCAAGCTTCAAACGAGAAGTTGGAAGTCTTGTTTGTTTAGTGTTGTATGATCTTGTGTTGATTCATACTTCATTGTTGTATTAAACCATCATAATATTGTGAGTGTGAGTGGTTAGTATTTTAGTCCTCAAAATACGTTGTGTGTGGGAGTGGTTGTACCCTTGGAAAGAACTCGACATCTAGCTTAGTGTCGGAAATAGTGTAAGCGAAGTGTAAAGGTTTTCTCCGCCGGTGAAAGGAGCTTGTTGACTAGTGAAGTTAAACTCTCGAGTGTGAGACTCGAGGAGTGGAGTAGGGCAAGGAAAAAGAGTCCTTGTAGACCGAACCACTATAAACAACTTGTTGTGGTTTGATCATTTCTTTCCTTATTTACTCCTTACATATTGCTTGCATATTTCATTAACATATCTAAGATCAATATCAATTGATCTTTACAATAAGTTTCAAAACAAAGTTTTTAATTGGTAAACTATTCAACCCCCCCTTCTAGTATTCTACAGACTGTTTTTCTAAAACAATTTCAGAACCCTCTTATAAACCATCAGGTTCAAATCAGTCCTCAGGCTTTAGCAAATTTCAACCAAAAATGTATCAGTCTCATCGAAACTTTCAAAATAAATCTGAAAATACCAAAACCATTGATTATGAAGCCAAGTATAAGAAAGCTAAAGCTAAGCTTGCATTGCTTGAGGCCAGTCCCTCAGAGACAACAACAAATGTTAAAACTGTGCAGGGCAAGAACAAAGGCCTCGTTGCTGAAACCTTTGACTGGGATGAAGAGCCAGTCTCATCTGATGATGAAATGGTACATGTCAGTGCACTGATGGCTCTCTCAGAAGAGGACAAGCTAGCTGTTGGGAAGAATCATGCTAGGAACAGGGAATGGGTCAACATCACAATGAAGAAGGTAAACATTTTACTTTCTATGGATGATGACTCTGATTGGCAGTCTTATATGAATTATCTAAATGTAGACCTTAAGTTTGTAGAAGAGCAAAGACTGAATCTTTTTTCTAAGTACAACAAGTTAAGTTTTGAATTGAATAAGTGTAGGGATGAATTGCTTATTTTAAAACAAGCTAAGCTTGAGGCTGTCACTTTGCAAATTCAAAACACTGAACTAGTTAAAAGAAATCAGAATCTTCAAGATGAACTTAAAAAGGCAAATGATATTCTTAATAGTTGGACTGCTAAGAATCCCAGGGTCTTTGATGCTGTGGGAGCCCCCAGTAGCAAGAAGAGAGTCATAGGTGAAGATCATCTCCCTGACTCTCTCAACAAAGACCAGTCTCCTAAGCCATTTGTGTCTGGTGGCATGGTTACAAATATGTTGGCTGATCCCAATTCCAGTGATTGGATTGAACGAGTTAATCCTGAGAGTAAGCTTCTAAATTTCGATTCTGGAAGGATTCTAGAGCCTGAAAGCCAAGCTCTAAAGAGCATGCTTGGACTCCCTGATGTGC